>CM049311.1:27912175-29112175 GCA_026874595.1 Sipunculus nudus | reverse complement strand
AAATTCATATTGTCAGTAAAGTTCAGTGCAATCCGTTGTGCCATTGATTGCAAAAAGGCAAAAGCAGTTCATGGAATAATGTTTCGAGTTAAAAATGATTTATTTATTAAATACATACATTAACTATTAATATAGTCAACGAGGCGTTGGTTTAAGAGCAGTTTTATGACACAGGACTGTATATAAGCAAAGTGACTTGATGCACTTTAGTTTCTTTTATGTGCTTTTGACTGTCCAATCTGTAATAAACAAGTGACCCATGGGTCACGACACTCAGCTGACAAGCTGATCCCTGACACGGATGCCGTATATCAGGTAACCAAGGCCAAGGCAAAGGTTATAACACGATGACGCACTTCACATAGGTTAAATAATCTGATGCAACACAATATATATATATATATATATATATATATATATATATATATATATATATATATATATATAAGCTGTCCTTATGAAACAATTTACTGTCGTACAATGTTATAAAATCAAGCTAACTATTAATGCTCCCCTGATTGGCAGAGCCCTTTCACTGTGATGTACTGAATTTCTGAAAGTGTTGCATTAATATATATATATATATATATATATATATATATATATATATATAATGAAGAATTATTATATATTGATTTCATAGTACATATTGTATTATATACAGTATAATTCATTTTCCATCCATTAATTCGGTTAATTCGCCAATTACCTGGATCGTGTGCAAAGTCACTATATCCGCCAACAACCATACATGTGATGTGAAGTAAACATGTGTCATTTGGCGAATTTCTATGCCCCATTCTAATTATATGGCCACTATTTAGTGGTGTCTAAAATCATGTCGACATTACGTTCCTCAGTTTAACTTTTCCCATATTGATACCCTCAAGCAAATATCTAGGCCACATTTTGATTATACGGCCAATATTTAGTGGTGTCTAAAATCATGCTGACATTATGCTCCTCACTTAAAATTTTCACAAATTGATACCCTCGATAAACCACCACCCTCACCTATCCGCCAGTGGTTACTGATGATGGCGAGAGAACGAGGTTATACTGTGCTATATAGAATCAGCAAATGTTAACAAACATACCATGTTAACAAGCAAATTTTGTTAACAAGCATACCTTGTTAACAAACATACCATGTTAACAAGCGAACCATTTTGTTATTTCTTTTAGTTTTCTTTTGGTTTACTGTTCGGTTGAAAACAAATTATCTTTCTGTGGAATGAAAAAAAAACAAAGACTTTCAAATAATATATAAATACTAAACAGCGCCTTACAATGAAATGGAAATCTGTCAGTGTGTTTAACTTTATCAAAAGAGTCTGTAGCAAGCATAGTTTGACCTTCGGCGAAGCTCAAGGTCATTAAGTTTTGCCCTTGGCAAACACTCCAGATTTTATCGTAAGTTTGACAGCGGCACACCTGGATGTCCTCCAGAGCTACAATGCTGGATGACTGACGCTGAATGGTGGCAGATAATGTCTTACATGTCGCGGGGTAATGGCGGACCGTTCGTGATTAACGCGCCCGTGTATTAGGTTACACAGAGCGACATCAGAATGTGTGGCGCTCACATGTGGTGGTTTATTTTACTCTAAATATTGCTATGTATTTTGAACTTTAATGTATAGTTTTAATGTTTTTGTTACCTGAGCAAGAGATGGCGCTCACGACAAGAAAATGTGAAGCGAAGGAAATTTACAAAGAAGGGTAAATAATAAACATTTTATGTTTTATATACATGACTCAATCTGAAATGTGGAGATATACTTATCGAAGACACGAAATATTTGAGTTTCGTATGCGGAACGAATGTATTAAATGACCTCCGTACAGGCCCATGATATATATATATATATATATATATATATATATATATATATATATATATATATGCGTAGATGTATATGATAAGCTCCAATGTATATTATTTATCCAGTCATACGCATTTGAGATGATGTCAATGACAATTAAAAGTAGCGTGGTGCTTCATCTAAAATATATCCATCATTCTGTCATAAATTCCAGGAAATTGTGGCAGAGCTCTATTTTTAGAGAAACTGAAGTGCGGGAAACTCAGTACGTGTTGGCAACTGCTGGCTTGCACGTGTTTTGTATCAGGCAAGACAGTAGACATATAATATATTGAAAAATCATCAATCGCTCTCTTTCTCTAACTCTCTTGTTCTCTCTCTCTCATTTCTCTCTCTCACTTTCTCTCTCTCTCCATCTCTCTCTCTCTCTCTCTCTCTCTCTCTCTCTCTCTCTCTCTCTCTCGTCCATAAGAACAGAGACCTCTGTGCACAAGCATATAATAAATGTCCATATATAGGCCTATATTCATTTTCTAAGACATTGATAGTTATGCCTAGAAAGGCTCTAATTTCAAACCGTACAATATGAGTTATTCATAACCTGAATATGGTAGGTATGAATAACCTGTAGTCTTTCAGAATTAAATAAATTACCAAAAATGACTGATAATATAACATGACTCATCAATTTCCGCGTCATTATGGCAACCAGTTATTATTGTCAAGTCATTATGAAATGCCAGAATTTAAAAAAAATAATCTTTTTACAGATAAAATATTTTAGGGCAAATTTTTTTTCCTTCATGTTCGTTTCTGAAGCGAGATATTCTTCTTTCATACCCAAGTTGCTTTAATATTATTAAAATTTGCATGAAATTTGTAAAACAAAAATTCACACAGTACGAGGGGGATTCTCTCCCATCCTCGCCCGATACCCAACCTAGACAATCCGTGAAAATATTTGCCCTCCCCTCCTAGAAGTGCAAAATGGCACCGTCCTACCCCTGACAAACATCCATCCAAAACAAATTTCCTTCAACAAGTTTCCTGCTATATAGCGCCATCTGGTGTGGTGGCGGTCGGCGATTACAGCGCCATCTAGTGGTTGAACACTAAACTAATTTTGTTTGCCTCGTTTCAGACTTCC
Organism: Sipunculus nudus; assembly: GCA_026874595.1. Taxonomy (NCBI): domain Eukaryota; kingdom Metazoa; phylum Annelida; class Sipuncula; order Golfingiida; family Sipunculidae; genus Sipunculus; species Sipunculus nudus. Next base: position 29,109,202 of record CM049311.1, on the reverse strand, counting down.
AGGGCAGGTTGAAGATCTGATTGCAGCTTATTTGCTGTAACATGTAATGATTAAAGTTGATTTGAATATTGTCCTTTTAGATATATCATTGTCTGACTGTACACGCCAGGCTTAAGTTTTCATGCACGACAGTTGTGTATTCTCTCGTAGGCCTAATTACGTAAACATGTAATTATATTTTTAGTCTATATGCTGATACTGAGCAGACTTTTGCCCAAATGACGTATTATCAGTCCCATTATATTATTATATAACACATGCCTATAGAAATGTATTCCTTTTAAGCTGGCATAATCCGACCTAATTCTCTGACAGAAAGACACTTTTGTACTCTGACAGAAAGACACTTTTGTACTGTTCATTTTCCACAAAATATATACAACTGTGTGATTGTTTAAGAGATGTCAACACTTCCGGTGACATACTGCACTTTGACGTCAGTCACACGGTAACTCACAGTGACAACAAAGTTTTCAGGAAAGAATGAAAAAACATGTATTGCTACTTGCAAGATATTATTCTCTACACAGAAGATGAATCAGTGGCGGATCCATATTTTTTTTTTTTTTTGGGGGGGGGGGGGGGGGGGGGAGCTAATATTTCGCAGAGTGTTATTGGCATCTAAATTGTGTGCAAACCTCGGTTGAAGGGAAGGCAGAGTTGGGTTAGTGTGAAAGACTTTGTAGCTCAGAATGAATTCCTTGCGTTGTAGTACAATCTAGCATTTTACTCATGGAATGTATGACTATGTAATATATAAATATATAACTATACGTTTAACTACACACCGGGGAACAATCTCACTAATAATGAATAAAATTATATTTATGAATATTTCGATCACAATTTTAGTTTAGTGATATTTTGTACATGCACAAATGAAGTAATGCTTATTTTTCAAAGTCATGTATTTCCCTTGAATTTTGCAACCCACTCAATCATTTCCAAGAATACTTTGAAGTTATAATAAGACTCTTTTCATGGCTGTAGACCTTGGTATAGCTCTCGACAGTTCAGAACCAAAGCCAGACCTTTAAGACGTGTGACAAAAGAGATAATGCGTGACAAAAGTCGAGTGGTGCACCGTTGATTATTTATAAATTGACGTCATACAGATGGCATACAGTTTACGCAAATGGCATTCATAGTTGCAGTGATAGGTATTAAACAGAGTTCAAGCAAATTGTGCTTGTATGGGCCACATTTTATTATGCACCAGTCTGTTTCAGCTTAAAAATAAATCATGAAAAAAAATTGTAATTGTTTTACCAAGGCAGAAAGAACTGAAATAAAAATGGCGAGGGAGCAGTGCTCAGATAAATATTATCTGGAGCTAGGGACCTCTGTTAGTAATTTCTAAAACTATTATTAATTTTTATCCCTATCCCCGCCCCATTTAGATTTTGTCTGAATATAAATTTAAAATGTTATTAGATGTCAAAAGCTCAATGAAGAATTTAAACACGTCCCGGAGTCATGGGTGTGTATTTCATATGATTGCGAGCTAAAAAAAGGTCTCCAAAAACCTGAAGGTAAAATTTAAGGTTAAACAAACGTATTCCAAATCACATTTTAATACTCTTTAACACATTTGCTTATAAAACTTTTAATACAGATAATACTTAATTTTTTTATATTTCCCACAATAAGGTTTTGTGACTTTTTTAAACTGACGGCACTTGTTCAAGTACTGTCAACTCGGCAGTGACGTCACTCACAGAACCCCCCCCCCCCCCCCCCAACATGACAAAATATTTGATTTCAACAAAATATAATTATAATAATTGTATTCCTGACACTGTCAACACCACATTTTCAGGTGAGAATAAAGCACCACTCATTGTCATTAAGTCATTTCTAAATACTGTCCATGACGTCACACTTGCACAGGCAAACACACCAGGTTCCAGTATCTGTTCTGGGTGCAACAGAGGGCATGACATAACTAACCAACGTGCTACTTAGGCGACCTCGTTTGTCCCTGTTCAGATATTATATTTTTTCATTAGAATGAAATACAATCACGGTGAACATTACAAAAACAGAAGTAAAGAAAAATTGATAATCGAATATTAAAAAAAGTGATATGTTAGAGAAACAAAACTTGCATTACAAACACATAACCGGTGAATATCTAGTTGTTTTATAAAACCGCACAAGATGTCACTAAAAATCGTCACCCGAACACGAATAGTGCTGTCATCTGGCGAGCGCATTTGGAACTGCCATATTTTTTTAACACCAGATGGCGCAAAGATTGTTACTAAAACGCATGCACGCAGATTTCCTCTGTTTGCAAAGAATGCTAAAACGCGTGCGGCCATGCGTGCCGCGTGACGGGTATATAATGAACACATCTTTACAAATATTGCAAAATCAACTTCATTCTTGTATATTATCAAACCCTGATAATCAAGTACATTATACAACTACAACCCCAGTGGCTGATAAGTTCATACATTTTTTAAGTTTATATATTATATTAATTTCATATATTGTTGTGTTCACAGATTTAGAGGCAGGGAATTTATGAATCAATGGTAAATTAAAGTGTAATAATAACATTTGGAAACTAAAATATTAAGAAAATATACCTTATGAATTCAGGTTACCAGTGTCATATACTGAAAATCTAGATTCACTATACAAAACTCCATACCTTACGACAGCATAATTAAAAGAGGGTGAAAAATGAAAAATTCAGTTATTATTTTTATTTCAATGTCATGGCATTAAAAAGCCAGTTTTATTCATTATATTACATTTTCTATTTGATATATGTTGATTGTTCAAAGGTTCCTCGGCGCTCTGGCTCATTCTTTCATTAAGTACACAAAGATTTTAACTTTTTTCATGAAATGATTAAGTGATGCAATTATTTATCTAAAGAGAGTCAAAGAGTTCCTGTTATTTTGTCTTATATTATTTTTTTGTATCGTTGTTATTTTACTAGAGAATATTTATGCCTATGAAATGTTGTCTTAAAGTTGTACATCTGAGCAGTTTTGTTATAAATTAATGACCTCTAGAATATTATTTCCATTGACAAATAATGATTTTTACATTAATTCACCTTCCTAAAAACGGTGAAAATCTCACAATATGATATTAATAGGCGGCCGACAGGTTATTATTTTTTGACAAAATAATTAAAGGCCTATACCCGTCCGCACGAAGGGCCACACGCGTTGTGTTCTAGCGGCGCCTTTTAATCGATTTATGCCTGCGAGTCATGTTTTCATGGCTGATTTCTATAGCATTATTGTTAAGACTAAAAATCTGTGTGTAAATGTGTATTTCTTTTCTTTTTCAAATGTTATTATTACATTTATATTCACCATTTGATATATATCAAACACTAAACGATGGATATAACAATAAATGAGATTAAACGTATTTTAAAGAACTTGTCTAATATGGTTTGTGAGAGTCACAGTGCCCGTCCCTATTGATTTTTATTTAAGATATGTATATATAGGCACTCACAGGAACATAAAGAGAGCTGCGGGAACGGGCCTAACTTGAAGCAACACACCTAAAAATAACAGATGACAAAATAAACTATAACCAATTTATTTAATAGCGGACGTATCATGCAATATGCAGTATATAGGTTTTAATACAGTCAATCATCGGGATCGTCGTTGTATAATTGTCTTTATGGTAATCTGCTGTCAGATATAAAGGATTTAAGTTGAATTTGGCAAGATAAATATTTATTTATAGATCATCCGCATGCAGGACAATTCGCGTTTAGGCATGTTTGTAAACCTGAATACATGTACTGGCATTATGTGTGCACGTCTGCATGCACGCATGCGTATACGCGTTTTAGTAACAACCTTAGCTGCGGAATGACAAGATGGCAGCCTCCTTGACAAGGAGTGTGTCCTTGATGGTCAGAAGAGTTTCTCACAGATATCTGATCCGTCTCTCAGCTGTTAAACAACACAGGTAGCTCTTTTACTGTCTCATATATTTCATGAATGACCGTCTGCCATACATCACCTGTAGTTTCTCATAGGGGCTACCGACATTTGGGTGGACGATAATAGGAGGATTTTACTTTGACAGCTTGACAACTCGTCAGGTCACAGACGCTTTAATCAGTGAATGAGGCAAAAAAAAAGCATTCGATATAGTATATCTCCGTACTTGAAAGAATGGATAAATATGAGCTGTCATATAATATTCATATAATATTCTTTCCTGAGAAATATCCCGACTCGTCTTGTCGTGTATCATGACTGACGGGCTCTGTCTTGGTCATGCACGCTATATAAGATAAAGGCCGCCCTTATTGACACACGGGGTGTCAATAAGGTCCAGCTTATTGACACACGGTTTAACTGCGCATGCGTCTTATCTGTCACACTCCCGTTAGATGGCAGAGCGTTCTCCGTGTGTCACTAACACCCCTGTCATGATACCCGATACCGTGTGTCAATAACGTGGGTTGTTACTACTCTAGCAGATCTTGACGTTAATTACCGCGCATAAGAAATGGTGGGTTCGGACTAATCAGGTGTTACCATGCGAGTCCTCTGATCTCTGGCGGCTGGGGTTAGGTCGAGCAAAAAAAAAAGGCGGTGTAAAGCAATTAAACTAGAAAAATTGTTTAGGCCTAATACATAAAAGTTAAGTATTTTCATACTCAAAGGTATATTATTTAGTTTAAATCTATTTTATAGGGCGGAGTACCACTAATGTCGGGGATGAAAATTAAATATTGAGCGAAAATTATTTATCTCATTTCAAAATTTTAATTATATTTAACAATAATAAAATAAGATATAATTTAGTTATATATATAGATATATATACATATATATATATATATATATATATATATATCTTGTTCTATTTGATATATATTTTTTTTCTAATTAGAGTATAATCAACAAATATAATGGGAACAAATTAACTTTATTGAAATAATTACAAGATATAGTAAGTTAATCACAGTGTCTGGTGACTAAATATACAATCTATAAAAGCACATAATGTCATTTGATACTGAATAATTAAAGTGTAGAGATTAACCTGGAGCATTGGATACTTTATTAGCAGTTCATTACCTGTACTCTAATATAGACCGTGATTACTAGGAATATGGTCACATTATTCTGTATGAAATGTTCACTTTTCAAGATTTTCACGATGTAAAATGTACTTGTTCACATTCAGAGGAACAACCCAAAAACGTTCTGAGATAACGATTTAAACATGGTTTGGAGAGAGTACAAGTAGAAATCGATGTGTAGGTTTTGGAAAAGTAATGGTCCTGAAATAACTATATAGATACCGAATGTGCGTAACCATATCTCTAACTAAGGGGGAAATTTTCTAAGTTACTATGAGCCATATGGAATGGTCATACCTTCGTCAACAACTTATGATATTGTCCTGATCGATTAAAGAAAGTCGTACTCCAACAAACGTGATCTTATATAGCCAAAGATCGGAGTGGATTTCGGAAAGGACGCTCCTGTATGGATCATGCATATTTTTGTTGTTACTTCATTATTAAGCAATCGTTTGCCTCAAGAAAGAGAAATACGTCGCCCTGGTGAGTGGGCCCGGAAAAAGCTTTTGATTCGGTAAATATAGGAAACTACTTTTCGCTGGGCTGTTTGGAGCAAAAACATGATCAAATAATAATTTTTTTCACAAATTGGTTTGGAATACCATGCAGGGTACAAGCCGATATAATCCACCAACCACGTTTGCTATTTATTACTTTCTATAAAAGTATTAAATATTAACGGCTTAGCAGAAAAAATAATAAAGCCGTATAAATAAATGAATAAATATATATATAAAGTGAACACAGTGAAGTGGTATGCATTTAAAGGGTGACACAGGATGACACTTACAAACTTGAAATATTATCATTATGGTACCGAACTGTGAGCGTTCATAAATGGCTCGGTTTTTATCTACGTTCACTAACACCTAAACTCTGATAAAAGTTCTGATTTCCTAGCGGATACTGGATTATGAGCTTTTGGTTCAATATTGGGCAAGTTTAGGAATAATAAGAATATATGACCCCTTTACAAAATTATATACTCTGGGGGTAGTAGATTATGCGTCTGAGATATGGGGGTATGCCAAAACCCTGTGTGATAAATTGCATTTTTTTAGCTTTCACAGGTATTTTCCTATGAAATTGCTGCTCTAAACGGGACATTTGTTAGTTAACACGTATGGTTAGTATCATTTCATTAATATTTTACGGTTTGGAATCACTAAAGTTTGTTCCAGTTTTTTCAGCACTTATGACAAAGAAGAATACGTTAAGAAGTTTATGACCTGATAGCAAAGATATACTTGCTCGGATTTGATTTTGGATACTTGCGCTGAGAAGAGAAACTGACAGATTTCAGACACAATGGATGACACCTAAAATTAAATAAATAAATAAATATATAGGAACCTAAAAACTTAAGAAAGGGTTCTCCATATCTGAAAACGGTGATGTCAAAGAAGAGACAAAAGAGTTTTGATTGTTCTGCCTATTATGAACCCCTATCTTTTTCTATTTAATAAAACATCTTACACTATTACGCATGCAGTTTCCTGATCTTGATAAAACAGTTCAATTGGTTTATCTAATGAATTGTTACCATAAGGTTTTGGTGGAATACTTGGTCCGCTGTTGGAACAAGTGAAAATATATACTTTAACGCTCTTATTGAAAAAAACCCCGCACACTCTAATGATTTACTGCATTTACATTTGAGGTGATATAAAAGCTGAAAGGGGACTGGATGATAAGTTTATATCATGTATGTTACATATCATTGTAATTAAAAATAAAATACTAATGAAAGCTGCAAAGAAAGTCCAAACAATCAATCATTCTATAAAATATACACAATATATACAATATCAACATGTTGAGATACGGAAACAAACATGCATACGCATTTAATAATATACAGAATATACATAAATATACAAGATATCTTGGAATATTAAAAAATAACAACTTTTCCAAAAAATTCCTCCACAGTCTTCTCCAGTATTATCCTTCTCTACTTCTAAAAGGGGTTTCAAAATTGCTTGCCCTGCCAAGGGCCCTGCAAGGTAAATGTGCATTTAAGAGAAATGTTTAAAGGCTTATTTTATTATCCAAAATTTTATTACACTGTAATAAGGAAAAATGTATACCTTTATAAGAATAACTAAAATATTTGATATGTGTTGACCTTGTCTCGGCCCAAGACGATTTATTCTGATTCGCTCTTCTGCTCTCTGATCATATCACAGTTGTGGATTGACTGGATTCCGCAACAAGTATTGACCAAATGTGCTCAAATATAAGCTTGTGCAATGAAACGTTTCCTTGGCGACGCCATCTACGTCATGCATAACGTTATGGTGGAAGATAAAAATCTGAGCAGATAAATTCGTCTTAGGAGATACAATTACTCTCAAACAACAACACCTTTCATTATATATTGCTTATTTTCCAATAAGTATTCAAAATAAAATACACAATTACCCTGAATAATCCCTGTTACAAAAGGGCAAAAGAAAAGACTTCACAATGGTTAATACACCACAGTTCATGACGCCAAATTTTCCTGGTTTCCTTTGAAGTTACTTGGCCCTTTGATCTAGGATACCAGTGATTAACTGTGCATCAGCTTAATTGCGGTACGCTTGACTGACCACTGCTGACACACGGTGACCGCAGCGCGCAGATGCTTTACTGACACATTGTAACCAAAATTTCCAAATCTCAGTACCCGAGACTGCAAAACACAGTAACCGAGACTTACAACGGAGATAACTGAGACTTTCGGACCGTGTGTCAATAAGCACTCCGTAAGATAAATCATCTGCAGCGCAACCCTCATCCAGGGTTGCACATTATGAAAGTAGAACCATTTAGGTCGGATAATTTACTGTGATGGAAACCTCAAATTGTATATGAATTTATGGTGGCTAGAATAACATCTTCATATAATGCAGAATTTATGGTTATTACCTAAATTATCAGACATGTCTAGCTTACTATTTTGTTACTTAAGGCATAAAAGCACCTGCTTCCACCATACATGGCAGCAACAAAGGGGCTTGGGTCCTTCATTCATGTGTACAATGATGGAAGATTCAAGGGAGTTTGAAGAGCACACTCAAGTACCTTGTGTCATGATATTTAATTAAACCATATTTGACCTTTCAAGGATAGAAATGTTTTAAAATACTGACTTGCGGCTGCCGCAAGTGGCTTAAAAAAAATAATTGTCATGAAACCGGCACAACTATAGAACCCGGGCTGCACCCAAAAAGAAACCTGGTATACCAGAAACCATATTTTACAAATTAAATACATACAAGGATAATATGAAAGGAATATTACAAGTACAATTATACTTGTATTGAAGATCTATTCCAAACTATATCACAGTCATTCCACAACCAACGCAATGGCCGCTGCCATTTTCTTTTCACTTAGTTTATAATCTCCGTCACCCAATCAGAAAAGTGTGATAAACGAACCTGAAACAATCATATACATTTTCCGTATCCTTTCCAAATAAAATTTCATCAATGCTTCCTGTTATTTATACTTACGTTTTCATGTTTACTTATACAATTGTCATACACCAAAAATAACCTCAACATGTTATATTCAATTATGGACGTTATTAGTCAGGGCATGTTGCACATTGATCACATGCGCAGACACGAGAAACATGTTACTACAGAATCCGTTTCTCAACATCTTGATATTCTGCGACATAAAACATTCTCTTACATATTTGGCCGATCATGTGTGCACACGCAGATCACTGGAAATCCCCTTTCCAGTCTATTTATAGATCCACCCAAGTGTTCACTCTGATCAGCTATCACAATTACGTCATTGCACCTGGTCACACAGCCATATCGGAAAGTCCCTTTTATCCTCAACAAATAAGCCAACACATAAATCCCCCTATAATTCTTATTTGTATTACTGCTTCAGGCCTCACTCGTTCTTCATAACCCCACAAGCGTAATATTTTACCTACCTAATGATATGATATTTACAACTATGTACACTGTCCATTGCCCTTCTAGGTGCTGCAAAACTTGCATTACAGCAAGACCCATTGTAAATACGAGAAGCGTTCCGCATAAACTCCATAAAAAAAACTTAACCCTGGTTCTTTTCATGCCACAGGAATACCGCCAAGTATCCAGGCAAGTGTTCAGCATTTACTCCTAAACGTGGCATAGTGACGCCATGCTTCACCTTCTGCCACTTGCCTTCAATGGAATTGGTATGGACACCAGTTTCAGGATTTTTGAAATGTTCGTTATGATTTACAGTGAAATGATGGTAACCACAATCCTTCAGCTGCGCATAGGCCTGCCAACAGTCCGAATGAATTACAGAACCAGGTGCTTTGTGTTTCTTGATTATGGGAACCAAAGTACTGGCACTTCGATCAGGTACTACACACATAAACACTGTTTTTTTGTTTTGGAGCTCTCTACCGCCAAATACCCATCCTCCCTTGACCTCGTGTCCACGGTTGTAGTTGGGCTTGGCAAATTTACTCTCGTCAATTTCGACGACTATGCCAGGACCCCCGATTTTTTCTCCAGCATCACTTGCACGTATTATAGTTTCCTCACAGACTTCTCTGCTGAAACTCGACCAGTCACTATTGTGTTCGGGCTGCACCCTGTTTGATATAATATTTGAGTGTGGCTTAACCCTATACTCCAAAGATAAGAAAGGTCAAGTGTCTCTTCTAAAGTGAGTTTATAGAGAGCAAACCACGTACCGTGGCGGATTGACAGCTTCAGGTTATGAATGCTGGGAAGACGTTTTTGACATCACCACTGATAGCCATCTGTACAATCCTCACGAGTCTCATAGTTGCTTTACATACCGAACAAGTGCGGGCACCAGGTATGAAATTTTGTTCAAGCAACCAATTTATAGTGGCCTCTTTACTCACCAAGACCTTACATACTAAGTACGTATGAGATAGATGGGTCAAAGTGTGAGAGGGCCCCTTTCCATAACTTAGGGGGCTTTCCGAACACTGGCTGTACGAGTCCATCATAGCTACCAGTTCTGTATTCGAAGCCACGGAACGCACAGAAACGCAAGGCCGTTTTGAAGGTCAGGGTTGATTTTCCTCAACTACTGCATTTTTTCCAGCCCGCATTTTTTGTAACTTTAATTTTATAGCTCTTGGACCTCTGAACTTTCTTTCACGATCTGCTTTTTCTTCAGGCGTTAATTTACGTTTTCCAACATGCTTTCCAACCAAGGTGTTCAATTTAGTACGTAATGAACTACAACCGTCCGGTACCTCCATGTTGACTGTTGTCATGACAGTATTGTTACGGTTCATTTATTCATTCACATCAGAACAATTAACAGAGGTCACATGATCTGTTAATTACCACATCAATGGGATACACATTTGGATTCATGGCTATATATTCACGTTATAATGATATTTATATCTACAATATTATTTGAAAATATTCATTTGTTAATGTATTGCTCTTATTATTACATGAAATAGAAAAGTATAATTGCCCCCCCCCCCCCTCCCCATTTTATTTATTTTTCATAAACACCACCAGTACAGGTTAATGCATATGCATGACCCCCCATTGTACACAACTCCCATTCATGATCTGCACTCAATTCATAAACGGTGGCGACATCTCATGACAGACAAGCACACCGTTTTACAACAATAGACTCAAATACCTCGGATTTCCAGGTGCTTTCAACTTGTTTTCATTGGTGCAGTTGGTTAAGCAGTGGACTCCTGAGCTTGCGGTCTCTGGTTCGAGACTTGTTGATTCACAATGTCATTGCATGTTATATACTAATAATGGATATTTCTCTCTCACATTCCAGATGCTGCACAATCATACAGCAGAACGTCAGATTCACAGGTACAACATATAAGAAGGCACAAACAGTGTTCAACAGTCTTTATTTGTACAATATAAAAACTATACCCAAGTTTTTAGCTCAGCTGACTATAAGTCATCTGAGCTATAGTCGTGGTCCATTGTCCGTTGTCCGTCTGTATGTCTGTCTGTCCATCCCGCTGTCCGTCCGGATGTCCGTCCGTAAGACTGGCACGTTTTGACACCATTGGACCTACGAATCTGAAATTTGGCATACAGTTAGATGTCCCCAAAATCTCCTACCATGCCGAAAATTGGGTCAGTAGGACTTCGTTCCTTTGAGATATTAAGGAAAAACCTCAACTTTTTATTAGAAATCTATTTTTACACTGCCTAATATCAAAACCACTCATCTGTTTTTCCTCATATTTACCATAAAAATTCCTCCTTATAGTTCCTATGTACATGCCAGAAATTAAGTCAGTATTATTTAATTTTAAAAAAGTTATGGGCCCAAACATAATGGACTTTGTAAAAAAATCAGGAAAGATATTTGGTCACTTAAGACCAAAAGTGTTAAAGGTAGGACTTTTTTTTTACCAAAAATTAGATCAAAATCTGTTAAATTTTTTTTAAATATTGGCAAAAAAAGTTGGTACCTTGAATTTTCCCCAACTTTGGCCACGGCACGTTTTTTTCACGTTGACAAGATTTAAGAAGATAAAAATACTTGGTAGCATTTTCATTCATATCTCTTAAAGTTGGCAGGGCCTAGGTGTGAATAACACTGTTAAACCTAGTTTTTAAAATTCGGAATATTGGTAAAAATTTGTGGGATTAATTTTTAACTCATATTGCCATATATCTAACTTTTGAAAACTTAATTACCTACACACATTATTTGTTTATGAAATGGAACTTTTATATGACACTTACCATAGGCCCATTTTTCCCTTGGTGCATCACTAAATGGTTTCAGGCCAAAGGTTTCATTTATTACACAGTCCATATGCTTTAGCTCATGTCCATTATTCTATAATTTACAGAGTTTCATTTAAGCTGGGCCATTTTCTCTCAGCTTTTCAAATGGCAATATACATGGAAAAACCATAAGAAATTAAAATATTTTGCAGTTACTAATATTTTCCAAAATTCAGCTGAGCGACGTGACCCATGGGTCCCTTGTTTTTCTTTAAAACAATCAAAATTGTCCAAGTCTCATCAAAAAGAATTTATTTAACATTAAAATTATAAGATTCATCATGTTTATTAGTCCTGTGTATTGAAGGGGTGGGTGGGGGGAGGGGTCTCCGTTGTAACTGCTCATTGCTGAAAAAAATGTTAATTTTAAGATTCATCTAGTTCATAGTACAGGTCTGTCAACAGAATGGGGGTGGAGTGGGGTGGGAGGAGCCGGGGTTGCTAGAGAAAAAGGCTCCCTGTGGTATGGTATTATCTGCAGACAGCCTGATCAAGCTCAACTCAGTGGAGAGAGCTGCACTGAATGACCTACAGTCACCAAAGTGGACTGCTTGACAATGTAAGGGAATACAACAAGAGCCTCCAAAACAATTCAGTAACTAGCCTAATTTTGCAGCTTTTATTTTCAAATTTCAATTTTTAACAGATTAAATCCTTATTTGTACATGCTGTGAAAATTAGATCCACAGTACTTTCAGGAAAAAAACGTGCCATGGTCAAAGTTGGGCAAAATTTAAGGTACCAATTTTTTGTTAATATTTTAAAAAATTTAAAAGATTTTGATCTAATTTTGGGTATACAATTTAATTTTGATTAATTAAAGTGATATTACTGGAAAAAAGTCCTTAGCTTTAACATTGTGTTAAGTGATCAAATATCTTTCCTGATTTTTTACAAAATGCATTATGTTTTGGCCCATAACTTTTTTAAATTATATAATACAGACCTTATTTCTGGCATGTACATAGGAACTATATAGAGTAATATTTATGGTAAACTAGCTGATAAACCCGGTATACCGGCCTACAACTGTGGTTGGGGAGATATATTAACTGAGATGTGGAATGTTGGCTCATTTTTTTCTAAAAGTTAACAGAAAATATAGGTTTTCAGCGGGTAACTGTCTCAATAAGATATGTATAAATATTTTTTACATTTATTTTATGGGACTGTCCTTGTGGCAAGAAATTCATACCCCATTATGTTTACCTGGAAGACCTGGTCAGTGATGATGTTTACATTGCGAACCGGAATGAGACGCGGGGGCATTCAGGTTTTTGGTGATATTTGACTGGATTCTATCGTTAGACATATAAAGATTAGGTTGATGTGAGGAACGCATGAAAGATGTATTAAATGTACGTTGCAAGGACACTGTTCCTGAAGAAAGAAACAGAAATATGCATACCTCGTAAGTAGCAGAAGCGGACCAACAGGACTCCATGCAGAGGGTCCGTATCCCATTTTCAGCCACCGCAACCAGTTTTCATCGTATCAGACAAATTTTGAGGCCTGAAACCCCCGACACCACTCCAACCTACCCCACCCCACGTCTGTTCCTGAAATTGGGACCTTGAATTAGGGTTTGTCATTAATCCTCTTGGGTTGAACTCTCCATTTCATAAAGCGAGAAATGTGTGATTTTTAGCTCAGCTGACTATAAGTCATCTGAGCTATAGTCGTGGTCCATTGTCCGTCTGTCCGTCTGTCCGTCCGTCCGTCCGTCCGTAGATGTGGCACGTTTTGAAACCGTAAGACCTAGGAATCCAAAATTCGGCATAATGTTAGATGTCCCCAAGATCTCCTACCAAGCCGAAAACTGGGTCTTTGCAACTTCGTTTCTTTGAGAAATTAAGGAAAAACCTTAATTTTTTATTAAAAACCTATTTTCACACTTTAGGACTGCCTAATATCAAAACCACTCATCTGTTTTTCCTCATATTTACCATAAATATTCCTCTATATAGTTCCTATGTACATGTTAGAAATTATGTCTGTATTATTTAATTTAAAAAAGTTCTGGGCCCAAACATAATGCATTTTGAAAAAAATAAGGAAAGATATTTGATCACTTAACACAAAAAATGTTAAAGCTGTGGACCTTTTTTCCAGTAATATAATTTTAATTAATCAAAATTAAATTGTATACCCAAAATTAGATGAAAATCTTTTAAATTGTTTAAAATATTAATAAAAATAAAAAATTGGTACCTTAAATTTTGCCCAACTTTGACCATGGCACGTTTTTTTCCTGTAAGTACTGTGGATTTAATTTTCACAGCATGTTTTTGTCAGCATTTCAACTGTTAACACCAAAAATTTGAAACCAGTTGATCAAAAACTGTAGATTTTAATCAAGTTTTCAAGCACCTTGTAACATATTGTTTACATCAAGCTAGTGTTATGCAGTTTGCAAAAGCTCAGCTCCCCAGCTTCAGCTCTAAGTTCCTTTAATTCAGCATACAGTTAGATGTCTCCAAAATCCCCTACCATGCCAAGAATTTGGTCACTAGGACTTAATACCTTCGAGATATTAATGAAAAACTTCATTTTTCCATTAAAAACCCATTGTTACACTTCAAGACTGCCTAATATCAAAACCACTGATCTGACTTTAATCATAAGCAATATACATATTTTTCATTCTCTATGCACATCCCAGAATGATGTCAGTATTGCGTAATTGTTTTAAGTTATGGGCCCAAACATAATGCACTTTGTAAAAAATCAAGAAATATATTTACTCCCTTAACAAGGGCATTGCTAGAGATTTTTTTGTCTGGGATGTAACATTATTTAATCAAGATTCAATTGAATACCCAAAATTAGTTCTGAATTTTTCAAATTTTATAAGTTATTAGTATAAATATAAATTAGTACCTTAAATTTTGCCCAACTGTGACCATGGCACGTTTGTTTCCCGTGAGCACTGTTGATATAATTTTCATATCATGCACACATAAGGATTTCAGCTTTTTAGTTTAGAAAGCTGAAAGAAATTGGCCAAAAATTGTAGCTTTTATTAATGTTTTTTATGAGACCCTGTAAGACTTTGGCTCTCTCCAGCCCCTCTTGAGTCACCTGTATGTTGACCTTGTTGACCTTTCATCAAATTATGCACGCTTGAGGCGAGGCACACAGGAATCCAGGCAGCTTATGGCCAGCCACAGTTGATCCAGGTGTCCAACCCAACTCATCTAGTAGTTTTAACCAACAACATAACAATAAACAACAAATTAATAAATTTTTATCGGTTTTTAATAACAAATTAAAGAAAAATAGAAAAGGAATTTGTTAGTTTATAATAACAGGAAATTAACTTGCAGTTACTGAT
The DNA here is from genome assembly GCA_026874595.1 of Sipunculus nudus. Taxonomy (NCBI): domain Eukaryota; kingdom Metazoa; phylum Annelida; class Sipuncula; order Golfingiida; family Sipunculidae; genus Sipunculus; species Sipunculus nudus. The sequence continues at coordinate 29,094,000 of CM049311.1, read as the reverse complement.
GATATAAGAATCTTGTATCAATGGGTAGAATGTCACATATTCCAAATAACACCATGCAGTCACCTATGGCATTTTTCAGTTCAATTTTAATGATAAAGAAGTAAATCATATTATTCATTACTAATCATTAGGGATCATATGAAGGAAATTAATGATAGACAAAGATGCAGTTGATAATATTAATCTAGATTCCTACTGTGTCTAGTGTGTACATTGATGTGAAATTAGTCCAAAATGAATTTTTTACAGTTATTTTTTAATATAAATAAAAGCCATAAAACCAGGTACTTATGATCATTATTTAAATGTGTGAATTTTGTATATTCTGGATTCTCAACATCATTGTTTGGTGAAAACTGAATAAATACCAGACATGGTGCGAATACTTTGTAATTGTATTTAAATACAAATATGATTATGTACTCCATTATAAAATTTCCTGCATAAAGAATGGGAATTCAGGTAAAAATGAAAGTATATGAATACTCGTGCAAATACTTTCAAAATGTATTCATGAATGCATTCATGAATATATTCTTTAATATTATTTTAATAATCATATCAGTTATATTTCATTTTAAAAAATCATATGATTCTCTTATTATTTTTAATAAAAATTATATTTGGGACAATATTTGTAATTTTTTTTAATAAATAGTTAAACTCTTATATTATATGTTTTGCTTATAAGTTATATGGCCAAGTCAAAATCTGTGTGACAATAGTACTCCAATTGTTAATAAAATAAATGAAATCAATCCTCTTCCCTGTCTCCAAAGGTACTATCAAAATCATACATAAGCTAAACAACAACAACTCATAATACAGCTTATATTTATTACCACACAAAACCAGCATGTGCCTCATTTCTAAATAATATTTTTTTATCATATATAACAGCTGAGCGTCGTGACCCATAGGTCCCTTGTTTCTTTTACTGACCTAGCACGTGGGTGAGAACCTTGTTCAAATATAAGGCCCGACAGGCTCAAATCCCTCACTGAAAGAAAGCGTTATTTATATGAACAAAAGTAGTGTTTGAGGTTGAGTGACCGCAAAGGCAGTTCGGCTGTGTGATCGGTCTTACCTCCGTACAAATCAGTAAAAAACGGAAAAATCACTCAAAATTATATGGACATTAAAAATTATTTATTCTCATATCACCTATGTCACTGCGGGGATAATAACCTTTAAAATAATGTATGGCACAGTATTGTACACAACGCGGTTTAAGAGATCATTGCGAACAAACATGAACCGAATTCCTTTTATATATATTAGATATGAAGAAAAACAGATGAGTGGTTTCGATATTAGGCAGTCCTGAAGTACGAAAATAGATTTCTAATAAAAATTGAGGTTTTTCCTTAATATCTCGAAGGAACGAAGTCCTGTTGACCCAATTTTCAGCATAGTAGGAGATTTTGGGGACATCTAACTATGCTGAATTTCAGATTCCTAGGTCCAATGGTGTCGAAAAATGCCAGTCTTACGGACGACATCCAGACGGACAGACGGACAGACGGACAGACAGAGGGACAGACAATGGACCACGACTATAGCTCAGATGACTTATAGTCAGCTGAGCAAAAAATATATATACTGGTAGATATGGATATGGTTGGCTAGATTGAGTCTGTGCCAGTCCGTGATCTCACTTGAGCATGGGGCTGACAAATGACATTACCTGTCATGCTGTGCTAGGGACAGACATGGTTTGCAGCCAGTAACCAATATCAACAGTGGCCACTATGTCCCTAAACCTACCTCTCACACTTTAAGGCCCTTCCAGAGGAAATTACAAATTTTCTTCTGCATTTTCTCTCGTTCCTGATTATCTCACCCAGACTGGTATAATACATTTATGTGTCAATATCACCGTATTTGTTACAGAGCAGTCACCTCACTGTGTAGCAGATCGTTCTCTACGTCCGGCCGTCGATGCTCTGACAGTGACTCTGACTCCTCTGATGATGAGAAGACTGTCAAGAAGATGGAGTCGAAGCTGAACCTCGCCAAACCAAGATCCAGGGCAGAAAGACAGGCCAGGGGAGAAAGACAAGGGGTGACATCCCCAGAAGAGGAGAGGTAATGAACTCATACTTACATACATGCGCTCTTACATACAAACTGTATAAGTAGCCTGCTTCACTAATGCCCTAATATGACCATAGGCCTATATGTTTTCATAAAGCTTCAATGTGTAATTAACCTATTATAATTGTTAGAATAGTTATACCTTTGCTCACCATATGTCCCCATTGTACAGGCCAAATTTATCTTTGATAACCAGGTCTGCAGACAAAGTAACCTTCCTTTAATCCTTGTCTCATGAATATTCAAACCAGTCTGTACAGAGTGTCAAATGAGAATTTTGAATGTCCCATTGAATGGTAATATGTGTCAAATTTTGTAGGATTGTGTAAAATTGAATCTTTTTTTATTTAATGTCATATTTGTATCATTATATGATAAGGTGTTGTGTCATTATGTGATTATATTACTTGCCTTGGCCTATAAGCAAAATAAACAAGGGTCAGTTGCCAGCACAGTGTTTACTAGTTTTTGAGGTAGTCAGGGATGGTCAGTGACTACCCCAATAGCCAGCTTTTATTCTCTCGGTCCAATGACCAGAAATTGAGTGTGTCTGGTTATATGCCTGGTCCAAGATTCAGTAAAAATGCGTATGGCTTAAGTCATATTTTACCAAAATGTCTCTCAAGTCCACGAGATAAATCATTTTAAGTAAAGGCGAATAAGCCAAGTTGGCCTTAACCTTGGAAATTCACTATTCAGCACCACCTATTCATGAAATTTAATGAACTATGGAGCAGACGATCTGTGACACTGCTAAGAAAATGGAAAACAACCTGTGTAAAACTATCCAACGGGCAGATATCTTGCAAAGAATTAAGCCTCCTCAGTGTAGGATAAGCTAACATTCTTTTTTATTGAAACTGACCTAAAGTTCAACAGAATAACAGGCTTAAGGCAGTTTACTGAAACTGGACCCCTGAGTTAGATTTCAAGCATCACAGATGCTTACCCCCTAATTCCTGAAAGCCCTTTTTTTATTATATACAATAAGTATAATCAGATGAGCAGAGTATTTAGGTGTGTCAGTTTTGCTGTGTATATTGTAAATACCATCTTTTGACTCCTTTGATGATAATCAGAAGAACAAAACTGTCACCAATGCCTGCCACCTATTAGGTCATAATCTATATATAATTTGAGGATTTTGGCATGGTCCTAAAAAAAATGTTATTCTTCTCAAAACTTTGCCGACGTGTCATGACCACCAAACTCTCTCTGCAGATAAGGTTCTTGCATTGAGGCTGTCCTTGAAGTACTTTCATGTTGTATCCCAGCATCCTTTTCAAACAGGTTTATTTCTCCCAGTTTGTCTAAACAGCCCAAGGGGGCTGCCATTTTGCATAACACTAAAACCCAGATGTCACAGGTCGCATGTCAAAATTTGGGATATACTGCTGGTAGTTAAAAGCAGTTGTTACTGTTTCTAAAGGGATTGAAAAATAACTAAAAAATATGGCCTGCAGGTCACTTATGGTTTAGAAGACTAGAAGAAATATTTTCTATAAACCTGCCTGTCAGTCTTATAAATCCTTTTGTAAATCAAAGTACTAGTGCTTGTAGGTCCAGTGAACAGCAGTTATGATGTTTGCTCACTAAAACAGAAGCTGGAGTCTTAATCCAAGAACTTTGAGACATTTTTACAATAAAAAAAAATTCTTAGATATGGACCTTGATGTTTGGCTTATGTGGAAGTAAATTTATATTAGAAATATTTTTTTAGTGTAAGTCTGTATAAATGTAAATAAAAGTAAATGTAAGCTTTCAAAGAAAACTAATAATTTTTTTACATTCATATATTACAGCATTCCAGGTGTCAGTGATGCTCTTTCCTCAGCAGCCAAAGATGTGGCTGAGTCTCTGGGAGGTGATGCTGACAAAACTCACCAGGAGCTGTTAGATCAGCTCCTGAATCACGCAAAGCTGACAGAAACTCAGCGCCAGGGACAGACCCCGACACAGGCTGACAGCATCAGGTATTATACTCAGTGGTATCAAGCTTATGGAACCCTTTGCATTTCACAATTAAATTGGAATTTACCTGTCCCAGTTGAGAATACATCTTGTATGAAAAGTGATCCAAGGAAACCATTCGAAAATTTAGATCCCTCCCATCTGAATTGATTAATGCTGTACAATTGTTATGTTATGCTAGTTACCGGTAGTTAAGTTCTGCTGATTTGGTATTCTGGTTTTGGTGCCCAAGAGTTTTTATAGAGACTATGTGTAGCAGAGACACCAAATTGAAAAGAATATCAAATGTTGTGATGTATAAATACTAGTGGCCCATGAACAATGACGCATTTCACAATTAAATTGGAATTTACCTGTCCCAGTTGAGAATACATCTTGTATGAAAAGGAATCCAAGGAAACCATTGGAAATTTAGATCCCTCCCATCTGAATTAATTAATGCTGTACAATTGTTATGTTATGCTAGTTACCGGTAGTTAAGTTCTGCTGATTTGGTATTCTGGTTTTGGTGCCAAAGAGTTTTTATAGAGACTAAATGTAGCAGAGACACCAAATTGAAAAGAATATCCAATGTTGTGATGTATAAATACTAGTGGCCCATGGGCAATGACGCTCAGCTGAATTCAAGGAATATTGAACAATGAGCAAAATGACTGCCAGAATGCAAACAAATCATGAATTTTGTGAAGAGTCCTTAGAAATGGGTTTCTGTGGGCTTTTGAACAGATGACAATTTCATTTGAAGGTCTCATAAATAGAAAAAAAATGCGTAAAAATTTAAAAAAAATACAGGTAGTGCCACCAGTCTGCAGGAACTGATGAAACACTTCATGATCAATATATATCCAAAGAATCATGGCTATCAAGGCATTAGTTATTCAGATACTGGAGCTTTTGTTTGTATCAATTTTTTAATTATTCTTGGGGGTATATATATAGCTCTATAGCTCGGAGAATATTGGTAACAGAGACCTAATTTCAGGTTTCTAAGGAGATTTTTCATTAGTCTCCCTTGATGTCAAGTATGAAGATTCTAGGTTCAGCAGTTACGGTTTGTGCCATGTTAACAGATGACCACTTCATTTGAAGGTCTCATAAATAGAGAAAAAATGCCTAAAAAATTGAAAAAAATTCAGGTGGCACCACCAGTGTACAGGAACTGATGAAACACTCCATGATCAATATGCATGTTAGGTATAATGGTCATCAGTGCATTAGTTATTCAGATACTGGAGTTTTTGTATCACATTTTTAACAAGGAAACATTTGCCAGGTGACAATGTGTATCCGCCGAAGTCAGAGTGGTACAGGTGGAGTGAGGGATGGATTGAGTGGCATGTCACACCACTCCTGATTATAGTCCACTAAAACTCTGAGAAAAGGGCATTAATTTAATCAACAAAAATACCTGGCACCACCTGTTTGGTTTATGAGAACACTCTCCAAGATGGATTGACATGCCAAATTTCAGACCAATACCTTGAACCATTCCTAAGATATGAGCAATTTCACCCAAAGCAAATGTCTTGAGTACAACATGGAGGAGTCCAAGATACTTTAGATTCAGAAATATTAGTTGGGATTTAATTTTGGTGGTTTTCGTGGATCACGGTAATCCACAAATTCATGATTCCAATGATAAAAAAAATCCCAAGGTCAGAGGATATATCTTAACGGCAGCTGGTGGTTGCCTTCATCTATATATATAATTATTATTTCCACTGGCTGAATTTTCAATAAAAATATAAAAAAAAGTTCATTGCTTTTTTTATGATTGCCTTTGATACATAAAATAAATGTACTGAATTGCTTTTCGTAAATTACAATAAAAATACAGGATTTTTAAATATTTTGTTTTCAATTCCATTATTTCCCCTAAGATCGTACAAACACTGGCCCCTGATATGTTTATAATAAAACAATATCAAAGTTTAATTAAAACTGAAAACACATCCCCACATGTCCTCTTAACAACATTTTTCGTGAAATATTCAAGAAAGATACCACATTTCTGTCACGCAAAGCGATAGTTCTGACATGACATGAACGGTACACAAGTTCCAATGCTCATAATCACAGCTACCGTGGCACAGCTTTTTTTAGAACCGGCCTTTCCAACCTTCTTTTAATAGAGATAAAACGAAACTTACGCTATCTATTGGCTTTAAAGACAAGGGCCATGTAAGCTCATTTGCATTACTTTGGGACGCGAAAAAGCACTTATTCAGAATATTGCGACAACAGTTGCATCTATAACAGTGAACCATAAATAAGACAGGGGGTCATTCTTCCGAATATTGCTGATAGTTGTATATATATATATATATATATATATATATATATATATATATATATATATATATATATATATATATATATATATATATATATATATAAATGTTATGTAAGTAAGCGTCATGGAATACTAGTATGCAAATTATTTCTTTGTAATCTCCAAATGACATGATGAATGCCGAACGAACCTGGTCTCATTTCACTGCCCCGTCTGGGATTTACAGGTGCCACATATGACTACCGCCTAGATTGAAAAAAAGTTAAAAACCTTCAAGTGGATAGTCCGTTTCATTTTTCCTCCGATCAAGTGATGGTTTACGTTTCCTGTGAACTTGGTGTGATTGGGTGTTATAACTAATAGACGATGTATTGGACGTTACAACTATAACATTCGATGTAATGGCCGGTACGTGGCAGTCACGGCTGATTAATTCTTTGACGAAGACTTTGTTAGGCTCGGGTCGGGCGGAGCTTGTTTGTTCAACATTGACTCGAGTGACCACAGTACAGGCGCACCTTGTGATAAGCATCAAATCCTAGCCTCCCGTGCACTACCTTGGTCTCGTCTTGCTTGCGCACACGGAGATATTAATAAGCATTATTTCCTAAAATTGTCATTGTCTTTCCACAAATTAATATACCCCACAATATGTATTTTGTACAAAAACCACAAAAATTTTAAGCCCACGATATTATCTGAATCTACAGTATATGGATATGCACAATTACAGGCCAATATAGCACACTTAAGAAGATCAGTAATTTATTCTACGGAAATGGGAAGGTAAGTGGCGCCACCTGTCTGGTTTACGAGAAACTTTTCAAGATGGATGGATATGCCAAATTTCAGACCAATACCTTGAACCACTCCGGAGATATGGGCAATTTCCACCCAAAGCACACATACGGATAGACACCACCTGAAAATCATTGCAGATGGCACCACCAGTCTTGAGTACAAGATGGCGGAGTCCAAGATCTATGGGTATGCACCATTTAAGGCCAATACGACCAATCACTCCTGAGAAAAAAGCAGTAATTTATTCTATAGAAACGGGAAGGTAAGTGGTTCCACCTATCTTGTTTTCGAGAAAATTGCCAAGATGGATGGACATGCCAAATTTCAGACCAATACCTTGAACCACTTGGAGATATGAGCAAGTTCTACACAAAGCACACGTACGGATGGACACCACCAGAAAATGATTGCAGATGGCACCAACAGTTTTGAGTACAAGATGGAGGAGTCCATGATCTATGGATATGCACAATTTCAGGCCAAAATGGCAAATCACTCCTTAGAAAAGGGCATTAATTTATTCTACAAAAATGGGAAGGTAGGTGGCACCACCAGTCTGCAGGAACTGATGGAACACACCATGATCAATTTGCCTGCATAGAATCATGGAGATAAATGCATTAGTTATTCAGATACTTGAGCTTTTGTATTAAATTTTTAATTATTCTGAGGGGTACTTACTATGAAGGATATGGGTAACAGAGACCTAATTTCATGTTTTCACAGAGACTTTTCATGGACCTCCCTTGATGTCAAGTTAGAAGAATCCAGGTCCAGCGATTACGATTTGTGCCCTGTTAACAGATCACAGCTTCTTTGAAGGTCTCAAAAATAAAGAAAAAAATTTGTAAAAATTGGAAAAAATACAGGTGGCGCCACCAGTTTGCAGGAACTGATGGAACATCCCATGATCAATATTCATGCAAAGAATCATGGTGATCAATGCAGTAGTTATTCAGATACCTGAGTTTTTGTATCAAATTTTGGATTATTCTGGAGGGTACTTTGGAGCCCCATAGCTCAAAAGATATGGGTAACAGAGACCTAATTTCAGGTTTCCAAGGAGATTTTTCATGGCTTCCCTGGATATTAAGTTTGAAGATTCCAGGACCAGTGGTTACGATTTGTGCCCTGTTAACAGATGACAGTTTCATTGCAGGTCTGAAAAAAAGAGAAAAAATATGTAAAAATTGGAAAAAATACAGGTGGCGCCACCAGTCTGCAGGAAGTGATGGAACATCCCATGATCAATATTCATGCAAAGAATCATGGTGATCAATGCAGTAGTTATTCAGATACTTGAGCTTTTGTATCAAATTTTGCATTATTCGGGGGGGGGGGGGGGGTACTTCGGAGCCCCATAGCTCAAAGGATATGGGTAACAGAGACCTAATTTCAGGTTTCCAAGGAGATTTTTCATGGACCTTCCTGGATATTAAGTATGAAGATTCCAGGTCCAGTTGTTACGATTTGTGCCCTGTTAACAGATGACAGTTTCATTGCAGGTCTGAAAAAAAGACAAAAAAATTCGTAAAAATTGGAAAAAATAAGGGTGGTGCCATTAGTCTGCAGGAAGTGATGGAAAATCCCATGATCAATATTCATGCAAAGAATCATGGTGATCAATGCAGTAGTTTTTCAGATACTTGAGCTTTTGTATCAAGTTTTGCATTATTCTGGGGGGTACTTGGGAGCCCCATAGCTGGAGGGATATGGGTAACAGAGACTTAATTTCAGGTTTCCAAGGAGATTTTTTATGGACCTCCCTGGATGTCAAGTGAGAAGATTCCAGGTCCAGTGGTTACCATTTGTGCCCTGCTAACGGACGGCTGGAAGGCCAGATGGACGGATGCCGGACAAAGGGTGATGGCTATAGCTCAGATGACTTTCAGTCTGCTGAGCTAAAAACCCAACCAGGAAACCTCATAAATACAATTGCAGATACCAGTTGGCTTGTGTGAATTCTGTTTTTGATGTCACACCCCTTAAGATTTACAACTTGTATAGTAAGACACAGTGTATGATTTTTTTGGAGTGAAAATATACTTGAAACTCTGCTTGCTGGTTGTCACAGGAAACCATTATAATTTGCAGAAATAAAATCAAATTTAATTGAAAAATAATAATTAAATACTCACTTATTCATGAACATTACTCTTTGATATTCTATTGCAGTTTAGCAGTAGTTTCTTGTTGATCCAGAAAAAGTTGTTGATGCATTGCTATTTTTAATTGTTTTCTGGTACATATATCCCCTGACCTGGAACTGCACTGATATTTGATGGAGACATTTTTAGCTGAGCTGACTATAAGTCATCTGAGCTATAGTCGTGGTCCATTGTCCGTCGTCCGTCCGTCTGTCCGTCCATCCGTCCGTAGATGTGGCATGTTTTGAAACCGTAAGACCTAGGAATCCAAAATTCGGCATAATGTTAGATGTCACCAAGATCTCCTACCAAGCCGAAAACAGGGTCTTTGCGACTTTGTTCCTTTGAGAAATTAAGGAAAAACCTCAATTTTTTATTAAAAACCTATTTTCACACTTCAGGACTGCCTAATATCAAAACCACTCACCTGTTTTTCCTCATATTTACCATAAATATTCCTCTATATAGTTCCTATGTACATGCCAGAAATTAGGTCCCTATTATATGATTTAAAAAAAGTTATGGGCTCAAACATTATTCATTTTGTAAAAAATCAGGAAAGATATTTGATCACTAAACACAAAACATTTGAAAGCTATGGACTTTTTTCCAGTAATATATCTTTTATTAATCAAAATTAAATTGTATACCCACAATTAGATCAAAATCTGCTTAATTTTTTAAAATATTAGCAAAAATAAAAAATTGGTACCTTAAATTTTGCCTAAATTTGACCATGGAACTTTTTTTCTTATAAGTTCATTTGATTTAATTTTCACAGCCAGTTTACATATGGATTTAATCTGATGAATTTTGAATTTGAAAGTATAAGCTTAAAAAATGGTCTAGCTATTGAAGTTTTTTTAGAAGACTTAATGTATTTGTATTTTCTAGCATCAAAAATTGGCATAATGTTAGATGTAATTGTAAATATTCATATTCTTCGATACATTTCTATATACATATCAAAATTTAGGTCAGTATTGCGTAATTTGTTGAAGTTATAGGCCCAAACATAATGCACTTTGTAAAGAATCAGGATATATATTTACTCACTTAACATAAGAATGGCTGAGACTTTTTATCAGGAATATAACATCATTTAATCAAGATTCAATTGTATACGGAAAATTAGATCTGAAATTTGCAATTTTTTTTAAGTTATTAGCATAAATATAAAATCAGTACCTTAAATTTTGCCCTACTTTGGCCACGGCACAATGTTTTCCTGTAAGTACTGTGGATGTTATTTTCACAGCATGTACACATAAGGATTAAATCTGTTAAAATCTTAAATATGAAAAATAAAAGCTGCAAAATTAGGCTAGTTATTGAATTTGTTTGGAGGCTCTTGTTGTATTCCCTTACATTGTCAAGCAGTCCACTGAGGTCACTGTAGGTCATTCAATGCAACTCTCTAAGCTCCCCAGGCTGTTATGTAATCCCATCACTCCGGCCATCCCTCTCTCTTGTTGAGCTTGATCAGGCTGCCAGTTTAAATACCACAGGGAGCCTTTCTCCCCCCCCCCCCCCCCCCCCACCCCATTCTGCTGACAGACCTGTACTCTAAACAAGATGAATCTTATCTTATAATTTCACATTTTTTCAGCGATGAACAGTAACAACAGAGACCCCTCACTGAACCCACTGCTTCGATACACAGGACTAATATACAAGACAAAGCTGATAATCTTAATGTTAAAAAATTCTTTTTGTTGAGACTTGGACAATTTTGATTTTTTTTAAAGAAAAAAATTTTCAGGAATTTAATCCTAAAATTCATATATGGTAAAAAATTAGGACCTAATGAAAGTGCTAACTGACAAGATTTAAGAAGATATAAATACTTTGTAGCATTTCGTTCATATCTCTTAAAGTTGGTGGGGGCCTAGTTATCTAGTTTTTAAAATTAGATATATTGGTCAAACTTTGTGGGATTAATCTTTAACTCATATGGCCATATATTTAACTTTTGAAAAATTAATTACCTTCACACATTATTTGTTTATGAAATGGAACTTTTATATGACACTTACCGTAAGCCCATTTTCCCCTTCGTGCATCACTAAATGGTTTCAAGCCAAAGGTTTCATTTATTACACAGTCCATATGCTTTAGCTCATGTCCATTATTCTATAATTTAAAGAGTTTCATTTAAGCTGGGCCATTTTCTCTTAGCTTTTCAAATGGTAATATACATGGAAAAACCATAAGAAACAAAAATATTTTGCAGTTACTAATATTTTCGAAAATTCAGCCGAGCGACGTGACCCATAGGTCCCTTGTTTTTACTATTAAATAGAAGGGGCTTAAGGGCTTAAGTTAAGGCAAAGTACAGTAACATAAATATAAGAGATGATCTTAATAAAATTTCAACATGGGTTTTATTTCTGGTGTGGCTGTGACATACTAGGCATATTAAATATTCGTGAAATGTAGTGATTTCTCCTTAAAATATGTTGGTATCTGCCAATATTTTATTCTAAATTTATTTTCTCTCTCCTGTGCAAAAGTTGAAATATACTGGCACTTGGTGCAATTAGTGACACAAAACATTAACTAAGCAAACATTCCACTTGATGGCCTGCTGCACAACTTCACAGAACCAAGATACTTTTCTAGACTTTCTTGTGATTTTATTCTCCTTGGTCTAGAGTTATCCCTCCAGCACAAGAACAGATTCAGGTCATGCAGACATTTTGTGGTAAACAGAAACATATGGACTTTGTTTCTTTACAGTCATAACAATGTTAATCAGGTAAACTGGAGTAAGTAAGTTTGTGTGTCCATGATGATTTTGCTAAGAACCTTTTTTATTTTCATCAAAAAGAACTTACAGGGTGAGATAATGCACATATCATTACAAATGTTTGTGTACCTTTATTTATGTTCTGCCTGTAGCTCCATATTCTCTGGAATGACAGTCGACCGTAAGCCAAGGTTCAGGAGAGGTCAGAGGGAACCAAGGAGCCAGGATGGAGAAGTTACAGATCGCAGGTTACGTCGTAAAAGGGAGGAAGGACAAGGGGTGGCACAGTCAATGCTTCAGGCCAGAGATAGAAGACCACCACAGATCAGGTGAGGGGTGAATTTGTTACTCTCGAATATGTTATACATTCACAAGGTGGTACAACCAGATGTAAATGTACTTGAGATAGGAGCCATTAGATTTACCAGTACATCAGTGTGTACACTCCACATGCAGTGGTTACTGCTGTTGTTTTGAATCTCTTTTTTTTTTATAACTGCTGCTTGAATAGCAAGTTTTTTAGGGTCTCAACTAGAGGGCTTGTGACAGGGCCAAGAATCAGACTAATCAGACTAGGGTGTTGCTAATTTAAAACTTGGAGTTGGATGCACAATGCTATACCATGCTCTCATTGGCCTGATTACAATTGTTTGCCCTGTGTGAGCCCTGGTGATGAGACCCATGAACCTTGCTATAAAAGCAGTAGTTGAAATTTAGGAGATCTGGAACGACTGCTGTGTATAACTGCTGTGTTAGGAGTGTAACCAGAATATCCTGATATAAAGTCAAATATTGTACATGTAATGGTATCATCAGAGGTGCCATTATAGATACATTGACAGTATATGACCAGTCCAGCAAACTGTCTGCAGTAAACTTGTGACCTTCAGCATTTAATAATAGTTAAGGGCCTTTGGCCATGAACATGAGGGGAACCATCATTGGTCAGAAGTCAGTTAAATAGCATCTGATTGGCTAAACACTGCATGTTTAGTCCAATTGAAGGGGCTGTTGTTTCATAATTCCTGGAGTTTGGATCACTTGGGATCTGAACTTTAATACATGTATTGCCTATATGTGTTATATGACGTATCATATTCCAATTAAGTGTTGTTCATGTACAATATTTTCCAAATCGGAAACACTGTAAATATACAATTTACCACAAATAATAAACTACTTTCATTCATAAAAAAAGGACAAAACTTATTCTTTATTCTAAAACAAAATATTCAGTGGTTAAAGCAAAACTTGTTCAGATCAGTTAAGTGTTTAAGCACTGAAGTCTTTTGAATGCCATACTTTAATCAGGAGAACATTTTGCAAATGTACAGTGTACTTGTATCTATATTTATGTTATCTTTCACAGAAGAGAGTCTCAGAATTTTAAACTTTATGATGGGCCATCTTTAGGCATCTTTACCAAAGAAGATTTGGCCCCGAAAGGACAAGGTAAGACTCTGGAGGAGGGAGAGAATCTTTCTGTTATTAGCACTGCTGTATGGAAACATATGATACTGTCAGAAGGAAGTATACAGTATATCCCAGGCCTTCACCCCTTTAATATGAGAACCTCTGTTATAAGCAAGACCCAGACAACTCCAGTGGCCATTCCATGATTCTTTTGACACACTGCCAGTCGAGTCCTGTGGGCTGTTACCTTTTCATTGATATTAGATTTTTCCCATGAGTTCAATTCTTTTATGCAAAATATACATAGTTGCACAACTGTCTTAACTGATTTTAGACATTATAAAACATATATATCTTATTTCCCGTCCTAAAACTTTGCTAGTAATACCAAGTGCATATGGGTTCCTGAAACCTTGAAAGTACTTTAATTTAAAATAATAATTTCAAGGCTTTGTAAGTCCTTAAAAATAGCATTTTCCTCTTTGAAGTCCTTGAAATTTATAGCAGAGTTACCTTTTCTATTTCCATTCCTCTCATAAGCATATTGAAACAGTTAATGTGTATTCATTTAGTAAAGATTTTTTCTTGTTTTCACCCATTTTATTAGCTCAGCTGACTATAAGTCATCTGAGCTATAGTCATGGTCCATTGTCCGTCGTCCGTCCGTCTGTCTGTCCGTCCGTCCGTCTGTCTGTCTGGATGTCCGTCCGTAAGACTGGCACGTTTCGACACCGTTGGACCTACGAATCTGAATTTCGGCATACAGTTAGATGTCCGCATAATCTCCTACCAAGCCAAAAATTGGGTCAATAGGACTTCGTTCCTTTGAGATATTAAGGAAAAACCTCAATTTTTTATTAGAAATCTATTTTCACACTTCAGGACTGCCTAATATCAAAACCACTCATCTGGTTTTCTTCATATTTACCATAAATATTCCTCTATATAGTTCCTATGTACATGCCAGATATTAAGTCAGTATTATATAATTTAAAAAAGTTATGGGCCAAAACATAATGGACTTTGTAAAAAAACCAGGAAGATATTTGGTCACTTAAGACCAAAAGTGTTAAAGGTACAGACTTTTTTCCAGTAATACAACTTTAATTAATCAAAATTTAATTGTATACCAAAAATAAGATCAAAATTTGTTAAATTTTTTTAAATATTGGCAAAAATATAAAATTGGTACCTTAAATTTTGCCCAACTTTGGCCATGGCACGTTTTTTTCCTGTAAGTACTGTGGATTTAATTTTCACACAATGTATACATAAGGATTTAATCTGTTAAAATCTGAAATTTGAAAATAAAAGCTGCAAAATTAGGCTAGTTATTGAATTTTTTGGGAGGCTCTTGTTGTATTCCCTTACATTGTCAAGCATTCCACTTTGATGACTGTAGGTCATTCAGTGCACATCTCTATGCTCCCCAGGCTGTTGACATAATTTTAGATGTCCCCAAAATCTCCTACCATGCCGAAAATTGGGTCATTAGGACTTTGTACCTTCGAGATATTAAGGAAAAAAACTCCGTTTTCCATAAAAAAAAGCCACTGTTACACTTCAAGGCTGCCTAACATCAAAACCACTGATCTGTTTTTGATCGTATTTAGTATTCACATTCATATATACATTATTAGAAATCTATTTTCACACTTCAGGACTGCCTAATATCAAAACCACTCATCTGGTTTTCTTCATATTTACCATAAATATTCCTCTATATAGTTCCTATGTACATGCCAGATATTAAGTCAGTATTATATAATTTAAAAAAGTTATGGGCCAAAACATAATGGACTTTGTAAAAAAACCAGGAAGATATTTGGTCACTTAAGACCAAAAGTGTTAAAGGTACAGACTTTTTTCCAGTAATACAACTTTAATTAATCAAAATTTAATTGTATACCAAAAATAAGATCAAAATTTGTTAAATTTTTTTAAATATTGGCAAAAATATAAAATTGGTACCTTAAATTTTGCCCAACTTTGGCCATGGCACGTTTTTTTCCTGTAAGTACTGTGGATTTAATTTTCACACAATGTATACATAAGGATTTAATCTGTTAAAATCTGAAATTTGAAAATAAAAGCTGCAAAATTAGGCTAGTTATTGAATTTTTTGGGAGGCTCTTGTTGTATTCCCTTACATTGTCAAGCATTCCACTTTGATGACTGTAGGTCATTCAGTGCACATCTCTATGCTCCCCAGGCTGTTGACATAATTTTAGATGTCCCCAAAATCTCCTACCATACCGAAAATTTGGTCATTAGGACTTTGTACCTTCGAGATATTAAGGAAAAAAACTCCGTTTTCCATAAAAAAAAGCCACTGTTACACTTCAAGGCTGCCTAACATCAAAACCATTGATCTGTTTTTGATCGTATTTAGTATTCACATTCATATATACATTTTCTATGAACATACCAAAAATTAGGTCAGTTTTGGGTATTATTTTGAAGTTATGTAATGCAATTTTTTAAAAAATCAGGAAATATATTTACTCACATGAGAATTGCTGAACCTAGAGACTTTTTTCAGGAATATAACTTTATTTAATCAAGATTCAATTGTTTACCCAAAATTAGATCTGAATTTTGCAAATTTTTCAAGTTATTAGCATAAATAAAAAATCAATACCTTAAATTTTGTCCAACTTTGGCACTGTTGATTTAATTTTCCCAGCATATCTGCATAAGGATTTAATCTTTTAAAATCTGAACTTTCAAAAGAAATTGATTGGAATGAATAGCTTTTATTCATGTTTTCATACACCATGTCAAGTGTTGTTTACATCTAGCTCACCTAGTAGTACAGCCTTCACTTGCATTATGTAACCCACCCCAGGCAGCTTACCTTGGCCCAGCTTGGCCACTACTAGCAAGCTTCCCCTCTGCCCTGCACTCATACCCCCCCCCCCCCAGCTGGTGCATAAACTAGATAAATGTTATAATTTTTCTGTATTTTATTTTATTCTTGGACATGCTACATTTTAGATTTTGTATTGAACCACCAGGGTTACAATGATTAAAGTGTACATTTAATTGTGTCCACAAAGTGGTGAATTGCTGTGAAAGTGTGGATGTTCATGAGATAAGTAATTCCTTACTTCAGAAGGGTAAAAACTTCACCAGGTGTGAAATTGACTATTAATTCCAGTAATTAATTAAAACTGGGATAGTAATTAGCATAATGATATTGTTTGTCCCTCATTCAACCAACAGTGTGTATACTTTATTTGAAAAGATGTTTTATTTTATCAAATTTACTTTTATTTTATTTTGGTGAATAAAATTAAGCATGTCCTGAAAACTCCAATGTGCAAAACTTTTTAATAGTGATTCAAGGAATATTCTTGTAGATGCCATGTTGTGGCATTATTTTCTTTTAAAATCAGTTTAAACATTTATGATTTAAAAATAATAAAATATATGTGTATGCATAATATGACCCAATGTTTTTTACTCTGTATATATGATTGCAACTTTTGCAACAATTCTAATATTTTAACTTATATTTTCAGGTTTTTTAATTAAATATTTATAAACCTGTAAATAAAAAAATGATTCAGATAAAAACTTCTTAATTGAAAAAGTGGATCTGCTTAAAAAAATAGGATTTTATATAAACTTAAATGCATTATTCTCTTGAAAGTGAAATAAAGGTATTAGTCCATTCTGTCCAATTGCCTGTCCATCTGTAAATTTTCGTATGCAACACAGTATCTCATAACTTTTACTGTTTTTCTTCATGACAGTCTTGTCAGAGTATTAGTTTGCAATCATATATTTAGAACTTTACTATAACCAAGTAGGAGGGCCCCTTTCCTCTTAGCTTTTCATATTCTTATATAAATGAAAAACATTACAATAGAATATTTCTACATCCACCTTCGTGCTGCCCTCACTTTTCCCTTCTCCGAACCCCATCCCAAAGTCAGCCTCAGTAAGCAAGAACAAGATGAATCAGATATATTCATACTTTAATATTTTGTATAACTATTCGTCCATAGGTACCTATGTACATGCCAGAAATTATGTCAATATTGTGTAATATGTAGACATGGTGGGCATCACAATAATGTACCTTGTCAAGACTAAAGAGATATTGTGTCATACAGTCACATATTCATAAATCACTTCATCAGCATAGTTAATCATAACATCATATCTGTCAAATTGAACGCTTGCAGACTACCATACACTTTAGATCCTTCAACAAATAGCCTTATCATCATTCTACTACTGCTTATTACTGCTGTCATTGCATTCATATTTGCTCAAATATACTACAATTTTCAACCCCTCCTAAATAAATAAAAAATAAACCACTTTATTTGACTCTATTAATCCATCAGTCAGGTAATTTCATTTATCATTTACTCACATATTACATTACATTCCTTTATAATAGCCCAACATGTACATGATATTCATAAGCTTTATTGACTCGATATAGTATCACAGTGGAGAAACATTTATAGTCCAATCACGATCAGCTGAGCGCCGTGACCCATGGGTCCCTTGTTCTGATCATGGCTTTATATCTGTAAAAAAATCAATGAAATAAGGTCTTGAAATTTGTAAAATTAGACCTAGCAAAGTCCTTGAAAAATGCTAAAATTTGTTTATTGATAAGGCAAAAACCCTGTAATGTATATTGTAAGAATTAGTGCTGGCACTTACCGGTAATCATTGTCACACAACTCCTCTGTGGCTATGCCTCAGAAATGCCCCATTTTGTACTTGGAGTGTCTGGAATGATGCCAAATGTGTCTTAAAGGGTTTTCCATATTGTCATAAGAATACTGAAGAATTTACATTATTTCAGGAAGGATTGTAAGGAGTCCTACTATAGGACAAAAAAAGTGCCTGTAAAATTTTAAAAGAAGTGCTTGAGCACTAATACTACTAAGAGGTTTAAATATGAATTGATTATGAATATGATTAAAGAGCAAAAATACTTGAAATAATAAAAAGTGGTCATTAACACTGAGATGTTTTCATACACAGGATATCATTAGATGAAGTTTAACTGTATTTTGTTTATTTCACTGTGTCATTGTGATCACAAATATTAATATATCTTTACTGCTGTGTCTATGCAAAGGCTTAATGTTGTGTTTTAATTATACACTGATTCTGCTATAAATATGTATAGATTTTAAATGACGATATTTTTCCAGTGTCTACCTCCACCAGAGAGTCCTTGTTTGATGTGGTTTTGCGTGAGGAACTAGAGACCATGAAACAAATTCCACCAGCAAATGCATTTGAAGAAATGGCTCGCTGGACAGTTGAAGGAAAGGTCTGGAAATTCCCCATTGACAATGAACAAGGTAAATTGATTCAATCAACATTGATTATTTTATGATTGAGTAAGCCCATCAAGATTTATCAGAATCTTGATGGCTTTAGAACTGAAGTAGAACCATAGGATTACATCAGTATGTATCTGTTATTTAACTGACACTAAGAGAGTCCCAGGAGAAAAAGGGGCTGATGATCTTGGGTGAGTTTATTATCAGGATAAACTCCAGTACATGACCAATGAGATAACCAGAGATGGATATCAAGATAGCTTGGTTTGTTCATATTACCATCCGAACAGTCTCTACTATTTCCAGTGTCCAGGGGCCTCTTGGCTATGTATACTGTACATATACCCTTCATAATACTAAACCAACTATGGTGAATACATTACATTTTCAAAGACTCTTCCTAAAATTAACAGCATTGTATCAGATTGTTACATATTTTATATTCAGCACAAAATATCGAAGTAAGAATTATATACAATGGAAATGCTTCTTGCTGGCACCACTCAACTAAGGGCACCTATTTACGGCCACCTACGGGCAGTCTTTGAATGTTGTCCCGAAATCTGTAACCTCCCTACTAAGGGCACCTCTCAATTTCGGGCAAAATGTCCGGTCCCATCAGTGACCATAATTCAGAAATTCCTGTATATTAAATGTTTACATAATTGAATGTCATGAATATCACTTTGAATTCGAAATATCCAGTATTAATGACATAACTCTGATGTGTATTGATAGGTAGTGTTTTTAGGATTTTTTGTATAACTAATTTATTATTGTGTAGAATTATTAGATAAAGGACTTTCCAGATGTTTGAAACTTACAATTATTTCCAAAGGTGCATTTATCTGATAAAGGATAATATGTGACAAACAAATATTAGATGATGTTTTTACTTGTGTTATCTTCCTTACATGAATGATTTTTTTCCATTGTTTTGCGAGGATCCCAACTTCATGATCTCGCAGTAAAAGACATATGCACCTAAAAATATTGTTTGTAAATAGTAGCAATTGGAAAGACCTGATGTCATTTAAAATCAGTCTCTCAACATACTTATTCTATTTTTATTCATACTGTCAACCGTTTACTTTTCAACTTTGCCTTCAACAAGGGCATGAAGGGTTTATTAGCTCAGCTGACTTTCAGTCATGCTGGGCTATAGCGATGGGTCTTTGTCCGGCGTCCTTCCGTCCGTCCGTCCGTCCATTAGCAGGGCACAAATCGTAACCGTAGGGGCTAGGGCCATGAACCCTTTGCAGTCTTAGAGGTTCTAAAAAGATCTCCTTGCAAACCTGAAATTAGGTCACTGTGACCTATATTCTCGAAGTTATGGGTTGTGTTTGCACCCCCCAGAAATACTTCTTTTAGCAAAAATTTTCATCCAAAACCTTCCATCTTTCACATACAGGTCACCTACTAACAGGGGAAGAACCATAATTATTTTGAGGTCACAAGGTCAAAGGTCAAGGTCACAGAACCAACTTCTTTGAAAAGCCTCAGGATGCATTTTAAGCCAAACCTTTCATCCCAATTCTTTGATCTTTCACATATAGCTCACCTACTAAGTGGGAGAAGAATCCTATAGATGTTGAGGTCACAAGGTCAAAGGTCAGGGTCACAGGATCCACTTCTTTGAAAAGGTTGTGGACACATTTCAAGCTAGACCTTTCATTCCAAACCTTTCAGCACTGATATCGCTTCTCTGCCAACAGGGGAAAAGACCTGTTGATTTTGAGGTCAAAGGTCAAGTCAACAGCACCCTCTTCTTGCGTGGAGTCATTTTAAGGCAAACTTTTCAATCTATACTTTCCATCTGTCATATATGGCTTGCCTACCAATAGGAGAAGAAGCCTATTGATGTTGAGTTCAAAAGGTCAAAGGTCAAGGTCACAATATTGTTCTAAATGCTTGTGAACATATTTCAAGTGAAACTGTTCAACCCAAACCTTCAGTTTTTCACATATGCCACATCTATGCATCACTGAATTTGATTCAAACTTCATATTTATGGGTCTTTTTGCATGAAGAAATAACTAATTGATTTTGAGGTCAGCTGGTCAGGAGGTTAAAGGTTGCAGGTCTAAGTTATTCACTCATTGGTTGCCAAGTAATTACACCCGGCCAGATGTAAGTGGTAAGTAGTAACCCATCATTTAGAAAGAATCCAGTTGATATGTGGGCAAAAGGCCAAGGTCATAGGTCAGGGATGTTCACAATAACTTATTTTGTAGATCATCTCTATTTTTCTTGTTTTCTTGTATATATAACCATGGCACTCACAACTGGTACACATCACTATGAGCCCATAATTGTTAGTGACACTTGTGATATATGACTCCCTTTTGTATCAGCTCATGGAGTGATAAGGATATATCATTAGTGCATAACAAAAACACTGTTGCTGTAATGCTTTGGCCAGGCATTAAGACTATGAGAGTTAAGTGTTAAGGTTTAGCTACTGATTTATAAAATGATGGGAACATTATGCAGTTTATATCATGGAATCATAGCAATAAACTTAGTTTTCTAGATATCTGTATATTATTATACAAATCATCAGATATACCAGCAAGTGTTTGTTCTGATAATATGTGGGTCTTTACCTGGATTTAGGATGGCTTTATTTGATTACAAGACTCTTAGTGATGCTTTCTGCATTTCTTTTCTTTTAGGTTTTGCAGTTTACCTACCCTGCTGACCCCATTGAATAGTAAGCTGATAATTAAAACAAATTGGACTTGCACTTTTTACATTTGCATGTTCATAAATCTGATATGAGAGCTCTCAAACCTGATCATGCCTTTTGAATTGTTTTTGACATTCATAACTGTTACATTCTTTGAAGCAATTGCTACAAGTTTAGTGTCTTATTGGAGGATGTGTGATATCAAATGTCAGACTTGTCAGAAAACCATTATGTCTGCCAGGTAGCCATTTCAGAAATCCTTTTGCCAGGGCAGTTTCTGTGATTTGTTTATGATGTTTGGTCTCTTTTAGAGGATGTTTGTTGTTCAATTTCCGACCTGTCAGAAATCCAATATGGCCACCAGGAAGCCATCTTTAAATTCCTTTAGAACATATTATCTCAAGAACTATTAAAGTGAATGCAGTGGGATGTATATTAATGTTATCTTGCATTGGGTCAAAGATTTCTTAATAAATATGACCATCATTTATGAAAGCTCAGTACAGTTGACTTGTATTGAATAAAAATTAATATGGAAGCCCTGTTTCACAATAATTCTTGCATGGATTTCCTTGATCTTTTGCTGTATTTTGATCTTAAGTGTGGCCTTTGTGGTATTCCTTTTGAGACTGACAGGTATCGAGCAAGCTGTGGGATTAGTTCCTGATAGCTCAACAACCATACATTTTGCCTCAGACCATCATTGTGCCGCAGAAAAACCTTGTGAGTGGGATAACTCAAAAAATATTTCACTGATTTTTTTCAAACTTTACATTTGTATAGATAAAGGTAAGGGGACGAAACCTATTTAAAATGGGGTCATGACCTATGCTAGGAGAATGACCTTGACCTTGAATAGGTCAATTATTGCTGAAAATAACACAAATTCTTAAATATCTCAAGTAAGCTTGCATGGACTGGTCTAAAAATTAAGGTGACTGAAGATCTAGGATAGCCTTGTGATATACCGGAAACTGGTGGCGCCACCTATTATCCTTTTCTTGTTTTTACGCCTTTTAATACCCCCATAATTGCCACTTGACAGTACTGTAAGCATTATAAGTCAAAAACTAATGGACAGATTTCTTTCATATTATGCACATGTAGAGAGATGGGCTATGGGATGAGGTCTGTTTACATTTGGGTCATGACCTTTACCATGAGAGTGGCCTTGACCTTTAATGTGTCCAAATTTGGTGAAAATCACACACCTCTTATGATATCTCCAGTGTTGATAGCCATATGGATTTCAAACGTGACTTATGTATGGCCCACTACTAAAGTAAGAACCCTATAGGTTCTAGGGTCATGAGGTCTAAGGTCAAGGTCACTGGACTTGCATCTTACAAGATACTGTGGATGCATTTTAAGCCAAACTTTCAAGGTCTTCCATCTCGAATATATAGCTCACTTGCCAATAGTGGATGATCCATATCAATTTTGGGGTCACAAGAACAAAGGTCAAGGCGACAGGAGCTATATGTAAAAAAATTAGTTTCTGGATGATAATTCCTGCTTTTATTGATGTATTGATTTCAAACTTGACTTATATATGTCCCATTGAAAAAGCAAGACTCCAATTGATTTTGGCGTCATGAGGTCAAAGGTCAAGGTCACAGGACACATCTTTAAAAAGATTGTGGATGCATTTTCAGCCAAACATTTCATCTCAGACCTTTCATCTTGCACATATAGTTCATCTGCCAATAGAGGAAGACCCCTATCAATTTTGAGGTCACAAGGTCAAAGGTGAAGGTCACAGGAGCCATCTGTCCAAAAATTAATTTCTGGATGATAATTCCTGCTTTTATTGATGTATGGATTTCAAACTTGACTTGTATATGTCCCATTGGAAAAGCAAGAACCGAATTGATTTTGGGATCATGAGGTCAAAGGTCAAGGTCACAGGACACATCTTCAAAAAGATGTGGATGCATTTTCAGCCAAACATTTCATCTCAGACATTTCATCTTGCACATACAGTTCCCCTGCCAATAGAGGAAGATGCCTGTCAATTGTGAGGTCACAAGGGCAAAGGTGAAAGTCACAGGAGCCATATGTCCAAAAATTAGTTCCTGAGATGATAATGCAAGCTTGGATTAATATATGGATTTCAAACCTGACTTATATATGGCCCATCAATAAATCTAGACCTCTGTTGATTTATATATAAAAGTGGATGATCAATATCAATTTTGGGGTCACAAGGTCAAAGGTCAAGGCGACAGGAGCTATATGTAAAAAAATTAGTTTCTGGATGATAATTCCTGCTTTTATTGATGTATTGATTTCAAACTTGACTTATATATGTCCCATTGAAAAAGCAAGACTCCAATTGATTTTGGCGTCATGAGGTCAAAGGTCAAGGTCACAGGACACATCTTTAAAAAGATTGTGGATGCATTTTCAGCCAAACATTTCATCTCAGACCTTTCATCTTGCACATATAGTTCATCTGCCAATAGAGGAAGACCCCTATCAATTTTGAGGTCACAAGGTCAAAGGTGAAGGTCACAGGAGCCATCTGTCCAAAAATTAATTTCTGGATGATAATTCCTGCTTTTATTGATGTATGGATTTCAAACTTGACTTGTATATGTCCCATTGGAAAAGCAAGAACCGAATTGATTTTGGGATCATGAGGTCAAAGGTCAAGGTCACAGGACACATCTTCAAAAAGATGTGGATGCATTTTCAGCCAAACATTTCATCTCAGACATTTCATCTTGCACATACAGTTCCCCTGCCAATAGAGGAAGATGCCTGTCAATTGTGAGGTCACAAGGTCAAAGGTGAAAGTCACAGGAGCCATATGTCCAAAAATTAGTTCCTGAGATGATAATGCAAGCTTGGATTAATATATGGATTTCAAACCTGACTTATATATGGCCCATCAATAAATCTAGACCTCTGTTGATTTATATATAAAAGTGGATGATCAATATCAATTTTGGGGTCACAAGGTCAAAGGTCAAGGCCACAGGAGCCATCAAATTAGTTTCTGGATGATAATTCCTGCTTTTATTGATGTATAGATTTCAAACTTGACTTATATATGTCCCATTGAAAAAGCAAGACCCCAATTGATTTTTGGGTCATGAGGTCAAAGGTCAAGGTCACAGGACTAACATCTTCAAAAAGATTGTGGATTGATAGATGGAGGAAACAATAATTGCTTGCCAAGTGTCAGTATATGCTGCTAAAAATGGGGGCCTATTCTTAAAGGGGGGTGGGGGGTCTACTATGTCTGGGGATACTCTGGCACCTGCGGTGCCAAGAAATATCTAGTTCACTATGTTTTAACCAGACATATATGATAAGAATTTATGGCAATGTAGAAAGTTTAAACAAAATTGGCATATAGGTTCTGCAACAATATTACTAGTTGTGAATCACAGCCCATGATGTCGCAGGTCATGCTTGGCAGCTGAGCGTCATGACCCATGGGTCACTTGTTTTCACAGTAATTCCCCTTTCGTGAATATCCCTCTTGAAGAACCCTCTTGAACAAAAAGGCAACTACAGTATGTGAAAAGTATATGTTTCTGTAATGGGTTTCTGATATTTCAGTCTAAATACTGATTTAACAAATAACTCAATGGCTGATACTGCAAATGGTATATAATAATGTTTATATGTGTGATGGTAATCAGGTGTACCTTTCAGTAAGAAACAAGTGTACATAGAAACATGATTCAGTCATAAGTGATCCCTAGTATACATACCATGCATTTTATATACGACACCAGACAGCATATATTTTAGTTTTTCCTTTAAATGTTCAATCGGTTGGCCTTTCAGGTATGAATGACACTTTTATGAAGAGTACTTGTGCAGATTTGGTAAAAAGTAATTGAAAAGTTATTAATTACTTTAAAAAAGTAATTGAAATTTAATCATTACTTTGTAAACATTATGTGATTTGTAATTGTGATGTTTGGATGTAACTGTAATTGTAATGATTACTTTTCAAAGTAACTAGCCTAAACCCTGTTATGAAGCATGGAGCATGGCACAAAGAAGAGAAATGGCTTGGCATCTGAACTTTGATACTATGTTTATTATCATTTTGTTTATCATATGATTTACAAAATGTTGTGATATGTATTGTTTCCTTAGATAATGTATCATCACAGACCCTTATCTTCACGCTTTTTCAGGTTGGGAGCAGGAGGCAAACGTTGGATTTCACGAGCACGTGTTCCTGGACCATCGACTGACAGGTTTTCCTGTGAAGGGCCCTGTGAGACATTTCATGGAGCTGGTAGTGGTCGGACTGTCCAAGAACCCTTACCTTACAGTACAACAGAAGCATGCACACATAGACTGGTTCAGGGACTATTTTAACAGCAAGCAGGCCATCTTGATGGAATCATTAGGCACTGAAGGTGCTATGCCAGCTCCAGAACAAATTCAGTCCTAACAATAGAAAAATAATGATGAATCAATCACCTGGATTAACTTTTAATAGAAACCACTCTTTTTGATGTGTTCTGACATTTATAGCAGACCACAATGAGACGGAATTGTGTGTCTGATATATACATATAATCAAAATAATATGGAAAATTATAATAAAAAATAATTTAATGCTAAATAAACTGTTGTTTCATTTTGAAAAATGATATACATATACTGTTTATTTTTTCATTGGCTCAAAAATATGAAAAGCTTAATAAAATTGTGGTGTATTTATGATACAAATTGAGTCTTTGAGAAACTCACCATCCGGAAGCCTGTTACATGCACCAACTGCTCTCATCAGTCTGATTCATGGCCCTGTGCCAGAAACAGTGTTATCAGACCAATGAGAGCGGGTGTCGCATGTTTAAAATGTATAGCTGGCTGGACGGTGCAATATCATGCTCCATTTGGTCGGATTACAGTTCTTTGCTCTGTGCCCACCCTAGTGTTCTGACCCAAAGAACCTTGCTATACAAAGCAGCGGTTAAAATAAAGGAGACCTGGGACATGAAGTGCATTAAAACTGCCTCAATACCAGGTTGGAGGATCTTTACACTCCCTGGGTCTTGGCATGTCTTTCGGCTGTGAATTTGCTGGTTTAATGGTCCCATCAGGAACATACAACAAAGTTGCATTCATTCAATATTACCACCTTGTCTGGTTGGTCCTTGGATGTGCGACTACTGCCGAATATGATGTCAGTCATGTCATGTGTTGTAGCGTTGTCAGTGCTATTTCAGTTCCCTCTACTCTCAGTGCATCAAGTTTTCAGCCATCACTTCATGGTATACCAATTTTTCTTCCAGGTTTATATAAATATAACCATTTAAATGTGCTCTTAAATTTATTCATCTTATTCATGTTTTCTTCAACAGTTGTTAACTACAGCTATCTTAATTAGACTTACAATTAATATGGATTCCATTACGAATGCCAACAAAACTAATGCCCATAACTTTAAAGAGAAAAAGGACATTAACTTACAGTTTGCTGTTTGGGAGATTTATAGTGGATGAAATTGTATGATGCATGCACAATATGTGCTCAATTCTTTCTGGTGAAAAGCAACATCATCATTTACTATTTTCTCATCCATGTCCCCCCCAACAGGAAAAAGTTGCAAGCACTGTTCTGCACAGAAAAAAATATTCATTCACACACACACACATATATATATATAGGGAGAGAGAGAGATTAAGATCAATAGCATATATAAATTCTGGGCATATGTTTTCTTTTTTCTAATGAAGTTTGTTGACAGTTGACAGCCTGAAATAAATAAAAGTTCTTTCAAAGTTCAAGTTTCCTCAGGAACTTACGATTTGTTTCTAAATTTGGTCTTAATAATTACAAGAAATATATTCTGACTGGAAAGAACATTAAATGAGACTGAAAGGATTAGCTGCAATGATTTACCCATGCATTCACACTAACCAACATTAAATGACAAGAAAGCCTGCAGCTTGTTTCATCCTTTATTTAATATGAGTCTAACGATTCCAGTGTTTCAAATACATGTACAACACTAAAGTAAAACAAAGTTCAGATCACACCACTGCATAATAAGAAAACGGTACAAGCTTGTAAGTATACAGATCAGTTAAAATATCTTAGACAGTAAATGAAAAAACATCCCTGAGAACTGTGACAATCACAGTATTTGGTGAGTGTTCATGCTAAAGGATCCATGAATGCTATCAGAACTATGTAAGCTCTGAGAAGGAATGCTTGAAACATTACACTGCAAACTGGCATTTTCCTTGGAACATTTGAATACCTCAAATACCTTACCAACAATAGATACAACAACATTCCTCTTTTTAACTTGTAATATTTTGAGCTGTTACTAGAACTGATACAAGAACTGAAACTATAAAATTGTTTCACTGGAAGATTAACTGAATAGTAATACACTGATACAATAATTTATGAAAAAAGACATTTATCCCTGAGTATTTTATATTAATACTTCATCAAGCACACAGCTACAATTATGATACCTCCTATTCAATAAGATTTTGACTTCATACGTGTTTGCAAGGGACAAATACATGTACCATATTTGAACTTCTATAGACAATCAAGTATAAGCTGGACCCATATATAAGACGGTCCAGACTTTTTAGGTGGACTAATGGTGAAAAATTATTTTGACCTTCAAGATCATGGAGAAGTCCCAGCTAATGGCAGCTGAGCAGACAACTTCTTCACTGTAAAGGTACATGGAAGGAAGAATAAACCATAACCTAGTCTATCTTGATTATCTTTACAGGTAAAGAGGATAAGAACTAAGTAATGTTTTATACAAAAAAATGTACAAATATATTTAAACATTTTAATTTTGTGGGGAGAAATCATGGGGAAAATTTGAGGAAGTATGAAACAGGAAAAGTCAAAAACTTACAATTGTTGGACCAGTCTGTGGTGTTTACTGTCAGTTCATGGCAAAATTCTCAGGCATGTGTGTGAGTCTAATTGAATTTCAGACTATGCTAATTAGTAAACAAATTTCCAACTTATACTTGATGCTTTAGAGTAACAGGCTCCCCTGCCCTTAACCTAAGGTTTCTTTAATTATCTGGACAAATTCTGACAGCTTTCTCTGACTCTTTACCAAACGGCCATTAAGAGTTGAAGTAATGGATATCTTTAGAACTGAAAATAAATGCTACACGTCAACTTGGACAACCTAGTAAAATGAGAGAGTTCTAGGTCCCTATCTCCAGCGAGTTTTAGTGAACTCCTAATCGGCCCATCACCCCCTCCCTCACCCTTCATGGCTGTGTGATCACTGATCAACTGTTCATTGCTGGCAAGTCACCACTCCTCTCAGTTACAAAGGATCATTTCAGTCATATATTCTATACACATGATGACCACAAATAATAGATGCAAATTTTGCAATGCTATATATGTGTGTGTGTGTGTGAATTCTAAAGAACTGACAATTGGGTGACCGATCATACTTGACTTAGTATATTGCAAGTCCTTTAATTCAGTGATTTGACCTGTTAAAAGGGGGATGGGTTGCTGTTTACAGATTGGATATGCCACATGCTCAAGAAGGTAAGTGCCTGAGGCACTTAGTATGTAATTTACAATGGTCACACAAAACATGAAATTAAGATAATGTGACAATTTGTATACTAAAAATACACTGGATTAATAAAATGACAACATATACCTTATTAAAAATGTTGTTCTGGTAATAAATAAATAAACCATTTGGCACTCATAGTATTTTGATCTTGGCAAACACTACATTGAAAACATAGAGAATAAAAACAATATTAGCACTTTAATCCCATAAAACAATATAATGATATGGTTGATCACTTCAATTTAACATGAATTAATATTCCACAATATATATTA
Source organism: Sipunculus nudus (assembly GCA_026874595.1). Classification (NCBI taxonomy): domain Eukaryota; kingdom Metazoa; phylum Annelida; class Sipuncula; order Golfingiida; family Sipunculidae; genus Sipunculus; species Sipunculus nudus. The sequence continues at coordinate 29,064,680 of CM049311.1, read as the reverse complement.
CAATCTGTGAAGTAGGCTGTTTTTCATCCTTACTACCCTGTTTGTATGTTGAACATCCTTTTAACATATTTTTGTATCCTCATTAGTGCATCATTCACAAAATCCTGGAATTTATTTTCAGCATTACATGGGTCACACAGCCAATTCACACGTTTTTTTTTTAAGATAACATGTCCTTCACTACACCTTTCCCCAAGTAATCATTATAATAGTACATATCATATTACATTAATAATACAGACTAGAACAAATTTACGGGTAAATATTCTTTAAAATCACAGCATCTGCAACAATTGCAAAACAAAAATTCTTTCCTGCTCTGATTTAGTAAAAGGCCAGACTTTTAAAATTTTTCATTAAAAAATATTTTGTAGAGTAGCTGTAGGTAGGAGGAAAGAAAAATGGAAATAAACTGGAACTTTCTTGCAGTTCTGTATTACTTTTCATTGCTACCCAAAAAAACAGATGCATGTATACATTAATTTTAACTCTGAAAATAAAGACCAATGAGTCTTAAAGCTCAGCTAAATTATCCAGCGAGCAAACATAAAATCAGTATCATGAATAAACATATATTGCTTCAGGTCTGTAGACTTGTACCATCCTTTTATTTAATGCATACTGGTAAAAATGTATATTTCCTGATGGAAAATAGCAGGGAACCATTTTATGTAGCAGGGAGTAATACATATGGCCACTCAGTCCCCATGAATCCAAAGAACAGGTCATGTTTTACATTTCTCAACACGATAAAATATGAAACTGCATATATATATATATATATATATATATATATATATATATATATATATTTATGCAGACACATCATGAACACAAACACATTAAAGATGATTATATGTCTTTTATCAGACGAAAGAAACAAAATTAATCCAAATAACAAGTTACGAATAGTATACATATCGAATGAGTACAAAGTAATATTGAGAAAAGCAAATGTATGTGTAGGTTAAAAGTCTTCCTGTTGTAAACACAAATGTCAGAACTTAAGAATGAACATACAAAGAACAACTCTGACCATGTAAAGTATTATGTATTACACACAAAGGCATGTTATACATGGTGTATTACATATAAAGGTACACAACATAAACATAGTTAGCTATCCTTTCCTAATGGTGAGTTATGTTGGAAACTAGCAACAAGAGAGTGCAGGTGGGGGTAAAAAACTGCCATAGCCCTGCAAAGCTGAGCTCCCATTTGAAAAATTGTTGCAAGTTCATGGAGACAAATCAATGAACCTTGCAGGTTGACCTGCATTTAGAAGTCATGTGATTGTGTTGCTACGATCAGATTGGCTGACCTGGGGAACCAAATTTGTATATAATTTGCATTAATTGGTAAATTATATTAATGTCCATTTATATCTTTAGTGTTGATATATATATATATATATATATATATATATATATATATATATATATATATATATATATCAACACTAAAGAGCTTCACTGTCAAAACCGCACACAGTTGGGATAAAAAGTTCTTACAATTTTAACATAGATTCATAATAATAAGTTAAAAGGATTTGTGATACAAAGCTGAAAGAATTTAAAACAATATTTAGAAAAGCCACAGACTGAGCTGGTCAAACTTTATATTTCCTTTTGTTACTTATAATATTCATGTGAAAACTTATGAATGAACCAAGCTAAGTCATGTGACTGTAATGATACAATTGGATTGGCAACTCCAATGCTACCTTTGGAAGGAAGCCTCACTTTCCCAATCTGTCAATTTTTTACATAAAATTGTAGTAGTTATTACATATATTCATCAGATCCTGCATAAATTCCTATGATTGGTCATCATAGGGCGATATATATATATATATATATATATATATATATATATATATATATATATATATATATATATATATATATATATATATCAACACTAAAGATATAAATGGACATCTAATATAATTTACCAATTAATGCAAATTATATACAAATTTGACTTAGTGATGACTTTCTCCCAAGAAATAGGAATTATATATATATATATATATATATATATATATATATATATATATAAATAGTGGAAATTATCTCCTCCAACACAAAGAAGTATTTTATATGTAACTGGTAACTGTAGCAAAAAAACAGTGAGATGACAAACCTAGAGCAGTTATTAAACTGACTAGTACAAGTGTCAAGTCCTGCAATAATGAATAAATATATAAACTGCCTGTAAGAGTGCAGTAAGATTAAGATATACATGTAAACACACACAAGTAGTTCAGTCCAAATTTTACATGTAAGTGTCATAAGAGGACTGCTAAGCTTAAGGCTCAAGAACTTGGTTTCAGTGATAGATTTGCATTTTGACCCTATGAGTAGTGAATGTGCTAAGGTGCCAGTTAAGAAATTTACTGAATATTTCAAACCAAAACAGAACATAAACATGAATTGAGTGTTTTCAACAGACAGATACAAGGCCAAGACAAAACAGTTGAGGAATTTGTGATCTTCAGGCCCTCTCAGCCAACTGTAAGTACCCTGATACAGATGATCAGGTGAGAGATCATTAAGATATTGGCCTGTGAGACAAGAGTTCTACCACCTTCATTTGCATACGAGATCACATGAGATGCACAAAGCTTCCCAGAATTCAATGCGCAGCTTGCTTCTTGAATCATTGGACTTGTCTTCATTACTTGCCTTCAAATTTTAATGATTAATTAATATGCTGCAACAGTGGTAAATATTTCTCCAAACCCACACCAACGATAAGCAACTTATCAGGTCTGTGTGGTAATGTTACTTATGAGTTAGGCACTGCAATCAGTGTCATCTAACAAGCGTAAGTTGGCAAGCCTGAGGCCACAGGCTTCCAGCAATGGCCTCAGGCCGTGTAATCAGCCAGGAGCTGACCTGGTCAGTGGGATCATCAGCAGTATGGACACTGACAGATATTGCCGTCAACAAATGGAGGAAGCAGCTCAAAAAGAGCATGCAATCAAAAAGAGCCATGGAAATCATAGTCAGAGGCCAAAGGCCAAAGTAAGGTCAAAGTGGACCCCAAACATGACAAGCGGGACAATTCCCAGCAGGAGGCCGAGCATCTGCCCAAGGAAGCAGATCACCCTATCCACCCACCCAAGGTGACCAAACATCTGAATACAACGCAGTTGGCGCAACCGGTAACTGCTACAGCAACTACAGCCAGCACCAGCAAGTCCTCCATGACAAGCCATGTGACCCTTCGCACAAGATCAGGGGCAAAACCAAAACAAACAAGATGGCAGCCGAGATGACCATGGTCGTGAGGGCACTTCAGACAGTGATATCCAGAATCAGCTGGATGTATTAACAAAGGCAATGGCTACAGTATTACTGATAGTGACAAAGCTGCAGCAGGCATCTCAAGAAAAGGGACAAGACAACACATCGGAAGATGAGATGGATACAGATAATATTGAGCCTGGGCCAGGAGCTGAAACAGCTCTGGAACCCCTAAGCTAAAAAGAGGCTATCGAGTCTTCCCAGGATGCAAGTGAGGCTAGAGACAGAGTTAAACAGAAACTCAAGCTTAAGTTATGGATGACTTAAAAGTTAGACCGGGCTGTAAATATAGCATACCAGGATGAAATTATTAGACAACAGATGAGGGAATAGAGCTGGTAAAATCCATGTGTTGAGGCTAGAGTGTAAAAAAAAAACTATAAGCCCAGGACCAGTAAGAGTCATTATCAAAACAGAGGTATAGGCCACCTAAAACCGCCCAGGATAGATTTTCACGATGTAGCTATTCTGGTGGATCATCTGATCAGTGCCCTGCTAATGGTCAAACCTGTCATTCATGTAATCAGAAAGCCTCAAAGGACACTTTGCCTGCATGTGCTGCAGTCACCGTAATAGTAGTAGAACAGGTTTTAATTAGGTCAATCCAGAGCCACAGGTAGACAGTTCCTGGCTAGAGACAATACAGATGCTCAGATTCCTTTTGACCAAACTTTCAAAGAATAGTATTTTAGTGCAGTATGTGATATATATATATATATATATATATATATATATATATATATATATATATATATATATATATATATGTGTGTGTGTGTGTGTGTGTGTGTATGTGTGTTAGTATATTACTTTGATGGGAATGTATGATCACACAATTAATGCAACTCGCTGTAAAAGACACAGCAATGAATATAAAGAATGGACGAGGTACCTACCTACTGTTTCAAGGATTCAGCCATATGCAGTACAACTTGTTTGTGACCACCTTGTTTCTGTTTGTGATGTCTACCTGTATGGGAAGTGTTATATGCTGTCAACAATTTTTGAGAATAAAAGGCACAGCAATACAAGTTTTGGTCCTTGGGAGAACCCCTCCCCACTCCTTGCATCCAGTGGCAGCTGTGGGATTGCTGCAGTGTTGACGGAAAGGTGGGATTGCTGCAGTGTTGACAGAATGGTGGGATTGCTGCAGTATTGACAAAAAGGTTGAATTGCTGCAGTGAAAACAGAATTGTGGAACTGCTGCAGTGGAAACAGAATGGTGGAATTGCTGTAGTGGCAACAGAGAGGTGATTGGTGGATGGAGTATGGCTCTTGGTGGATGAGGTTCGAGGTCAACAGACTGAGTGATGCGTCCCGTAGTGGCACTGGGTGAAGGAACTGTGCTGTTAGCTACCGAAATTGGACTGGAAGCATCTTCTAGATTTGTGATCCTGTGATTGACTGCTGATGTTGCTGCCTTGTTTAGAGCCATAGTCAAGACAGCCGGGAGTGTTATCAGATTTTTGTTCATGAGGATGCAGTTGCAGCACTTTTAGTCTGCTGTGTGGCAATGATGTGCACAGGATGACATAACGTGTTGACCACTTGCAGTTGTTGATTTGGACTCTGAATATATAATAACGATTAATTTTCGATTATTGCGATAAATGTTAATTAATGTGTTTATCAACATGTCTGCTATGATGTGGATGATAAGGGCAATATTTAGTATGTGTCATGTTTCAGCCCTTGGGAGCAGCTAGAGTTTTGCACTCCACAACAGTTTCCAATGATTAGGTATTTCATTAACTAAATCTCCATGTGGATCATCCTGGCATTCAACGTTAGGTTTTTGGGTAAGGTACGATACAGGCATTGTTACAGATGGACGTACTATAACCTCTAGAGGCATTCATAGGTGATGTTGATGGATGGCCTTGTATACTCAATCCTTTGAGTATATTCTTAATGATGTGTGCATAATCTGTTGTTTACTCCACAGGCTGAGTTACATTTGAAGATTGTGTAATAGGTGTGTATTTCACCTGGTTGGATGTTTTAACCAATGAGGTCATAGGTAAGATGACGGTATAATATGCTTGTTATATATCCATATATATCATGATTACTGTGTTGCTACAATGCAGTGCTATGTTTCAGTTGAACAGCACTTACAGGTAGGGTTTGATATCACATGATTACTGTTCTGGTAAACTGAAGGTGTTTACATGGATATCACCTTGGTGCAGTTAGGGTTAGTGAGTGATATCAGTGGCACTACCTAGCTAGCCAAGTGACATTGATGCTATTATAGTGCATAGTCTTTCTCAAAGGAGAATAAAGAGACCTAATGAGTCTGTACATCAATTTATCACCAACTTGCATGAAATAGCTGAGAACTGTGAATTCTACCTACTCATGCAGATCCTGAGATCAACCTAGATAGCGCATGCGCATGGAGAGCATCATTTCGCGAAGCAAATCGGGGAGTATCAACACAGATTATCCTAGCTCTTTTCATCTATATCTACATCGCCTTAACAGATCACTGATCCAAGAAAATTATTGCCTTATAAGATTGCAATTGACTGACTACAATACTCGAGAACCATTACAGTCATGGAGCTAGATGCATTGTGACACATGGCAATGCTAAGTTTGGAGAGATGCCGTAAACAGGTCAAGCACCTGAACATGGCTGCAGGAGTGCTGAAGGCAGCATGATAACAGTGTTGGCTGAGCCAACAAATGACAAAGTCATTCCCAAATGAACGATATGGATGAACTGCATGGCAGCTGTTCCAAGTCTAGCTCATGCAAGGCCGATCGAGCAGACTCACATAAACCATTTGGATCCTCACGAGCTGATAAAGCTAACAGCTCCTATGGTAAGAAAGAGGGTCAGGACTCAGACAGTCACATGCTCAAAGAGATCAAGGAACAGTTAACAGTACTTGTAGTGTTCTTGCGTAAGTTATTTAAGGAATGGTCCCTGCTTGTAAAGTGTTTACGGTAATTGACCTCGCGTGACCCGAGCGTTCTTTCTAGACGTGCCGGTAGCCATCTTGAATGTGTACCGCGAGCCAGCTTAAATGTGTATGGCATGATTCTGAATTCAAATCTGTTTGATTCGATACGTGTTGTTTCTATTGATCGTGTTTACCACAATAGAACTCTATAGTACTGATTTTAACAGTGCTGAATATCAACAAAAGTGTAAGGCTGACTTGTCAGATGGGGAAATGAGGGAATGTGATTATGAGGATTATTCTCATAACAAGAAATTCAAGGGGGACACTGACGCCCTGCTTACCCACATGCCTCGGGGTAAGTTGTCAACATTAGTCATGACTCAAAAATGAGGGCGCCTTAATGGGGATGACACATACCCAAGGTCCACAGGAGTGGTATACCAAACCTGCTTGACACCAGGAAAAATAAGATATAAGCCTCTGTCACATAGTCCGTAACGGGAATGGAACTCTGCAGATGTACATATACTTAGTTCAGCAAAACATTAAAAAAAAATGGAGGTGGTTACCTCCACCAAAAAAAACAAAAAAACAACGAGGCCAAGTACCCAGAGGCCACGGACATTGGATTTCTTGCTCAATTTGTGAACAAAGCAAAGAAGTCAGCACCTGACATCAACCCTATATATGCGGAAACTGTTACAGAACTTCTGCAAGCAGGGATCGCAAAAGATGAGCAAGAGGCAACCTAGAGAAATGGAAACCTCTTGGAAACTTTCCTTGATTGGAATTAGTGTGGGTTAACCCCGAGATCTGTAACAGCCCCAGGAGGGAAGTTAAGAAGGAAGACCTGATGATGCAGATGGTCCAGAAGTAGACAATGGCCAGCTTGATGAAGCTGGTTTTGCTCATGGACAATTTCATCTCAGCTGAAAGTGGGAAATCAGCCGTTCCAAGTGGACTTCAAACTTGAAAGGCAGTCTCTGAGGCTATTGCACTAATAGCAGCCTCTCATGAACTGGACACCAGGAGGTTCTTGATCAAGTCGGCTATCAACCAGGAATTCAAGAAACTATACCATGAAAGTGCACCCATTTTAACACTGCTGTTTGGCAATAAATTTAGTGAACAAATCATGGAGATAAAGGAGTCCAATAAGGTCACTAACAGAGTAAAATTGAACAGCAGTCAAGACAAATGAAATAGCAATGAATCTCAGAGAGGCTACAAAAGGAAATTTCCTTTTTTTAGCCCCAAGAAACACAGCAGCCTCGCCAAGCCCTGTCTCTGCTCAGTACCACAGAGGAGACAGCAGAAACAAAGAAAGCTACAGAGGCAGACCACCCCAGAAGCCAAGGGGCAGAGGGAGTTACAGTGCGTACAGGAGAAGCCACCTGTACTAGCGCCATCTAAAGCAGAGGTGAGAAATCACTCTTGTAAACATATTGGCACCGTAAGTAAAAGTGATAAAACATTTCAAGCAGGAAATATAAAGAACTTTTACAGTGAGTGGACTGTAATTACAAAAGATCCAAATATCCTAAAATTGATCTCTGGTTGTGACATTAATTTTGAGTCTGACCCGATACCAACAGGTGTCACAAAATTAAAATGTTCACACAACTAATGTCCATAACATAACTCTGGGTAATCAGAACACAGAATAAGATATGCAGCCTATCCATGCTGACTCTGAGATAATGAATAGGCACAACCCTGATATGTCTACAGCATGTGGTTCAAATAAATCAGACACAAATGTAACAACTAGTGCCCCTTTGGTAACATTGGGAGCTCCATTGGCTGAAAATTTCTTAGATGTTACTGTAAACTATGCTCAAACACAAGCTTTAATTGATACTGGTGCAGGCATAAGTTGTGTCTATCAAGAATTCTCTCTAAAATGAACTTTGGTAACAGAGAATATGACAAATCACAGCATGCAGCAGTTGTTTGGGTTGCTGGTGAGAAACATACAATGCTTGGTACAATATAATTGAGCATATCTGTTCAACAGAAAACTTTCCCACGTGCATCTCAGAAATAAACAGAAATATAAAACAATTCCTTAAGAATGATTTGAAAGAGCCATCTTCCTCACCCTGGGCTTCACCTGTAGTCATGGTAGAAAAAGCAAATGGTTCTTTTAGAATAGCTATAGATTATAGGAAACTATACAAGGTCAAACAAATACAAAGCTTTCCATTACCTAGATTAGATGATGTTTATGATTGTTGGGAGATAGAAAGTCGAAATAAAAGTTCAGATGTTATCCGAGACTGGTGTTACGCGATCTAAGTTTTCCATGACACCAGAAAGAAAGATTGCTCTTCGAAAGAAATTTGTGGCATGACGTTTCACAGAACTTCATTTCCCAATGGTATTAAGGTTTTCCGCCCCAGGATTTTATGGTAGGCAAGAAATATGTATACCTATGATCAGTTGGACATAAAGTGTGTAACGTGTTAACGCTTGTTTTCTGTGGATCAACTCATATTCTCCTCGTTGGTTTACTGCCTAATGGGCCCCCTTTTGGCCAAGTTCATAACTAGTCAGACTTATATGTTACGTTTTCATAACATAATGGGCTGTGTATAACCTGTCCCCTTTGGGTTTGATTCTTTCATGCTGATTGTTGGTAGGAGTGATCTGGTGAAGACTGAGTCAGACAGGCTGAGAGGCAAAACCCACAGAGTAGTGGTAGGGATAGCCGTTCTCTTCCAAGTGATCATTTACTTAATTCATGAGGGTAATTGCAGACTTGTTTATGAACTTGATTACAGCAATGTTATTAATTTTATTTATCGCTTGGCTAAAAAACCATAAAGTTTCCTGTAAAGTCAAATACCTGTAGGGCCATGACCATGTGTATTAAATATTGAATATCAAATAGAATTCCAGTCATAAATCCAAAATGGTATTTACTCCAGTCATAATTCCATTGTGGTATTTACATCAGATTACCTCAGTGATAATCTGGTTTAAGTGAATACAGTAATATATACCTGTTGTATAAATGTTATTGTGACAAATGTAGTAGTGGTTTTGTATTACTGATTGTCTTTGCTGGTGAAATGTCTAAATTGTGAATCAGAGATATTAGATAGTTGATATATTTGTTACTGCAGTATATGGAACAGCTCATTTATTATGTTTATTAATTTGTTTCAGGATTTTCTTTTGTTATGAGTATTGGTTGGTCAGCTCATATGATCAACAATGTGAATAATAACTACCTGTAGTGTAACATATAAAAGGCATCCCCTTGTCTACACGTCCACTCAAGACAACTGATAAACTTATATCCTGACAATTGGCGCAGTCGGCAGGATTCTGTAATTCAGGATTCTGGATTCAGGATAAATGCTATATGTAGACATGAATGAAGCCAAGATGTTAATTATCTTTAATTAACTTTGGCAAATATGGAGATGTCATGGTTGTTACCCGGATGGTACCTGTATTACTGTGTAATTGAGTATACTCGCTGGTTCAAAATTTGTTTAATGCTGACCTGATTATTTCTTGTGGAGATAATGTATAGTTAAATTGTTTACTGTATACAGATGTAACCAGCCATATGTTTACTAACAGTTTGCTTCAGTGCTAATTTCTCAAGGAGATGATGTATAGTTAAATTTGTTTAGTGTTGACCTTGCATAATTTAGCTTGTTGCTGGTTGTGGATGTGTGGAATAACATGACAATTGTTATAATTTCCTGATAACAATTTAAATTAGTTACTGAATCAATTCAGAATTGCAACATGACTAAATGTAGGTCAGCAATGTTTGATAACTATTGCCTGGATGGGAAATCTATTTGTGGTGCAGTGTTTATGTTTGTATCCGTTAGAGTGGCAGTGCTAGTTTTATAAATCTGTCAACTGTGGGGCCCTTGATTATTACAAGTGGTGTTTGGACTATTATGTTTCAATTGTACCAGTAACTTGTTCAATGTTAATTTATTAAAATGGGTGAAGAAGTCAGCTAATTGCTCAAGCTATGGCCCAAGCCTTTCAAATTTGCGTATACAGCCAGCTCCAAATTACTTATATTCATTGGTAAAAAGGGTGAAGGTCCGTTACTGAAAGACTGGCTGGAAGACCTAGATATATATTGTCGACAGCTAAACTATGAAGGTAGGGCAAAGGCGGTTATTATTAGATCACCTGGCAGGCCCAGCAAGACAGGAAGTGAGTTGTGCCAGTGAGACGCTGAGAGATGACCCAGACCAGTTGGTAGCTCTCTTAAGGAGAATATTTGGTGAGCAGGAATCTCTCCAAACCCTTGGTTTAGAGTTTAACAGCAGGCAACAGCACAATGGCGAAAGCCTGGCTGAGTTTTCTAGAGCGCTTATAAGGTCTAGCTGCCACTGAAGGGGAAGAACGTGACTCAGTGAGGAAACTCTCCCGTGGGTCTCTCATTGATCAATTTGGGGCTGGTGCTAGGGATGTCCTGGTTACACAGGAAGTATGGAAATTGAAACGTGACAAAACCGATATGGAATTTGCCAAGGTTCGCAAGAAAATAGTCTTCGATTTTCAGTGAAAACTTTAAGCAATACCTCCAACACCAAAACTTTAAGCAATACCTCCAACACCAGCAGCAAGTATTTTACAGGCTGAACCAAGCCAACTTGACCCTGTATCAAGCCAAGTGCCCGTTTTAAACAAGTGAAATACTTAGGCCACATTATTTCAAGAGGGATTTCATATCAATCCTGACAAATGTAAAGCTATTACACTGTCTACCCCCACAGAATGCTAAACAACAAGAATGTTTTCATGGTCTTGCAAATTATAACAGACATTTTGTCAAACACTATTAAAAGTTGCACCTCTCAATTAACTGTTGAAAAAGATGCTGACTCTAAGTGGAAAGACATTTTTTGAAGAAACAAAGGCCTATTAACCTCACCTCCCATCCTTTGATTACCTGAAATGAACAAGAAATTTATCCTGACGACTGATGCCTCTAAGGAAGCTATATGTTACATTCTTAGTCAGGCAGACAAAAATTGGAAATATGTTTCAGAGCTTGAATGTCTGGCTCTACTAGAAGGTGTACAAAATTTTCACCCATCTTTAGCAAATGCTCATTTCTATGTATTCACTGATCTTGTGGCCCTGAAGTATCTGATCTAAGGTATCTACAGGCAGACTAGCAAGATGGCCATTGCTTTATAAGGGTACACCTTCATAATTCATTATTGAGAAGGAAAGAAAAATCTCAATGCAGACTTTCTCTCTCGCAGACAATATCTGGAAAAACCCACTGAAGTGAACAATGAGGATCAGCTACCTCTAGTGTTCACCATCAATTCTCAATTGGATGGGGCTTCATAGTTCCAATAAGTGGAAGTCCCTAGAAACCTGAGCCAGTCTCTGTAACATTTGAGTATGAAAACAATCAGGCTGTTCTCAACAATGTTATTACCAGTGAGGTGAGTGTTGATCTAAACCACCAGGATGCACTGAAAAAAAAATGAATCTCAGAATTTGATTCAAGCCCAAACTAAGTGCACACAAATTGGTCCCATGTATCATTATGTCAGGTATGGCACTCTTCCAGCAGAACCAAGGTCAGTCCAAGAAATTAGTATTAGAGGCAAATCAGTATGGCCTCCAGGTTATTTACTATTCCATGTCTATGAACCAAGAACTAAAGGCGTGCCTAGGTCACATAAACTCATTCATCAGCTGGTCTTGCTGATCTCTTACAGATGTGAAGTTTTGACACAATACCATGATTTTGTTGCTGGTGTAGGGCATTAAGGTTTCAATAAAACCTACAACTCCATCAGACTGAAATATTTCTCACCTGGCATGTACAAAGACATCCATAAATATGTGGAAATATGTCAGCTCTGTCAACAAAGTAAACAAACACAGCAAAGCACAAAAGCTCCACTTGTCCTCATGCCTCAAGCTGACGTGTTCAAAAGATGATATCCTCAGTCCTATGAAACAAACACCCCAAGGACACAAATACAATCTGTTAGTGGTGGACAGTTTCAGCATATTCTAGGAACAGCGATTATAAGGGGCAAACGGCACTACCATGTGAATTGGCAAAATCAGTCAAAAACAACATGGGAGCCACATGACAATATATCAGAAGTACTAAAACCAGGGAATTCCCTCAATTACATCAGTTTTCGTCAAGCTGGACCAGTTTTCCTTAATGTTAGTTTAAATTAATATGACAAGAAATTTTCATTATAAATCCTTAAATTATCACAAAATGTGAGCTTCACCATAGGGTTGCACTGTAAACGAAATAAAGGCTATCAAATGACACTTCATTTTGTTTAACGTAAGTTTTGAAGAAACAAATGGTCAAAGGTAGATTGTAGAGCAGTCAACAGAATGACACAATTATCATGACATACCAAATGTGTAGTAAGAACTATTTTGCAATTTTGCTGAAAATTCATTTTAGTGAAAAGGTTAAGTTTTTACAGATATGCCTAAATAAAATTAATATAATGTTAAGATAAGTATTTCCAACTCTTTGGCAAAGTTTACTCTAGTGTGTGTTGACTGTGGATGTGGGTTGCTAACACTGTAACACTAATTGACAAATCTGTAAATCTGTAAAAAAATCTTTGTTAAAGGGATTATTAATTCATTTTCAAATGCACAAATGACTTCATTGAAAAATAGTTTAACAACAACAATGACTAACACACCAATACTTGAAATTAATTCACAATTTACAGATTGTGAAAAACTTCTTGGAACTGATAAGAAGATGGACTCCAGTGGAACCCCTGCCACAGGTGCTGCTCCCTACACTTCATAACCGCACATCAATGTGTCCCTTGACAAACAAGCCACAGATGCATTTCGCAAGTTACTGGAAACTGTGTACCTGCTTGCTGTGGGGGGACAGCCCCTGTCAATGTTTGAATCTCTGGATAAAGTGCAAAAAATGAAAATGGTGTTCATCTTATAGAAAGGTGTGACAATGTAAAAAAAGCAAGAGAATTTGTGTGATTGCTGACAATATTCGTGAAAATTTTGCAGTAATATTGTGCAGTGCTGAAAAGTTTGGACTGCTTAGTGGTGGGAGCCAGGCTCGCAAGCCTGGTTTGGAGAAGGAATTTGTTTTTGTCAAAGAGGGAATACCAGTATATTTCTGTATTGCACTTGAGGATATAGATAAGCTTTGGAGGATGCCAACAATATAAAGCAAAGGCTTGATCATGCCTTTAAGGATATTCTGCCTGAGAAATATACCAAATTGTTAGTATCTGCTACAGGTGATGGGGCATCGGTGAATTCCAGAGTGTACAATGGGGTACTGACTCAGCTAAAAAATGATGACTGCAGCTGGCTCCTGACTATTCTCTGCGTATCAGACAAAGATGAGTTAGCTTTGAAGGACACTATGTCAAAACCATTCAGTGAAGTCAAAGATTTGATGATTAGCATCTATTACCTCTTTAAGCAATCAGGGGAGTTCGAAAGATATTTGAAAGTTTCAGCAGATGCATTCAATGTACACTGTTACAACTTCCCTAAATGCATGGGATCAGATTCATCAACCATTTGAGACGTGGCATGAACCACTTGTTGAATAACTTGATCGTTCTTGCTCAATCCATAGAAATCTCTCTGACAAGCTTCAGAGAGATAGGAGTGTCGGCCAAACTTTGTGAAATGTTAAAAAAGTTGAAAGACTTTACTTCCTCTCAAATGCTGCTTATATATGGACATATTACATGTTTGTTCTATTTTGTCTCTGGAATTTGAAAAGGAAACTACTTTGTGCTTTGAAATTTTGCCTAAAGTAGAACAGACACTAGAAGAAACAGATGGTCTGAAGCATGAAACTGCAGGTATTTACTGTGCAAATCTTCTGACAAAAGTTTGATCTGTCTTTAGAAATGGAGTCAAGAGCCAAGGCAGCTTTCCTGCAGAATGCTGAAAGCAGGGGATCACAGAAAAACAAAGGATAAACATGAGCACATCACTGTGACTTATCAGGCTATTTGTAACATCAAAAATGCTGAGAAAACGTTTTAAAAACTGCTTAGTGAAGTTATCCCTACCATAAAAGACTCAATGGACTCGAGGTTTTTATCTTTTCAGAATGAAATATTTCAATGTATGTTCTGGATAAACCCTGCAAATTTGAGTGACACTGATAGGGAGTTAAACAGCCGCTATAAGTTAGCACATTAGATTCACAGCAGTTTAACAAAACCAAAACTGCTGGGGTATGGATGGAAATAAAGAGACTGGTGAAATTTTATTAAAAGGATGTGAAGACTTTGCCACTATGGGAGCGCATCTTGGTTTACAGGAGAAAAGAATTTTCATACATTTGTATGCTGGTTGAAACTGCTTTGTGTTTGGGCCCATCCAACAGTGTAGTGGAATCTGGATTCAGTTTTCTGACCAGCATGTCGAGCGACAGACGGCTAAGGCTCAAGCATGAAACCACAGAAAACCTGCCACTGATCAAGGTTAATGACTCCCTGTGGTCAGTGAAGGAAAACGAGGAGATCATAGAAGTGGCTTTAGATAAGTATTTGTCAAGTAGAAGAAATAGAAAGCTTGCCTCCACCACAAACGCTGCCGAGTGCCTCTTGAATAAGTGAAATCCACTGATATTGATAGTGCAGATGATCAGTCAGGCTTGGAATCTGACATTAACAGTGATGCCGAAATTAGTAATGATGATGATGACAAAACTGAGAAGGATAGCTCCACTGGTAGAAATGATTCAACTAAATATTTCAGTTCTGGTGATAAGGATCAAGAATTTAATATGTTTGAAGAACCATTAATATGTTTGAAGAACAGTGGCTTCAGAAGAGGACAGTGTTTTGGTGAACACTGAAACTGCAGATAATTATGACAATCTGAATCAGTACAGTACTGAGTAGTCTTAAGATATGCTGCTAAGTTCAGTTTTTAAATGCAAGATGTTTTAAATTTTGCAGAGACTGAGAATGTGACACTTGATTAATTAATGAATATGTTTTGTTGTCTAGTCAGTATTGGTGCCATATAGTTGTGATAATCATCATTGTTATGATGGCTATGATAATTTGTTTTACACAGATGCTATATGGACATTGTTAACCTTTGACTCCACTGATTTTGTCTTATGATATAATACTGATACTTTGATATTTTTTTTCTTTTATTCAGCATGTTATTCAAACTATATAATGCAATGACCCTGGGCCTTCACTGTTGGTGAACACTGCAACTGCAGAAAATTATGGCAATCTGAATTCGTATGGAGTAGTCTTAAAATATGCTGTTAAAGATCAGTTTTTAAGTGTTAGATGCTTTAAGATGTCACAGACTGAGACTGAGACTGAAACTGTGACACTTAAGTAATGAATATGTTTTTTTTTTCTAGTCAGTAGTGAGCCTGTATAGTTGTGATAATCATTATTGTTATAATGGTTATGATAATTTTTTTATAATATAAATTAAAACTTATACTTAGATTAAGAAGTATTTTTCTTTTATTCAGCATGTTATTCACACTGCTTAATGCAAAGACTTATTATGACCCTGGGCTTTCAATGTGACCCACATAATCTTGCACTTATTTCCATTCTTTTTTTAATATTTCTACAAAAGTGTGCTAATAGCCCCTGTCACCACTTTTGTGGGGCTGTTAACAGCCCTTGGGCAATTTTCAAACATCAAGCACTGAATAATGTTCTTCTAATGTAGGTTTTGCAAGGATAACAAAGTATGAAACAGTGTGGTTAAAGCTGGTGAGGTCGCTTTTGTACCTGTTGTGGGTTGTGCTTTGAAGATTCGTTTGATAAAAGGTATTATGCATGGGCAGTTTGTATGTGGCCCCTGGGATAATTTGGAGCATCAACCCTAAAGTCCAACTAGTATAAACCAGCTAAAACGACCTCAAGCTACTTCCAGGAACCAGAGTTGGAATATGTCACCCAGTAGACATTGTCTCACCACAGGAGGAACCTCTGTACCTACCTTGCAACGAGAGTCAAGTTACTGTCAGTCCAAGCAGTTATGGAATCAATAGTCAGTTTGAGGATAGGAAAATTGAAGAGATGCCTCAAGTAGATTTGTCACATTTTGTTGGTACAAGGAGCAAATGGAAAATGTCAACAGAATTATTAAGGAACATCATAGTATTTTCCTCAAGGATCAAGAGCAACTTGGGGGACACAAAAACAATTCAACATCATATTCACACTCGTGATAACATGCCTGTGACACAACCATACAGGAGAATTCCACCGCAGTTGTGATACAATGTTCAACAGCACATGAGTGAGTTTGTAGAAAAAGGGATTATTCCAGAAAGCAACACAGTCATGGAATCCCTCGAAGGCAAAAAAAGCTGATGCCTACATTCCTTAAGTGTATGAAGTCTTGGAGAGACAAGGGTAGCAAGATGTATACAAAGTGAACCTAAGTGGGTTAATTGTGCAAATATAACTGAATACATACTTGAATGACAAGAGGAACCGGAACTTGCGGTTCCAGAAAATGACAAGTGGACCGATAATTCCTAGGAAGATGAGTGAGATCAGTATATAACCTTCCGAAAAGACATGGGGAAAAGAAGATCACCTGAAAGTGAGTGAGGGATCCTGTAACCGCCATGTAGACGCTACCCTCAAAGGACAACAGCAGGCTGTCACTCTAATTTGTTTCGAAAACCGAGGCCTGTTAACAGTTATTGAGTGGAGGTCTTCAAACCTTACTGTTAACAAGAGACAACTGTATTGCTCTCTTATTTCTGTGTTTATAAGTGTAAGGAGATTTTCATGTTTATTATGAAAAGAGTGATGAACTACTAAGACAGGATATAATCTGGGTTAAGTACTCCATATATTGCATGTTAAATGAATATCTGGAGGACCATATAAGTTAAAGCAGGGATGTGGCCAGGTTGACTAAGTAATGTGTCATTAGCTGACATCTCCATTTGGAAGCTTTGTGGTAGTTGTTAGTTTTTACACTGTAAAATTATTTGGGGTGATTCTCCCATAGACAGTGGTCACTTCCGTTCTTTTTGGAAGGCACATGGCGCTTGGTGGCTCGCCCTGCCTATTTGTCAGTTCTGTTAGAAGGAATTGTCTGTGTTAGATGGAATGTCAGTGTGGAATACTGTGTCTGGTAGGTTAATCACATGCCTATATTTATCATAATACATGCTTTTGTAAGGTGAGCTGTTGCTGTATTGGCATATCAATGCAGTGAAAGATCATGAAACTCTGTATTTGAAAATTGTGGATAATGTCATGACTGCGCATGTCACGGATGGAGTAAAATACAGAGCAGCTTGGTCAATGCTGAGATTAATTTATCAAAAATGTAGCTTTGTTTATATCATGTATTTGCTGGCTGTAGCTTTATGCTCACGCAAGTAGTAATATGAAGTGTATAATATGCAGTAGCCAAACTGGAGATCCCATTTATTTGTATTACCACTCTATCATTCTCCCGATAGAGACGGCTCAGTGAATATATAAGCTTAAATTTTGGAGACATAAAATTGTTTGTTGTAATGACATGATCATTGATAGGTCAAGGTCAGATCTATACATTGTCTAAGAATTGTATATGGGTTACAGGGTACATATGGACAGCAAGGATTGTGCTGGAATGTCAGGAGCAGGCTACTGGGCAGTCAGCTGAGTAAGGAAACACCCGTTGGAACTTATGGTTGGTAACATAACTGATACTGAACTGTCAGGGCATATTAGTGTTTACTAATTAAATATATGGTATGTTTCATAGGCCTACTAATTTACACTTGTGATGTACTCTTAAGCTGATGTATAGGAACACAGCTGATACTTAACCTGGGAAAAGTCTAGTGTGTTTTCATGATACAGTAATGGTGTTTATTATTGTATAACTGTAACCTGATTGATATTACTTCATACCATGCTTGTGGATTGGATAGCTGGATGCAAATCTTTGTGGGAAACACAAGATGGAAATATCATTTTTTTACATCATTGTATGTATTGCATAATACTGGAGACTGGATTAGTTAATGTGTTACGAGGTGGTGGTATACTGATTACTGCAACACTGTGTGGCATATAAGGCAAGGGTTTATAACCTACTTCTTTTTTTTGCAGGGTGTTTTTTCCCCTTACTGTGTTACACCTGGAATACTGGAGCTGTGTCAGATGTGTAATAAAAGAGTTGATCACCACTCAATAGTCTTGGTGTTATGTATTCCACCATCAGCTGAGCCCGGATTACTCCAGACCAGTTAGGATGGGTAACACAGCATTATTGATGGGAATGTATGATCACAAACTACTGTTTCAAGGATTCAGCCACAAGAAGTACAGACAATTCAACTGAAAACAACAATAGAGGTAGAACAAGTTACCTACTCTCCTAAATCACAAACAACATCATTTTAGATATGTTGTTGGTGTAAAAGTTCAACCAAACAAAAAATATCATTTCTGGCTTTGGGGGGATATATTATGGGAGGATAGTTGTTTAGATTCATTTTAAAATAGAAACACATAAACATAAATGAAACACATCTTAAGCTTGTACCTTTTCCTTTTCCTCCATGAAACTACTCTCCATACTGCAGAACCAGCTTTCTCAGAAGGCGGCACCAGTTTCCCTGGATCAAGCCAGGAGACAACTTGGGTATTTGTGGAAGGATCAGGCTCAGAAGATGAGACTGGCAATCACAACCAGAGTTTTATGGGCATTCAGAGTTTATTTCTATGACCTTAGAAATGTGTTCTTCAGGATAACCAAAAACGGACATCACTGTAAAGAGATGACAAGTATAAAAGAGTTTTCAAAACAAAGCATGCTTGTCTGTTTTGTTGGAAACTTTATGTAAAAATAAATGTTCAAATGATTCAGAAACATAAAGATATGGAGGAAGTAAAAGCTTAGAAGAAACTAGAGGAAGAATATTTGTCAGATGTTGTTAAAAAAGAGAAAGACTTAGACAAATCACTTTGCTGCAGAATAAGGGGAACCATTCTCATAATCTGGAAATTAAAGAAGCAAAGCAAAGGGGAGATATTACTTATAAGTAGGCCACAAGGAAGTCTCATTCCCTTTCTCAATACAGACCCTGACCAACCTGTTATATGTCGGTCACAGATTTTGTTAAACACGGAACATATCTGATTGATGTATTATGAAAGACACTAAATTTTCAAAGAGATAGGTAGAACTTAGTTTTGAGCTGAATATGGGATTGGAAACAAAAGCTAGTGAACTTCTCATAAAGGATGTGAAAAACAACTTTGTAAAAACTTTATCCGATCCCAATGGGCACACACTGGTTGTTTTCTGCTCATCATCTTTTAGCATGGGGCTGAACCTTAGAGATCTGGATATAATCATCCACAATGGAGTACCAACAGACTTGGATGACTATATTCAGCAGACAGGGAGGGCTGGTCGTGATGAGAGTCATGAGGCCCATGCCATCATCATGTACCACAGTGATGCACTTAAAGGCAAAAATTCTTCAGCAATCCATGAAAAATGTTGTGAAGACAACAGACTGCCATAGTGTTGTAATTCATAAAGAATATGTCAGTGATATGGCTGCTGTGGAGCCCCTGCATAAATGTTGTGACAATTATTAGAAGAAGTGCATTTGTACTGAAAACTGCAATTAAGGTGAATGCGAACTTGTAGCTAAACTTAAAGCAGATCTACAGCCTGCAGGTTCATTCACATAGAGCAGTGAATCTGAACATTTTAGCAGCTCAAGCAGCAGCTCAATTGAGTTATATAGACAAAGGAAGCCTGTTGCACTGCAGTATGCGAGTACAGATTCAGACTAAAGTTTAATTCAAATATGTACAAAGTTTATTTTAATCAATGTTAAAATTAGCATGGTTCATCTTAAATGATAACCTGAGATTAATCATTGGCCAGTACAAAGCTTTATAAGTTTATAGAGTAGCTGTAAGTGAAACGCAAAGCTTTTGGTAAGTTCTCACGCAAGACTCTGAATATGCATTTGTTAATTACAAACTAAACAATAAGATAAAAATCAATTCTTTTACATGTACTAGTACTACTTCAATTTAAAACTGCAAGTGGCAGTATGGCACTTCTATCATATAAAGGGAAGGCTGAAAAATTTGTCACATCACATATACAATATGTATATATGTAATGCAATTAAGTAGGAACATGTTATCTTTATTGTGATTTAAATATCAGAAACGAAGGTTGCCTAGGGCGCATAGGTACACATGAACTCTGGTAATTTAACGCTTGGGTGATCACATAAGCTTGCGTCACTTCGTGAACCCTAGCCGTGTGCATTTCAATAACAGAGGGTCAGTTGGTTTATGGCCTGCGCCTCGTGCGGGACTTTGCACCTATTTCATTTTGAAGTCTAAATAAATAATATAGCTGAAAGTAAATTTAATATGGGGCGTAGAAGAAAACCATCTAAGACCGAACATGCACAAGACTCCTTTATGGAGAAAATGTGTGTCGAGGGATTCCAGCCAGGGACGGTGAATACTCTGGTACTCAATGGATTTTCTAAAGTGGACTCTGTCAGTTTGCTGGCGGGCAATATGGAAGCTCTTCAGGAACTTCAACTGCCATTAGCAGAACGCCTACAACTGGAAAGGTTCTTGATGTCCATCTCTAGAAATTCTGAGCCAAGCATTCCTCACACAAAACTGTCAGGAAGGACACTACCCTCGCTGAACTTTTAACCGAGATAGCAAGAGACCCGCATGAGGCGCACCAACTCAGCCCTGGACAGAAGAACCCGCATGAGCCACAGGCCAATTCTGCCACTGACCAAGCCGCCATCTTGGACCCACAGGTGTACCTGCATGGTCATAAGAGGACAAGTGAGTCGGAATTTGTGTACGACATAGTTGACTACGTCAGCTTAGTTTCACCTGTGTTTGAAGATCAGGTATTAAATGACTGTAATGGCACTCAACTGTTAATGAGAGGTACAAGGCGTAAACCAAAGCTAGAATATCTTACCATTGAAGATTGGTGTTTAGCAAATTCGAGAATCATGAATTTGGTGATTGTAAATGGAGAGTAAAACGAGCAATTGATCAAAGACTATTTGTCATATACAGTTAAAGTCTGTGGGCTTTTTAGGAAATATGAGTGGGTCTCAGTGCTGCATTTTGATAAGGAATATAGGCATATGCAGGGCCGGTATAAATTTAGGTGGTGTACTGATTCACCTCATCTGTTTAACGTACATCTGGTGCGGAAGTCTGAGCATGCGCAGCTTAACAGCGTCAGGAGTAGACGGACATTTAAGAGAGCAGAAGGTAACAGAGAAATCTGTAGGTTATATAACAGTGAACGGGGATGTTGGTATGGAGATTCCTGTAAATACAGGCAAGTGTGTAGTGCTCAAGGTTGCCAGCATATATATATATATATATCAAAATACAAATTATATTTATATATAGGACCGAGTATTAAGCAGCCAGAGATTAGAAATTGCAGTTTAAAGGAATAAATGAATTTGAAGCCACTTACAGTCCATGTGTAATTATACCTCATATATCGTGTGCCACCCCTGTTCGACTGTCATAGCTGCTTTACTTTGGCGCGAAAATAAAACATGAAATCTGTGTCAACTTTGATTTTTCATGGATATTTTTTTCTGAATAACGTACTGAGACCTGAACATAGACCTACTATTTGAAATATGAACAACTCGCTTTTTTCTTGTTGCGGAATCCATAACTGTGATAAGCTAGATCTCGTTTGTGGCCACGACCTGTACACTTAGGTGGTGTAATGGTGAAAATGTAGAAGGCACCAAACAACTCAGAAAGTGCTAAATATACACACCATAATACTGATACAATGTGGGGTTGGGGATGTCCCCACCTGTATCACATACAGTTGCTGATGCGCGTGGCAGACAATGTTCCAAGACCAGTTTGATGATAGAAGTCTTTATTCAATAGCAAGAGGTCTGGGACAGTCTCTCTCTCTGAGAGAGCCGCCCAGCCTCCCTGAATCTCTGACTCTCAGTGCGCACTACAGATAGTTTTGTTACAGAGCTTTCACGTGACATATGAGACGTACATATCCATATTTCTGCATTTCGTCATAAAAGCTAAACCTTATTGGATGACTCAAAGTAGGTCACAATTACATCAGAGGTGTAAGTGTTCTTCCTAACTTTCGTGAGATCTGATTGGACAAAAGTTCAATGGAAAATCCCAAGTCTGACCTGACATACATCCAGTTATAGACTGACCTACAAGTCCTATTTGGAGGACAGTGCTTATATACACATGTGGAGTCTCATAAAATAACATGTTTTAATTGTGTTCTACCATTCCCTCATAAAGACTAAACACATAAGTCATTCTGTGACACTATTTCTGTTTACACAGACTTAAAATAGACCTTAATGGTTTGGTGTACTGTTCTCTGATTAAACTGGGAGAGAAGCCTATATGTGTGTGACCGGATGACTGGTTGTCTGGTGTCATCAATTATGAGAAGTCATTAATTGTTCAGTCTGACATGCCTGAAACTGAGCTTGTATTTGTGAAATATGAAATGTGAAATATTCCTTGAAATATGTGTTAAGTCACAAATATGCACTTTCCTACTCCATAACAATACATCCAGGCGTGTCTTTGGTCTTTCTGGCCCCCTTGACACATTCTTACCTTAATATTTAAATGAAACCTTATCCCCTAAGATTTGTGTAAGCCCGCCATAATTAAAACATCACAGACTTTATAAACTTGTTGTGAGTAGACATTGATCCACTGGTAGCCTGCACAGTCCCCTATTAATGCCCACTTTTTCAAGTTCCAACCGGGATAATATCGAAGCAGGTCCCAGTCCTTACAATCATGGCGACTTCTTCTTGATGTAAAAATTAGATCTCTTGGTTTAATTATGGATGTGTATGCAAGTAAAGATACTCTGATTGATACTGAAAATTAATCCCAAGCACTACGACCTGTCCAGCTTCCCCGAATATATGATTTTGCTGCAAACATGACCAAGCACAAGCACGTGATTGGATCTGTTGATTGCTTGTGGGACAGCTTTGGCATTCTCATAGCAATGACATCCTTCTGCACAAAAAGCGTGACATAGTAATATTCAAATGAAAGGGAATAGCCAGGTCATCCAAGAGCCTTGTGATGCTCTGATATGTAAACAGCAGGGATTCACACCCCCCCCCCCCCCCAAGCTTACAGGGCATTAGTGAAAAGAGCCAATATGGAGCTATGTGTATTGATGCATGGAATCACATATTATTTACGCATTTCAACAGCAAACAAAAATACTAATGCTCTGGCAGGGCTAGCCCCAAGGCTGATATTAGTTCCTTCTTCTATGGAAGGAAACTGAATGTATAAAATCTAACAGGACGTGACTCACTGATAAAAAATGGTTAATGTGTATGACTTGTGCTGGCTCATCTTCTCTCTCTGGGCACGAGACCCTCATATAGATCCATTTGATCTGCCAGTCCAGTCGCTGCTGGATTTAATGCTCTATTTATTGTGGGATAAACACTTATCCTACCCCTCTATTGAGGGGGAATAGGGTGGCTCTCTTCTCTGTGCTTCGCCCTCTCCATTGGGATTTCTTTCTTCGTCACCCGGTCGTTACCAATTTCTCAAGGAGGTCCACGCTTGTATGTCCCGCCTGTGGTCCGTTACTCCTTCCTGGCCACTAGACTTGGTCCTCCTTCACCTTGCGGCGCTCCTTATGATCCGCTCCGCTCAGCGCATCTGATAAATCTTTTGCGTAAGACAGCTTTTTTATCAGAAGTCTCAGTCATATGATGAACCCCCTGTTTCGTGGCACATTCCTGCCTTGCCTAACAGCCAGTACTGTTTCGGCGCCACAAACTGTCCCGTCCGTTCCTTAAGGTATCATCTAAAGGCTACGAAAACACATTGGGGGGGGGGGGGGGGGGTAGAAACTGTTTATTTCCTCTAAATTGGGGGCAGCCAATAAAGAAATCAGTCCCATTACTATTAGTAACTGGATCAAGGCTGCTATTATCACCGTCCATGAGTCATTGTGTCCAGAAGGCAACCATACATTGTCATCCAAATGAGGCGTGGTGATTTAAAAGATTTTCAGTCTTGTGCACAGTCCTTTGATTAATAGGCAGTTCCCTTCTCTAAGGTTACCTCACTGCAATCAACTCCACAAACCTATTTGAGGTTCAGTATTAAGCATCACACCAGCTAGAGAGTTTTGGAAACTGCAATCCTATATCCCATGAAGAGGTAGGCAAGCCAAAGGGGGATACTCACAACAAAATTCAACAAAATAAGATAGAAGATCTGAGGGAAATGCTGAAATTCATGCCTTCAGTTGATAGCGAATGTTATTAGGCAGCCTTCAATATCAAAATCATGTCGACTTCTTGGAGCATTCGTCGAGCAGACAAATGGATGGCCCTACACTCACTACTTCATTTAGCTGATCATTTGATCATTGATTTTATTTCATTTCTGACAATTGTTTCATTCATTAGAATGAGTTTTTGTGAGGACAGTATTGATCAAATTATGGAAACCCATTCACCAGCATGCAATCATTATTTATTCATGACATTGCCAAGTCTGCAGGGACACTTTCAAAGTAAATTTTACTATCCATGACTATGGTATTTTATGTTATCTCATGACACTTAATTTGCACAGTTAGCTTTATAATATTATTTGTTTAAGTGATTTTAATTTTATATTTAATTTTTAAAAATTTTCCTTACGTCAGTTAGAACCTTGTAAACATAATCTGGTACCCCATTCACTGAAGTAACAGGGTTCCTTCTGCTGCATTTGGTTAAATATCCAAGTGTAATGTGGGTAATCAAATAAAATGTTGAAAAAGTGGCAGAGTGTCAAATAATTGAACTTCTCAATAACTTATCCAGAAGTATAATTATAAAGGTGCTAAAGTAAAAGGAGACAAGGTTTACATGCCATTTTTTAAGAATGAGAAAAATGTCAGTTATTCCAAGCTAGATCACGCAGTGCCAACCATGTGAAACCTTCCACATCCACCATGCATGTCACATAAAGAACCAGGTCCTTCCAGTATGTGTAACATGGTTTAACCTTCTACCACAGGTAATAACTGTTTTGGGGCCCTTGCTGCTGACTGGGGTTGTACCTGGTACAGGGACCAAAAAGGGATCCTTAGATATTTATTTTGAACCCATAATTGATGAATTTCTCAAAATTCAGCATTCTTTAATGATCAATGCCTAATTAAAATACAGCACATATGAACATAAAATCCAGTCTCCTGTATTACCCATGCGACCTGAAAGCATTCTTGAAAATATTTAAATTATCTGCTGCAATGGCAAATAAGAGTTGTCCCTTCTCAGTTGGAAGAAGGTGAAAGGGACACTCATTTTGGTAACCCTTTGCATCTCCCCAACAGACAGGTTGCTACACCATACACATATTTTCAGGGAACCACAACAATTTTCAGCCAGGAAAACTAAGGAGATAGCTTCTGTCCCAAGCAAGATATCATTGCTAGAGTAGCAGAACCTGTACCTTGAATACATGCAGAAGAATTCTGCAGAAAAAAAATCAGGTATGAAAGGGACATACCCACTCAGGTCTCTCCCTGAACATGACCGTGCAAAATAATGCAGCCCTGATGGCATGCACTCTGTTGTGGATGTGATTGATCATGTTACTGCGCTTATAAGAGGAGAAAAAGACATAGAATCTGTTTGGAATGAGGATAGGGCCTTCAAGAGATTTCGGTCATCTTGGCCTGTTTCAGGGCAAAATGTGATCCTAGCTCAGCAAAGCTGCTGTTGCAGAAGCAAACAACAGAGCACAATAAGTTATTTTGCCTAGTGGACACAGCTACATGAAGGCCAGGACCTGTGTTACCAAAACCATGGGAAAACAGGATTATACACAGCAGACTGCAGGTCTTACTGTAATCCTTACAATAATTATATATAATTACAAATAGTTTAAAGTTGGTAGCATAAGACACTTTTCTACCTGCAGAAGGTCTGAATAATGTATTTGGTTGGTATAGGCCAAGATATATGTGCTGGGAACACATGAATTTCTGCTGGTGTATTGTGTAAACCAATATCTACTTACTAAAAAAAGTTGTTTGTTTGTGTACATTTATTTTTGAGAATGCTGAAATACTCATTAATATACAATCATTATTTCAGTTTGTGACAGACAACATCATCTCTTGGAGTATCAGAGGGCTCCTTGGTCCCACCACAACATTGGTCAAACTGACCTTGGTGTTTGAGAGACTCACAAGACAACATTTTCAAGAAGCAGAACTTGAACAGCTCACTGTTGATACAAGTGTGAGTGAGGCACTCACCTTGTTAGAGAGAGACCTCCATGTTTCTTAACAGGTAATGTTTAGTATAAACTTGAAAGGTATAGATTTTATAAATCAAGAAGTATTCTAGGTAACTTGGATTCAATTCAAACAAAAATTAATACTAATTTTTAACAATAAATTTGTTGAGGATATTTGAAAATGTACATTTAAGTACCCTGTGCATAAAATATTTGTGGATTAAAAAAGAAAATACATGATGACCCAGTTTTTAACTGGAGTGACAAGGGATGCAATTTGTAAGCTGTAAAGATTTGAACAAGATTTTACATTCACTCAAATGCTGCACATGAATCAAACAGTCATGAAACTACTATAGCAAATTTTATAAGCACAACACACATTGTGCATCATATCCCAACAAACATCATGCGATTTGAGCCATTCAATCGGCATTGGCGATTTCTTTATGAGCACATTGTCTGCTAGATTACAAGGCAAGCTCTTCATCAGAAGAATGTAGAGGCCACCATCATGAAAACTTATCAGGCATGTTTCACATACAAGGTCACCTGAAAGTCCTTTTTCACAAAATATAAAATTTTGAATTACCTGCACTTTTGATACAATTTGTTACACATGGTTCCACTACGTTGGCTAACAGTAGGTCGCCCCTTGACTGAGCCATAACACTACATCTCTTTGTTTCCCAACATGGATTAAAATCAGCCCCTGAGACAGCCCCCACTAGGCCCACTACCCATGATGCCTTGCCCCGCCTAGCAACTGCGGTTGTTGACACTACTATTCAATTTACTCCGTGTTGCCGACTAAGCCAGTCATGTTTTACACGAGTGGCCACACGCGGGTTAGCGGTCACTGTTCAGGTCACTGCCGGGAATCAACATTCCTGACACGGTACTGTAACCACTAACCTTCCTTCAGTATGTCAAGATGCCCTGAGACCCCAGGTACTAAGAAATGTCTCCATTGTTTGGGGCCCCTGCCAGACTGGGACCACCATGACAGCTGCCCAGTCTGCCTCTTGTCGACTGGCAACTGTAGCGGTCCGAGTGATCCCTGCCCACTTTGTTTGTCCTAGGAAAGAAAAGATTGGAAAAAAAATATTATGCATATTTTAAATCTAAAGATGCCAAAGAATTGCCACTTCCCACTATGAAAGATCATACTTCGAGTTCTCGTCTGAGAGGGGGGGGGGGGGGGGAGCCTCTCATAGATCTGGGAAGGGTCGTCGGAGGTGGAGAGATCTATAGAAAAGAAAGACACAAAGAAATGAAGAGAGCCTTCTGCTAGTCAGGTTCTTCTAAAATTAATGTCCTCCTCCCTGGTTGCTTCTTCCCCTCCGGATTTAGAACGGATTACAACCAAGCATAGTCAGGTACAGTCGGACTCCAAGCAGATCCTGGCCCCATCGGGGTTTCATCCCAGTTGATAGAGAGTAGGTCTCAACCCCCAGTAGAGGACTTAATTTCCAGGGAAGCCCTAAAGTCTATGATGGCCTCCATGTGGGGCGAGTTCATGGCTGAACAGTGCCTGACCATGAGTCAGGCTGCTGTTCCAGCTTCATCACGTTTCCATTACAGAACCTCCACCGAGACAGTTGCTCCCACTGGAGACGGAAAATTATTTTTTTATCTCAGTAAAATATTGTTTTCTTCATTTTATGACAATCGAGGTTTACCTTGATCAATTTGGGCAGGCACTGTGCAGGTATAGAGCTAGGTGTTATCTGTTCAGCTGCCACGGTGGGCACTGAGTGATAATAGAGGAAAAATATGGACTTCCTGTATCTCAGCCTCACTTTGACTCTAGTCTCGTTGGTGCGAGATTATAACAATAAGCCAATATAAGTAACAATGCTTGTTTACTAGTGACATTCAGCTTTATGATTTATGCAGATCGTATTCAATTAGTGTCTGCGAATACGGCGGGATTTTCAAAAATCATAACACTGACCAGCATCTATCACAGCAGGTGTTTATTTAAAACCGATTGTTCTTGGACTTTTGGCTGGAGAACAGCACAACACCAATAGACAATACTGTCAAGATTAAGGATTATCCCCGACTTCCTGTCCTTGCGACTTGAGATGGTCAGCTTTTCAATGTCACCAGCCATTTCTGCTTTAAGTGACATACAGTTGCTGAAAACCTTCAGTGGTCCTCGACCTCTGGTGTTCTACCACAAAGACATCTGATTCAATAGATGACATGTCAACAAGGAGAAGTCCTCCATCCAGGCTGTCAGATGTCATGGAGCAGGCTTCAGCCAGCAAATATAGAAGGGTGGCACAAGCACCTTTGGCAAGCACTCCACGTAGCATTCCTCAAAATGTGGTTCGGGGAGGTACAGGTCGTACAGCAAATAGGACATTGGTCCCTCAGCAAGCTGAGCCACAACCGTCTACCAGCCAGGAGCAGTTATCCAGATGGTTGGATATGTATATATCAGTGAGAGTACAGAGATTAGAGAGGTTGCTTGATGCACAAGATTTTACTCAGCTGCAGGTTAGCTCCGCTCAGCAAGCTAACGTACCAGCAAATCAATCCAGTTCAACAGCACAGGCACCTGTACAACCTCAGCGCCAGCAGGAAAGTGATAGTGGAGCCAGGAAACCACCATCAGTGGCTGAGCTAACATCAGGATCTGCTCTGAGATCACAGGTGAGGACAATAACACACCACAGAGTCCAGAATGGACTAGAGAGGTACATGTTGTAGCAGATGCAAATCAACCTGTAAATGTCAGCCAGGCTAATCGAGATAGCAATGAGGGCATACCTCCTCAAACAAACTGTTGCACTAGGGTTGGCAGTGGACAGTAGGATTAAAAAAAGAAGTTTGGGATGATTGTTTCATTGATATGGATATTTAACTGGAGATAGAGGATGCAGGTAACAAAATGAATCACTGTGTGCATTTGGCCAATGAGTTTCCATGCCAGTTGCTGGTTGGGACAGATTTGATGGATAAAGTTAGACTAGACTTTGACTTTATGACCCGCTGGTTAACATGGAATGGTGTGCAAGTGCCATTCAGACACTCACAGGAACAACATCTCGGGGAATACTCGTTGTGCTTACTTGATACAATCAAGATTTCAGCGAGATCCAAAGTCAGAACAATGGGTCGTGTAAAGGGCTTAGGTGCTGGAAAGCCATGTGATGCTATTATTGAACCTGATCCATTATAGCAGAAAAACATCAAGTGTACCCAGCGCGAGTTTTACCCTCGTCTGCCCCAGAAGTGCCCATTCAAATAATCAACCCGACCAACAGTCCTGTAAAAACATGAAAACATGCGGATTGGGATGCTGCAACAAATGGAGGTAAAAGAACATATTCAATCCACATCAGAACCTGAACAGAGGCCTCATGCTCGGATGTCTACAATACAAGATGCAGCCCTAAACAGAGATAAAAAGGTACCTTTATACCACCTTCTTAATGCCTACGCCAATGTTTTCTCTAAGGATGAAAATGACCTCGGACACACTATTTGGTCCAACATCAAATTGACACAGGTCATCACAGTCTGATAAAATTACACACTTATCGCATTCCGGTCAGTCAGTGAAGGTTGTCAAAGAGAAAGTCGATGCCATGTTGGAAAATGGTGTTATTTGACCATCCACTAGTCCATGTTCATCAAGTGTTCTGCTGGTGAAGAAAAATAGATGGTACGGATCAGTTTTGTCGGATTACAGACAGTTGAATGCAATCACCAAGAAGGATGTTAGTCCTTTGCCCCATATAGACAAAATACTTGATGTGTATGACCAAGCTTGGTACTTTTCTACCTTAGATATGCCTTCAGGTTATTGGCAAGTATTGATTGACAAATAGTCTCGTGAGAAAACAGCCTTTACAACTTTCTCTGGACATTATGAATTATGTATCACTAGTTTTTGTCTGTGCAACTCTCCTTCGGTTTTTCAGCTTCTCATGGGCATTTTGCTCAGTGCATTACAGTGGAACATGTGTGTATCTTGATAATGTACCCTGAGACCTCCTGTCCCCTTAGAGGTGCTCCCGTGAAAGTCCAAATACTGAAACCCCCCCTTAAAGGCCGCATCCCAACTTTGTCCTTAATCAAGATTGAGTTTTCTATGCATGAAGCAGATTTGTAAAAATTTTGTAAAATGTATATATATATGTATATATAAGTATGTTTACAGCTGGTAAAATAAGTTACCAGGTGATGTAAATTGAACGAAATGGATACCATAATTATGACGCACAACCTTACTAAATATCCATATGGTAAACAAAACTGGTATGTCCTGAAGACTTCTCTTTGGCAATTGACATATTATCACGCAGTCATCCAATTTCTTTGTATGTTAATGCATAAGTGTCTTATTAAAGTAATGTTTAAGATCAGATGTTGCATTGGCACAGCAGCCACATTTAATTTTTTTTTGTTTTTTTTTAACGAGCATGCTACATAACCCTGAACTGGACGAGGTAAGTTAATTATACAGCAAGTTCCTGTTATCCTGTATATTATGTTAAAAGTGCTTTATTCATTTATCCGTAGTATTTTGGCATATTTGAATTTTTAAGATCATGATAAGGTGATGCCGACTATAAACAATCGCACATACATATATGGGACAACACAACAACTTAATTTTATGATCTAATAATGATAATATGTACCTAAATTATATATATTTGTATTCAGTATGTTTTCATTTATTAGTTAATTTTTCCAAATGCCCCAGGGACATAATCTCTCCAACAAAATGAAATATACCTTTACTGCTGATACATTGACTGAAATAACTGTTACATTATAATGCACATATTCAAACAAATACATGTATCAATAATAATAATATTCCAGGATCTGATCATGTTGATCCAGGAGAGTCAGAAGGATGGTATTGCTGTGACTGGTCAGGATCTGAAGTTAGAAGTTGCAAAGGCAGCACCGAAGTTTGCTTCAAGGCATCAAACAGCTGGCTTGCTTGACAGTTAACGTTCCAAAAAGCAGCATTCACTCAGCACAAGACACCAGACTTCCATTTGACAGAAACTCCCACTGGATTACGAGACAAAACTCACCAACTTCCATGCATACGTCATACGAATGCAAAAGACCCATGGTTATACACTCTGCAACATCTTCAACATGGATGAGAAACCTCTAAGGTTTGACATGCCCACCACCAGAACCCTTCATCACAGCAGACTTAAGACAGTGCATAAAAAGTCAACCAATTTTGAAAAGCAGGGCTTCAAGGCTGTGTTGACCCTCAGAGGGGATGGCACGAAACTAAAGCTGTGGTTAATCTTCAAGGGAGCTTGTGATCCTAAAGTGGTTAACGAGGGCGTGTCAGTGCACGTGCAGAAAAAAGGTTATATAGACGAACCAGGTAATATAATCACAGTGAATGATAATAATAATTTAAGTTACTGTAACATTTAAATGGTATACATTAGATATTGTTTGCAAGAACAAATAACATGATCAAACTTGGCATTTGGTCATTTGTCTGCATCATTTATAATTACATTATACTCACCTGGTATGTATGTGTGTTAAGCACAACTGGTGGACTCGCAAGCTTATACCGAAACTGGTCTAATTACGTTACAAAACTCACCCAGGCATAATTTGTTTGTGAGGCTTTTGTATCTACGAGCAATGATTATAACATTGGACAAAATATACTGATACTTAGTATAATAAAGTTAGAACATTATTTGATTAAAAGTGTGAATGAAGCCATCCAATAATAATAGTATAACAAAACATATGCAAAGAATGTACAAAGCCGTAAGATACATACACGCCGCCCATATAAATTAACAATAACTGTGAACTAATTAATATTCAGACTTAAGTTTGTTTCATGTTCCTTTGAATCTTCATTTCAGGTTGTTTGCAGTGGATTAGGGGGAATTTCCCATGTGCTCGGCAGAGGAACCAAGGCAGTAGTTGGTGTGGGATTCCTGCGTGGCCTAATTCACACAGGCCGTCAAGGATGAGCTGCGCCGCAGGAATATTGACACAGCATTCATCCCTGGTGGGTTAATATTGCTGCTGCAGCCCCTTGATGTAGTTGTAAACAAGCCCTTAAAGACTGAGTTAAAGTCCTGTGGTTGTCATGGATGACTAGCAAATAATGATGGGGAATACAACTCCAAAGAAAACCACCATCAATGAAGCAGGTGACCAAATAGGTGAGAGAGGCCTGGGCAGTCAACACTCAGAATACTGTGACAAGTGGATTTCTACCGTGTGGGATAACCAACTCCCTTGATGGCAGGGAAGATGAGTGGCTGTTCAGCAACCTGTTGAAGCAGTGGGCTTGTAGCCATGAAAATATTCATTTTTTAGGTTTGTGTAAGGTACAGTCGTACTTGGTAGCTTAGGTTACGGCTAAGTTTTTTACTGTTATTATGTCTTGACAGTATGAGGCCAGTTGGGTGGTATCGGGGCCACCGATTAGAGATCAGGGGGTAAAAAAGTCAACATGGTGGCCGGAAGGTCCTAGTTCAGGGAGATTTGTCACAGTTTGGAAACAGTGTGTTTCTATATGTTTGTGTGTAACGGTGTATTCTGTGTACTAGAAGTTCTGTTTTACACAGTTTTGGGGAACTTTGTATATTACTGTAGCAATAAAGAACTTTAGAAGTAACAGTGCATGGCTACATGAGTTTCCGAACTGACAAAATGCTGGCCGTGTCGACAAGGAGCAAAACAAGGACCATGAACACTGGTGGAGCAGGCGCCATGGTCTTGTCGTGATGATCAGGTCAGTCACCATGCATCAAAATCCAGTAAGTCATGTTCCAGCCATCATGGGTCAAAATCAAGTAAGTTGTCACGTTCTACTATGAGCGATAAAGCCAGAGACAGTAAAGTCAAAGAGGCAGTAGCCATGCTTAGAATTACGCAGCTGGAAGAGCAACAGAAATTAGAGATAGAACAGCAAGAGTTAAAAAGAAAGAAAGACATGTTGGAGGCTAAAAATGAAGTTCAAGTGTTAAAATAATAATCTGAAATGTATCAGAGAATGGCCGATAAACAAGAAAGTCAACAGGGACTTAAAAGTACAATGACATTGTAGATGACAATGTAGATGACATCAAAATAATGTGTGGTATTAAAATAAAATGGCTCATAGAAAGCAGTACCACATATCAGCCCTAATCTGAGAGAAAAGTAGCATGATAAATAGTAAAATATAAAAATTTATTCCCCATGTAACATCATGATCTTAATGACTAGTTATCCCTACATAAGTTAATAATGTTTGACATCTGTATCCTGACATTCCATTCACCTGGCAGAGACATGACTACAGTTCAGTACG
The DNA here is from genome assembly GCA_026874595.1 of Sipunculus nudus. NCBI lineage: Eukaryota > Metazoa > Annelida > Sipuncula > Golfingiida > Sipunculidae > Sipunculus > Sipunculus nudus. The sequence continues at coordinate 29,030,803 of CM049311.1, read as the reverse complement.
AAAGAATCAGAATAAAAAACTTGTCTAATAATTACCAAGTCTTACATTAATACAGTTGTAATATTATTCTAAGTTATATGTTTAACAAGTACTATTAAGACACACCTATAAAGTGATGGTATCCTATTCAGTCACAATTCCTGAAGCCTCAAGGACATTGATAAAAGCGAATCATTCCGATAGATGTCACCCGTAGCCTATACCCTCAAAATAATCTCATCATCTTTTATCTCGTATTTAGTGATGTTATTATACCCTATTTTCATTTTAAAGTCATATTTTGGTATGCAAATAATAATTAAAATTTTAGGAGACCATTTAGAATAAAGACCTTACAATCAAAGCAAGAATTGTGTGTTTTTGAAAGTATTCCACCTGCAGTATGGCTTACTTTCTGTTATCGCCCAAGTGTACTGTGTGTGACCGGAGCAGGCTTCTCAGTCCATTTCAGGTAAACCATGTGTTTAAGGCCACATCCCGAGTTTAGAAAAAAGTCAAGATATTCAATTTTGAGTTTGTTTTTATGGCCGGGGCGATAAAAACAAGATTTATGGTATGTCCCACTGAAAACTTGAACTACTCTAACCCAAAATCAGACAAATTAAATACAGATGAAAACAAGTGCATAGGAGAGTTGCAAGGACCACCCTTAGAAGAATTTTTGTTGTACAGTAAAGGTCTTGAAAGTTCCTTCTCTAGTTTATTAGAGGACGGTGAAGATCAAAATGTACAATCAACTAATACATTGTTGGAGGGGAACCTGACTGAGGATGAACACCTTATTTAAGAACTCCCATCTGTTCCAAGTTTTCTCCAAAAAGATGCCACGTCCACCTTGCTGGGGGCAAATTCAACCGCTCCATCTGCAAAACTGCCCCTTGACACTTTTAACTATGAAGGTGACATCTCAACCAGTTTTATGAATTTGTCTGTAAACAATAAACCTGTGGATGAAGTCATTAAAGCTCCTGTGATTTCATTTGTGAATCTCTATCAGTAGTGCAGGAACAAAGTTTGTTGGACCATTCAAGGCACACATCATATGCTAAATCAAGTAAACTAGTCAAGGAACATGTTGCATATTATGAGCTACCTTCTACAACTAAGAGTGGAACTGGCTCAAAGAAAAATTGACAGGAGGTTGAAGACATGCAATCCAAACTTGTTGAAGATGTTTCATCAGATATGAAAGATATTTCAGCCCCGAACAAGGTACCTATTTCTGTTCCACTTCTATGTCGGCATCCACCCTCACATGTTGGACGAGAGGACAACATAGAAAAGCTTCAGGATGTATTGGATGGTTGTCTCATACAGACTGGCGCAGTATTTGACATAAAGTCAAAAGGATCATATTCTACTTGCCCCAGACCAGAAAATAGTCAAGAACCTATTTACATTGATGAACAGAAGCAAAAAATACAGTAAATTTCTTCCAGAGTTTCCCCTTCTTCATTTAGGGGAGACTGGGGCGCATTGGGACATGGGGTGCAATGGGACAGTGGGCCTGGTGTCCATATTTTTAATGGAAATTTCCCAGAAGTCAAACTGAAAATGAGGCTTGGGGGACTCCATCTTTTGCTGTTACCGCCATATGTGCCAGATGTGGGGTTGGACCGGGAAGTCAAAAAATCAAATTTCAGGGGTCCAAAGTAAATTTCTTCAGGTAAGTTTTGAACCTTCTTGTCTTTAAATGCTCAGAGTTTTGTCCTATCCACATTATTGAGTAACCAGTAAAATACATTTACTAAAATTTGCCATAGTTGTTGTTGAGCCTCATTTCACATTTTCCACATGGTACATTGTTTGCTGTAAACATACTGTATGGGGTGCAATGGGACAGACACTGCGGGGTGCAATGGAACATATGGGGTGCAATGGGACATGTCTCAATGCACCCCATGGCATAGTTGGTACATGTCCAAATGCACCCCATGGCGTAGTTGGTACATGTTCCATTCCACCCCATGGCATAGTTGGTACATATCCAAGTGCACCCCAAGTGGATATGGGACTTAATATTAATAATTTTTTTTATTTAATCAGAGTATTATGACGTGTTATAAGTTAAATTTATTTGCTATTGTCTGTATTACATCATGTTTTTCTTGTTTATTTTCAGTTGTCAACATGGTCCGTTCTAGAAAAAGAAAAACGGATCGAGGAAAAACAGAAGAAAGTTTGATGCAGAGAGCTGTCGAATTGGTCCTTAAAGAAAAGCAGTCAATGAGATCTGTGGCTAAGAACGTTAATATTAAATCATCAACATTACATCGTTATGTACAAAAGGCTCAGAAATTTGGTAAAGATAACATTGACTATTGCCCCAACTACGGCAATAACAGAGTGTTTAATGATCAACAGGAGCAGGAACTTGTGGAGTACCTGTTAGTGGCCTCTAAGCATCACCATGGCCTAACAACAAAGGCACTGAAAGATCTGGCATTCCAGTATGCCATCAAAAATGAAATCAAAATTCCAGAGTCATGGAAACAGAATCAACGGGCAGGGGAAGATTTCTTGTATGGCTTCATGAAGCGTCATACTGAATTATCAATAAGAAAGCCTGAAGCAACCAGTCTTGCTTGATCTGTAAGCTTCAACAAAACAAATGTTAACATGTTTTTTGACAATCTGGAACGTGTCATGGGAGAAACGGGGTTTGAACCTAGTAATATATACAACTGTGACGAAACAGGTTTGACCACAGTTCAGTCACCGCCAAACATAATAGCCCAAAAAAATGCCAAGCAAGTTGGACAAGTGACTAGCGCTGAACGGGGAGTTCTAGTGACATTATGTGGTGCTGTTTCTGCAGCAGGTGGTTTTGTACCACCTTTCCTCATTTTTCCACGTGTCCATTTTAAAGACCACATGCTGCAAGGTTCCCCTCCTGGATCAGTTAGAGTCTGCAATCCTAGTGGATGGATGAATGCAGAACTCTTTGTAGCCTTTCTTGACCACTTCATTAAGTTTGCAAAATGCTCCAAAACTGACAAGGTCCTCCTTATGATGGACAACCACCAGAGTCATATAAGCATTGAGTCCCTTGAAAAATGCAAGGAGAATGGCATAGTTATGCTTACCATCCCACCACATACCAGCCATAAACTACAACCCCTTGACCGGACAGTTTATGGACCCTTAAAGCGATATTACAATGATGCTTGCAACTCATGGATGATGGCAAATCCAAGAAAAGCAATCACCATTTATGAGATTGGTTCATTGCTGGGGACTGCTTTTCCTTTGGCATTCAATCCTACAAATATTACAAGTGGATTCAAGGCAGCAGGAATATTTCCATTCAACCGTCACATATTCAGGGATGACGAGTTTCTGTCCTCATATGTCACTGATCAGCCATTAAGTGAAGACAACAGTGCAGCTGGAGGGAAACCTACAGAGGAAAGACACTGTGAGGACAACTCAGATGAAGCGTCCATCCACATGACAGAGACCAATGTCCCGAGCACTGCTGAGGTCCGTCCCAGTTGTAGTGGGGTAGAAGTTCAAACCCGATGCTCTACGCCGGCAGGTGTAAAAATCTCAAGAAAATGAAGACTTCGCAAAGCATGTTACTCCAGAAGAAATCAGACCATTCCCCAAATTGTTAAAAAGGTCGAGAAATGTCGGAAGAAAAAGAGCAAAAAGCCTTGTGCTAACAGACACTCCTATCAAGAAACAACTGGAAGATGAACTAAGAAACAAAAAGAAGCCAAGTTGCAAAAAGATCATCAACAAGGAAAATAATTAAAGGAAACCAGAACAGAAACAGGCCTGCAAAAGAGCTAAAAGAAATGAAATTTCAAGTGACAGTGAGTCCAGTGAAGAAATAGATGCCTGTCCATTGACAGATTCAGACACTGATACAGGACTGAATGAAGACGAAATTGAGTTGGAATTGCCAACAAAACAGAATGTTAACCGTGGAAAATATGTATTGGTGAAATATGCGAGTAAGAAAAAAATAGCATATTTTGCTGGACAAGTCCAAAACACAGATGTTGACGGGGGAGTTGAAGTCAGTTTTCTTAAGTGTCTTTCACCTAGAAAAACAGAAGAGCAGCTGTACTTTCTCTGGCCTGAAGAGGAACGCAAAGACACTGATATTGTCGAGTTGGAGGATATAGAGATGCTTTTACCGCAGCCTCAGAGTATCGGTGGCACCAAAAGGATGGCAAAAAAACTTGTGTTCTTGGGAGTTCACTTATCACATTATTTCCCATAAATGTGTGGATAAAACTTAAGTGAGTTAATGTTAATTAAGATGTCTAGTTCTTATTTTTACTGAAAGTGTAGTTAAGTTCCCATTCTTCTTGATAACAAGTCAACTTAAAAATACAGGATGCTATTATTATGGAACAGTGAAAGATTTGCTGCCAGAAACTACAGTGAACTTTATGACCTAATGTAAGACTTGATTGTTTGTATTTTTATACTGTGATATTATAGGCCTGATCAATAATTGTGTCCATTTCAGTTTCAAAGCAGACTATCAATATCATTTCTTTCAAATTATAAACCTTTTATTTCATTGTTTACAGTTGTAATTGCAGAGCACCTGCAGAAAGAAAACCGCCTATGTTTTTTTTTTTATGAAACTACTGGTAATAAGGCCTAGTTCCTAGTTCAAGTTGTCATAGTTCCATATATACAGGAACATAGGATGTTGTTAAGTGGTCTAAAAATATTGTTTTATTAATATTCAAAGCTTTAGAAAGTACTGTTGTGGTTTCTCTTTTTTATAGTTATGATGAGGTTTATTTTCCACAGGTATAATGCATGTTTACCATGTTATTTACCAGAACTACAGGACATTTCTCGAATAACTAGTCTGTTTTATAGCTGATAGCACTTGTATTCTTTGGGCAAGGGTAATTTTATTACTGCTTATTTATGTTTGGATATTTCTTGTTTCTAATAAAAATCAGATTTGATAAAAAAAATATGTCTGTTGGAAGTAATGGATATGTCATCTTGTAATGTCCCATTGTACCCCATGTGTTGTCCCAGTGCACCCCACACCTGGGGTGCAATGGGACACTTTTTTCCATTTTTTAAATTGGCCACATTTCTTATGAAATGTCAGTTAATCACCACTTCAGTATCTGTGTTGATGCAGCACAAACTAAAGTTATCTTTGCCATATACAACGTCTTTCCAAACATAAGCTACCGGAAATTATCTACAAAATAAGAAAAAATGTCCCAATGCGCCCCAGTCTCCCCTACATGAATAGAAAAAACTGAAAATTTTTTAAAGCGTACAAGAAGGCAGGAATTTTGAAGCTTCTTAGTTACATGAGAGATGAAGACTGTTAAAAGGAGCTCAGCAAACTTTTCTCCATAAACAGTATCGAGAAGGCAACCAGATGCATCCTGAGACTATCACTTGCTCTTTATATATCATTTCTCATAAATTTTTGGAAAAATCTTCCTGCAGAGCAGATACTGAAAGTTCATGAAGAACTCTCTTCTAGAATGAGATTCATCCCAGAGCAGAACCTTGATCACACAAAACAATATGAAGCTTTTGTTTGAAAAAGGTGCAAGGAAAGCAGAACTTTTATGCTCCACTGGGGAGATCATGAGCCATGCAGATGAGATTGTTGCTATTTCTTTAGCAGAGAGAACTAGTGGCGTGGATAGCTATGACTTGCTGTTAGCTTCAGTGAAGAGGTCTTTCCCTTTTGTTTTCCTTAATGGAAGTACTGCCTATGCCAAGTTCTGTTTACAGCTGTTAAAAGAACTCTACAGTGCTGGACCTTTCCACACTAACCTAAAGAAGGACCTTTTGAGCACTCCTCACAGAGACAGCCTGGTGAATTTTGCACTGGTTATGCAGAGAGAGAGACTGACCATCATGATGCCTTGAAAGCTTTCAGACTGGGATCTTCTTTGAGTGCAATCATCCCCAGAATGACTGTTGTGGATCATTTGTCAGAAATTCACAAACTGAGAAAATCCCTCACATCTGAGATCCCTGATAAGAACAGTTGCAGTGAAACCAGTGATAATTTGAAAGAGGACAATACTGCAAGTAACTTTAAACTATGTGGGAACTATGAAGGACATTGCATATTTACCTGAAAGCATCCTTGATGAAAAGACCTTAGACATTGGGAATTACCTGATTAGATATTTTGTATCAAAGGTAAATATGTTTGGCCTGAATGAAAATAGGGTTCAAAATTTAGATTCTATTTCTGGTCCATCTGTTTTACTTGCTAAGTTAAAAAGCGTAAAAGGAGTGACACTTAACAGAATCAGAAGAAGTGGGATCACACAATTTCAAACACAGAGGGAGAAGAGAGAGGTGACTTGCAAAAAGAAAATCTAAAGGGAACTCTAAAGACTTGAATGTTTAAGTTCTGAGAACAACACATGCCAGGCTTTATTGAGACCAGACTGTTCTAAATCTTCAGCAAATAAATCAGCTGGCATGAAAAGGGCACTTGCTGTCCTATTCCCACCAACTGATGGAACAGATCACAAGAACCTCCTGGCCAGATTAAGGTCACTTCCGTTTGTATTTTTGGATACAGATGAATTTCCATTCATATTCAGATGTGCAGTGAGCAGTGGCAAAGCATGTATAGGCTTGGTAAGCAGTAAATACATTCAACCTTTGCTGTTGCAGTTTCCCAAAATTTGGCACATTGTCATCTGTGAGGAGAAATACAGCTTAACCCCAGATGATTTAAAGAGTTCAGCCTGGTTCATTAGAACAAATTTGCAGAAACATTCTCTTGAACATTTACAAGATGAAAATGAAATACTTGACACAGAAAACTATTGGCAATTAGCTATCACTGTGTCATCACAAGGTAAAATGATTCTCAGCATATTGTTACCAAGTGAAACTTGTGATATAATTTTAGTAAAAAGTAATATGTAATTGTAATTATTATTTTATAATGTCTGCTCCATGTTTTATACTGGATGTCAATCAAGTCTTTGAAAAAAAGGGAACTTTGTACAACTTTGTATTCATCATGTGCCAACAAGTTACAAACTGAAGTTGATTTGTCTAGCAAATACAAATGATTTTCTTAACACTTCCAAACCTCATGAATAGCCTCTATAGTTTTCTGTGATAACTACTTGATTGTCTAGGTCATAAGTTGTAAGCTGTGATTCTACTGATCATTCACATAGTGCTAAGTTTTAGGAAATGTACAAAGAAGTATTTTGGAGATTACAGGTATAACAGTGAGCGAGGAGAATAGAGAGAAACAAGAGAAAAGAAGTGGTGAGAGAAGAAAGACAGAGCAGAAAAAAGAGACAGTCTACATACAGACCTGCACCCAGTTGGTCAGGCAACACAAGCATGTACACTTATGAGAATTAAAGAACATTATATCAAAACAAAGAAGCTGTCAACTATATACTGGAGCTAACCCAAACTCTAAGCACTGACCAAGCAATGAACTACAAACTTGGTCAGAATATTTAGCCGCAAATCTTGCAGACATCAAAGTTGACAAGGAATTAATGCCTGATGTGGACAGTAAGCTAGTTAAATCTGTTTGCAACTGCCGAATCAGCCCATGTTGCTGCGAAAGATACTGTATCCCAGTCAGAGACATTAACAAGACAGGGAAAGGACTTGTTAAACAAGAAAATATATAACAACAATATCAGCAGGAGGAAGGGTGAGGCAGAGACAGCACAGACTGGCTGGCGCCTGGAAATAGTACCAGAACTAAAGGAAGGTGATGCAGTGCTAAATATTGTAACATCTGGTGATATAGATGCCATACCATCCACCTTGTAGCTGTGTGTCTCTACACCAGCCAAGGGATGAAGATGGCACTTATAGATACCCAGTCAGATTACTGCTTCAAAAACCAAAGAGGGAATGGATCTATATGATATACCATCTCTGATTCAGTGAATGGAAAACCAATATCCAAGAGAAAAGCATATTGCATTAAAGACTGCCATAGTTTTAAGCATGGGTGGGAATGATTTTCTTCCATGGTGCCCATCAGAAACTGATGCAGTTGTTTCTACCGGTTGAACATGATTTACAAGAGCTGTTTCACACTGAAGAAGACCCAATCAGATCAAGACAAGTAAAATCATGCACAACTGATCCAGATTTGTATGTACATATGAGAGGAAAGCACAATGTACTGTCCTCAGAAACTCAGACAGCTGAATAAAGTCTTTTGATGAAATTTGACATCTGACCATATCAAGACCATGTTCTGGTGAATTGCGACATAATATAAATGTTTTATAAATTTTTAGTAAAAATTAAAGTTTTACTCACAAATTTTACTCATAATCAGGTACTACTGTGTGAGTTCTCCCTATCTACAGGCAAGGAACTATATCCCCGATACCTTGGATGGAAGGGCAACTGTGGTCGCCTATGTATTACAGGCAGACGGCATTGCAAAGGTTCATTCCTCACCCACCACAGGCTCTGCTATGGCAGACATAGAGTCTTTTGGTACACAGGAAGCTGGTTTGAAAAAGGATTCCATGGCCCTGGTCAACCTCTTAACTTATGACTAGGCCAAGGAGACAGTAGCAAACGTCAATCGATGTCCGATTCCAAATTTTCAGGAATTACACTTGACAATCTGGTGGAAAGCCAAAAACTCGATTCACCTCTGCGGCGCACAAACAGTTACAGTATAGCTTTTCAGGGCTTCTTCCTCCAGAACTACAGGAGCTATACATCTTCCCTTTACTGGCTCCACCCTGTTCGGGGGACATTTAAGGGAAGGGTTTCAGAGGGCAATGTCAAGAGCAGAACAGACTTCTAAGACTGTTCACTTACAGACAGCCCTACGACGTATATCAGAATGTTTTACAGACTGTCGACTGACAGTTATACGTACTGTAGAACAGCAAGTGTCCGATCACTGAAGGGTTTGCATCCTTGTCCTCCACAGGAGACTTATCATGAGGAAGGTCAGTCCTTTCATTTCCCCTGATCCAAATGGGCTCTGACCAAATGGGCATCTTTGAGGGGCTGTCGGCCTCTGGAACCTTTGGGGATGCTAGCTCCTGCTTTTCCAGAGAAATCATGTATTAATGTACTGATGACCGATGACCCTCGTACAGAAATGGTTGATGCAGGTGGTGCCACCAATACCTCAAATTCATATGAGTCATGTGACCAACATTTGCAAAAAAAATTGGTGAAGATAACTCCAGCTGTTTCTGATATTGTAACTTTAGTATCCTTTTTTGGTCAAATGACTGAGTTCAGCTTCCTGTAACTCAGCCAAAATTCACCGAACTGGAATCATTCGAACAAACTTGAGAGAGATAGTTTCAGAGGTTATTTCTGTGAAATACTGCACAATTTGGCTGGACAGTTTCAGAGAGGAAGATATTTAAACTTTTCCTCTTTTTTCCCTATTAAATTTAAGTAAATGCAGATAGCAAAGAAATAGGCAAAATCAGACAGAGTTTTTTAGATGACTAATTTTTGCATGAAATTTGGTGATGATAGATCCTGCTGTTTTTGGGATAGCATGGGTTAACGTACAGACAACGGACGATACCACACCATCACACCAGCTCACATGTCCAAAACAACAACAATCACAGGTTTCCCCGGTGACATAAATAAATTGCCAAAGCTTAAAGTGCAAAATGCAAGGCCGGATATGTGACTACTGGGCCACAGGCCTGTGAAAAAAATCCCCAAGTATCTGCTGACAGATGTTTTCAAAGAAATGAAAGCTACAAAAACAAAGGAAAATCGGAGCTGAAAGTTCCATTGTGAAATAGGGATTTCCAAAAAAGATCATGCAAGCGCAACCAAAAGCAAGATGGCAGAGACACTGAAAGAGCTGGATGAGGGGCCAACCATGGGTAAACCTGATTGAAAGTAATTGAAATATAATTCAATTACTTTCATTGTAACTGTAATTGTTATTAATTACATTTAAGGCCACCAACTCACTCGTGATTGGGGGTTTAATTACTGAGACAGGGCGTGCTAGGCACCCAAGGCAGGGAGGTATGATTAGTTGCCCTGGCTGTGGACACGATGGTCCAGCCGGACCAAATATGTCAACAAACTTTACATCCTGTCTGGTCTAGACAGGGGGCAGCTGATAAGCTGATGACCGCTTTAATTCAAACAGCAACAGTCATCAGCCTGGCAAAGGGGTGCGCGCACAGTCTGCAGATAGCCAGTATAGCCAGTACAGTCAAGCCAGTATAGCGGCAGCGAGCTTTCGTATTTCTCTTTACTTAGTGTGTGAAAATGTCGCCAGATCCTGAGGAACAGAGTTCCTCGGACTTTGAGATAGTAGAAGAATGGGCGGGGAAAAACAAAATATCCCCGGATACACTAAAAAGGCTTAAAAAGGACGGCTTCGATTCATTGGAGGCTTTGAAGTTACTTAAATCAGAGGACATTAACCCTCATGTGCCCAGGGGACAACAAAAGTCGAAAGCCTCAAACATACCACAGGAGTACCTGAGCACCAGGAGGAGACAATTGCTGAAGCTGGTCTGGGCCCGTTCACAACAGCAGTCCTTACGGACTTAACTGCTTCGCAAACTCGAGCAACCAAAAATGGAGGCAAGACCATCCATACACCACCTGTGGAACAAGATGGCTCCCTAGGGCAGTCGGTTGTGCAACAGGCATCCTGGCGCGATCCACAAATTCATTTCACGAGCCTCCAGCCAACAGATAAGTCCCACACCTTTCGGGACATTGTAGACTTTGTTGATGAGGCTGGGGAAACCGTGGAACGCATAATTAGCCACGAAGGCAGTAATGGGGAAGAATTTGTTCTGAGATCAGGACCGAAAAAAACATGACTAGAGACTCTGACAATACCCCAATGGTCACTTGCTAACCTGGCTATCCTGGGAACACTAGTAAACGAGGGGGCGCTAGACAACAGTGGCATCATTGACTATTTATCGCATATGTCTAAGGTGTACCAGCTCCTTAAGGACCAAGGGTCGGTGTTTATGTGGGATCGCCAGTACAGACGATTACAGGCAGGAAACAGATTCTGGTGGGGCACTGATGTGGGCCATTTGCAGGCAGTATGGCTGAGACCCCGGTACAATACCGGCAGAGGTGTTTGTCCGGGTGCAGAACTCCCATTGAACCAAACAGCTAGAGGGCCTCGAACAGCAAGCGGAAAAACTATTTGCAAAATGTTCAATTCCAAGAGCGGCTGCAGGTTCTTGGACTGCAAGTTCGCGCATGTGTGTTCTATGCGGGATTGTGAGGGGAATCACCCGGCTACCCAGCACAAGACGCATACGGTAAATAGGACATTTCCCCTGGTCTAGGACTGCGCTCAGATGTATGGAAACAAGAACTGGAAGACGACCCTGATAGTGTTTTCTTGATCAATGGAATTAACAATGGCTTCTTTATAGTAGACAAAGATGCTATACCCATCAGAACGGCGGCAAGTAATCACCCGTCAGCGAAAAAACATAGAGACTCAGTGACGCAGCAGATTAACACAGAAATAATACATGGGAATTACAATGGATTATCGCGCAGTCACGCGCAAGTTAGCCAGGAAGGGGGTTACAAACATAGTTGCATATCTCGATGACTTCCTTGTAGTAGAAAACAGTTTTGAAGAGTGTAGGGAATCTTTTACTCTTCTCATTAACACCCTGCGGCGTTTAGGGTTCATGATCAATTGGAATAAAGTAGTTGACCCTTGTCAAAAGCTAGTTTTCTTAGGAATTGAGCTTAACTCTGCGGCTATGGAGCTTAAAATTCCGAATGATAAACTCTTGGATATTAGACGTGAACTAGACGCTATGTGCAATAGGCAAAGAGTTACAAAAAGGCAATTGCAATGCATAGCAGGCAAGTTGAACTGGATTTCCGCAGTTGTTACGGGGGGGCAAGTATTTCTTCGACGGATAATAACTGCAATAAATCGGCTCAAAGAACAACACCACAGAATTAAACTAGGCGGCGAGCTAAAGAAAGATTTCATATGGTGGCGGCAATGTATGTTTACATTTAATGGGAAATCCATGATGTTGCACACACAACCAGAATACGCGGTTTATACCGACTCATGCAACAAGGGTGCCAGGGCAACGTTTGCATCAGATTGGTTTTATTGCAACTGGGGTATCGATATGCCCCTTATCAGCGGCCTACACATTAACCAGAAGTAGACTATGGCGGCGGTGCTAGCGGCGTTACGTTGGGCAAAATGTTGGGAGAATAAGAGGGTAGTCATCATATCCAACAATAAAACAATGGTTAGTAATTTTAATAAAGGGATTGCGAAAGATAGTGTGGTTATGGGATATATTGTTCTGGCTCTCAACAATGTTCAATTTCCATATATATGCATGTTACGTGCCGGGGAAATTCAACATTCTTGCAGACGTCATATCGAGATTGCATGAGCATGGTAAATTTCAGGCGTTAGAGCAGCTCCTTACACCATATCATATACACCCGTTAACCAGCAACATGTCCTTACAGTCCGCATATCGTTTCTGTGCATCGGTCCCCGATCCTCCGTCAACTGGACCGTGAAGTGGAGAGCGTCGCCACCCAAGCCTTGGCAGAGGCAACAAAACGGACCTACTCCACACACCTTAAATCGTATAGAAACTTCTGCCAATCTGCTCGCATAAATATGGTGCCAGTTTCGCAGCAGGACCTAGCCTGCTATATTGTTTATCTCTCCCATAAGTTGATGTATAGCAGCATAAAACAATATCTAAATGTAGTTAGGTCGTTGCATGTTACAGCTGGATTCGAAAACCCACTGAGTGAACCCTTCATCGCGAAGGTTCTTATGAGAGGTGTATGCCGCTCAATAAGGGACATACGGTCCTACAAATTGCCGATCACAATCAAGATCCTTCAGGATATGTTCAAAACAATCGACCTAACCTCTCCATCTGACTTGTGTTTCTGGGCGGCATGCACCTTTGCATTTTTCTCATTTCTTAGGAAATCTAACTTTTTACCAAACAATGAATCGTGTATCCTGACTTCATGTGTACGTAGGAAAGACATCAGTTTCTCTCTACAGGGAGCCACCGTCAAAGTCCAAAAGACTAAAACAGTACAGTATAACCAAAGGGTACTAGCGATACCGATTCTGCGCATTAAGAACTCCCCCCTTTGTCCTGCACAGGGCCTCATGCTAGTTTTTAGACTCACCCCGGCACCACTGGAGTCCCAAGTGTTCCAGTATTCCTCAGGCATGCACAGGGAAATATTGACCTATAATAAATTGTTAACAAAGTTAAAACGAAAGCTATCACGGATAGGGGTAGACCCCTCCAGATACGCAGGGCACAGTTTTAGTTTGGGTGGGAGCGACCCTAGCGCTCAAGGCAGACATACCGCCAGCGCTCATCAGACGTCACAGAGACTGGCGGAGCGAGGCTTATCAGCAGTATCTCGATCCCTCCTACAACGAACGGTGCGAGGTCGCACGGGCCTTAGCAGCAGAAGTGACCAAAAAAAAAAACACTAAGTACTATATAGATAGATGTGTATACAGAACTCAGGAGGTTGGGGGATGTTTGGGATGGATTTTTGTATTACTACATGTTACATTATTATTATTCTATAAACATATCATGTTTTGATAAACATACCATATGATGGGCAATAAATTGCCAGAATAAATCCTGTTACACCAAACCTGTGAGTTGTTTGTGTTGAAGTGATTGAGGCCACCAACTCACTCGTGATTTGGGGTTTAATTACTGGGACAGGGTGTGCTAGGCACCCCAGGCAGGGGGGTATGATTAATCGCCCTGGCTGTGGACACGATGGTCCAGCCGGACCAAATATGTCAACAAACTTAACATGCTGTCTGGTCCGGAGAGGGGGCAGCTGATAAGCTGATGACCGCTTTAATTCAAACAGCAACGGTCATCAGCCTGGCAGAGGGGTCTGCTGATAGCAGGGGCCAAGCCAGTATAGTGGCAGCGAGCTTTTGTATTTCTCCCACCCACCCAACCCCTTATCTTGTATAAATTTACAATTTATCATTGTCATATTATTCATATATATTCTTTCTTATACTATACCTTAGATTTTGTTAGTGAGTAGTTTTCAGTACATGTAGGTATGTACCACAGGACTTATTCTTGAATACATATTATTGTCATCTGTTGCTATTGTGAGGGATGGATTTATTGTATTACTACATGTTACATTATTATTATTCTATAAACATATCATGTTTTGATAAACATACTATATGATAAGCAATAAATTGCCAGAATAAATCCTGTTACCCCAAACTGGTGAGTTGTTTGTGTTGAAGTAATTAAAAATATTTTTTATTGTAATTTGACCTTTTGAAAGCAATTGTTATTGTAATAAATTACATTTGGATGTAACTGACCCCAGCCCTGGAGTTCAGCAAGCAACCTCAAAAGATCCAAAGCACATTTCACAAAGCTAACTTGCATGGCCACCAGTAATTTGGGAAGACTGGATGAGCTGATGTGAATGGTGTCCAAAGCAACACAAAAATAGGTATGTTGCAAACTGCTTTGGGTTGGAGGTTTTGGTATGGTTTAACCAGTTAAAATGGGCAAAGATACAGGAAATAACAAATATTTCTTGTCGAAATTTGATACTGTCCTGACCTGTGAGAAGAGAAGAAGAGTGTCCAACTGGTACATGTTCTTGGGATATAGAGGGAAACAGATGAATGTATGATACAGCATAGAATTAAGCAATAAGTGCAGGTATCTATTCACAAGCATGAGTGTGAACCTGCCACCAGGATAGCTGGTTAGTTATCAAGACTTGAAAGGCACAATGGGGAGGGTAAATGGTCCAACATTTAATGTCATTCAGAAAAACTGACCTTTAGGCAAGCTGTGATCAGCAGGTTAAAGATGAGGAAAGCTGATATATCAAGACCTGCCTCCATGTCAGGTCTGAACTGCTAGGTCTCCATTTCATAATTTGTGCCTTGTTATCAGCCAGCAGGACTGAAAAGAGGGCTCAAGTCCAGGTAATACTTACTGACTACTCAGGTCTAAAAGTTAGACTCGCGTACTTTTGTGTGTATGCATGTTGGACTATTACTGCAAACTTACAAGCATTCTATGTTTATTCATTATTGCAGGAATAAACCTATGCTGGTTAATTTGATAGAGTGGTCTATAAATATACTTTCTTCCCTTTGCTACACAGAAATCAAATTACACTCAGACATATATATCCTTTTGTGGTATGAAAGTTAAGACATCCCACAGATCAAATTTATTTATATTTTGTATCAGTAGGCAGTTGCCAATTTACATCTTTACAGTGTTGCCATTGTAATAGGTACACAAGTCTGAGTCAGGTAAATAATGCTTACACAGTACTCAAATCTAAATTTGGAACCTGTTTCAGCCCTGGCAGGCAGCCAGACAAATTCAAAGAATCATCCCTATATCTCTTTCTAACTCCTCAAATTCTTGAGACATGGAAATCCTGTTCATTTACCAATATTCAATCATAAAATTTTGCCAACACATATAACAATTGTTCTATGGGTTCACAGCTGCTATTTTTCATTGGTCATTTTTTTCTAAATGAGGACCAGGTCTTCCATAATGTTGCTAATTTGCACTTGTTCCTCGATTTTTTAAAAGAATTCTGAATGGTATGCAAAAGGACAAAATTTTGTATATAAGGTGGAACATTAAAGAAATGAAGATATTTTTTGCACTATTTCTGGTAGGCTTGCTAAATTGAAAGCATTGTAGCATTCTTTCCCAACTGGTAAATTATAATAATAGGAAAAATTCACCCACACACAATAATTTGTTGTTCCCAGAGTCCATAGAACAATTAAATTTTTTGGTCTGGCCTTATTTAAATTCAGAGATTCAAAACAACAACATTAACAACCTAACAGTCTTTTCCCTGTGTAAACGTTCTTTTAACAACTGTTCAAGGTCACCTTGTAGAGTCTCCCAGGTGTATGAGGAAGACTCTTTTGTCTGTAGAGCTGACATATCTGATTGGCCCATCCACACCAGCAGCGTCATACATATCCCATCATGCACATGGGCAGGTTTTCCACAATACTCCAGGGCTAATACTCCCACCTCCTTCATACCTGCAGGCTTCACTAAGGCATCCTGTAAGTGAAGATTATACAGAGGGCTGGTCATGAAAGGCTAGTTGAAGGGTAAATGGCTGATATTTAATATTAATAATAATATATCCTGTATGGTCAAATATTGCTCTTATAAACGAAATCAGATCTTCCAAATGATCTGCCATTAATGAATACTGTGGTTGGCTTTATATGCATGAGGCTGACATTTCGCAATTTCTTTATTTTGAATGTTTTGCAATGGTTTTATTTACGTGAATGCACTAGAACCTATAACTTCTAAAACAGCAGTATTTATATTTATTATAAAATAAGAACAAAGTCCACAACATCTCACTCCTTTCTGTCAGAGTCATTCTATTATGACCTGTCACACAGTCAATATATCCCCGATATAACCGCATGTTTAACAATAATTAATTCATGTTTGCATATGCCAGTTCTGATACTTTCACAAATAAGGTCTGCTGATTGTCTAACCATGTTTCTGGATGTATAAAAGCTTATATGACTGTGCACCTAGATGCACATGCATCATTTGTTCATCTTGGTTGATGGACATCATATTCCTCAAGGGTTTCATATTCACAATTTTTCCCATTTGTGAATATCGCAAAAATAAAACCCTACTGAATATAAAGGCAACCACAGTATTTATGTCTACTCGGTCAATGTTCCCTTGGGTCCTGTCATGTTATAGATATTTTACATATATTATTTCATATAATTAATTCATATATTAATGGTTTACTTTGTGTAGATTTTTGTATATGGTAAGATCACCAAAATAAAATCCTGAAAGCACGGAGATCACAGAATTTTAACTCCGTGAATATGAAGCCAACCATAGTTTTCACAAATGTTGTCACTTGTGCACAAAACCTGGGGATATGAGCCGTGCAAGTGAAAGCAAACACTGTTTTGGGAGCATCCCACAATAAGGACATCCCCCCCCCCTTAGTTGAGTTTTGCATTCCTCAGAATGCAGATTTATAGTTAAGAGTTTTTTCAAATTTTATTTGTCTGCTGCTACACTTTAAAATTATTGAAGTTAACAAAGATCTATCTCATCAGAATAAGCAATTAAACAAACAAAACAGTGTTGGTATAAAGTTAACTAATGCACAAAAAAACAGGAAAACTTGCACATTGTTGGATTGGTGTGTTTATCATTTATCTCGGAAACATTTCTGTAAAATTAAAGATACCTGGCAGAGTTTTTATTGAATCACCAAATGCTACTGAATATAGAATATAATCTTATATAATGTTATATATAATATTATTCATATAAAATAACATTACATAATGCTATTTAATACACTCTAAGTTAGTTACCTGGAAGAACATTTCTGCAAAAGAAGAGCAGCAGAACCTCAGGTCACTAAGCTAATAATGCACATGTGTCCCTGCTACTGATTATTGAAAAAATGTAAACAAGAAATTCAAGAAATTTATGTCCTCTGCTTTTGCCTTTAAGTCCGGGATGATCTGTGGTCCATGCTCAAAAGAAGGCAGCACCTGGCAGTTACTGCTAAAATTTCCAGTATTTTATGTCCACCACTAGCAACACCTGTTGGTAATTAGTGAAACTAAATGTGCTGATTCATCATATAAAAAATGAAATATCATATTGTATCATTATCTTGTGTGACAGACAATCCAAAACCAATCCTAAACAAGGTAAGCATTAGATAAATCACTGTCCCAAATTTGAATGAAATCGGATAAAATTTATGAAAGTTATTGCACGGAAACAAAAAAACCTGACAGACAGACAGGGAGACAGACCGACAGACAATCCCAAATCAATGTCCCCCATTCCGCAGAAGCAGGGGGACAATACTGTACTCACCCACAGCACTCTGTCTAATGCATGACTGAAGGCATAATCTGCAGGTGAAAGTGACGATACTGGTATGTGTGGCTTTCCTTTATAACTGACCAGTATCTTCAAAGATCCACTGAAAAGATCACATATATACTGTACACATATACTGTACAGTACATACCTCAGAATCACTCACCTAGATAACATGTACTAACACTGAAACTGGGGCAAAAACTGAATGTAATAGTTCTTATCTAACATGAGACTCATGTACTCATTATTTTGACAGCTCTACATTGTATATCACAGTGATATATTCCAGTCCAGACTAAAGACCACTTTTTTAGGGACCTAAACTCAAGGGTCCTGGACTCGGACTTGTACTCAGACATGGAGGTAAGGACTCGAGAAATTAGACCAAGTGTCCATTTCAGGTTCAATAAGTAAAAACATCTGTCACATATGTCAGATGCGGACTTGGACCTGGGTTCCAAATGACTCAGGCATGGAGAAGGTGGACTTGGACTCAAACCTCAACTGAGGACTCAAACTTGGTCTTGTCTCAGAGTTGCACTCAGGCTTGGATGGTGTGAACTCCATAACTTCGCTGATATATCATTACAGTAATGTATAACCAAAATGATCTTATCACAATTATACATTGAACAAAAATCATTGCATTGGCTCAAAATAAGGACATCACATTCAATGTTAGGAACTGATGAAAATCAGGTATGTTGAAATCAGGTATGATGACGGATTACAAAGCAACTTTCAATTTATTTTTAATAAATTATTTCACGTTTTCTGAAACTATCAATTTTTAATGAAGTGTTGCCATTCTGAGAGTACCTACACACATTCATATTTGATGATTCAAAAACTTAATGCTGCTGACAAAAAGAAGCTGATGACAGAATTCATCATCAGTTATTTTTTAGTCTTGACAAAATGTTCTATGACAGTATAATATAATAATACCCCACCATTGTGAGAGATGCTCTCCAGTTTGTATTAGAACAATTATAGACTCTCTGACAACTTGAATTCTAAAATTATCAAAAATGACGAAATATATTTGTCCTATAACACTGACTTGTCTGTGTTAAGGTTCAGTTGTTAACAATATTCTTTATAGCTGTCTTACACCATAAAAAAGAGGTCACTACTGTATCCACAAATGATAATTGTTAGTACTCTGATGAAAGACGCAAAATCTATAAGCCATATATGTACCTGTTACGATCTTGTGCAACAAATACAGGCCGCAGTAGGAGTTGCTCATGTGGAACAGGGTGTGGCAATACACTGGGGTGAGGGTCCGCTGAGCTGCGATGTGCTACTCCTATGTCTATTAACTTCAGGATGTCTGTAGCTCTGAAAATGAAATGCTCAAGTATAATGATACGAGCTTTTTTATATGCTGGACATATAAAAGAATGCTGAGGATTTCAAAGGGACCCATTATACAAAAATAAGTAATTTTCATCATCTCCACCAGGAGGGTATGTTTCATCCAATTTTGTATGTTTTCACATCATAACTCATGCAATCATAAATGTTAGCTCATGAAATTTCCAGGACATATCAGGAATGGGTCATTGAAGAATTAATAAGATTTCGGTGTGGATCCAGGACATTATCCAGATTTAGGAACATCATCAAGGAATAAATACAAATGTACTGTCCACTATGCACTACATTTCAACAAATATGTGTTTTACTGGCTGAGTGACCAAATGCTAGGACACATGACCTGAGGAAATAATTCATCTGAGTGAACAGCTGCTGGGCAACATGATCTTGAGTAATAATTTACCTGAATGAACAGCTACAGGCAGACATGATATGTGGCAATAATTTACCTAAGTGAACAGCTGCTGGGAGACATGACCTGAGGTAATAATTTATCTGAGTGAACAGCTGCTAGGAGACATGATTTTTGGTAATAACTTACCTGCATGCCTGAACGGCTGCTGGGAGACACGACCTGAGGTTATGAGTTATCTGAGTGAACAGCTGCTGGGCAACATAATCTGGAGTAATAATTTACCTGAATGAACAGCTGCTGGCAGACATGCTTTATGGCAATAATTTACCTGAGTGAACGGCTGCTGGCAGACATGACCTGAGGTTATAATTTATCTGAGTGAACAGCTGATGGGAGACATGATTTGGGGTAATAATTTACCCGAGTGAAGTGAACAGCTGCTGGGAGACATGATCTGTGGCAATAACTTACCTACGTGAACAGCTGCTGGGAGACATGATCTGGCTTAATAATTTACGTGAGGGAACAGCTGCTGGGAGACATGATCTGGCTTAATAATTTAAGTGAGTCAGCTGCTGGGAAACATGATCTGGCTTAATAATTTATGTGTCTCAGCTGCTGGGAGACATGATCCGGCTTAATAATCTTTGTGAGTGAACAGCTGCTGGGAAACATGATCTGGCTTAATAATTTTCCTGAGTGAACAGCTGCTTGGAAACATGATCTGCCTTTATAATTTACCTGAGTGAACAGCTGCTGGGAGAAATGATCTGTGGCAATAATATTCCTGAGTTAACAGCTGCTGGGAGACTTAATCTGTGAAAATAATTTACCTGAGTGAACAGCTGCTCAGAAACATGATCAAAATTTACCTTAGTGAACAGCTGCTGGAGACATAATTAATATTTACCTGAGTGAACAGCTGCTGGGAGATCTGATCTGGTCCCTGGTGAACCACCTTGCTTGTAGTGATTCAGAATCATTTTGGTCTGTAGTCTTGAGCTGTCCCCCTAAATGTTCATCATCAACATCAACATCATCATCATCATCATCATCACTAATCATCAAACATTACCACCACTTGACTGAACATGTACCTTCAAACATTGATAATCATACACAATACAGGTGCAAAAGCTTTTGTATTTTACCGTTGTCCTTATGCTTAGTGAAAAAGTACTGCATTTTCCCAAAATGTACCATAAAAGTACAGAAAAGTTATTCAAATATATAGACTATACTAAAAAGTTATGAAAGGTGATGACTGTGGTCCTTATGGTTAGTGAAATTATAATTAAAGTACTGAAATTTTTCCAAAATGTACCCATAAATTTCAGCTAAAATTAAAAAGCAGTGACCATACTTTGCAAATACCATGCAGTTGCTGTACTATGCACTACCTGGGCAGTATACTGAGAACTTATGAATATTCGTGAGTCTGAAAGAAGCTGACCTGTGACCTTCCCTGTGAACGTGAACCTGTACCAGGAAGGTCCCTGTACCTCCACACAGATGAGGGTTGTAGGCTCCATCTCCAGTCCCGTCTCCTCCAGAACCTCCCTCTTAACAGCATCCTGGAAATATATCATGTCTGGGGCTGTAGTGATATATTATCTCACAATAAGAATTAAATGTGTCATGATACTTCATAACTCATGATATGTTTCATAGATGCAGCATGAGAGTTCTGATTCTTAGTCATTAGTTTTGTAACAAGAGCACCGCAAACATGCATAATATGCCGGTCGTGTGTCGTGTATCTCTGGCCTCATTAAATATGAGTGAATTTTGATGAAAAGGTAATTAAGGTGAGAAATTCTATTGGTAAATATGTATAATGAGTTTCATGAAAATCCATAGGATTTTTGGAAAGTCACCAAGGTGCCTCCAAAGTTGAGTGGCTTCTGACCTCATAAAATATGCATGGATTTTCCATGAAATTGAACTAAGTTGAGATATTTTATTGATTAGCATTTTTGATGAGTTAACAAAATCCTTCATATTCTTTCTAAGTAATCGTGGCAACACCACATTGTAGCCTAGTGACCTGTGACCTTATTAAATATGCGTGGATATTGCCACTTATCGAACTTAGGCGAGATAATCAATTGATAAGTAATTATGGTGAGTTTCGTGAAAATCCATCAAGGCCCCGGTAAGTTAACACTTAAAGTTAATGGACAGACGGTGGGTATACTATAATACTCCCATCATATGATGGGCATATTAATATTATTCCCAATAATTTCCTAGTCTCTTCAAAGATCCAGCCAATTTTATCCAAAATCTAGCAAGCCAACACAGGCAAAGCCGACCAAGTCTCCACCTAAAAAATGGCATCAGCTGTAACAACGATCATCTATTGACCATTTATTACTGTGGGTATAATGAAACAAAAATAAAGAAATATACATACATCTGTTGTTTGTGTTGTTTTTTTGCATTTCCCATCAAATATAAATAGTTACTACAGCAGAAAACTTAAGAATACAAGACCAAACTAATTCAAATATCCATATCTATGATCTGCCATATTGTAAACACCTGCATGCTATCTACAGCATGACCCTTGACCCCACATTCACTAGCATTTGTCAAAACTCTGATCCCATGTGATAATAACTTCCCCTCAAGATTAAATGTTTCGCTGAATGCTAGCTATATATATGGTTAATGCTCCAGTCTCGTGCTCTTTCCGGCCAATAGTACCTGAATTTGCTGGGAGAAATGGATTCCTGACTGCCCGAAAGGCCCTGAAAAACTGGCCTTGACAACAGTTTTAAATATGTACTTTTTATTATTTCCAGGAAATTATTATCCTATAATTCTGTATGGGCCTAAGCCTTCCTATAAAGTATAATAAAATAATTCAAGCAGCACAAAACTAACAGACCATTTTATAAAGTATCAACCTGTTATATTTATTAATCTGAGAATCTTTCTGATGCCCAATAATTTGTCACTGGGTTGCACAACAAAACAAATAACAGTTAGTCAGTCAGAAGATAAAAGGAAAACTATTAATTAGGTTACTCAAGATTATTGTACAATGTATGTACGAAATAAATGATGATGACAAGTAAAACTACTCATTACCTTTCATAAGCCTTTCTAAGTTAAAACAAGGGACCCATGGGTTTGGTTTATATGATTGGTTTGTATTGATGAGAAAGAAATTGTTGCAAATAATATTTTGTGACCTGACCATGTGTTTCCTAATGTTAAAACTGAAGCAGTTTGTGAACAAATGATTTGTACTATTACCATGATCATTAGCTGGCTCTTTGATTAACTGTTGACATTTCAGTAGTCTACACATTTGTTCACTTGAATCTATTTTTTTGGTATAATATATATTATTAAATATATATGTATTTTTTTTTATTTTATGAAATGTATACAGTTGAAATATAACTAATTAACAACATACATACAGGGCAAACAAAGCCTGATCTCCAATTCTGCTGGAGCAGGAAAATAATGAACAAATGTTTGTATTAAACCCTCATTTTTTATCACATCAATTTTTTTAATTTAAGTTTATATTTCTATACATTTCCAATATAACATATATATCTGAATATAAAAGTTGATTCATAATTCTCAATTGCATCATCATAAATCTCAATTTTGTCAGATAACACCACATCATGCATACAAATGTTTATTTATTTTTTACCACAAAAATATATCTTTCAAATCTGCAAAACAATTAATATCTAAAAATAATACCTGATTTTGATTTAACAATTTTTAATTGTGTCTTTATTTATCCATAATGTGCTTCATATTTTATAATAATTTAAGCATACTAGTGGTTCAATTATATTTGTTAAAATCATTTAAAGGAAAATTGATTTCTTTAAAAATGCTACATTACACAAAATGGCATCTTCTGGATTACACCTTGAATTACTTTTTTGAGGAAAGTTTTAGTATATTGGAGTGGAAATAGTAACAAATACTGCATAACACTTGGTGGGTTGGGTTTGTAGGGGGGGGGGGAGAATTGGGGTGTTGATATGAGAATAACTGTACACCCGTCACAGCAGGGGATCTCCCCCAGTGACTATAACAAATCAGAAACCCTGGCATAGCTGACTTCCAGTGACCTGGAGTGGGACCCTGCATCTGTAATCTGTAATCAAAGCAAATGACTACAACAGAGCCTCAAGAAAACAAGGGACCCATGGGTCACGGCCCTCAGCTGAATGTGACAGATATAATTGTATCGCCATTATTGTATGTAGGTCTGTAAGATTTCATTTTGACATATGTAATTTTTTGTATTAATCATGTAGTTGAGCAGAATAGTAATATAGAAGTATCAGTATTTCAAATATCATGAAATATGTACAAGAATGTGTGTCTAAGGAAAAGTTGTATACATTGGATCGGAAACAGCAATCAACTAGAAAACTGACAGGTCAGGAAGGGCCTCGCAAAAGATGCAGTCATTATTAATTAAAGTACTGTGAATTTGGTGTACTTTGGTAGCATGGTCTGATAGAGTGATATCTGAAAATTAAAGAACCTGTAAAGAACAGCTGACATGTATAAACTGGAAGAAAAGAAATGTTCAAAGCTATTAAAATAATAATATAAAAGAACTGCATGCATTTTTAGTTTCTGTATTTGTGTATTACCTGTGCCAATTATTCTTTGTTGAAGTCTTGGCTGGGCTGTGTCAAATATTTTTCTAGTATCTGTATGTTGAATTGGCCTTATTATATGTGAGGCTTTAGTCTGTACATGAACCTTGTAGTATTAGAGAGTCAGCTGCCGGTTAGTAGTGATAAAATGGTCATTCTCTGAGATTCAGCTGTTCTTGGGCCTGGGTCTACAGATGCGCTGTGTTGTGTAGAATGGCTACATATGAATATCAATGTAATGTTGATGGTCACCATAATAGGTCCAAATTCCTTGAGATGGTGGAAGTGGAGACAGATTTGTTCAAACATGGTCTAAATGAGAGCCACTGTGGTGGGTTTGGCCAGTGTATCCTTTTCTGGGGAATCTTCAAATTGTCTGTACAAAATATGCTGTGAAAATATAATGCCGCTGTACAAGAGTGACTTGAAAAAAATTCATCCATTTCTGACCTGCTGAAGGAGACACCAGCAACTGAACACCAAACTGTTTATTACTTTTTTTTCCCCCTTCTGACCCAAATATGAATAAGCTTCTCCCTTAGGCCATGGGCGATACATATTATTTTTGAATCCTATCCATCATATGTTAGGGGAGTTATTAGGCAGAAAGGAATTTGATTGTTCATCAAATTCTTTGCGAGTTATAATTGCATTAACATCATTTGAGAATTATCGCCTCAGTCAAGGTCATCCATCTTTGAACTTGACCTAGCCCTTCATAACAAACATTACTGGTGCAAGTTCAGTGAGTGTAAGTCAAATTATTTGCGAGCTCTTTGGTTAACATCATTTTAGCATTATCAAACTGTGAAAAACTATTTTGACCTTTGACCTCCGGACCCAAAAATGGAGAGGGATCTTCCATAATTGATGGTTAATACATATTTCAGGTCTGAACTCAATCCATCAATCCTTACTGGAGTTATCATCCGGAAAAGTATTTGTGGACGGATGGACAGACAGACGGATGGACAGCTAGACAGACGGACATGTCAATTATTATTAAAGGGCACCCACTTTTCAAGCATTGCATTAACATCATTTGAGAATTATCGCCTCTGTCAAGGTCATCCATCTTTGAACTTGACCTAGCCCTTCATAACAAACATTACTGGTGCAAGTTCAGTGAGTGTAAGTCAAATTGTTTGTGAGCTATTTGGTTAACATCATTTTAGCATTATCAAACTGTGAAAAACTATTTTGACCTTTGACCTCCGGACCCAAAAATCGAGAGGGATCTTCCATAATTGAAGGTTATACATATTTCAGATCTGAACTCAATCCGTCAATCCTTACTGGAGTTATCATCCGGAAAAGTATTTGTGGACGGATGGACAGACAGACGGATGGACAGCTAGACAGACGGACAGGTCGATTACTATTAAAGGGCACCCGCTTTTCAAGTGGGGCCCTAATTAAAGAATGTAACTAGTAACATATCTGGTTGGGGGGGGGGGGGGGGGAGGTCAGGGTTGCCACGTGATTCTACATTTGTGACAGCAGTGTCACATCACTAATAAGTTTACCCAGGCAAGGCTGTAGGGACCAGACATGGCTGGTCTGGAGGTTCAAAATGTAAATACATTAGAGCCTTAGAAAATATTCAATAACTAGAATAATTTTTAAGCTTTTACTTTCAAATTTCAGAATTTTACAGACTGAATGTATATATATAACGAATAAGAAAAGTAAATCAAATGTTCTTACAAGAAAGAAACATGCCATGGTCAAACTTGGGAAAATTTAATGAACAAAATTTATATTTTTGCTAATATTTTAAAAATTTAAAAGATTTTAATGTAATTTTTGGTGTACAATTAAATTTTGTTTAACTAAAGTTGTATTACTGAAAAAAAGTCCCTAGGTTTAACATTTTTGATCTTAAGTGACCAAATGTCTTCCTGATTTTTTTACCATATCCATTATGTCTGGGCCCAAAACTTTTTTAAAATATATAATCATACTATATCATACTATAATTCACGGGAATCTGTTTGTCTGTCCGGATTCATTCGCCCGCTAGGGATCGCACGGTCGTCAAACTTCGTGGGAGGGTGCATCTTGGTCCGGGGAAGAACGAGTTTATATTTTTTAGGCGTTTGGTAAAGAAATGGCCTCAAAATCGATACAAATATTCTGGCTGTAATACCTGCGGTGTGCCATGGCCATTCTAACATAGTGCGCCCACTTCGTCCTGAATCTCCTCTCGCTAACCAATCAAATCAAACCTGACATAGTCTGCCAAACATTCACTACGCGTCGGCCTTTTGTAAGCAGTCTGCTAAAGTCAACACAAATGAATGATGTTGTGAGTTGACCGCTGGGACGAATTTAGACCGGGAACATCTCACCACTGCCCATATTGGCAATATGTCCCCCAATTTTTGGATAAGTGAATCATGTTGCGGGTTAATCGTTGGGACGATTTTGGACGCGGAACATCTCACGCCTCGCCAAATCGGCAACATGTCCCGCAATTTGTGTCAGTGCATTTCAAACGCGCACGCCATGTCAGTGCTTACTCATAATTTAAGAAAAGTGTGGATGCAGGTACTGATATGGGTATATTCCAGTACAGACTTAATTTCTGGCATGTACATAGGAGCTATATAGAGGAATATTTATGGTAAATATGAGGAGAAACATATGAGTGATTTTGATATTAGGCAGTCCTGAAGTGTGAAAATAGGTTTTAAAAAAAAAAAAATTGAGGTTTTTCCTTTATTTCTCAAAGGAACGAAATCACAAAGACCCAGTTTTTTGGCTTGGCAGGAGATCTTTGGGACATCTAACATTATGCCGAATTTTGGATTCCTAGGTCTTATGGTTTTAAAACATGCCACATCTACAGACGGACGGACGGACAGACGGACGGACAACGGGCAATGGACCACAACTATAGCTCAGATGACTTATAGTCAGTATAGTGACTTATAGTGGCATATAAAAAACACAGGTGGCCCCATTAGTCTGCAGGATTAATATGCATGATTATTATGCATGCAAAGATTCATGCCGATCAATGCATCAGTTATTCAGATACTGGAGCTTTCGCATCAAATTTTTAATTATTCTTGGGGTACTTACAAGCCCCAAAGCTTGGAGGATATGGGTAACAAAGACCTCATTTCAGGATTCCTAGGAGAATGTTCATGGACCTCTCTGGTTATCAAATTGAAGATTCTAGGTCCAATGGTTATATGTTTTGTGCCCTGTTAACAGACAGACAGACGACGGACAAAGAGTGATTGCTATAGCTCAGATGACTTTCAGTCAGCTGAGCTAAAAATGTGTAACATAAGGTGGTAGGTTGCATATGCGCTGAAGTTGAAAAGTCACCAGTTGCATTAAACCACCAGTTTGGATTATTATGATGCTCCCCACATGCTACAAACATGTGCAATAAATGAAACAAACAGTCTGTGTGCGGTGAGATCGGTGTATTTTGAGGTATTTTTATACAAGTTCCCAGGGATTATCTTTTGTTAAATTGATGTTAGATAACTAAATAGGCAACTTTAAAACCATGCGGATAAAACAAACACAACAGCTTACTGTTCAATCTACAATCCATTAGGAACATTTATTTCATTGCTGACTGATCCTGAACCAAAGATATCCATTTATGAAATGAGGTAAAGATGAACACACTAGATTACTGTTCTATCTGTTATCTTATATAATGCATATATTTATACCACTGGAGATTGACTATGAGCAAGATATCATCTTCATACACCATTTTCAGTTCCTGGTAAAAACATGTGATACCCTTGGTGAGAATACATGACTCAATAGACAGTTACAGTGAAACCCTGTCTTGAGACCACCACCCCAAGATTGCAACCACTTTTCTTGGTCCTGAATTTATTTTAGAGTGTTATTTCAATGATAAATACCTCAGAATTGTCACCTGCCCTGAATTAAGATTTACGGGCACATTTTCTGGTTCCAAAGTTAATGTAGCCCCGCAAATGCAACCACAAAATCCCGCAATAACATTTGTCCAAGTCACTAGCCACACCGAAAGTCATGCACTGCTGAGCAAATGATAGCTTCATAGAGGGAAACACATATCTAATTAAGTGGGCCATCCCACATTGCTGACCATCCTGGGCAGTAATTGCACAGGTATTGGCCAATGATAATAACCATTTGGTAATCCTTGAGTTATAACTGGCTAATGTTCTGGGGTTTGAGCTCACTATTTTTCCTACTAATATTTTTTTCAATCCTCATTAGTCCTATTAACAATCTTGTTAATCCTAGATATGTTCATACATTACTTACCTTGGGCTGTTGAGCAGTAAGAAAAACATATTTTAAAGCTGTGATATTCTTTACTTACTGCACAAAATGATTGCTTGTAATCATAAAAGTATTAGTAATACCTGTAGTACCGTGTACAGCATGCAACATTTATGTATTCTGCACAACTGAGTTGGTAGTAATCTTGCTCCTCTGCATGTCAATAATTACTTTCCTTTTTCATAATGTCCTGACAAGCAAGCAGAACACCAAGAATATATCAGCTTTGGTCAAGAATAACTACTCCAAGGTAACTCGTTTTTATTTATTTAAACTACAGCTACAAATAACAATACTGACAATCACAGCTGCTATGCAATGTAAGGACTATTGTACACACATACATCAATGATTCAAGCAATGGTTAAAGCTGCCCATTCACCTACCTTTTGAAATAGAATTCATGGATTTCTGGCTTCCTCTGTGTATATAAAAATTTAAGGGTAATTCTGGTTATGAAAAGTTCCTATAACACCTCCATGAAGGAAGTATGAACTTGTTTATCAACAACTTGTTTGTGAACACAGCAATGTTGACAAACAGGAAAAATTTGTAACTTAAGGTAGTATACTGCATATACGTGGAGGCAGAAATTTGCAAAGCTCTGGCTTATCTGACTTGCCGCCAGATGCCCTTGATGATTTTTTTTATTTTGGTGGGCTCCCAACTATTATAAACACTTAGATGAAAACAAAACAAGCAGCCTGTGTGCAGTGATTTCCACATTTTCTGGCCTATTTTCATGAAAGCTCCAAGGGATAACCTTTAGTTTAGAAAGGTCAGATAGGTGATTGGGACCCTTTAAAGTGAAGGAGATAACACATTATATATAACCAATGTTTAAGTAGTGTACTGAATAACTCACCACTATCGTTTCATCAGGTTCCATCCTGCCTGCTGGCAGATACCACTTTCCATAACAACTTCGTTTGGCCTCCTGCATCATCAGGACCTCTCCCGCATCATTGAATACCACACCACACACAATGTATCCTACTGTCTGTTTAGTTCTAATTGGAGGCTCATGTGCTGAAAATGGATTCAAAATTAAAACATAATTACAAAAGCACACTTTGGCAAATACTTTGTACTGCACTTGAATACAAATACTTCATAGTTCCATGAATACAGGTAAAAAGAAATTACCTAAATATGAATATAAATATTTTTAAAATGTATTCATGATTGCATTCAAAACCAAAACACTAATTTATTATAGATATATATATATATATGTATGCAAACATATATATATAACTATATATATAACTATATATATATATATATATATATATATATATATATATATATTTATATATTTATCATATCTATACAAATACACTGAAACTTCTTCCTTCAGATGACTCAGTAAGACAGACAATTCACTAATGCTGACACTAAATCTCAGTCATTTCAAATTTACCAATATTTTAAGTTTAGCATAAACTTAGTAAAGTAGACAACTCACTATCATGGACAACAGACAAAATTTCTGGCTCCATCTACGTGTACACTACAAGTAAGATCCTCTAAACAGACAGATAATGCTAACTCCAAGGTCATGACCTTGTAAGACCTGTATTGTGTATAAGCATGAGTCGGCCTAAGTTGCATGCAATAATATGTGCCAGAGATACAACTGAGATTTTTATTAATATAGTTTATTTCAAATGTCCTCACAATAAGGGTGTAGACTCCGTTTTCTTATTTATTATTAAATTAGGACTTGCCAGTCAACTAGGAGCAAAACAAACTCACCCTAAGTAGGGTCACCAAAAAACATTTTTTTATCCAAATTTGAATTGATAAATAAATGATAAAACCCTATTAGCCTCTTGCTTGGGGGGAATCTTAATAAAAGGTTTTAATTGTTATCCAGGCCTCTTTTGTTTTAAGGGGAAAGTTAAAAAAAATATGCTCCCTGAATTTCAATTATATACCTGAGCCAGGATGTATGTGTTTATTGTTGTTGGTTGGTTACTTGATTGGTATGTCTGTTTAATTTTACCAGAAAGTTGGAACACGTTGTGAATATAATTTGTTTGAAATTAGTTGAAGGGTTAGGGCAACACCCATAGAAGAACCCATTAAATTTTAGGGTACTGTGGATCACTATAATCTGATAACACTGCAAGGTTTAAGGAGCAATCTGTTTATTCTGAGCAATTCACTGGTTTTGGGGATGCAGAGTTCACTTCAGTCACTTGTAATCCAGCCATGAAACATTTCTGTGTTGCACACGTCCAAAGTCTGAGCAGGATCTTGGCTGAAGTTAATATGTGGTATCTGGCTGCCTCTTCTGGTTTAATTTACATAATGGAATTATAAGATAAGGAGTGAACACTTTTTTGTACAGAGTGCAACCAATATTACTTGCAAAATCTGATAAGAAACCACACACTAACATGTGAAACATGACTCAGTGATAGTGCTGGTTAAAAAAATCTTTTTTTCAACAGGCTCACCAGGGAGGGATCGTGTCAGAAACTAAATATATTGTGTCATAATAAATATCTGAGCCATCATCATCAGCAACTTATTTTTGACACAATTTTTACATAATCTGACTTAATAATCTGTCTAAATACCCAAGCACTGCTGCCACTTTGGATTCTATGGGAAAAAATCTTACAAGGAAAAATTATCAAATTATATGAAAAAGGTATAAAAAAGTGAAAATCAAAGCCAAATTTTAACATTTTTGTACAATGTTACAGCATGTGATCCATGTACTTCTGAACAAGTTCAGTTAGAAATTTGCAGTTATGTGGTGAGTTATAGCATGACTCCTATGTATTCCATACACATGAAATGTATCAGGTTAAAGGATATTTTGTCAAACACTGGCAAGATAAAAACAAGGCCTACAGGCCTAATGTGAACCTGTGCAAAGTTTGGGAGTATGAATGGAGATTTATTTTTAAAATTTAATATTGATCCTCTTATGTCCTGCATATCTACCTTAGTCATAATGATTTCAGCAAAATGGACGTTTCCAACCTGCAAGGTTCAGACTAGGACATATTAAATCTAGAATATGGGTAGTCGACAAGCGACTATGTGTATCCACCAAAAATCATAGTGGGACGGGTGAAGTGAGGCATGGATTAAGTGGCAAGGGGAATAGAGTGAGGTGTGTTGCATATTAGCATGGATATCTGCAGCGTAAACGTGAATGTAGGTGGTGCCACCTGTCATAAAATCGAGAAAATTGTCCAGGATGTATAAACCTGCAAAATTTCAGGTGGATAAGTCAAACCACTGCTGAGATATGAGTGATTTTATCCTAAGGCAAATGAACAGATGGATGCTGGGCAAAAATGGTGGCAGGTGGCGCCACCAATTTTGGGTATGATTAAGTGCTTTGCGGATCTATACACATGCAAAATTTCAGGGGGATATGTCAAACCAGTCCTGAGATATAAGCCTGAATGTCTGCAGCATAAACCTGAACGTAGGTGTCCCCACCTGTCATAAAATTGAGAAAATTGTCCAGGATGTATAAACCTGCAAAATTTCAGGTGGATAAGTCAAACCATTTCTGAGATATGAGTGATTTTATCCCAAGGCAGATGAACAGATGGACGCTGTGCATAAGTTGCTGCACGTGGCACCACCGGTTTTGCCTATGATGAAGAGCTATGTGAGATCTATACACATGAAAAATTTTGGTCCAATCGGTTAAACGGTTCCTGAGATATGAGCTTGGATGTCCGCAGAGTAAACGTGAATGTAGGTGGTGCCACCTCAAATAAAATCAAGAAAGGTTTCCAGGATGTATAAACCTGCAAAATTTTCAGGTGGATATGTCAAACCACTGCTGAGATATTAGTGATTTTACCCCAAGGCAGATTAACAGATGGATGCTGTGCATGAGTGGTTGCAGGTGGTGCCACCCGTTTTGCCTATGATAAAAAACTATGTGAGATCTATACACATGCAAAATTTTGGCCCAATCAGTCAAACATTTCCTGAGTTATGAGCTTGGATGTCTGCAGAGTAAACCTGAATGTAGGTGGCGCCACCTGTCATAAAATCGAGAAAGCTGTCCAGGATGTATAAACCTGCAAAATTTCAGGTGGAAAAGTCGACCCACTGCTGAGATATTATCCCAAGGCAGATGAACAGATGCACAGTGCAAAAAAGGTTGCAGGTGGCGCAACCAGTTTACCTATGATGAAGAGCTATTTGAGATCTATACACATGCAAAACTTTGGCCCAATCTGTCATACGGTTCCTTAGATATGAGCTTGGACGTCTGAAGAGTAAACCTGAATGTAGGTGGCACCACCTGTCTTCAAATCCAGAAAGCTGTCCAGGATGTATAAACCTGCAAAATTTCAGGTGGATAAGGCAAACCACTGCTGAGATATGAGAGATTTTATCCCAAGGCAGACGAACAGATGGACGCTGTGCATCAGTGGTTGAAGGTGGCGCCACCAGTTGTGCCTATGATGAAGAGCTATGTGAGATCTATACACATGCAAAATTTTGGCCCAACCGGTCAAACAGTTCCGGAGATATGAGCTTGGATGTCTGCAGAGTAAACCTGAATGTAGGTGGCGCCACCTGTCATAAATCGAGGAAGCTGTCAAGGATGTACAAACCTGCAAAATTTCAGGTGGATAAGTCTAACCACTGCTGAGATAAGAGTGATTTTATCCCAAGGCAGATGAACAGATGGACGCTGTGCATAAGTGGTTGAAGGTTTGCCACCATTTTTAGTGTATGTTATAAAGCTATCAAAGGGCTACATTTGTGCAAATTTTTAGCCTGATCGGTCAAACGATTCCCGAGATATGCAGGTTTATGTGTGGAAACATGCACAATTGGACACTGGGCAGCGAGGAAAGGTCAGTGGTCAACCAAAAATGAGGCGCAGCAGTTCACATATGACCTGATGATAAACCCAATTCACTTAAAATGCTAACCAAGTTTTTTTTCAAACAGCTGAAAGATATAGTTCCAATAAACTGGGAATTCTGCATCTAAACATTGTGTCTAGACGTCTAGCCGTCTGCCCTGAGCCAGGTCAGTTGCCATGGTGATGTCTGGACCCCACCTGTTCGTACTGAGTGACCTCTTGACTTGGATGCTGAAACTCAGCATGTTGTCAAATCTGTTTTCAAATACAGAAAGCCTTTTTCAATTAGCTACAATGTTTTTTTAAAACTGTATTTACCCAATCTATTCTTATAAAACTGGCAGAAACCGACCATAGAATAATTCTTGTAAAGTTTAAACCAATCAGCTTAACAGTTTCATCATAAATCAGTGTATAGGCAAGAAGAGTTTAAAATTACATTTTCGCTTGTAAAAAACACATCAATGTAGATGGCGCCACCAATACCTCAAATCAGATATGACGTATGTGACAAACATTGGTATAAAATTTGATGATTATAGCTCTAGCTGTTTCTGAGATTTTAATTTTAGTGTGGTTTTTTGGACAGATGACTAAGTTCAACCTCCCATAACTCGACCAAAATCTCCGAACTGGAACCATTCGAACAAACTTGGGAGAGATTGTTCCAGGGATCATTTCTGTGAAATATTGGCCAATTTGGCTGGACAGCTTCAGAGAAGAAGACTTTTAAAGGTTTTGAAGCTTTTTCCCTATAAAATCTAAATTAATGCAGATACCCAATAAAAAGCTACAGGGCACCAAGTTTCACATGTGACTAATTCTTAAATGTAATTTGGAACTGCTAGCTCCGACGGTTTCTGACTTACAGCCATGGACGGCGTAAAGCCAGCCCTGGACGGGAGACGGCGGACGGCTGACAGACGACACTGCGCCATGGCATAAGCTCAAAGGTTTGCTAAAAATTGGTGATGCTAGCTCCTGCCATTTTTGAGATAGCCATGGTTAACGTACAGACAATGCATGATGCTGCACCATCACATAAGCTCACAGATTCGCTAAAAAAAGTGCAAATTAAATGCTACAATGCTGACAGAGACTGAGAGTATGTCTACTTCACTCAATAATTAAGTTCATGTGAACAGCCTAAAATCACAACCTGAAGATGATGATTTGAGAAAAAAACATACAAAAAGAGCAACACAAATGTGATGGGATGGAAAATTACCAATCTTTTGATGACAACAGTCCGGTGCTCCTGTTGGTACAGATTCTCCAGCAAGAAGTTTTTGCAGTTCATCCTGTACGTGGTCCATAGCTCTGCAAATAAGAAGGTAAACTAAAAATAGATTGATCTGGATGAGTATAATTTTACGCTCCTCATGCAGTGGTTGTACATGAAAGTCATCCCAGATCTCCCTGGCTATAACCACTGTTTTGTATAGCAAGGTTTTCTGGGTCTGACCACCAGGGTGTGCACTGAGCAAAGAACTGTCACCAGACAAATGAGAGGCCATGGTATTGCACTGTGCATCTAGCTAAATTTTAAACATACAGCACCCGTGCATTGGTCAGATTTCACAGAGACACCTGCTCTTGTTGGTCTAATTCTTTGTTCTATACCAGGGCCAGAAAGATATATATATTAACCAGTTACAGTACACAAACGTACCACCATAGTGAAGTTAGTTCCTTCAAGTGAAAATCATGTCTCTAGATTTAATTTATATATTTATATATACATTTCAGGGGCACCACCAGCATGGTTTTGGGATGGAAATAAGCGTTTCCTATTTTTTTTATGCATTGAATACAAATAAATGTACAGCATCAAATATATAGCTCACATCCATACTACTATAAGCAAGCAAAATATTGTATTAAAGATAACAAAGTGCAACCCTGCATTATGATTCAACTGTGTACAAGCACCTAAAAACATCACCAGCTGAAAACAAAGACCCTAACTGAGACCCTCACTTGGTACTTAATATAATTTATCTATTAATTTATAATTCATAACAATACTAAATACAAACTGCAAAGTGGACACTTAAATATGAAAAAAATTATTAAATGTAACAATGTAAAATATGACAGGTTTTCATATGGCAAACTTTAGATGAATATCAAATAATCAAAATACATATACATATCTTTCAGTGTGCCATTTTTTCCTAGTTTACATTTGTGCCATTTTTACCTGTGCCATTTTTACCTAAGATTGTACTAAACATAAGGCATCCCCCCCCCCCCCAAACATAAAATACTGTAAATACACAGCTTGACTAAATGAACCAGGGTTCCAAGACTAAGCAGCCTCAGTAAGTTATCGCAGCGACACTTAAAGTTAACGGACAGGTGGTATACCATAACGTCCCGTCATAGATTGGCATATAAAAATGGTAGGGAAGACGGCAGATTAGAATATAACTGGGTCTATGATGAACGTCAGGAAGAAATCATCTGGTCAATTCATGTTCTTAGGATCACTGTTGGACAGGTCAGGCAGATATATTTTTCCTGGAATGGCCTCACAGACCTGTGTGCAAGGTATTCTATATTAACAGCAGTTGGTCACATAACCCAAAATATCAGGCAGTGTTTTATGTAAATTAGACGAAACAACATGAAACACCTATTGAGCATCAATGTTTCCAAAATTTAACAGCACAGACGGTTAGAATATAGTGTTAATTTACAGACATTGGTTTAAAGCAAAATGTTCTTTAAAAGATTTTGTGGGTTAAGTTCAACAGTCTGGTTCAAAGACACCATTCGCACTGCTGCTCTACATTCTGTCATGGGACCTGACGTTGAATTACATTAATTTTAGTAGCTTAGTCACTTCATCTTGATCGAGACAACATGAATAGAACATCAAAGTTGTGAATATTGCAACAAAGTTTGACATAGTCTATGCCTGCCACACAGGACATAAGTCATAACATTTTTGGTTAGACCTGATGAAAGCACAATTTAAAATCGAAGATACATTAAAAACAAAGCTTAATAATAATAATAGGCATTTTGTATAATTTTCCCAAAGCACTGTTTTGACTTTTGGGTAATTTGACAGACCATAAAAAATTAAGGGTCTCCCTCTATCACCCAACGAGCTTTGGGCAGGAAACTTGTATTGCACTTCTAATGAATTAGCGTTTTGACGTCTGCCTTTCTGGTGACACCGACCTCTTGATACAGATCCATCTACGCTCTTTCACTTACCAGTTGCTTACCGGGTACAGTGTTGTTTCTACAGAATGAAAATAAAAGGTTCACCAGTGTAACAGACCACAAGCTAACTTTCACTGTTTATAACACTGTTTGTATTATAATAAAGAAGTAATAGTCGTAAGACAATTCTTATCGGATCGGTCTTATAAGCCGTATGCTGAACTCGCACAGCGCGAGGGCCAAGGAGGTAAACTTCCTAAACAATATATGGTACGGACTAAACCTGGATGTCGAAGTCGGATATCGGATGCAAAGTCGGATTCTGAGCCGCACGTCTCTCTGCTGCCAAAATAAATAGGTTTTAATAAAATGTGTATTTTCAATTTAATGATGTATGGGTGTGTATTTACATGTTATCACATGTATTAAATTTAATAGTATGCGAGCCGCTGACCGTTCTATATATATACAATGAAAATTCAATATCATATCTTTTATATTATCAAGTTTAATTTTCTTTGTTATACATATGTAAGATACTTTGGGCCTACGGCAAATATATACAGTAGAACGCCTGCTAACGGCCACGCCTCAATAACGGTCAATACGTCTATAACGGTCAGATTTTCCGGTCCCGAATTTTCGATCGTTATATTTCATAATCATTTGGTTGTCAATTACGGTCACTCCTCTATTTCGTATTACGGCCAGGTCTCTCGGTCCCGCAGGCCGGAAAACGCCTTAATTACGGTCAGGGGCAGTGACTCCGTGACATGAGCTCAACAAATCGAGCGGTCACTTCTGACCTCAATATTATTACACAAGTGTCCGCTCTCACATATTCCTGTCTGTTAATGAGTGCCTGGATAAAGGTAACCTCTCGACCGAGACCGAGTTGTTTGATACGTAGCCAGTGTCGCACTCCCCCCACTCAGCCTCATTAGTATGCACAATAGTAAGGCATGTGTTCCCACCTGCGTGTATGTTTGGGAATCAGTCGTGCGAGCTGGATCTTAATCAGGGTGTTTGTCATTTAATTAACGACAACCAGCGGGTCCCGATGATTATGTCATCAGAAAAATGTTAGGCAAACTGTGGATCTTTAAACTTTCTTTAATGTCCTTGTGAACACGTACATCAAACGAAAACAGTGCGGCAAACATCGCACCATTTACTCATACATTAATAATATTGAATGCAAAATAAACATTGTTACATGTATGAAATGTTGCGCATACTCTGTCCCAATCACGTACTTCGACGTGATTGAAAATATTTTATTTTTTATTGATAACAGTTATTATACTTATACTCTGTATATACGTTTATTTTTTTATTGTAATAAAGATTTGAACCCGGTTTCGTGTTACATTTTAACCCCCCTATACTGGTCAAGTCCTGAATAACGGCCACTCCTGTATTAGGGCCACTTTCATCCAGTCCCGATGGTGACCGTAATACAGCCGTTCTACTATATAAATCGAAGATATCTTTATACTTTCCAATTTCTCTTTCACCCAAAAAATTAACTCATATTTATGATTACTATTTCAAGAATTGTTACAGCTTATATATATGTAGTAAAGATGCAATTAATTTGTGTAAAATAAGCTATTTAACTTATGATTTCCAGACGATAATCGTCGATATGTAACACAATTGCACTTAACTGAAATATATTCCGCTCTTATGTTTGACTTTTTTCTTGCAAAAATAGAATACGGGTAGTCGCTACCCGAAAAGTGACTACGTGTATCCGCCGCAATTTAGAGTAGAACGGGTGATGTGAGGCATGGATTGAGTGGCAAAGGAAATAGTGAGATGTGTTCCATATTAGCATGATTGTCTGACACGTAAACATAATTGTAGGTGGCGCCACCAACCGGTTATTTGAAAGAGGAACTACCCTAGATGTATAAACATGCAAAATTTCAGGTGGATAGGTCAAACCACTGCTGAGATATATGAGGGACTTCACCCCTCGCCAGTGGAACAGATTGACAGTTTACAAAAATAGTTGTTAGTTGGTCAACTAAATTTGTATATCCTGTAGGGCTATTTAAGATCTATAGTCATGCAAATTTTCAGACCTTTACGTCAAATCTGTCCTGAGATATAAGCATGGGTGTCTGCAGCGTAAATATCAATGTAGGTGGCGACACCTGCCACAAAATCGAGCAAGCTATCCAAGATGTAAACATATGTAAAATGTTAGGAAGATAAGTCAAATCACTGCTGAGATATGAGTGATATATCACACAGCAGACAAACAGATGGACACTGCAAAAATGGTTGCAGGTGGTGCCACAAGTTTTGTGTATGGTAAAGAGTAGCGACAGCTTGTCACCCCAAACGTCGATTCCAGGCCCTATCAGTTTTTTTTTCCGAAGGCCTGAGTGTCATGTTGTCATGGCTAGGTAAAGAGCTATGTGCATCAGACCTAAACACATGAAGAATTTTAGGAAGATACGTGAAACCAGTCCTGAGATAGAAGCATGGATGTCTGCAGCGTGAACGTGAAGTTAGATGGCGCCACCAGTCATAAAATCAAGATATGTATCCAGACAGTACACGCATGCAAAATTTTCGGAAGATAAGTCAAACCACTGCTGAGATATGAGTGATTTTAAACCAAGGCAGACAAACAGATGGACGCTGTGCAAAAATAATTGCAGGTGGCACCACAAGTTTTGCATATGATGAAAAGCTATGTAAGATCTAAAGTCATGCCAAATTTCATGAAGATACGTCAAACCAGTCCAGAGATATTATCATGGATGTCTGCAGCGTGAACGTAAATGTAGGTGGTGCCACGAAAGCTATCCAGGAGATATACGCATGCAAAATTTCAGGTGAATAAGTCCTCCCACTGCAGAGATATATGAGTAATTTAACCAAAGACAGACAAACAGATGGACGCTGTGCAAAATTAGTTGCAGGTAGCGCCACCAGTTTATTGTTTGATATAAAGCTACCCAAAAGCTACACTGGTGCTAAATTTCAGCCTGATCGGTCCAACGAGTCCGAAGATATGTGGTTTAAAATGTGAACACAGACGCACAGATTGACGCACTGCAGACAGGAATGGTCAGAGGTAAACGCAAAATGGTAAGGCACCAGTTCACATGTGACCCGATAACTGGGTCAAGTTTATAAAAAATCGGTCCAGTGGTCTCTGAGGAGTTTTCCCGAAACAAACGCTGCAGCGAAACCCGATCAAAAACATAGTTTCCGTAAAGCTTCGTTTTGGGGGATACACAAATAACAGAAAAAAAGACAGGAATGTTGAAGTATACACTTAAAACTGTGAAAAATATAATTTAATGGCACCTCGATTTCGTTTTGTTTTTCTATATATATGTAGCCTTTAAGCAAAGGACCTGTTAATTCAATGTATTTAAATTATGAAAACTTAGCGAGATGTTTTCAACAATAGAAATATTTAATTGTCTATGATTTGAAAATATATTTGGGTAGACGTCGCAATTTTACTTTTGTTTAAAAAGTTTAAATGAAGAAAAATTCTTTATTTAGTAACATTTAATACTACACGGGAATCAAACAAATCTATTGTGATTCTTACGTTTTCTTGGTGTACACCATGGCATCCGACCTGGCATCCAACATCCGGGGTTTTAGTCCGTGCCACAGAAGATCCCGCCATTAGTGTCCATAAATAACAAGGCATTGTTTGGCTTATAAAGTTATATTCCATTCGCTACAGGTATACAGGACAGTCAGTTGTTATACACTGCCCCAAGAGCCCAACATCAAGAATAACTAGGATCTGATTCTCTGAAAATGTTAAGACACACAACTCCTTACATCTTAGATGCCAGCCGGCATAAAGTCGGATATCCGTAAACATACTATAGCGGAATGTTTATGCATCTTCCCAACAATTTGAAATCCAGTCGCCTTGTGCTTTGATTAAAAGTTCTGGTGCACCATTTAAAAAGGCAAAGTAACTTCCATCCGTCTGAATGAATGTCCGAGTATTCGCTCGAATTGTAGCCGCATGTCTCTCGAGTTCTTTTTAGCGTAGGCTATCATCGATTAAAAACCGTGACCACGTCTGTCAAAACCTTCAAGCCTTCCCTTTTAATTGTGTCGATATAGGAAAAGCGGTATATTCTTGCCAATCTCTCTAATCTGTGTACACATATTGTCAAGTGCTATTACGGTACTGAACACAATTAAGTCACCATTTGCTTTGTGTAAGAGGAATCTCCAACTGCCTTACTTTGTACTGCAGTGGTTTTGTTCTTTTAACATTAAGAACAAGGCCACCGTCTACCCGAGAGAGGTCATGTGAGGTCAAATCAGAAGACGGGTCAAATTTTGAAGGGTTCTTGAGCAATATGCAAATGTAGATTTTCTACAGAAGGTTAGAAAGGCAACAATGCACAGTCCAAAATGTTGCCTGAAATTAGTCCCACAGGTTTAACTTGTCCTTGATGTCTCGAAGAATCATTGGCGTAATAGGCAATTTTTGCCGAGGAGGCGACCCTTCAGTTAATTATAGAAGTCACGGCGTCGTACTCCTCTCAGTAGCATGTTTAAAGCAAGGCCTAATTGTTCTCTAAAGGATTAGACATACC
The DNA here is from genome assembly GCA_026874595.1 of Sipunculus nudus. Taxonomy (NCBI): domain Eukaryota; kingdom Metazoa; phylum Annelida; class Sipuncula; order Golfingiida; family Sipunculidae; genus Sipunculus; species Sipunculus nudus. The sequence continues at coordinate 28,989,524 of CM049311.1, read as the reverse complement.
CGCATGCTTCAAGTTGGATTATTTTAACTTTATTGAGGTACTGCTGCATGCTTTTTGGCTTCAGCGTTCTAGTGAAAAATACAGCACACAACAGTAAGGATTCCCGATCAATCGGTACTGGTGTAAATCTGAAATACAAAAAAAAACCGTATAAATATGTGCGAAGGTAACCTTTGTATGTTGCTTTTGCGGTATCAGCGAAAGCTGCTTTCCGATAGGCTGACAGTTCCTGTTTCAAGCCCGAGCGGCTTCCGACAGATCAGCGGCGCTCTGATTAGTCGGATCGTAAATATTCATGATAAACAATCTCACGATGGTACTCGAAAGCCGCTCGGGCCTTCTCGGCTGTAATGGTTGGGAAGACAGGCACACAGTGCTGTGCTATGCCTGTTCAAACATACGCGACAAGGGACCGTAACGTGAAATAGTTCTGTATCAGACGGAACCATCTGGGTCAATTTTATATGCATGCAAGAGATAAGTTTGTGCCACTCCGTCGGTAGGTTGGAAATGGATTATACTGTTTATACTGACCCTGTGCGGGTCCTCCGAGAGTCGTACGTTTCATACCTTGTGTCTTAATATTAATATGGTAGAACTAGGCTATATAGGGGCTATTTAGACATGTTTGAATGATGATTTCAAGAGCCTGTGCACGTGACCTACGGATAAAAAATTCATATTCATGATCTGCGATATCAGTACCATAATGCTACTTAAACATTGCGTGGCCCATAGCAAGTTTATGTTGTGAGAACGGAAGAGCGCCTCAGCCGTTCTGTTCTTTTCTGTGGGTACTCGTTTCGCTGTTTACCAGAAGTACCCATGCATGCAGTCAATGATAACCATGCATGCGGTCTCCTGCAGCCAAGCATTTATATATACCAATTCTAAGCCAGTAAGTCCAGTTTAATTTGCCTACTATTTGTTGCGACTGGCGTTTGGTTAAGGAAATTTTATTTAGCCATAAACCCAACGTCATATCTAATCTCACATAGTTCGCTTTTGGTATTCTCAGAAATTCTAATGACGAATCTATTTCAATTCCCAAAATGTGATGGTTTTCGTGTGTGCTATGACCTTGCGCCGGTTAATTGAGAATCCTGGATCTGTAAGAAGATCAATTTATGCATTATAGGCTTTCCTGCAATAAAAAGTCATCTAATTATACAGTATGACGTAATAAGTACCCCTGGCACTCTCAAAATTGAATTTTTCAAATTTTTTTATACCCTAAAAAAACACCACCCCACATCTGCCAACTTCAAGAGCGCGTTACGATCCCTTGACACTGCGGCTTGTGTACACGTGTTTGACTTCAAAGCACATTCATGGCAATTCAGAAAAAAAACAACGATCTTTAACGACGGTTGTGTGAAGTTGTGAAAAATGATAACCACTGTATTTCTTCTATTTTAAATCGCACGTCTATTTAAAACCACACCTAGACTTCGCGCAAATCCCACAAAAATTCCCGCTAGAAAGTCAGTACCAAGAACCCCCATTTTTTAGCCGCACCCAGAACTCACAACATCAAGGCCGGATTTCATTTTCAGAAGTATTAATCAATAGCAGGACTCCTATACCCTAACATTCTGTATCCTTCTATTGTTTCTTCTTGCTTTGTTTAATCTGTTATCAACCGTGGGACTGTCCTGCCTAGCGAGACACGATTACATCTAATGTGTTCCGTTTTGTAAATCGACCTGTCGTGCATTGTGCGTAAAACGATCGTAAATAGCTCCTGATGTTAATAAATCGAAACCATTGTTCAAAGAAACTATTAAAACATTATGAACGGGATTGTTTCCGATGTCGGATAACAATATATGATATCGTTCTTCCTTAACATGAATGCCTAACGACACGCTGTTACCACGAAAGCAAGGTACGGCGAATGTATGTGACTTATGTTCACGGTTGACAGATCGTCCGTAAATATTAATTTATGAGCTCGTGGCTTTATTTGAAAGGTCAGACGTAAACAAAATACATGAATTCATAAGAACAATTATTTTTTTAAATGAAACACTTCTAAAAGCAAAACGGATATACAGGTTCATTGAAAAACAGAAACTGATTTGTGGTGCCTGACACGAGCGATTCCCGATAAGGCAGGTCCGCGATCCGCTTCTGGTACTCTGTTATAGCCGCTACTAAACCGCTACTAATCCACAGGCGCTTGACACAATATCATCAAACATCGGCCTGGGGGACAATTAGAGGGAAATAGGGCTCCGGCCTACACCGGCCTTTCTATCAGATTATAAAAATTTAACTCGTTTATCCTTGCTTTGAGGTGTTTCACACCTTAAACCATCGAGTCCCAACAAAACACGTTATTTTAAATTTTAATGTAGTTCAGTTCTATAACTTATAAGTTGAAGGGGGTGGGGGGGGGGGGGGGGTCCCGTGATCTAGGCCGAAACAATTTAGTTGATTAATATGGCAGGCGATGACCACGATTCCCGCCAAAAACTGGTATGAAAAAAGGCACGTGCGCAAGTGTTTACTACGAACTTCTCATTACCTCTCCTATGCGTGGTCTTTCAGCCAATCACAAGATCTTATCCCAATGCAAATCAATGTGTCACGTGAACTGAATGACACCGACCGCTAACAATATAGATGGCGTGAGAACCTCTGTTTATGCCTTTGTTTTAGCATTATGTGAGCTAATGAAGGTAAACAAGGTTTCCTTTTGCTCGATGTTTCCGTTTGCTTTTTATCTAATTTCTTTTTGCGCTGTGTGCATATTAATATCTGTGATTGTTCTATCCGCGTGAAGCCATTTGAGGATGTGTTTTTCCCCTCCCACATAAGGGAGTATACCACTGGTTCGCAGTCGGCCATATCTGTCGAACTTAAATGCCAAAGAGCCGGTTTTTCTTGACTAGTGGTGACATGATTGATATTTGATACTTATTTGGACATAAGTATTTAAACGTTTGGGCTGTTTTGACCGATATAATTCGGGTACCCCTTGGCCTTGTGACTCAGAAATTGCCTATAAGGATTTATCGGACATTTCGCAAATGACGTAAAACATGTCTTCGTACTTAGTCTGGTACACTAGCTAAAGACAATGGACTGTAATATACGAACACATACTGACAAAGAGAACGAGACATCGCTTTTTGTCAAAAAATTGACCAAGGTACGGGGTCACGCTTGTCTCCAAGTCACGTGTGTTGATCATGTACGTCGAGACTCGCCATGGAAGATCGGTGATAAGTTCTTGGTGGTCCCTGTTAAAAAATTAAAATTTAAAATATTATTCAGTTTGTAGTATTTAGTGGAGGCTATAAAGAACAAGTGACCCATGGGTCATGACGCTATTGACATACTGACCATATGTCCTTGCACACGCAACTATTTTAGATAATATAGGTGGCATCATCATTCATGCATATAGCCTAAGTTCATCAAGACTCATAAGCACATTTAATTATTTTGGGGAGGGGGGTGTAAACAGGCTCTAGAACTTGAAGAATATAGGTCACATTGACTTAATTTAAGGTTTCTAGGGAGAAATTTTTCGGACATCTCAGGATGCAGAGGTTTATGATTCTGTGCTTTCTGGTTACGATTTGTGCCCTGTTAACAGACGGCCGGCAAGCCGGACGGACGAAGGACAAAGGGTGATCGCTACAGCTCATATGACTTTCAGTGAGCTAAATTATGCGTCCAAATTAAAAAAAAATACAGGTGGAGACACCAGTGTGCAGGAACTGATGAAACACTCCTTGATCAATATGCATGCAAAGAATCATCGTGATCAATGCATTAATTGTTTAGATACTGGAGTTCAGGTATCAAATTTTCAGTTATTCTGGAGGATATTATAAGCCCTATACCACAGAGAATATTTCTAACGGAGACCTTATTTCAGGTTTTGTAGGAGTTTTTTTTTTCAGGGACCTCCCTGGATGTTAAGATAGAAGATTCTCGGTCAAATGGTTACGATTTGTGCCCTGTTAACGGACGACCGCATCATTAAAGGTCTCAAAAATAGAAAATAATTCGTAGAAATTAGAAAAAAATACAGGTGGCGCCACCAGTCCTCAGGAACTGATGGAACACTCCATGATCAATTTTAATGCAATGAATCATGGTATTCAATGCATTAGTTGTTCAAATAGTGGAGCTTTTGTATCAAATTATTATTATTTTTAGGGATATTTCTGAGCCCCATAGCTCGGAGGATATGGGTAACAGAGACTTAATTTTAGGTTTCCAGGGAGATTTTTCATGGACCGCCCCGGATGTCAAGTAAGAAGATTTTAGGTCAAATGGTTACGATTTGTGCCCTGTTAACGGACGACCGCATCATTGAAGGTCTCAAAAATAGAATAAAAATGCGTAGAAATTAAATAAAAATCCAGGTAGCGACACCAGTCTGTAGAAACTGATGGAACACTCCATGATCACTATTCTTGCAAAGAATCATGGTGATCAATGCACCAGTTGTTCAGATAGTGAAGCTTTTGTATAACATTTTAAATTATTCCGAGACAGGGGTACCTTGGAGGATATGGGGGACAGAGACTTTATTTCAGGTTTCCAAGGGGACTTCCCTGAATGTCAAGTTAGAAGATTCTAGGTCCATTTGGATTCTAGGTTACGATTTGTGCCCTGTTGACGGACGGAAGGACAGACGGACGGACAGACAGACGGAGGACGGACAAAGGGTGATCCCTATAGCTTAGATGACTTTCAGTCAGCTGAGCTAAATATGAATAATAAACTTGCTTCTGTCACTTGTTTTCTATGTGGATTACCAAAATGACGGTTTCTCAGGATATTTAGGCAGATGTCTCGTGTTGCCGGGATATGGATATTTGCGCGGCCAACTCGATCTATATTGAAATTTTTAAAAAAATTATGTATACGTTGTTTATTAAAGTATAAATACATGCACATTTATCAATGTAACAAAAGAATACTAAATTTTAATTTTTTTCCGAACTCTTTTACGTGTTCGTCCTTCAAAAGCGCCGTATTATCACTACTGGACCTGCCCTCCGACGATGTATGCATGGAAAATATACAGTAGACCTATTTTAAACCGCACGGTCATGTTAGAAAAAAATCTAGTTTCACGATTTTAGTTTCTTTTTTTAAACCGCGGTTTAAAAGAAGAACTACGATAATCATGGCGATAGCTCATGAATTCACCAAGTTAATATCTACGTACCGCAACGTGCCACAATATATTAGTTAGGGACAAAAGTGAGGTTAGGATGGGATATCTCTTAGGTTTCTTAATGCGATTTCCTAAAAAATCCGTGTGTGAGAGTGTGGTGGTGGGGTGGGGGGGGGGGATCTAGGCGCTTATTACGGAAGGGCACTTATTACGTCATATACACTACTTAGCGTCATGAAACCCTTTTTTTATTATCTTATCCACGGCCTGGGTAATTCTTTGAAATATCGCTGGACTTTTACTTGCACCAAAAAAAAAAAAAAAAAAAAACCAAGTATCATACATGTTTCTAGGTATATCTTCCCAAGTAAATTTCAATTGAGGTCCTGTAGCCTGGAAACAATCCCTTTGGATCAGAACAGACCGGTATCTCCACTTTAAGTCAACGTTCGCCATGAATGAGTTCTTTTAATATATTTAACAGGAGTGTGTAACTTTTCATAAGAGACAAGCTCCGGAGAAGCATATGAATTAAGAGAGCCGCACTGGGGCATACTTGCATCATGAATCAGTCTATAATTTCATCACGATCCTTTATTGAAAAGCACTCAGAAACACTGCATGACAAAGCTTTTTTTGCTAGAGCGTAATTCCCTTTAATTATCTCTTATTAGCCTTTCAACTTTACTTGTTGCACCACTGTCGGTAGCCGAGCGATATAGTTCCTGCATACCACATTTGTGAAGCCGGCCTCCCATCTAGCGATATTTTTTTGCCGGCCGATTTTTTTTACCGGCCGAAAAAATCTACAAGTCTCTCCGGCCGGTGAGTGTCCGCACACCTACCGATTTTTACCGCAGATCACCAGATTTCTCCGGTCATTTTGGTCACTCCTGATTTGGTCTTCAGGATGATTATTGGCGTCAGAAATGACAAAATATGGAAATATAGGTTGTAAATCAGTCGATTTTTTTTCGGTTCCGTGCTCACATCTACCCAGTTTTTTTCCGGCCGGACCAGAAATTCTTTGAGACTGTCAAGGAATTTTATGGCCGATTTTTTTTCCTACCGGATTTAAAAAGAAAAACGCGCACGGCAGTACCCTCATATTAACCGATCCTACCAATTTTTTTCCGGCCGGCGAAAAATCGGTAAATGGAAGGACGGCTTTATAAATGAATTATTTTCCACATTTATAAAACCATAGAAAATGCAGTTGACTATAAAGTCCCTATTTACATCATTATCTGTCGACAAGACGTCAATGGGCTGGTGACCGGTATTTCCTATTTATAATGATTTCATTATTTATAATGTGCTTTTGACCACATCCTGGGACCATGCACGCACCAAACCAACAGAAAGCGCGCCTACAGCCGCTTTCGGTCTGAAAATCGCGGCAAATCTCGACCCCCATTAGGTCACGGCGTACAGTTTCGTGTTGGTTTCAATTAGCTAAATATTTGCTGTGTTAAAACTCTTTCACTTTTCCCCAAATAAAACATAGCTAGATGCTTTTCCCATGAATATTCGTTTTCAGACTGTGTGTCCTGCGGAATCTGTGGTCATATACCATGACAGATGACAATTTGTTTACTTGTGCGAATTCTCCGATCTTAATTTGGCTGGATGCGTTCTCTGTTTAACTTGTAGATTATTTATTTCGCCCACGCAAATTAGGAGCGAGTATAGAATCCGGTTAGCATGGACGAGGTTATGGGTGTATACGGACGGACGTAATGATGTTTGGGATTCATGTAATGGAGAAGAGGCATGTCGATGTCATATCATCAGGCATGTCATGGCTTATGTTGATTACTACTCAGATGAGACGGTCAAGTCAGTTTAGACCCACCTTGGAAATGTAGACCGGATTCTATACTCGTGCCTACGCGTCTTTGGAACGCAATACGGAGCACTGTCGTATTCTTCTAACCCTATCAATGGGATGGTCAGAAGATCAGGAATAAAGAAACAGTGTTTACCTTTAGCTGAGCTGTTTCCTGGGGGTCCCTCTATCGGCTGCTCCCTGGCGGTTCTCATTATATCTTCATTGAAAAATGCCCCAGAATTAGCCATCTCTTCTACAAGGCTCTGTAGTTAACTGTCCTTTCTCAGCCTTGCAGTCGTTTCTTGTTATCGGTTTGTTAGCAAACTAATATCTTCCTTCTGTTCGTTTCTTAATTTGGTCTTACTGCCCACTGTGAGGCCGAGTCCCATAAGTCCACCTCGGTCAAAGCGAAAAGCTTATACTTAGCACACGGAGTTGTAGGCCTATTCAGTGTTTTCAATATTCAAACTGTTTTCGTGGGCATCTTTATTTCTTCTGCCCAAGTCTCTTACTCGAAATTCCCCGACATATTCAGGTGGTAACTGGCCAGAAAAAAAAAACAACAAAAAAACAGGCCTGATGTGTGAACTCCACATTGCTGCCACTGGAGCGACTGTTGTAACTGTATATAATTTGAAGTATAACAACATATGATATATTTGTATAAGTGTAACGGACCCGAACAATCAGTATCAGTCGTCAAAGACAGGTGGCGCTTGTGAGGTGGAAATAAACCTGCAGTTATTGGTATGCCGAATATATATATATATATACATATATATATATATATATATATATATATAAATATTAACTTAAAATAACAAACTAGACGACCATAGGTCGAGCGCTTGCCGGAAATGATATGGAAACAATCCAATGAATGAGCAATGACAAAGAGGAAAAAAAAAAGAGCCATATTTTGTGAAGATATGACCAATACTGACAAAGATATGCCGAAATGAGTTTGTGATATAATTAATGATCTGGACCATGATGACCTTGACCTTTATCTTGACCAAAGTTATTCCTGCAAAAATGTGGCCTGTAGAATGCTTTATGTCATGCGCAAGAACAAGCAAGAAGGCGAATTTGAGAAAAACTGACAAACAGACAGACATACTGACATAGTGAAACATCTGAGAAAACAGATGACTAAATTTGCTGATGGGGTCAAGAGGAAATAAATGAGCTAAAATTTTTGTAGGTAAGATTTACAGTTAAGGAGATATGGCCAAAAAATGACGTTGTAGTGTTTCGCGCGCGGCGCCCCCTGGCGGCTTTTATCCGAAAACGAAAAAAAAATTACTTTGAGATGTATGTATAAGAAATAAGATGTATGAGTTTCAAAGGGATTCCTGCGAAAATGTCGCCTGTAGAATGCTAATTGTAAGACGCATGAACCCACAAACATTCGAAATTGATCACTACTGAAAAAAAGACAGACATACTGTCAAAGTGAAAAATCTGAGATAACAAATGACTAAATATGCTGATGGAAAAGGTCAAGAGAAACAAAATGAACTATGATTTATATAGGTAAGGTTTAAGCTTTTGAAGATATGACAAAAAAAATAATATGTTGCAGTATTTCAAGTGCAGCGCCCCCTAGCGGCTATTTTTGGAAAATGAAAAAAAATCGTGTTGATATATTAGTGTAAGACATAAAGTGTACCAGTTAAAAGAGGATTCGTGCAAAACTGTGGCCTGTACAATCCTAACTGTAAGATGCATAAACCAGCAAACAAGCGAAATTGAAGACAACTGTCAAACAGACAGACATACTGACACATAAGCGATAATATTTGACCAGACTACCGCATGGAGAAAGCCTCGAGGAAAAAAATGAGCCTAAGGATGTGATAATAGGACTATTCTGACGAAGCTATGACGAAATATTCTTTGGACGTGTTTTGATGACTTTGACCTTTGACTGATATTGACAAAAAACAATAGGCTTCGGGGATATTTGGTTATCTATCAACTGTGTAAGTTTGAAAGCAATGGCTGCAAAACTCTGCCCTGTAGAGTGGGGACAGACAGACAGACATCGTTACAAACAAACAGACATACGGAACTGACCAATATGCTTGCCAAAATCGAAGATTTCCGGCAAGCAATAAGTGTATACTATGTGTGACGTAAATGCTAATTCTTTTCTCATTGAGTAATAGATAAAAATATGAGTGGTGGTCACTGGATTCCTACAAAAACGGACGTCAAACTCAAGCATACATTTGGGGTTAGTCTTTATCAAAATATTTTTTGTACAAACTTAGGCTTAAATATGTCATTAAATCGGTAATTTTTTACAGTGCATCATTTGTTGACTTTTACCTGTTCTTGTACGAGTAACAAGGGTGTATTTTTTTTGTTCTAAAAAAAGGTGGGTATTTATTAGTGGGGTCAGGGATCCGTTGGGTCCGGGTTTTACGCACTCCCGAGAAACAGGTGTGGATTTAACTTTAGATACATGAATCGGGCAGCGCAGCGTATAGGGAGAGAGCACAGGAGCGATATATTAATATTAAAAGGTTCTGGCGGATCCAGGATTTGCGGGGGGGGGGGTGCATTATGGTCCGGTGCATTATGGTCTGCAGATTTTGAAGCCCCTTAAACCCTAATTAGTTGAGTCGTACTCTTGCGTGTCCGATTCTGTGCGATGTGGGAATGATCTATTGTTAAATCAATACTGATTACTCATATGTTAAAATGTTACTAAGTCATTACGTTACTTGACCTTGTTGACAATTAGGTGTTTACTCTCCGTTTTGAACATCTGGCCCATGAACCTTCAACCTTAACTCACCATCTTCCCCTTCAAAATATAATTAATGAATATTTTCAAAGCAAAATAAATAAATAAATAAATAAATAAATAAAAATCGGCTGGAGGGAATGAAACAACAATGCAAGAGGAAAGACAAAGAGTGTAGATCAAAGATGGCAACAGAAAAAAAAAACGTAGAGAAAAAAAGAAGAAAACACCTTTTATAGAATAGAGAGAAATAAAAAGAAAACGTTTTGTATAGAATAAACACAGCTTGACAGTCTGACCTAACTGTGGTTATATAAATAAATACATATATCCGGTTACTTTTTTCAATATATCACACGATTCATCTTATAATGCAACATATACAGGACTGACATTGTTGACATACACATGATCGGGACCTCGCTGGTCTCCTCGCCTGGTCTTTCTCGTGCTCGCTTTTTTGACCACACAGAAGTGTCAAATTATATATGAAACACGGGCCCATAGTTTGCCGAGAAAATAAAATATGACAAACAGAAGGACTTCCCGTCCGAAAAAAAAACTATAAGAATTAATTTACTCCCACCACGTACATTTTATAGAGTTTATATATACTTTGATTTGTAAAAGTATTTTTGCTCAGTTAAAGATTATCAACAAAATAATAGAAAACAGGCTCTAAATATTTATGATAAATGGGACAATTCCTTAATTCTCTTATATGAGATGCATTTAATTGAAAGATTGTAGAAAATATCTTTGATGAAAGATGAACGATTAATAAAAATATGATAAATTATCCCGATGACGGAATGATTTAGTAATCACTTGCTTTAATTACTATGTTAAGATAAGTGAGGGGTACATGCATCCCCCCCCAGCAAAGCAAAAGTGGAGGTGTAGTAATCGGTGAAAAAAGAGGCAAACTTAATCCGGCATACGATATATCTGATAAAGTCTCCACCGCATTTTTACATATAACAGCTGTCATGCCTCAGGCCGATACCATCGACATTTAAACAGAAGCCTCTATTGCTCGGCGGTAAAACTTCCCGATTGGTGGTTCACGGGGAAGGATGATGCCATAAAATGGAAAAAAAAGTAAAACTAGACATCTGCATCCTCAGGCCAGAAAACCTCCCTCATGTGGAGGCTAAAATTAAAAGAAAGAATGCGAGCCTTCGCCATAGGGGAGGGGGGGGGGGGGGGTTCATTCTTTTGTAGCATGCTCCTAAAACCGTGTTTGCATTCACATATTCGGACCATATTCCTAGGTTTATTTGTGCATAAGTGACTCAACATTTGAGAATATTCGATGACGACGTTCCTGAATCCGGATAATATGCCGTATCCACACCAATTTTAATTCTGCACTTGACCATTCTCGAAATACCCTCGAGCTTCCAAATGATAATAAACCGAAGTCTGTTAATATAATTATTAATATATTACATTACAAATATATAAATATTATTCTCTGATTATTGCGGGGTTTGGGGAGGGGGGGGGGGGGGGGTGATTACATCGCCACCCCCCCCCCCCCGACCCTCGTATTGACGACCCTGATCCAACACGACTGAAGTTTCTTGGACGGGTCTGTATGTCCCCACGGCCTAGTAGTCCTATTCCATCGCTCCAAACTGCGGACTCTTTTTCGCTGATCATCTTTTTTATACAATATATACAGTTTATTTGTCACAACTATAAATCACCATATAATATTCCAGTTTTAATGATTATTCTCTAAGACAACAATCTGCATGGTCGTGTAACTGTGTAATCTTTTTTCATCTAAACAGAAAATTAAAAAAAAAGAAAAGTGACCAATGGGTTATTACGCTCAGCTGACAAGCATAAGATAATTGCCTAATTTTTACAACTGTTGCCTTATTTAGATTAAAATGAGAGAAAAAGAGAGAGATAAAGAGATAGAGAGAAAGGGCGAGAGAAATATTTTATTCAACATAATAGTAAAGTATCCATACAAAATATGTTCAGTATGTCAGTATTTTTGTTCTATTATGTCTGGAGACTGTTCTTAAGGATTTTAATCCGCTGACTGAACAGCCACCTGTGCACGACATATGGAGAGGAAAATTGTACAAAAATATAGAAGTTAAATGATTATACATTTCTTAATATTTGAGACTGTATGATTTAATGAAGAAATTTGTGAAAAAACTGGGAAGATCTACAACTTGAATTACTGAAATTAGTTTGTTATTAATTTAAAAAAAATATGTTTTGCCTTAGACTTATTTTGTTACAAATGTAGCAACTTATCTGGAGGCATTTGTCTTTGTATGAATTTATAAAATGTTTGATGTAGCAAATCAAACCTTGAAGACTATAAGTGAAAATTTTGTCCACAATTATTTGGTCGGTTTCATTTATGACTTTCGGTGTTATGTTTCTCAGACAGCTGTCTGCTGTCTTAGTTCTGGTTTTATTTGTAACAAGGGTATCTTCATGTCTTGAGTCATGTTCGTGTGTCATGGTCCTTGTTGAAAAATTAAATGTTTGTAAATATTTTGGTAGCGCTTTATGGCAGTAGTTAGAGTAAAATTTTAATATACTTAGTCTGAAGATGTCATTAATTTTAAGGTTGTTTAATGATTTAAAAATTGGTTCAGTGTGGGCATTGTATTTGCTATTTGTAATAATTATGTTGGCTTTTTTGGGAGTTTCTCTAATCTATTAACATCACAGCCCCATATTATATTTCCATAATTTTATTGTAATAGAATAAGTTTATCATATATAATTTTAAGTATATGAATAGGTAGATAATGTTTTTATTTATTTAGGATTCCAATATATTTTGAGATTTTGGTTGCAACTTTGTTTATGTGTGATTGCCATTTCACATGTTCGTTCAGTGTAAGACCATAAAAATTGAAATCTGAAACCTTGTCTAAAGGTATATTATTTATTTTGAGTTCAGGGCTCCCTTCTTGTATGTTCTTATTTTGAGAGTGAAACATCATGAATTTAGTTTTTTATACATCTAAAGAGACTTTGTTTGCAGTTAACCAGTTATGTACTTTGTTTAATTCATTGTTAATGATGTGCTGGTCTTTCTGTTTACTGTAATTTGTTAAGGGGTTGAATAATGTTGAGTCATCTGCATAGAGAATGCAGTTAAAGAAGCTACTGCAATGATGAATGTCATTCATATCTATTAAGTATAATAAGGGCCCTAAAATCATCCCTGAGGCTCTCCTTTGGTGATAAGGTATTTATTTGACTTTTTTCCTTTAAAATCAACATATTTAACTCTGTTTGTTAAATAATTAATTAACCATAGTAGTGATTTCCCTTCAATGCTGTATGATTCTAGTTTATGAATTAGTAAATAGTATGTTATGCTTTTGATGAGTCGAGATATATAGAGAGGGTTATGTTATCATGGTCAATGTATGTATATTCTGTCTGCAAGTTCTAATGTTGCATGTTCAGACGAACGTTTTTTTCTGAATCCATATTGGTATTTACATAGTACATTGTGTGTTTGTAGAAATTCATATAATTAGTTGTATATGACTTTTTCAAATATATTTTTGAAATGCTTGGTGAAAGTGGTATTGGCCTATAATTTTCAGGTAAATGAATGCTTTCCTTTTTGTGAACAGGGGTTATTTTTGCTATTTTTAGTTTATCAGGAAAAATGCCAGTCGTTAGGGATTGTTTTAATAATAATGCAAAATGGCTTGATTATGACAGGAACAATTTTCTTTAGTAAATTAGGCCTACTAGAGAGATCATCATTACCTGTACTATTTTTTGGCTTAAGATTATTGTTTATATTTTGGACTTCAAATTTATTTATTTGTTTGAATGTAATAGATTTTCAATTTTAGATTTTCTTTGGTGTTTTATGTGTAGTTAAGTATTTCATGTTATTAATTTCATTATTTTTTTTATTTCATTTGCCTTTTTTTCCCTATATTGCCGAAAAAGGCATAAAAATTACTGCAATTTTTTATAAATATAAATGATTGCAAATATTATTAACATTTTCGGGAGGGGCAGGAATATTTGTTCGCATGAAGCATATTACTTGATGGTTCAGGGCAAAATAGTCATACCCGGCATGGCTGAACATTTGCCAGTGGCGTAGACTGGTCTTCTGACCTGGGGGATGGTCATCTATAAAGTTGTTACTTCTGTTACCTCACAATGTTAGTTATGAATATTATTACTTTTGACTGGTATGTATTGCATAATAACTATAGTTTTGTTTTTTCCCCCCATAGAAACCTGCGAGGGATGATTGTACACACCATCTCCCCACCTAAAATTTTGGTGGATATGCATCCGGATCCCCCCCTATCTACGCCCCTGACATTTTGTTCAAGTGATGTTTTCAGAACACAGCTTGCATAATATAGTTCACCATGACCTTTTTTAAAGGCTTGCAAGCTGAAAGGTACATTTTAGGTCCAGTGGTAAAGATTTGTGCCCCCCCCCCCCCATTTTAAAAATTCTTCGGGGGGGGGGGGGGGTAATTCCAAGAACCATAGTTCAGAGGATATGGAAACAGAGAGACCTAATTTCAGGTTTCCAAGGAGACTTTTCATGGGCCTCCCTGAATGTCAAGTGACAGGTCCAGTGATAACGGTTTGTGCCCTGTTAACAGATGACCGCATTTTTAAAGGTCTAAAAATAGAAAAAAATGCGTAAAAATTCGAAAAAAAATCCAAGTGGGTCCACTAGTCTTCAAGATAAGTTGGAGCACTGCTTGATCAATATGCATGCAAAGAATCATGTTGATCAATGTATTAGTTATTCAGATACTGGACCTTTAGTATCAATGTTTTAGCTCAGCTGACTATAGTGATCACTCTTTGTCCGTCGTCCGTCTGTCTGTTCGTAAACCAGGCACAAATCGTAACCGCTGGACCTAGAATCTTGTAACTTGACATTCTGAGGGTCCATGAAAAATCTCCTTGGAAACCAGAAATTAGGTCTCTGTTACCCATATCCTTTGAGCTATGGGGCCCCAAAGTAACCCCCTGAATAGTAACTTCATACAAAAACTTCAATATCTTATTAACTGCACCACTAATGGTCATGATTTTTGGCATACATATTGATCATGAGGTGTTCCATCAGTTTCTGCAGACTAGGTGCGTCACCTCTATTTTTTCAAACTTTTACGAATTTCTTTCTCTATTTTTGAGACCTTTAAAGATGTGGTTATCTGTCAACAGGGTACAAATCGTAACAACTGGGCCTAGAATCTTCATTCTTGTCATGCAAGGAGGCCGATGAAAAGTGTCAGTGGAAACCTGAAATTAGGTCTCTGTTTCCCATATCCTTTAAGCTATTGGACTCCGAAGTATCCTTAAAAAATGGACGATTTGATACAAAAGCTGAAGTATCTGAACAACTAATGCAGAGATCACCATGATTCTTTGCATGGATATTGACCATTAAGTCTTTTTATTAGTTTCTGCAGACTGGTGGCGTCACCTGTATTTTTTTTAAAGTTAAAGCATATTTTTTCTCTATTTTTGAGACATATAAATACAGACACAATCTTGGCCTGTTGGTTAATCTGTTTGATGCTTCAGTTGAATGGGTATATACTATCATCCAGATGATAAAATTTCCTTTTGCGAATCTCTCCCCAGTCAGCTAAGCGTCATGACCCATGGATCACTTTTTAATGATTCTAGGGGGAAGTTCTGAGCCCCATAGCAGTGAGGTTATGGGTAACAGAGGCCTAATTTCAGGTTTCTGAAGAGAACTTTTAATGTTCCTCCCAGGATGTCAAGTTAGAAGATTCCAGGTGCAGTGGTTTTGATTCGTGCTCTGTCAACGGATGACCGCATCTCTAAAGGTCTCAAAAAAAAGAGAAAAAATGTACAAATTCGAAAAAATCCGAAAAATGACGAAACATTCCGTGATCTTATCATGCAAAGAATCATGCTGATCAATGCATTAGTTGTTCAGATTCTTGAGCTTTTGTATCAAATTTTTAATGATTCTGGGGAGGTTATTTTTTAGCCCCATAGCTAGGAGGATATGGATAACAGAGACTTAAATTAAGGTTTCCAAGGAGATTTTTCATGAACCTCTAAGACTGCACAGGGTTCATGATCCTAGCCCTTAGGCCTACGGTCACAATTTGTGCCCTGCTAAGGGACGGCCAGATGGCCGGACGGAAGGACGAAGGACAATGACCGATCGCTATATAGCTCAGCTTGCCTGAAAGACAGCTGAGCTTAAAGTCATATCATGATTGGGGAAACTACAGTTAATCATATGAATACCACCAAGAACTTTTGTTTCATATTTGATAACAACATGAACTTGACATCTCGTATCAACAATATCTGTCGAAAAGCCTTTTTCGAACTAAACACAATTTATTATGTCCGATTATACCTGACCAAACCCGCCAAAGACGCTATAGTTCATTCATTCATCTCATCAAGGATAGATTACTGTAACAGCTTACTTTACGGGTGACCTCGGGCTATTCAAATGCAGAAACTTAAACGTGTCCAGAACTCTGCTACTATAGGCTTAGAGCCCTTAGCAGTTTAACTGTTATAGGCTTTACAGAACGACAAAGCAGGGAGGTCTTTACTTTATGAAAACAGTTTATAATTGTCATGTATGATAGACACAGCATTGAGCCTAAAAATGGACGCTCCTTTGCCATTGGCTATGAGGCGGATAATAGGAAACATTCATTCTCCTGACACACTGGAGGTGCTATGGCTGAGAAATTCCCTAGCAACGTTTGCCACATAAGGAAAAACGCTCACAGTTACCCTTCCAAATTAACAAAGAAATGTCTTCTTTTTCTGTATAATCTGTATATTTCTGTTAATTTTAATTGTAAAGACTTATATTTTTGTATAAATGTTTTTCTAAATCCAACTTGAACTGCACAAAATCGGCTTAATAATTTATCGGCAACGCCTCCTGGTAAATTCGGCTCGGCTCGGCTTGATCTTAACTCGGCTGGTGGTGGCGGGCGTGTCGTGCTCTAACTGGGCTTGTGCTTGGTTAACTGGTTAACGACCCAGTATAAAGTTATGCTGCTCACATATAAGACATTATATGGTTAAGCTTCACATTATCTGTCTGAACTATTGGATATACAGTTCTATGCCTGTGGGTGACTTAGACCATTATCTTCAGCAAGATTATTTATGCCGCGATCAAGCCTGGTGATCTGTGGTGATTGCACCTTTGAAGTTTATGTGACAAGTGACCTTTCTACCTCCGCACATATGCAACCTACCATCTTAGGTTATATGGTTTTTTTCGTGTGTCAACATTGCTGCGTTAACAAACATGTTGTTGATAAACAAATTAGTACATCCGTCACGAATGCCCATAAGAACTTTGCACAACCAAATTACTCTTAGATCATTACTACATACACCAAGGAAACCTGAAATCAATCACATGAATTCATTTTTAAAAGGGAGATGATTGGGCACCTTTAATACCTCACCAATCACTTACCCTATTGATTTCATATTCCAGATATGTGTTATCTTGGGAGTTTAGAATCTTCCTTTTTGTTGGATTCGAAAGGTTAAAGGTCAACGTCACAGACCATCATTGTTCATGAAGAGATAAGACGATTTGAATAAATGGAACGGATATAATAATTGCTAATATACGGCTATAAAGTCAGCTATCCACCTGCCGTATTTATAGGATATTTTGGATTTCTGGCTTACTCTGCACACATATTGATTAACTAGGAGTAATTTTTGCTTTTAAAGTTCTAATATCTCTTAGGGGTATATATAAGCTTGTTTATATATGTCACAGGGTAGTTGAGTTCTGAACTCAACCAGCAAGATAGTCACTGTTATTCCAGTCTCAACTAGTTGAGATGGGAATATTCCAATGTACACTAGTTGACATTGGGATATTCAGAAGTCAACCAGTTCACTTTGGGATATCCTGAAATACAGTAGTTTACTTCAGAATATCTGAATATTTAAGTTCATATGTTACCAAGTTAAAAAGTTTTCTTTTAAATATCCTGAAATACACTAGTCTTCTCAAGAATATCTAAACCTTAATGTGAAGAAACATTTCTTTTGAGTTGACACAAGAATATTTGAAAATATGTTAATTTAATGCCACGATGATAATACAGTGTCAACCTCAGAACATTCAGTAGCTGCGAAAAATTACATATATTAATCTATATATAAATGATGGAGTTAAACAGAGTAACAAACAAGAACACATGTATAAAAAGATACTCTTATAATATTTTCAATGTAGCCGTTCAATAACTTAATTGTTACCACAATGTAAAATTTGCAGTATGCACCCTTTATAATAAACAATTAATAACTATAATATTCAAATATTCTGAAATAAGCTAGTGTATTTCAGGATATCCCAAAGTCAACAGGTTGACTTCTGGATATTCCAATTTGAACTGCAAGGTGTACATTGGAATAATTCCATCTCAACTAGTTGAGATTTGAATTCTGATCTCAACTGGTTGAGTTCCTAACTCAATTGGATTCCCATCTACACTGTGACATATACAGGCTTTCAGATTTGAATCATGGAACAGGTGCCCATATTAACATATTGAAAAACCATGTGACCGGAAGTCGATGGGTCACTTATTGTTGTTGGTTAGAGCCTGTAAGGCAAAGTTATGCATCTTTTGTCATTTGCAAAACTCTGGTTTCTCTGATTGGACGCGAGATGGCGTTGTTTGGATTAACATCTGCTGCCATTTTATGGGCTATCAACACATGGATATATACAAAACTGGCAACCTGTGTACCCTAGGGTTTGAGTTTGTTGGCTTATTTTTATAAAAGGTTCAATATATTATCTTTATTTAATTGCCATTAGTTAACGTAATAGGCCCGTTTAACATGCTGCTTACGCCTACCAAATCTATAAGGGGTGTTGCCTACCACACAATGAATTTTAATTCGCTTAGCCTCAGTCAGGAGGATATGTGTACATCCCCGCTCGTGTGTGTGTATATGTGTGTTTGTTCACAACATAACTCAGGCAACCATGAAAAGAATCTCATGAAATTTTCAGGACCGTAGGGAATGGGCCAATGAAGAATCGATTAGGTATGGGTCCGGGTATTGATCCGGATCCAGGAAGGATGTCCTGGGACATTCACAAATATGCAGTCATATGTGCACGAATTAACATGTCAACAAGGGCCGAATAAGTGAATGTTTACATTTGTTGTGGGAATTGTGCACCAATGAACCTGGGAATATGGGCTCAATTAGTGAATGAAAAGAAAAAAACGGGTTACATAGTACCCCACATTAAGAATCGCCCACATGGCGGAGGCCTTCATTCCTGGGAATTCATCTTTCTAGTTAAATAAATTATGTGTTTGAAATAACGCATGAGTTGTTCCTATTTATGGATATACTTGGAGACGAATTTTGGGAATAAGAGATATAAAGTCACATGCATAACCAGGAAGTTTTGATGTGTGGCCGGTGAGGCTACACCCCCAAAATATCAGAAAACCGTTTAACGTAAAATCGCAGCTCCTAGTTTTCGTGGATTATTTTTTAATGAGTCTTCGCATCGGCTATTGTCTCATTTCCTTCAAAACTCATAAAAGAACCATGGGAAGTGGACAATATTTTCTTTTAATTAATTGTTTTTATATATTATTTAAAGCACTTTTCTATTCTTCTTAAAACTTTAACAAATTTGTACCTTTCTTCCTAACCGATGAATTTCCTTGAAGAATAAGATCCCCCCCCAGCACAACAAAATAATAATAATAACAATAATAATTGCATTATATACATTTTACTCCATAATCCATAGAACATAATATTTTGTTGTTGTGGCCTTCCTTGTCCTGTTCATAATTCCGTGGGAAGGAAAACATCACAGTCACTGCTTCAGCTGCTTGCGGGAATACGCCAGCAAATGTTGTTTAATCGAATTAACCTGAATAACATATATTATAGCAGCTTGTTAAAGTGATAGTTAAATTGTTTATTACTCATAGTTGGGGAAAAAGGAACATTCAGCTCCTATTAATAGCTGGCCCCTTGGATACGGAAGATGTTGACTATGTCTAAGCTACCATGGTTGTGTTACTTGGGTCTTTTTGTTTCAGTTACCCTGTTTGTCCCAGGATCTGCGATAAAATTGGAATGTGTTGAAAAACAGAGCTGTTGTTTATGTCAAGGTAAACGCAAGGTTTCAGTTGGATGCAAAGGTTGCAACTTATCATTTGTGCCAGAGGGTCTACCACAAAACGTTTCCGAGCTGTAAGTTTATTTCATTTATTTTTTATCATTTGCAAATTATGTTGTGAAATGTCAGCCACCGTGGGCACAAATTGCAAATCAAATATATTCCCCCGTACATTTTGCAAACTGAAGAAGGTAGATTTATTTTAAAACATAGGCTCTAATGTAAATCCGTAAATTTGAGTTATTTAAAAAATGTGTCATATTTATGCAAAATTCGGGAAACAATTATATATTGTAGTATTTTTCAGAAAATGAACAAAATTCCAAATTGAATGGGGTCTCACTACGGTTTTAAGGCAAACTTTTAACTGGGTTTTGTTCTGAAATGGGAATGTACCCTATCATTTTATACCTAATCTTTCAAAAGTTCTTTTATAAATTTTTTGAATGAAAATTGTTACAATTTCATACTGAGGGATGCATTCATCCTCTTAGCCGATATTTTCACACCATCTTTTCAGGTCGGAAAATATAATGGTTTTGATTTGTGCCCTGTTAATGGAAATCCTGACGGACAAAGGACCATCGCTATAGCTCAGATAATTTACAGTCAACAAAGTTAAACTAATCGCTCACTAGCACAATATTTTCCCCCAAAGTCCATAGAACAATATTTTGTTGGTGTGGCCTCACAATACAGAATGACTTCTTGAATATGTGATTTAAATAAATGCCTACAAAATAATTTCTAACTAAACTTATGCCTATATAGTTTGCTTTCATAATTATCTTTACATATCTAGAATTCTGGACGAAAACGAAATTCAAAGGCTGCATTTCTCCTTTGCAAGTTCCTTAAAAGAGTTAAGAACAGTGTAAGTATATTTGGATCATTTCAATTCCATTTCTATAGGTATACATGGCACGTTACGAAATAACGTTATGTTATATGGAAGATTTTAAACGACCTAACGACAAATATATCCCATCGATATATCAAACATTCACTTTATAATATAGTAAAACTGCAGTATTTTAAAGAGGGTGCAAGAAATTATACTGAACTGGATTTTGTAGTCGGAGCCCACATGGATATATGTGCCAGAATATATTTTTCAAACTTTCTTGTGTACAGAACCTGTTTGATGTTATCCTAACCTTCACAAAATCAACAAGTTGTAAACAAAATCGTCAATACAATATTGTCAACAGACAAAACAAGTAAACAAACAAAGGGATAATGTAAGATATCGCCACCTTGCGGAGGTACAGTAAACTGTAATCATTCAGTAATACGCACAGCTCTTGTCGCCGATGCTGCCTGCTCTGTACGATCTTTCCATAGAAATCAGAGTGATATTTAGAACTACTAAAAAAACTTAATTCACATTAGGAAAATTTGAGGAAATACCTTCCCTGGAATTTCAGGTGGATTTAAAATTACAATAAATGATGTAAATGGTGATTTCATACATGCTTAAAACTCATTAAAAAAATTATATTTAAAAAAATATATATTTGGATAAAAAGCTCGCTAGATGGCAACCCTATCATCTGTGACTCCGATGCCTTTGACTTCATAAACTGGGCCGAAGATAACGACGTGAAGATTACAGGAGTGAACTGTTACCATACAACAGCTGCCGACACCCAAAAACAAACCAGTCACAGCCCACTGACCACCAGCAACCCAGGTAAATTGCATCGTTTTTTGTTTTGTTTATAATCAGGGGATCCTGTGCAGGTCCTGAGACATTAAACGTTCATAATCATTTGCAATTATGCATCTGTTTAACATAACAAGAGTGTACAAACAGAGATCCATCTTGCGTAATGCGCGTCAGCTCTAAAATAAGGAGAGAAAAACATGAAAGAAGATACAAAGGTTTGAAGCCTGAAGAGTCTTGATATGTGAAGTTGCTTGGTATGGCCATCGGCTGGCGTACCCGCTATGCCTGTTTTTCACTGATCCCGCCTGTACAATTTTATTTCCACTGTGTACAGGAGTAAGTAAAGGTGTAAGATTAAAGTATTGGGAGAAACCATGGTATTTAAAGGAGAATACACTATTTTGTTTATATTTAATACCTGGTATGTGAATAGGTCCGTTTTACAGAGTTTGGAGTGAATACAGGCATGATTGTTTTAATAAGTGGTTTTAATATATTCTCTGAACGCCAAGTTTTGTGGGAATTGAGGTTAATATTTATCTTAAACTCGTAAAGCTGAAGCCATTACCGAATTTGTACTCCAGCACTCGATAGGTATTACCAGGCTGGAACATGGGTACTCGTCTCGATGATTATAATCTGCTGAGGGGCATTTGATTTATAAATAATTGAATAATTGCTTAAATATCACTCACTTATGCAGATCCTCAAAAGTTCTCAAGCTCTCACCCTAGGGTCCGTCCAAGTACCCACACAGGAGTGAACTGGGACCACACAACAGCTGCCGACACCCAACCACAAACCAGTAACAGCCCACTGACCACCAGCAACCCAGGTATATTGCAGCGTTTTTGTTCTGTTTATAATCAGGTTATCCAGTGGTGGTCCTGAAACAATAAACGTTCACAATCATTCGAATTATATATGCATCTGTTTAACATAACAAGAGTGTGCAAACAGAGATCCAATCTTGCGTAATGCGCGAAAGCTCTGAAATAAGGAGAAAAAAAAACATGAAAGAAGATACACAGGTTTGAAGCCTTGATTGAGTCTTGATTTATGAAGTTGTTTGGTATGGCCATCAGCTGGCCAACACGCTATGCCTGTTTTGCACCAGTGATCACACCGCTACAATTTTATTTCTACTGTGTAAAGTAGTATACACAGGTAAAAGATTGAAGTATTGGGAGAAACCATGATATTTCAAGGAGAATACACTATTTTCTTTATATTTAACATACCTGGTATGTAATTGGGTCCATTTAGCAGCGGACCTTGAGAGTAAGGGAGTGAATACAGAATGCTGGGTTATTTTTTATGGTTGCGTCTTGGTTGGTTGCACGAACGAAAGGGGGCAGCAGAAGAAAAATACTTTTCTATGCCTCAGATGGTTACATTTTTCGACTGGTTTAAATATAGGATAAATTAAGAACATGTGAGGAATGATTTTTTTTTAAATAAGTAGTTTCAGTATATTCTCTGAACGCCAAGTTTTGTGGGAATTGAGGTTAATATTTATCTTAAACTCGTAAAGCTGAAGCCATTACCGAATTTGTAATGTTTTATGGTAAATATTTATCATAAATTCGTAAGGGTGAATCCATTACCGTGTTTGTACTCAAGCACTCGATAGGTATTACCAGGCTCAAACTCGAGTGTTCGTTTCCATGACTACAGTATGCTGAGGAGTATTTGATTAATATATTACAGAATAATTGCTTAAATATCACTCACTAATGCAGGTCCCTACAAGTTCTCCGGCTCATACTATATGGTTCGTCCCAGCATCCTTGTCTGCATGATTTTCCGGGATAAATTTCTGGTCCAGTGGTTGTAGGAGCTATTCCGTCACAGCCTGAGTGAAAAATAATATCTTGCCTTGAACTGGTATTCTATGAGACAAATAATCAAATATATGACACAACATAAAAGTACCAACTTTGCGACATGTTCATCACGGGTGAACTGAGAAATAAACGAGTCATTCCCGCAAGTGACGTAAACAATGCAACGTCATACGCGATCGACTTTTGTGACGTCTATGTGACGTCACTATGGTCTTATAAACAGCTCTCCGAACCACAGACATGGACAGATTTTCATTGAGAAATGTGGGCCTTACATTTCAGCTTTACCGGAAAGACGCCAGCAAACGACAAAAACAACGCAACAGGGTCGCAAAGTAAAAAGTTTGAAATAAATATCTTATTACTTTATACAAAATGCGTGAAAATCTGCAAATATGTGTTAGGACATTCATTATTTATAAAGCATATGGTCACGTTTCAGAAGGTGGTAGCTTTTCGAAGCAAGCTGTACTTAAAGTTACTTAAATCACCACTGTGATGGCCTCAGAACCCCTACAGACATGATCTTTTTAACGTCTGAAAGCTTAGAACATGTCCTAACAGAGTGTACCATTTTTTGTCTCCTAATTACTAAAGTCTTAGTTTTATGAAACAAAATGTCCCTGTGGTTGATGTCAGTTTGGAGTGTCCCGTGTCACGTGCTGATGTGAATTTTTTTCTTGGAAGCTTACCTAGGCACAATTTGCCTATTATTTTTAAACGATGTTGATTGGTAAGTTTATTAAGCAAGTTATGTTGTCCCATTTAACTTTTCAAAGTTAATTATTTATTTGATTGTTTATTTTAGAGCTGGAATATATAACTGTAAGAAATTTAAAGGCCTTTAAGGAAATACTCCTGAGCAGTACTTAAAAATGACAAGCAAGTTTTTCCTTATATCATAACCAACTGGAAAAGTTTTCTCTCTGAATTTCGGTGAACAATATGTAACGGTCTCTTTTTACCGAAAAAATCTTAAGATTCTTTTTTTACAGTTACTGTTTATTCTTCTATTAACTGATTAAATGACATAATGGAGCTATTTTTCATAATGCTCCCAAACTGAAGTTTATTTTGGTATATGACATGTGCTTGTAAATTGTGTAATACTTGGAAATTTATATGTCTAGAAAATGGTGAACAAAATGTAACGGGCAGATAAAGTACATACTGATAGCCCTATAAATAGCATTTTTACATCCATATTTGTTCCAAAGAGGATACAAAATTCTTAGTGGTCACCACTATGGTTTCAAGAAAGAAATAAAGGCATGATGTCTTTACAGACTAAATACGAGACAAGCATATATTCATTTAGATTCCAATATATGTGTTGGAGTGAACTTTTCTGCCAAGCGGTCACACCATCACAGTATTTATTGCCTAGTCATGACCACCATGACATTATTTGTCCAGCAATTGTCCAAACATGGGCACAGTAATTTTGTACACTGTAGACCTTTTTTTTTAAGAAAATCTTGTCAAGGTATATTGCTTGAGAAAACTCAGAAGTAGAGTCAGTATAAAGACATGTAACATATATGTAAGGGCATTAGGTGTTAACTTTTTCAGTTAAAAAATTTGGACTTTATAACATTAGAGTTTGCTGAGATATTGCATGTTTTGTGAAAAAAGTGCTTCATGGTAAAAACGACCATTTAAGTTTTACGAAAACGCATGATATACAGGAAATTTTTATGTTTAATATTTTATCTTGTCTCTAAAAAATGAAGTTAGAGCCTTGAAACTTCTCCTAAGGATAGATCAACCCCACTAAATAATAAACATTTTTTTTTCATAAATGGTCAAAATGACCCATGTGACCCAAAAGCTACAACCTTGTGAAATGCGACCAGACTCCTAACACAGTTATCGCGAAAAAAAAAAAACATGCGGACAAGGTTTCTGGGACGGACTATATTCCGTTCTACCACCCCTGTCCACTTTATTTTTCGAGATTATCTCCGGGTAGGACGATCTTGCCGGATAAAACTTGCACCAATGGCACAAAGAGGAAAATGCGTAATTTTATTTACCATACCTGCTTATGATATAAATATTTTCTTTACGGCCTGGTTGACATGTCTCATATATAGCCGTGGTTCATGGCGTCCCTGACAAGTGACCATTGTTTGTCCTCCTTGGATATGGATATGAGGTAATATGACGTACCAGTGAAGCGCGTGCACTAGGAGAGTTCAAACCTCACAGTAAATAAGGGTCCACAGCTCTTGTCCCGTGAATATGGGTGCCTCTTTTGTGCGTCACGTCTATTATTACGTCATCACTGTTCCCTGCCATGCGCATTTCAAAGGGTTGGTGGTAGGATGTCGTTCCGGAATAGACTAATTTCCCATAAAAACAATTGTTCACAGGAAAATGACATAAGGTAGGCTATTATTTCTGAAATAGTTAATTACGCATTTTCCTCTTTTTGCCCTAGGGGCAAACAGTTTTGGCATTCCCTTACTCGCCGAAAAAAAAAATTAAATAATCGCAAAAAAACAGGCGGATAGGGGTAGTGGACTAGAGTCAGAATAGGGTACCTCTGTATATGTCTTTATTATTAATTACGGTAAAGCGCGATTGCATATCAGCGCCATCTTGTGTTCATTTAGTGAAACTCATAATGTTTTGAGTAAGGCATTAAAACTGGACAATTCCTTTGTGTAAACTTATACATTTGAGTGGATCACCAACAAGAATACCTGAAGTTTCATACATTGAGCTAAAAATATATTCAAAGTTAACATTTCTTCGAAAAGATATCTTAAACCTCGAAATAATTCAACGTTTGAATACTTGATGGCGCTGAGAAGCAAAAGCGGTAGTTACCATAAATAACAATAATCATGTTTAAAAATACACCATTTACACTTACTCGGGTACTCCTTCGCTGCATTGGTCCTCGATCAACACAAAACATACGGATGGCCGATAAATATATTTGTCAATGGAAAAAGCTTCACTGATATAGCAAAAATTTTAATAATGAATTATCTTAATTGTTTGTGTGCTTAATGTCAATACGTTTTCTTTGAATATTGATAAAATACACTTTATGGTATGAAAGAAAACTAGAAAAAGACTGGAGTAAGAAGGAAACATTAAAATATTGATTCACAATATCCCATTACAAAAAGTTTCAAAAACTACATTTTGAGGTGTTATTTTGGATAATAGATTAAACTGGAATGATCAGATTAGGATGTTACGTAACAAAAATTCTTGAGGATTAGGAATTTTATTTAAAGCTCGTAAAGTGTTATTATTGCATGGTTTCATTGTATAATAGATTTATATATCCATACGTTACCCACTGTATCGAAGTCTGGGTATCTGCTAAAATCATGATCTTGATATTTTAATTAATCTTACAATGAGAGCTGTAAGAATAATCACTTCAGCACCTTATCGACCACAATCTGATATATGATTTCAGTCACTGAATATTCTTGAGTTACCAAAGATTTATATTAATTGTGTGCTTCTTTTCATGTATAAGTTTAACATAGGTCTGTTACCGTCTCTTATAAATAATTTAATTTCAGTAAATACTAATTTTTATAATACCAAGCAATGTAAATATTTATATGTACCAGTAAGCAAAAGTGCAGAAATGTATAGAACTATCTGTTTTTAAGGTGTTTGTTTATAGAATATATGTACTTATAAAACGGAATTTAACAATACCACGAATATCTACGTGTTTAAGAATATAGTTTAACATTATTTAATGGCTCAAACTTGAATTATTAATTCAATATTTCATATGGCATTCAATCATTAATGCTCATTTTCTGTTTACTGCACAATATTTCATGTTTGCTCTGATTAGTAAATGTACTAAAATAAGTGAAGGGGCATATACCTCTTTAAGGTCGACCCTCCTTTAATCGATGGCAAAACATTATATTAGTTGGTGATATAACAAAATTTTTTAAAGCTAATTTCTACTTGTATTTTGCATTGGTCAATAAAGTTCAAGTTAAAGATCAAATGGCCCTACAGCTAAAAAAATATGCAAAGGAACGGATTTTCATATCTTGCGAGTGGCAGATTGCAGATGTAAATTTATTTTTCTTAATGGATTACATTTGAAGGTTAAGTCTTCTTCTTTTGTAGCAGCTTACACAAAAGAATGCCCTGGTAATGTAACCGAAGACGGCAAAGGAACGTTTCAGTGGAAGAAAACACCTGTCGGGAAAATAGTGTACTATGAATGCCCAGTCCGTACAGATAATGAAACCACAAACGCTAAGCGAGAGTGGTATGTATATATGGTCTTATAAACCTGTATGTTAATAATTTGTAAAGCGACTTAAGACCCATTTTTAAATAGAGAAATGTTCTAATCATAATCACACGTGTTTCGATGTTAGACTTTCACTGACTTTTCATATTATCATCAGCATTCTTGAAAAAGGCGATGCCAAGTGGCGACCTCCGGACACATCACAATGTTCTTACATCAGTGCCAGAACAAGGGCTTTGGAAAAACTAGCAGAAACTCCTGTAACTCCAGGTATCAAATGTTTGGTCTTTTTGAACTTACAACATGTAAGCCGCTTTCACAATACAAGCGTGTCGAAAACAGCTTCTCAAATACAAAATTCAACATAGGGGATTACATACACTCCGTAATCATATTGCACCAGAATGAAGAGTATTCAGTATCACATTCGATAAAATATTGTTTTCTCTTCTCGTAATTATCCTTCCTGTATTTCGTGTATACACTGCAGTATCAGTGTTCAATACGAACACATCGAAAACTAGTGTAAAGTGTGAACACCACGCCGATTCTCAGGCAGTAAAACGGTATCGGCCACCGTGATCAAAATAGGGATATAATGTGAACACGTCTAAAGTGTAAACAGAACGTTGATTCTAAAAACAGTAAGACGGTATAGGGTACCGTATTAAGAGAATACGGATATAATGTAAACTCGTCTATAGTATGAACAGAAGGTGGGTTCGGAGACAGGAAACGGTATTCTATACCGTATTTAGTGTATTGGGGAGTTCTATATAGGATGTGACCAAAGAATGGATCTGAAAGCAGCAATAGTGTGTTTAACTGCATTCAGTAGATTATCGTACAATACTGTTAACTCAGCCATATTTAAGTTTTAATTCTGCAAACACTGCATTATTTTGAATATATTTCAATATCAAGAAGTAAACTACATGTTTTTACCGATATTTGATAACATAAAAGAGCAAGGTCAAGAATATCCCCTACCTTCTATTGCAGAAAGCATAAAATAATTACATTTGATACATACATTTGAAAACATTATTGAGCCAGGTCAAGAATATCGTTTACCTCCCTATGGAGAAACCATAAAATAATTACATTTTATACATGCATTTGATAACATGTTTGAGTCAGCTGGTTAAATATAGTTCAAGAATATCGTCGACCTCCTGTTGCAGAGAACATATATATATATATATATATATATATATATATATATATATATATATAAATTTTATACTTACGTTTGATTATATTTTTCAAGAATATCTTCTTTCTCCCATTGCAGAAAACATAAACAACATTTCTACAGAGATTGAAAAAGTCACCAAACAATCCAAGGAATTAAAGTCGGAAGATGTGATCTACGTCAGCAAGTCCCTGGAGAACGTGATCCAATCAAACACGACCCTGGACACCAACACTACCGAGATTTTAATTGCTTCCTTTGGAAATATTCTCGACATAAAAACGGATGTGTTGGTAAAGTCTCAGCACAGAAATCAAACAGCTACCAGGCAAGTATTATCATTTGTGTTTATAGAAAGAGAAAATTTAATACAATTTAACATTCAACTGGATATAATATTATAACAGGGCTATAATGTTTCGAATGGAAGATTATCTTTATTGTTGTCCGACTTTTAGTGAAAAGTCCTTATGCCTGTAACACATAAATCTATAATCATATGTTTTTTTCTACCTTTTGACATATTTACACCACAGTTTCATTTTAAAATAGATTTAACTAAAGCTTAAATAAATTAAAACATCAGCTTAGTATAAAGACAGTTCCAGTTGTCATCGTCTATTGTTAGAAACACTTGAACGCGGATGATGTTCGATAAAGGGTGGA
Source organism: Sipunculus nudus (assembly GCA_026874595.1). Lineage (NCBI taxonomy): Eukaryota > Metazoa > Annelida > Sipuncula > Golfingiida > Sipunculidae > Sipunculus > Sipunculus nudus. Next base: position 28,959,963 of record CM049311.1, on the reverse strand, counting down.
TCAACGTTTTCGGGAAGGGAAGGGTTTAGACGTTTATATATCGAGGGACTATTTTCCTTTTAAAAAGACCAGAAAGCGGGAATATCCTAAAACGTGCAGGGAAATGAGGGGAAAACAGGAAGGTGATTGAACCCCGCCTGGACCTCCCCCTTTATTAACTGATGCTTAATATTAAATACTTTTGGAGTCAGCTGAGTCGTTGTCATTGTCATTTAGCATGCCATTGAATAAAGGTAATGTCATATATAACAGCCTTTGCATATCTCATTTACAGAATGGTCAGGAATATAGAATTATGTGCACAAAAGCTCAGTTTTGCTTCCGGAAAATCGGAGGTTGTTGTTCGTTACAGCAAACTGGCTGTCGCCAAAGCGAGACCAAACATCAGTTCCAAACAGGACTTTCATTTCCAGCTTATTAAGGACGGGACTTCTAGCCTTAAAGATATTGTGGTAATTTCTTTTTTTTTATTTAATACACTATACATGACCCCCTTTATTTTATGGAAGAAGTAGTTTTGACAACCCATGGAAAAGCGAAAGAATTTCAACAAAGTTGAAACGATCAAATGGTTTTGAATATCAAGATATGGAATGAGACATGAAGTGAAACAAAGAAAACGTTTCTTTAAATCCAGAGATAGAAATGTGAAATGATACGTTTACTATCAATGTGTAACTAGTGATCTTAATACATATAACTTGCAGTTGAGAACTACAAACAATGGATCGCCGGAAGTCCCTACTGAAAAGATCGACAGTTCTGCAGTCATACCTTGGTCGGCTTTTGAGAACAAAACAAGAGATCTATATTTTATCGTCTATCAGAATACAAAATTATTTCAGGTGAGCATTGTGGAAGCAAACACGCACTTTGTGCAGCGTATTAGTGACTTTATACTTCATGTTTATATGTTGAGGTTTTCTCCTGAGCAAGCTTTGAACCGGTGTCATGGAAAATATAAACAAGGTATCTATGAATTTTCCATCACTTTCAGTTTTGCTTGAACATTCGCGTTTTGAGCCCTCCGGAACGAAGTCTAGTTGAGCTTATACCGTACTCCCAGCGTCATCAGCGTCGTCCATAGAAAGGCCTTAGACAGTCCGTAGAAAGCTGCAGGGTAACATTTTCATGTTAATGTTTATAAATCGGCAGCACCATGCACTTACTCTATTTTTTAAATATTTCATATGAGTTTGGTATGGGGGGGGGGGGGGGGGGGAGGAATCCCCCTATAATTTTGGAGTTAAAAAGTCCAAAGATTATGGTCACAAGCAACCATTGTCAGAGAAAGTTTGTCGTTTTTTCTAAGGTTCATTGCGTTCATTGTCGAAAAAGATATTTAAAACTTCGGCGCTGATTATTAGCACTTAAAAAGCAAAATATGTACAGATTCCAAGCCAACTCAGTTTAAGGTTGTTGGTCAGCTACTCATAGGTCAGAAACCCCTCACACTATTATATTCATATTTCATATATGTACTGTTTCAATAAGTGAAATGCTGAGGTCTCATACCACAGTTGTTCACGAAGAAGTCGGTTAAAGTTTTATGTTAGGCACATTTCCCCATTAATCGTCAAGCTTTTTTATTGAAACTTGTAGTTTCTCATCATTATAGCTGCGTTTACCGGGCCCTCGGTATAGGGGATTCGGATTGCAACAGCCGAACGCGGTTTGCGATATAAAATCGCGTGGGGCATTTACTTTGCGGAAGGTATAACACTGCTATATGGGACCAATAATGTCAAAACCCGCTAGCTCACGCTGTATCCGTAGGTCATTCATGGGTTAACCAGGACCCATGAGCGCGACACCGTGCGCGGTTAATGACTTTCGAGGTCATAAGACACACTGCGGGCATACTATGCAACCTTGCGGACCCTGTCCCGGGGAGCTCTGTTGTCCTCCGACTACTTGTTTTTTTATGTATATGAGCAATTGAATCTTTCGAATTATATTTGATTATAATTAATTTTCTCCGCGACTACCTAGCCTAACTTTATTTAAATATCTCTTGCCAGGCCATTGCAAACACAACCCCTAGGAAGGTCATTGCTGTCGGGATCGTCGGGGGAGAAGTTGAAAAAAGACTAATAGTACCAATCACTGTTAAATTTGGGTTCACGGAAAAGGTACATCACATACTTTAAAGTCACACTTGATACCACAAAAGAATATTTTATTAAATAACAGGCAGTAGAATAACACGTATATACTCTTTGATATATTTAATGGCAATATTTTACGTATTATAAAAGAAATGTCTCATGATGAAGTTACCCATATGGCTAACATCTATTTCTTTGTTTCGACTAATGGCACCAGTGTGGAGAAAAGGTAGAAATCGCAATCTGGAATTTCTCGAAGAACAAGGGGAACGGAGGATGGAATATGGAGGAAGTGACCACAGAAGACGAAAAAGACCATTATGTTTCAGGAAGATCTTACAGCATGGGACACTTTGGATTATTGTTCGTATGTGTCTCATCATGTTTTCCGTTATTCCTGAGGAAATCTTGCTTATGAAAGGAGAGAAAATCGTCATAGAAAATCGAAAAATAGGAATATTGCTTTATTTTTATTAGGAACTGTTAAAATTAAACTGGATTTTTCTTCATTCCTATTATGCCCAAATCTGCTTTTGATTTTACCGGAAATGAAACGGTGTTTAATATAACCTCATAAAACGAGTAAATACTTACTTTTTCAGGATGTTTATGGTACAGGAAAGAAGATAGATAAGGTTCACATGAAAATGTTGTCCGTGATCTCCTTCGTCGGCTGGATTTTGTCGATATCAGGACTCCTACTGACCCTGATTACCTACATAAAATTTCAGTATGTATTACATATATCCCCGTACTCCCCTTCTGCTTCGTGATCGTATATCCTGCAAAAACCCTTTATCTAAAATCGCTCCCCAAAAATTGATTTAAATTCATATAAGACCCTATGAGCATATCATTTTCATGTTTTTTTTCTAGCCTTAAACTAAAATTTTAAATTTTGGTTCAATTAAAAATATTTAATTTCAGTTTTCAAGCGGCAACACAAAGTAAATAAAAACAGAACTGACCGTTTAACGACATTGTCATGTAGTTTAACTTTCGTTTACTAAAAGTAAATTACTGCTCCTGGGTGCTAAAAATAGCTTACCTTTGAAAAATTGTAAATGAAAAAAAAAATTAAAAAATCATTGGAAATTGAATACAAATGTGAATGACTTTTAAAGAACACTATAAAAGGGTTAAATTGTGTACTTTATGTGGTCTTGTATGAAATTAAAACACTTTTGGACTGATTTTAGACATAGGAGTCTTTGCTGGGTACACCTTAAATGTTGCATTAACTGATTTCAAATATTTGATCTCTTCAAACACGTCTTGTTCTTTATTCCGGAATGATATTCATGATGTATATCCGTTTTACAGGATACTGAGGAAGACAAACTCCGGGAAGATCTTGATCAACCTCTGCATAGCTTTACTTTTTGTGGGGCTGCTGTTTATAGCAAGTACCCAGAATGTTGTACGGACCAGTAGCCCCTTATGCAAAGTAAGATAAAACATGGAGTCATATTCTTCTCGTAAAAATAGTTGTTGGAGAAACATTACGTGCCATCAGAACCAAATAAATGTTGTATATATATACGTATAAATCAACATATTGAAATTATAAATTTATTTTTACTCCACTTGTCACCTTATAATGTTGGTTTACAAGATATTTCATGAAAGGTATAATCGAATTAAATTTAAACAGGGGAAGGCTAGATTCGACGGATCTGGTTTCGAAGAATGTTATATTGGTTAATTTGAATAAAATAATGTTTTGCCAGGTGACGGCGATACTTCTGCATTACATGTTGATGGCCGCATGGTGCTGGATGTTGGTGGAATCTTTTTCCATTTACCTGGCGTTGGTCAAGGTCTTTCGATCACGATACTCTCACTTCCTGCTTAAATGTTGCCTGTTTGGCTGGGGTATGTATAATTAAACGTATGTTAAACATTAACAAGTACGACGAACATTCATCTCAAATGAATGCTTAGGTTAATTGAATGTTTAAGAAATATCAATAATAGTTCAAAAATGCTATTACTCTTAGATATGGAAGAACTATGTTAAAATATATGACAATGATTTAGGACTCGAGTCCGGACTTGCAATGGATAGAATCCGGACTTGAGTCCATTTTTGTATTGACTCTGACATGAACATGATGGCCCTTGACTTAAACCTGTACTCAGACTTGGAGGTAAGGATTCGAGCAATCAGGCCTAGTCCATCTCAAGTCCAATAGAAATCTGTGACGTATTATAAAGAGTGTCATATATTATAATGACATGAAACTCTATAGTTTTAATACGGATATTTGTATTGGACTCTGATGCATTTTCCATATGACTCTTACTCGAAGAAGCTACACTTGGACTTGACTGAGTTGGACGCAGACTTGCATTCGGACTGGTGTTGACTCTGATATATAACAATGATTTCTAATTTGATAAATAAGTAAACTACTTGACCATCAATAATATCAACTTGACAAACGATTCGTTTTTATTTTGTATTTTAAGGGGTACCGATGCCTGTTGTGGCGATCACTGTAGCAGTCAGCAGGGATTATTACATTGACGACTGCCATATGTCAGTAAATCTTATTTTATTTACGTTTGCATGACTCAAAAGCAGTACATTTATGTTCATAATTAAACAATATCTAAATCTTGTACTTTTCAATTATTTTTTATATTGCTTATCCATCCGTTTACCAGTGTACACCATTTTTGCTACTTAATTATTGATGTTTCTTTATAACACAAACACGAAAATTCAATATACAATAAAGCATAGCTCAATGAACGATCAAATTTTATAATCTTTTATATCTGTTAATTCTTCAACTAACAATCTTTATTATTAATTCGGAAGTAATGAGTCCATACAGGGGGATCATCTTTTTTTCAGGTGCTGGCTGCGGGGAACAGCCTTTTACGTCTCCTTTTTGGCTCCAGTCTCCCTTATCCTGGTGATGAATTTAATTGCGTTTGCAAGAGTCATTCACCAACTCTGTCGACGAGGCGAGAAAAACCTCAAGAAATCCAAGCGAACCAATCTAACCGCACGATTCAGGGGCGCCGTCGGGTTAACTGTGCTTCTCGGACTTCCCTGGATCTTTGGTTTCTTTTCTTTTGGTAAGAATTTTCGTACCTAATTATGTCAGACGGAACATCTCATTTTTACATGTTAGACTTGATTATGTATTGTCTGTTTTCCTGTACCACGTGGACTTACCTAGGCCTTCGCATTGTTTAGTTTCGGTAAGACAGAATATTTGGTCATTATATGTAAGTATTTTTCCTCCTGTACGCAGTCAATATAAACAGGGTAAACTATATAGACCTGAAGCAAGTTTTATATGCATCCCCAATATAGTCTTCACCATTGCTTGCTTAAGGTCGCGCAGAGATTTAAGACGAATTGGTCTCTTGTTTCAATAAGCCAATGGCTTATGCTCGTATTTATTACTTTAAAACATTGCAGTAAACATAAACATATAACAATATCCTGATAACAAATTAAAATTAAATCACCTTAAATGCTGATGTGCCTTGTCAGAATTTACAAAATGAATATAGACGAAATAATGTAAAAGGTAAAGTCGTTAATAGATTTCATCTATCTGTAAAAAGAAATTTCCTGTTCTTGTGTAAATGCTAATTGAGTAAATGTTACTGCAGTAAACAGGCAGCCCCCTTCTGTTCGACCTATATTGCAGAAATAGAATAATAACCCCCAATGCTGAAAACAGACCCGAACATTTTAAACTACGTCGTATTGCGCCATTGCAGTTTAACGCTTCCAAATGTTTGCTTAGTATTAGTTTGGGGAAATCTCTTAGCTCATCCTTATCTGCGCTACCCATTCCTTCTTAAATACTGCACGCAAACTCTCATTCTTTGAATCCGTGTATTTACCTTTCACAGGTGGCGCCACCACCGTGTTTAGCTACCTGTTTGTTGTGGTGAACTCGCTCCAGGGACTGTTTGTGTTCGTCTTCTTCTGTGTCCTGAAACAAGATGTGAGACAAGCATGGTGGAGTTCCTGTGGTGGACGGGTGTCCGGGGAAGAGACAGTCACCAGCACACTTACTAATGGTAACCATTATTAATTATACATTGTAATGAAATACTAATACATGAGAAAATTTCTTAGATCACATGGTCATTTAAATACACTGGCATTATAACTACCAGGAGATACTGTGATTACTTTTTTGGTGGCAAGAATTTAACATTTTAAGTTTCAAACCTTAATGAATAAGACGCCAAACCAACACAGGTGACCATTCATGTTATACAGCCCGATCAACTGACATCTTATGTAAGTTATCTCTTCCCGAAGCGTCGGATGTTAACATTGAAACGTTTAATTATAACAACAGATCTGTATGGTAAATCTAAATCAATAACTTATATTAAAGACAATACAGACATTTATTATGTGTACTTACAATTAAGAAGGGATTTTCACCCGTTAGATATTCCTTTTGTCTCTTTGTCAAATTAACATGTAAAATACGATACTTTGTTTGGTACTGTATCGTGAAATGAAACCTTTGCTAAACATGAAATCGTGATACTGAATAACGACAATTTAATTAACGCGAAATAAAATCTAACCAAAATATTCCCACAACCGAATCAAAGTTTTCTGAAGGTCATTCTCATCCGCCATTTCCTTTCCTTAATCCTTTAAGATACATGTGTGCGAATATACGTACATGGAGAAAAACCGCTCATATGAATTTGCAATCGCACATGTGTGTCCGTCAGCGCATTTGCCAATGGGCGTTTATGCGTGAAAATAACCATCAAAGGTATATTCACGGACAGGGTCGGCGTTATGTGAGTGATACCCGGCAAAAAGACGCCAGTTCAGCGTGTTTCTATGGGCAGGAACCTGGATCCTACTGTACCATTGCTCGTGCAGATGGATTGTGCTTTATTTTGGTTTAAGATTGATTATTAAGGGATACCAATAAAAAGCCTTCTTGGAAACCTGAAATTAAGTATGTTACCCATAGCCTCCGAGCTATGGGGCTCAGAACTACCTCCAAGAATAATTATAAAGTGATACAAAAGTTCCACTATCTCAACAACCAATGCATTGATCACCATGATTCTGTGCATGCTTTTTATCATGGAGTGTTTCATCAGTTTCTGTTGACTGGAGGCGTCCCCTCTTTTTATCGAATTTTGCGCATTTTTATCTCTATTTTTGAGACCTTCAAAGATTTTGTCATTCGTTAACAGGGCCTAAATGCTATCAACTAGCCATAAAATGTTTTTACTTTACATCCGACGAGGTCTATGAAAAGTCTCGTGGGAAACCATAAATTAGGTCTCTATTGCCCATATCCTCTAAGCTATGGGGCTCCGAAATATCTCTCAGATAATTGAAAATTTGATTGATGATTCTTTGCATGTTTATTGATCATGAAGAGTTTCATCAGTTTTTTCATCTGTAGATTGGTGGCGCCACCTGATTGTTTTCCAATTTTTACGCATCCTCCCCGCCCCTCCTTTATTTTTGCGACCTTTAAAGATGCGGAGGTCCGGTAACAGGGAGCAAATCGTAACCGCTTGACCTAGAATCTTCTAATTTGACATCCAGAGAGGTTCATGAAAAGACTACTTGATTTCCTGAAATAAGGTCTCTGTTACCCATATCCTGCAAGCTATTGGGCTCGTAAGTACCCCCCCCCCCCCCGAATAACTAAAAATTTGGTACAAAAGGTCCAGTATCTGAATAACTAATGCATTGATCACCATGATTCTTTGCATGCATATTGATCATGGAGCGGTTCATCACTTCCTTCAGACTGTTGGTGGCTACTGTATTTTACCAATTGTTACACATTTTTGAGACCTTCAAAATGCAGTTGTCATTTACAGGGCACAACTCATAACCGTTGGACCTAGAATATTATAACTTAACATCCTGGGAGGAATCTTCTTGAAAACTTGAAATTAACTCTCTTTTCCCCATATTCTCTAAGCTATGGGGCTCATTAATACCACCCTTGATAATTGAAAATTTGATACCAAAGCAGGGCACAAATCATAACCATTAGATCTAGAATCTTTTAATTTATTACCTCTCACCATGAAATGACAGGTTTCATCTAGTGTCCTGAACATCATATATGATTATTGATCATGACTATAGTTTTGTCAGTTCCTCAGGACTTGATGTGCCGTCGGCAATTTTTATATCTTTTCAAGCACACGTACATGTACTTTTTACACTTATAAACTTATATCAATGGTGTCAGCTTTTCAACTGTAATTTCATCCTGTGTCCTGAAATATGTCGTGCTTTTTTGATAAATAATTGTTTCATCATTTGTTGATGACTGGTTTGAACCAGTTGTAAATGTTCAGTCATGTGTGGTGTAACCATTTTGCCCTGAACCATCCACTGGTGTGCTAAATGTATACAAATCTTCCTGTCCCTGCCCAAAATTTAAACATTTGCAATTATTTCCTTCTAAATAAGACAACAGTCAGGCAATTAACTCATACTTGTCAGGTGGGCGTCAATGAACCATGGGCCACTTGTTTCTCTGAAGTAACAGCCAATCAACTCAAATATATTCTACTATCAGGACATGACTATATGTTTAGTAGTGATGTTCATAATAATCGTCTAGCATTTGTAATATACCTTACAAACGTATTTCTTGACCATTCCAGAATACAGAGGCCAAGGAAAAAAGAAATCCTCCCTTCCTGATTCAACTGATTCTCACAAGCTGTAAACATATCCTTCACGAATTTTATTTTATTCTGGTCCTGCCAAGCCGTCGGTTATTATGCATGGTACTAGAATTGCTATAAAATCAAACGTAAATCCATTCTGTGATAGACGTAAGTGTGTCTGAAACTCCTGTGCTGGTACATAAAATGTTATAGAACCATAAAATAGTAATATAAGTTGCCGCGAGAAGGGGCAAAGGTGCCGTAAAAATAACCATATGGCAAAAATACCCGGTAGGTTTAATTAGCTTTACCGTGTTTACAGTGTCAGTGTAATTTTATTTAAGATCGCTGAAATACTTTGCATTAGGTGAGACACAGTAAAATATATCCCATAGAACCCATTGATGGATAAAAATTGGTTGTTCATATGATTTTTGTTTTATCAGATCCATATAATCATATTCCTAGAACAATTGTGGTAAAAACATAATGATCAATGAGATTTTGTTGAATGATTTTTTTTGTCAGAAAATCAACAAAGCTGCACAGGGATTTACCGATATTATTAGTGAAATGGAATATTACTCGCACATGTAAGGTGGGGTAAAAACAAACATATCTATCGATTTGATTGGTTTATCTAAAGTGACAGCGTACCTGTGGGTTGTTAATTGTAAATTTAATACACGTTTCAGTTAGTAAACACTTTGTTCGTATTCCCGTATACCCTGCTGTAAATTGAGGATCTGTGAGTGGTAAAAAAGCGTCATCCCACTCTACTGGTCCTCTTACTACCAAACTGTTTCTGCAGATAAATTCCTGTCTGGACGCTGGCTCAGATGTACTTTCGTATCACATTTCTGCCTTATCGCGCCTTGACATGTTTATTTCTCCCACCTTCCGAAACCGCTCATGTCGGCTCCCATCTTGAATGCACCCAAAAACCGAAATGTAACAAGTCGTATGTTGATATTATTGGTATAGCTCTAGTCTATTGAATACTGTATCTGCTGCGTAATATGTCAATAATGTCTATAGTGATGAATACGATTTAGATACTTATTTTAGAAGAAATCCTCTAAATGTTTATGTAAGTCGAATAGCGTGTATATAGTTATAATGTAGGCAACAACGTTTGTACATATAAGTCAAAAGTTGCCATAATCATGAGAAGCTGTGTTTTAAATTACTTTTCACCATAATGCAAGATGTTATTGCTAAATTGTTACAGAGGATTAGCTGGTCACTAACTAGTAATAGATTAAGATATACTGGTGGAATACATTGTTTAATGAATGTTATTTTGTCTTATTCTTTGAAATCAATTTTTATTACCTCTCGAACGAGGACGTCCAAATGTTTAAAATAATGATATACGGCGTCGCACAAGTGGTGTCTGTATTTTTGTTGTTGTATATTTATTGTATATATTCATTAAATTTTAAAATATAATTCATCGATGTATCCACGATTTTCTAAAAGCCTTAAAAAAGATCCACAGGTCCCGTAGTGTGTGTGCCAGGAACTAGGCCGAAAAAATTGTTTTGAAACCCTTTCACAAGGATTCGCTTATGTAAATCTAAGGACTTCAGAACAGAAAATTTTGTAATTTTGATACAATAAGAAGTGAAATGTGAATAAATATGTACTTGACATCCTAGTGTCTGTTTTTTATCGTGTTGGTGTTTTCAGTGCATGCTTTGTACCCCTATTCCTTACTTATATATCTTTTTAAAAAACGCACGGAGACTATTGGAAAACACTGAAAACTCCGGCGGATACGCCCCTCTCAAACCAACTGCGAGCCACTGGTCAACATATATAAGCCCGGAGTTAAGGGAATCTTGCTGCCGTATTTAAACGAAATTAACTATCGGGGTTCCCCAAAGTGATCTTTATAACATTGTTAACATATGGGAGATGTTCAGAGTAATAATATATTAAAAGCCAAATGCAAGTATCAGGAGGCAAGAGACTGATGTTTAAGCCTCCCGTTGTATAATGGGGAGGCTTGTAGTTATGGGGGTTGAAGAGTATATTTCTATATTTAAATCTGCGAAAATAGAGTTAATAGGATATCTGGCTCAATCTGGTTACATATTAAAAACTGCAGGTATCTCCTGCTATGAAAAGCTGGCAAATGCCCCTGTGAGGAGTGTAAAGCTTGTTTTTATTAATGTAAACAAAGTCACTTGCTCTTATGGCATGCGGGATACATTCATCTTTTATCATTTGCAAAACTCTGGATAGTGCTCCCTCCAGATGTCGTTGTCGTTACTGGTCGCCTTGAAATAGGCTATGCATATTAATCTTAGATATGTCTATTTATAATACTACTGGCACACCCGACCTTTTATTCATTTTTTGATAACTTACTTTTTGGACACTGACCCACACCCGTCATATCACTGAATGGTCCCAGTAATCATTTATCTTAGCCTAGACTTTCGAATGATGCGTTTGATGATATAAAATATTCCTGTCTCTTTGCAAATTATGAATCAAAGTTCTTGAAAACGGAGCAATGTGAACGTTAGGCCATATCCCGCTAGTCAACTTTCGAGCGTCATGAATCGTTTGTCTTTTTCTTTTTTTAGGAACAGATACGGTTTAGAGTGTTCTCAACACTGTGATGGAGGTTGGTGTCAAATACAAATACTCTTACTTCCCTGGTTTCTTCGTGCTAAATGAATACTTACCTGAGTAAAATAAAATCATATAAGTAAAATAATGCAGAGAAAAAAACTGCAATAATAAATAATCACTGCACAGAAAGGAAAAATCCCCCAATTATTAACTCTTAATTAACACACCTTAAAAGTTGACCAGTCACGTAAGTGGCAAATCCGAGATTGCATCCAAATTGGTTGCCAAAATTGAAGCTAAAAAACAAATATATCTATAATTCCTCCGTAATTCATTTATTTTTCATCCTGTTTTCAATGCAAAACTCACACAGCGCCAAGAACGAGGTGGTAAACTTCAAAAACAAAATATCCCGCCAGCTAACGTTCTGCTAACGTGAGGCTGTATGCAAAACTCGGGAATCAGGAGCCGGAAGTCGGAAGTCAAAGATTTTGATGTAATGACACGCTAAATACCAGCTTGGTTGCACAGAGTACCCGGATCCGTAGAGAAGACCTAATTATGAAAATTATCATTGTACATTGTCTACACATTCAAGCATTGTTGTCAAGGTTAAGCAAGGTTAAATGTATGTAAGTATAAGTCAGATTGGCATGATAATTTGACAATTAACAGTGACGGACCTTGACACACGGACCTCATGGTCCCCACGGACCCTTAACATTTTACTCAGCGTTTACTTTTTCTTAAGTATATATATTAACATTCACAGTCAGGCATAACAACAATGTGATTTAGTTATTATGTTTTTGGTATTTGCTGGCCATTTTTTATATTCATATTTTATATTCACATTTTATATTTGCGTTTTATATCTGATCATATCGTTAAAAAATTATGATCATATTGATAAAAGTATATTCCAATACCTAATCTCACTTGATTGGCAAGTAATTGACAAATCCGTTAGGTAATTATATTATCACCAACTTTAAATCGCATGGTTTTTCAAACTTTGAGGACATTGAATGTCACACGAAACCAGAGTTATGTGGATCAATAGAACAAATATATATCTTGATCAGGTCAGACATGACTGGTGGCGCATTTCGTCAAGTAAATCTCCCTTAAAATATGCTCGCATTAATATACATATGATAACAATTAAGTATATGTAATGTATGACATAAATACGAATTCTTTTCTCTTTGAGAAAATTTGAGATAAAAATATGAGTGCAGGTCACTGGGGTCTGCCAAATGGAAGTGTCCTTGAACTCAAACATAAAAATGGGTAAGTTTTTATCAAAATATTTTTTACACTAATTTCGGGTCACATTTGTCATTGAATCCGTTATTTACACAGCTGCAACATTTACAGACGTTGTCTTGTTCTTAAGTTTTTTTTTCTGTAAAAGGTTGAAATTGATTTTGGGGTGAGAGGTCGGATTCCGTGGGGTCCGGATTTTACGCACTCCCAAGAAACAGAGGCGGATTTAACTGCAGATACCTGGATTGCGCAGCGCAGCGTAGGGAGAGAGCACGGGATCTAAGGCACTGGCTGATCTAATTTTTGCGGGGGGGGGGGGGGGGCGGATACATAGTGGTGAGGGTGCAACCCCCTACCCTGAACATTTTTGTAAAGATCAGCGATCAAAAACCTTGAAGGGCATCCATAATTTATTAAACGACTCAGACTAACTGAAGAAGTAGTACTTCATTCTGCAAATATCATAATTAGCCTAATTTTTATTAGGGAACGGGGAATTAAAATTGTTCTACGTGCTTAAGATTAATTCTTAGAAGCTCTTTTTTAAATAAAAAAAAATGCTGTCAGCATCCTCATCAAAGTTTGAGGTGCGGTACGTAAACTTAAGAAATATATCAAGCCGAGAATATGTTTTCATTTTTAAAGGCACTACTTTTTTTCAGAAATCACTGCGGCAAGCGATTTTTAACGCTTTATTATTATTTTTCAATAGAAAAAAAAATTATATGATCAGGGGACAACAAAATAATAACAGATTTGATTTGTTAAACAAATAATGAACATCAAAGCAAATCAAAATTTAATCGAAATGTTATTATTCTATTTTCTTGAAAGACTTGCCGAAGCGGCTGGAGCTCCAAATTGGGAAATTTACACTGAAAATCAAAATTGAAATGTAGCCTGAAAAAAACGTTTAACCTGAAACAAGGAAGGACAATGAGATAAGTTTAAACTAAATTATCATAACAATTGCATCTTACCTGTTTAAAATTAAAGGTTTTCATTTTTATCGAAATCTGCATGTGTAAAAAATCAAAATTAACATAGCTGTAGATTGGAGTAGCAATATACTATACTCTGTTCCACAAACAAGTGTCCACCTGTTTTGTTAGAGGTAATTTTCTTAACAGATTTGTTCTTCAATAATTTCTTAGAAAACTTCATGTGTTAGTGATGGCCTAATATGACAATGAAGAATTTTAACAATAATCTCCAGTTTATGTTTCAAAAGTTTTTGATAACTCCAATGACCTGACAGATCAGATGTGTCCTTGCATGGGTAGCCAACTTTGGTTTAGATGGTCATATCATTTAGAGTGTTTACATGACATCATCCAAACCTTCCGAGACCACTTGTCTCAACCGCCATACCTTGATAAAAATAAAAAAATGTGTTACGTTTCAAGATACACCTTCTTTTTACATTTACTTATTCCATGAATTCCAGACAACAACAAAAAACATTGTTCATGTAATTTGCCTTGAAACAATCCTTGTTCAATATATTTGAAAGGACTGGTTTACCTTCATCACTCTTGTATTTGGTACACAGTGCATTGTGGTCCGCAGAATTTGAAGCTCACACACCCTAACCAGCTGAGTCGTACTCTATTTAGTCCGATTCTGTGCAGCGTGGGAATGATCTATTGCAAAATGTTGACTAATTTCTCACATTTTAAAATAATTCTGTTTAAAAAACATTGTGTTTTATTGTCTTTGTTAGAAATAAGTTGTTTTATTGTCCTTATTTAAAAAAAAAGCAAACCAACCTTGCATCTTATAACTCACCATTTCTCTTTCAATATATAACTAGTGAAATGTTCATAGCATAAAAAGGGGTTGACAGAAGGAAATGCTGCAACAGACTATAGCCAGATGCTCTTGTCAGAAAGAGGAAAGAAAAAGTGTAGATAAACCAATGCCAAAGAAAAAAAAAGAATATGTAGAGAAAGGAGAAAAAAACGCATTAAGGAGAACATAGAGAAAAAGAGAAGAAAACGCGTTATATATAATTTAGAGAAAAGGAGAAAAAAAACGTGTTGTATAGAATATAGAGAAATAAGAAGCATGCGCCTTGAACAGAATATAGAGAGAAGCGAAGAAAACGTCTTGTAAACGAATATAGAGAAAAGAAGAAAAATAACGCCTTGTTTAGAATACAGCGAAAAGGAGAAGAAATCACTTTTTTTTTAATATAGAGAAAAAGAGATGCAAACGCCTTGTATAGAATATAGCGAAAAAGAGAAGGAAAACGCTTTGCACAGAAAATAGAGAAAAAGAGAACAATTCGCATTGTATAGAATATAGAGAAAACGAGAAAAATACGCCTTGTTTTAGAAAATTTGAGACAAGAAAAGGAAAACGACTTCATGGAATATAAAGAAAAGAAGAAGAATACGCCTTGTATATAATATAGGAAAAAGTTAAAGAAAACGCCTTGTATAGAATATAGAGAAAAGGAGACGAAAACGACTTGTATAGAAAATAGAGGAAAGAGAAGAAAACGCCTTGTTCAGAATGTAGAAAAAGAGAAGAAAACGTTCTTGAATAGAATATAGAAAAATGCAGAAGAAAACACCTTGTACAGAATATAGAGAAAAAGAGAAGAAAACGCCTTGTATACAATTCAGAGAAAAAGAAAAAGAATACGCCTTGTATAGATAATAGAGAAAAGAGAAGAAAACCCCTTGTATAGAATATAGAGAAAAAGAGAAGGAAACGCCTTGTATATAATGTAGAAAGAAAGAATAAAACTACTTGGAATGAATATGGAAAAAATGGAGAAGAAAAGGCCTTGTACAGAATACAGAGAAAAAAAGAAGAAAACGCCTTGTATACAATTCAGAGAAAAAGAAAAAGAATACGCCTTATATAGAATACAGAGAAAAAGAGAAGAAAACGTCTCGTAAAGAATATAGAGAAAAGGAGAAGAAAACGCCTTGTATAGAACACAGAAAATGTAGAAGAAAACGCATTGTATAAAATAAAGAGAATGTAGAAGAAAACGCCTTGTATAAAATATAGAGAATGGAGAAGAAAATGCCATGTATAGAACACTGAGGATCTGAGCTAACAGTGATGATATAAATAAATATTAATATCCGCTTACTGTTTACAGTGAATATCATAACACTTATCTTATAATTTTTCTCCAGCAGGAACTGTGAATGTGACATATGATCGGCACTTTGCAGTGTAAAACATATCGCCTGATCTTCCTCGTGTTTGTTTGGTTGTGTATGCAAAAGTGAACGACAAAGGTCGAACTACACATGAAACTTGGGACTTGTTTGTCGAGAAAATATGAGGAACAAAAGTACTTCCCATCCGAAATAAAGGCCTAAAAATTTTTTTCACATTCACCACATGTTATGGAGTTTATATAATTAGCTTTTATAACAGTATTTTTGCTCAATATCGAACATTTATTTTTCAGGATATAAATTTGACTTTAATTACCCCAGTTAAGGAAACTAAAAATAATAGAATATATGTAAATATTTATGATATTTAAAAAAGACACATGACACCGGCCATAGCCTTAATTCTCTTAATATGAGATGAATATAATTTAAAGATTATTAAGGAAAATATGATGAAACTATAAATTATCTCGATGGCGGAATTATCTGGTATCACTAGGTTTAAACAGTATGTGTTTTATTCCAGAAAAGATGTGTGGAGGACGAGAAAAAAAAGTGAGGCGGACATGCCCCCCTCCCACGGTCCTGAAACAGGGCCCATGAAAATACAGCAAAGGAAAAGTGAAGGCGTAACAGTAATCCGGGAACAGAGGCAAACATGACTAATCCGGCATATTTTTTATAAGATATAGATACAATCTGAACATGTCTTTAAATAGAACAGCTGTCATGCCTCAGGCCGATACCATCAATATTATAACAGAAGCCTCTTCTGTCCGGCGGTAATTGTGCACGGTTGAATGTTAACGAGGCAGGTTGGTAAAATGGATCAACTATAATAGTTCAACTAGAAATCTGCACTCTAAGGAATGCAAGCCTCCGATATATGGGGGCTCCCTATTTTTGGATGCTCCCGTTGGGATTACTTAACCCACTGTTTATAAATACAGAGATACCCTCCGTCTGGTGCCATAATTCTTTTTAGGCTCTCCCACTTAGGCAACTCTAGAGGCCACTACAGGTGACCAGGCTGTCGCCTCATGGTCGCCGGGGGGTCGCCTGTATGGTCGCCCGAAGTCGCCTGTAGTCGCCCGACGTCGCCCAAAGACACATGACCTTATACCTGTCGCAGCTTGATTTTTAACATGTTCAAAATTCTCAGCCGACAGTTATTTACGTAGTCCGTCTTTTACTGTACTGGCGTAGGTGCTGTCGTAGGCTGTCGCCAGGTAACGTGGGTTGTCGTAAGTCCTGTCGTAGGCTGACGTGGGTTGTCGTAGGTCCTGTCGTGGGCTGGTGTACTTGATACAGAGCCCTTCCTCACATAGCACAGGGTAGAGAGGCGTCGAAACTTGTTGCGGGTGGACGTAGCATGAATTCTGGTGTCATAGGTTCTCGCCAGTGTAGTCGTAGGTTGTCGTAGCTTGTCGTCAGACAGTTGTCAACCTGTTGTAGCTTGTAGACTATTGTCGTAAAGGAGGTCCTGTCGCCTGTCTATCGGCGACCATAAGGAGACAGCCTGGTCGCCGGTAGTCGCCTGTAGAGTCGCCTAAGTGGAACAGCCCCATAAGAATGGAACCTGACCATGATGATGCACGTACGTTTGAACTATAAATTTCGGTGTTTGAGTGTGTGTATTTGTGTGTGTGTTTGTTCACAACATAACCCAGGCAATCCTGAACGAAATCTCATGAAATGGGCCAAAGAAGAAACAATAATTAGGTGTGGATCCGGCACATGATCTGGGTTCAGGAATATCATCAATGAATATTGACAAATGTACAATCATTTATACACGATTGAACCTAGGAATAAGGGTGGAATAGGTGAATAAAACATGGTTTTGGGAGCATCCCACGATAGGGAGGGGGAGGCATGCATTCCTAAGAATGCAGATTTTTAATTACATATAATTTTATATGATTTCTTTACGTCATACGAATGTAATAAAATAAAATAAACTGTTGATTTGAGCATGCATATTTTAAAATGCATCCCAAATATACATCCGCTCCAAGTGGAAGTTGGGGCTATACTCGTCCCTTGGCCCAGTCGTCCCGTTTCATCGTACCAATCTGCCTTATTCGTTTGTTGCACGTCGATACTGGCATGTGACGGTAAGACATGGGACTGTCGTCTTCTGACTCTGTGTTGATGATCATCTCTGGTTATACAATATAGCAAGGGCACAGCTAGGAGTTATCATATAATATATTCCAATTCCATATACACGTATAATTATTTTGTGTTGGTGGTATATGTGTGGTATCGGCATGTGACATTTCGGGAGGACATAACGCTGTCGATTGCTGACTGTGAAATGTCGGGGTTCTCATATCAGGGACATTTCATGGTTCACTTGGTCCATGCCTCTCTGATACGGCGGACACTTGTACTCGCCTTTCAATATCTATATAATTAATACGCAGTTAGTTTTATTTTTCTAAACATTGGTTTTCCTGCTGCATAAAGCTCTCAGCACAGAAATCAAACAGCTACCAGGCAAGTATTGTCATATGTGTTTCTATAAAGAGAAAATGTAAGTAAATGTTAACATTCAACTAGATATAATATTTCAACAAGGCTATTTAGGTAATGTCTAGAATGGAAAATTCTCTTTTTTGTTGTCCGACTTTTACTAAAAGGCCTTATGCCTGCGAGAGATAAATCTATAATCGTATGTTTTATTCTTCCTTTGTACATATTTACGCCATTGTTTCATTTTAAAATAAATTTAAACGTCAGCTAATCATAAAGACAGTTTCGTTGTTATCGTGTATTGTTCGAAACACTTAAACACGGATGATGTTTGGTAAGGGATGGATCCAGGTTTTCAGGAATGGAAGGGTTTAGACGTGTACATATCGATGGACTATTTACCTTATAAAAAGACCAGAAAGCGGGAATATCCTTAAACATGCAGGGAAATAAAGTGAAGAAGGTAATCACAGTAAAGTGATTGGATCCCGTCTGGACGCGCCCCTTTATTAATTGATGCTTAATGCTGAATACTTTTTGGAGGCTGTTGAGTCGCCGTCATTGTCATGTAGCATGCCATGGAATAAATGTTATGTCATATATAACATACTTTGCATATCTCTTTTACAGAATGGTCAGGAATATAGAATTATTTGCAAAAAAAAAAAAACTCAGTTTTGCTCCTGGAAAATCGGAGGCTGTTGTTGTTCGCAACAGTAAACTGGCTGTCGCCAAAGCAAGTCAAACTTCAGTTCCAAACAGGACTTTCATTTCCAGCTTATTAAGGATGGGACATCAAGCCTTAAAGATAGTGTGGTAATTTCCTTTTTTATTTAATACAATATACATGACCCCCTCTATTTTATGGAACATGTATTTTTGACAACCAAAAAATAATCGAAAGAATTTCAACAAGTTAAGACGATCAAATCGTTTTGAATATTAAGATATGGAATGAGAGATGAAGTGAAACAAAGAAAATGCTCCATTAAAACCAAAGACAGTAATGTAAGTAGATACATTTTTTATCAACGTATAATTAGTGATCCCAATACATGTTACTTGCAGTTGAGAACTACAAACAAAGGATCGCTGGAAGTCCCCACTGAAAAGATCGACAGTTCTGCAGTCATTCCTTGGTCGGCGTTTGAGAACAAAACAGGAGATCTATATTTTATCGTCTATCAGAATACAAAATTATTTCAGGTGAGTATTGTATTGTTGAGGC
Organism: Sipunculus nudus; assembly: GCA_026874595.1. Lineage (NCBI taxonomy): Eukaryota > Metazoa > Annelida > Sipuncula > Golfingiida > Sipunculidae > Sipunculus > Sipunculus nudus. The sequence continues at coordinate 28,940,491 of CM049311.1, read as the reverse complement.
TATCTCCTGAGCAAGCAGTGAATTGTTGTCATGGAAAATTTATACAAGGTGTCTATGAACATCAGTTTCAATTCTCCGTGCACATTCGCGTTTTTAGCCCATCAGAACGAAGTTTAGTTGAGCTGATACCGTACCCCCGGCGTCGTCAGCGTCGTCCATAGACAGACCTGAGACAGTCTGTAAAAAGCTGTATGGTAACGTTAAATGTTAACTTTTATATCTCGACAGCACCACTTACTCTATTGTTTTCACATTCCATATATGTATGGTATGGGGGGGGGGGGGGTAGGAATCCCCCCATAATTTTGGAGTTTAAAGTCCAAAGGTCATGGTCACAGGCAGCCGTTGTTCACGAAAAAGTAGTTTGTCCTTTTTTCCAAGGTTCTTTGTGCAATCGTCTATACAGATATTTAAAACTTCTGCGCTTGGTAATTAGCACCTAACAAACAAAATATGTACAGGTTCCAAGCCAACTGAGGTTAAGGTTGCTGGTCAACTTCTCACGGTTCAGAAACCGCTGACCCTATTTTGTTCATATTTCATATATGTATTTTGTCAGTAAGTGAAAGGTCAAGGTCACATACGACAGTTGTTCATGAAGTCGGGTTCAAGTTTTCTTGTAAGGCTCGTTGCCCCATTAATCGTCAAAATATTTTAGTGAAACTTGCCCCGTTGATTAATTGTGACAATGCCAAAATGCAGTCTCTCATCTTTATAACTGCGTTTACCGGGCCCTCGGCACGGGGTATGCGGATTGCAGCAGAACGCGTACGCGGTTTGTGATACAAAATCGCGTGGTGCATTTACTTGGCGGGAGGTAAAACACTGCAATATGGAACCGATGATTTTAAAACCGCTAGGTCACGCTGCATCCGTCGGTCATTCATAGGATAACCAGAGCCCATGAGCGCAACACCGTGCGCGGTTAATGATTTTCGAGGTCATAAGATATACTACGGGCGTATTTTGCAACCTTGCGGACCGCGTATCGGCGAGCTCTGTTATTATTTTTTTCCGCGACTACCTAACCTTTTTCATTTAAATGTTTCTTGCCAGGCCATTGCAAACACAACCCCTAGGAAGGTCATTGCTGTTGGGATCGTCGGGGGAGAAGTAGAAACACGACTTATAGTACCAATGACTGTAAAATTTTGGTTAAAGGAAAAGGTACATCACATACTTTCAAGTCACACTTAATACCGCTAAAAGAATGTTTTATTAAATACCAGACAATAGAATAACACGTTTATACTCCTTGATATATAGAATGGCAATATTTTACGTATTATAAAAGAAATGTGTCATGATAAAGTTACCCATATGGATGACCTCTCTGGAAGCAGTGTGAACAGAAGGTAGAAATCGCATTCTGGAATTTCTCGAATAACAAGGGGAACGGAGGATGGAATATAGGGGAAGTGACCTAGGAAGAAGGAAATGACCATTATGTTTCAGGAAGATCTTACAGCTTGGGCCACTTTGGATTATTGTTTGTATGTGTATCATCATGTTTTCCCTTATTCCACAGAAAATTTTGCTTATGAATGCAGAATGCAGAATGCAGAAATCACACTGGCAACATGCGCAAAAATAGGAATATAGCTTTACTTTAATTAAGAAATGTTAAAATTAAACTTGATTTTAACATTCTTATCATGCTCAAATCTGCTGGTGATTACAGGAAATTATAATGGTGTTTAACAAAACATCATAAAACGAGTTAATCCTAACTTTTTCAGGATGTTTATGGAACAGGAAAGAACCTAGATAAGGTCCACATGAAAATGTTGTCCCTGATCTCCTACGTCGGCTGGATTTTGTCGATATCAGGACTCCTTCTGACCCTGATAACCTACATAAGATTTCAGTATGTATTACATATCCCCATACTCTGGTTCTGCTTCGTATTTGTCCGTATATCCTGCAAAAACCCCTATGTCTAAAATCGCTCCCCTAAAATTAATTTAAATTCATATAAGACCCTATGAGCTAATCATTGTCATGTTTTTCTTTGCCCTTGAACTAAAATATTAAATTTTGTTTCTATGAAAAAAATATAATTTCATTTTTTAAGCAGCAACACAAAGTAAATAAACACAGAAATGACGGGTTTAGGACATTGTTATGTAGTTCGAATTTAGACTACTAAAAGTAGATAACTGCTACTCGGTGGTTAAAATAGCGTGACTTTGGAAAGTTGTAAAAAATTTAAAAGTGATAGGAAAATGAATGAAAGATGATAAAAATATGTATAACATCAGAAAGAATCCTGAACAAGGATTAAGTTGTGTACTTTATGTGGCCTTATATAAAATTAAACACTTTTGGACTGATTTTAGAGGAGCCTTTGCTGGGTAACACCTTAAATGTTGCATTAATTGATTTCAAATTTTTTTATCTCTTTAAACACGCCCTGTTCTTTGTTCGGAAATGATATTCACGAGGTATATCCGTTTTACAGGATACTCATTAAGACAAACTCCGGGAAGATCTTGATCAACCTCTGCATAGCTTTACTTTTTGTGGGGCTGCTGTTTATAGCAAGTACCCAGAATGTTGTACGGACCAGTAGCGCCTTATGCAAAGTAAGATAAAACATGGTGTCATATTCTTCTCGTACAAATAGTTGTTGGAGAAAAAATTGCGTTCCATCGCAACCAAAATATGTGCTGCATATATATACGTATACATCAACATATTGAAATTATATTTAATTTTTCTCTCATCTTGTCACCTTATAATGTTGGTTTGCAATATATTTCATGAAAGGTATAATCGAATTAAGTTTAAACAGGGGAAGGCTAGCATCAACGGATCATGTTTCCAAGAATGTTATATTGGTTTATTTGATTAAAAAATAATGCTTTGCCAGGTGACGGCGATACTTCTGCATTACATGTTGATGGCCGCATGGTGCTGGATGTTGGTGGAATCTTTTTCCATTTACCTGGCGTTGGTCAAGGTCTTTCGATCACGATACTCTCACTTTCTGCTTAAATGTTGCCTGTTTGGCTGGGGTATGTATAATTAAACGTATGTTAAACATTAACAAGTACGATGAACATTCTCTCAAATGAATGCTTAGGTTAATTGGATGTTTAATAAAAATATCCATAATAGTTCAAAATATCCCATTACTCTTAGATACCAAAGAACAATGATAAAATATATGACAATGATTTAGGACTGGAGTCCGGACTTGCAGTGGACTCGAATCCGGACTTGAGTCCACTTTTGTAAAGACTCTGACTTGAACATGATTGTCCTGGACTTAAACCTGTACTCAGACTTCGAGCTAAGGACTCGAGCATTCAGGCCTAGTCCATCTCCAGTCCAATAGAAAAACAAACTCTGTCACATATTATAAAGACTGTCATATATTTTAATGACATGAAACTATAAAGTTTTTATAAGGATATTTGTATTGGACTTTGATGCATTTTCCATATGACTCTTACTCGAAGAAGCTACACTTGGACTCGACTGAGTTGGACGCAGACTTGCACTCGGACTTAGATGGTGTGGAATCTTATATATAACAATGATTTTTAATTTGATAATTAAAAAAAACTACTTGACCATCATTTTAACCATCATCAACTGGAGAAATTCGTGTTTGTTTTGTATTCTTAGGGGTACCGATGCCTATTTTGGCGATCACTGTAGCAGTCAGCAGGGATTATTACATTGATGACTGCCATATGTCAGTAAATTTAATCTTATTTTATTTAATTTTACATGACTCAAACGCAGTACACTTGTGTTCACAATTCAACTATATCTCAATATTGTACTTTTCATTCTTTTAATTGCTTATGCATCCGTTTACCAGATTACACAAATTTGGTTTCCTAATTATTGATCTATTCTCTATAACACAAACACGTAAATCCTATATACGAGATAGCATAGCTCAATGAACGATCAAATTTTATAATCTGTTATATTTGTTGATTCTTAAATTAACAGTTTTTATTATTATTTGGGAAGAAATAAGTCCATACAAAGGGGATCATATTTTTTCTAAGGTGCTGGCTGCGGGAAACAGCCTTTTACGTCTCCTTTTTGGGTCCAGCCTCTCTTATCCTGGTGTTGAATTTAGTTGCGTTTGCAAGAGTCATTCACCAACTCTGTCGAGGAGGCGAGAAAAACCCCCAGAAATCAAAGCGAACCAATCTAACCGCACGATTCAGGGGCGCCGTCGGGTTAACTGTGCTTCTCGGACTTCCCTGGATCTTTGGTTTCTTTTCTTTCGGTAAGAATTTTCGTAACTAATTATTTCAGACAACATCTAATTTTTACATTTTAGACTAGATTTTATATTGTTTGTTTAACTGTGCCACTTGGACTTCCATGGGCCTTCGCATTGTTTAGTTTCGGTAAGACAGAATATTTGGTCATTATATGCAAATATTTTTCCACTTGTACGTAGTTAATATAAGCGGGGTAAACTCTATTTCTGAAGCAAATTGTATGTGCATCCCAAATATAGTCTTCCCCATTGCTGGCTTGAGATTGCGCAGAGATTTAAAAAGAATTGGTGGCTTGTTTCAAGAAGCCAATGATGTATGCTCGTATTTATTACTTTTAAAGCATTGCAATTAAAAATAAAACCTTGCAACAAAATCCTGTTAACAAATTAATATAAACGTCCTTAAATGTTGATATGCATTGTCAGAATTAAAAAAATGAATATAGACAATATAATGTAAAAGTTAAAGTCATTAATAGATTTAATCAATCTGTAAAACAAATTTCCTGTTCTTGTTCAAATGCTAGTTGAGTAAATGTTACTGCAGTAAACAGGCAGCGCCCTCCCTTTACACCTAAATTCCAGAAATAGAATAATAAGCGCTTAATGCCGAAAACAGACGCGAATATTTTAAACTATGTCGTGTTGCGCCATTGCAGAATAACTTTCAAAATGTTTGTTTAGTAGGCGATTGGGGAAATCTCTAAGCTCATTCCTGTCTGCCCTTCCCCATCCCTTCTTAAACACTGCTTGCAACTCCCATTCTTTGATTCCAAGTATTTTCCCTTTCACAGGTGGTGCCACCACCGTTTTTAGCTACCTGTTTGTTGTGGTGAACTCTCTCCAGGGATTGTTTGTGTTCGTCTTCTTCTGTCTCCTGAAACAAGATGTGAGACAAGCATGGCGGAGATGCTGTCGTAGACGGGTGACCGGGGAAGAGACACTGAGCAGCACGCTTACTAATGGTAACCAGTATTGATTATACATTGAAGTGAAATAAGAAAAAATGAGAAAATTTCCTAGATCACATGGTCGTTTAATTACACTGGCATTCAAACGATCTAGAGATAATGTGATTGCTTGAATAAGACGCCACACCAACACAGGTGACCATTCATGTTGTACAGCCTGATCAACTGACAGACTAATTTTATGTAAGTTAATTATCCCTTCCCGAAGCGTCGGCTGTAAAACATAGATACTTTTAGTCATAACAACAGATCTGTATGGTAAAAGATCTGAATAAAAAAATTAAATTATAAGTAACATTAGACATTTATTATGTCTACTAATAATTAAGAAGGAATTACCACCCGTTAGATGTTCCTTTTTCTCTTCATCAAACAAATACGTAAATCTAAATAATAAAAAATAAAATATAGACAACATAGACATTTAATAAGTGTACTAATAATTAAGAAAGGATCCACTTTTATGGATGTTCCTTTGTCTCTTCGTCAAATAAACACGTTAAACTAAATCAAAAACTTATGTTATAGGCAATACAGACATCTATTATGTCGAATTATAATTAAGAAGCGATTTCCACTCGTTAGATGTTCCTTGTGTCTCATCCTCAAATATCTATATAAAAAATATAAAACCACATCAAAGTTTTCTGAAGGTTATCCTCATCCGCAATTACCTGTCCTAAATCCTTTAAGATACATGTGCACGAATATACGTACATGGAAGAAAAACCGCTCATATGATTTTGCAAACGCACACGTATGTCCGTCAGCGCATTTGCCAATGGGCGAGTATGCGTGGAGATAAACATCAAAGGTATTCACGGACAGGGTCGGCGTTAAGTGAATGATACCATGCAAAATGACGCCAGTTCAGCGTGTTTCTATGGGCAGGGATCTAGATCCCACTGTGCCATAGCTCGTGCACATATGTATATAATCGCACATGGGTTGTGCTTTATATTGGTTTAAGAGTGATTATTAAGGGATACCATAAGATACCTGAAAAAAAGTTATAATATTTAAGACACTCTTTTAATGAAGGCACGTTGAATACCTTGAAAACAGAAACATCCATTTACCTTTTTTAAAGGGTAAGTCGTGACTTAAAAGTCATCTGAGCTATAGCGGTCACTCTTATTCCAGCGTCCGTCCGTCGGTCTGTCTGTAGTGCCGTCTGTCTGCCGTCTGCCCGCCCGTTAACCAGGCTGAAATCGTAACCACCAGAATAACCACCAAGAATCTTCTTACTTTATATCCTGGGATGTCAATAAAAAAGTCTCCTCGATCACCTGAAATTAAATCTCTGTTACCAATATTCTCCGAGCTATGGGGTTCAGAACTCCCAACCAGAATAATTTAAAATTTGATACAAAAGCTCCGGTATCTCAACAACTGATGCATTGATCACTATTATTCTGTGCATACATATTCATCATGAAATGTTTTATCGGTTCCTGGAGACTGTTGGGGCCACTTTTTTTCAAATTTTTACGAAATTTTCTCTCTATTTCGAGACATTTAAAGATGTGGTCATTCGTTAACAGGACACAAATCGTAACTACTGGTCCTAGAATCTTCTTACTTTAAATCCTGGGAGGTCAATAAAAGTCTTTTGGGCAACGTGAAATTAGGTCTTTGTGAGCCATAGCCTCTTAGCTATGGGGCTCAGAAATACCCCCAGAATAATTAAAAATGATTCAAAAGGTCCAGTATTTCAACAAATAATGCATTGATCACCATGATTCTGTGCATGCATATTCATAATAGAGTGTTTTATCAGGTTCTGTAGGCTGATTTCGGCACCTAGATTTTTTTCAATTTCTCTCGCATTCTCCCCCTCTATTTTTGATACCTTCAGTTATGTGGTCATACGTTAACAGGGAGCAAATCGTAACCTCCTGACATAGAATCTTGAACTTGATATCTAGGGAGGTCCGTGAAAGTCTCCTTGAAATTTTAAAATTAAGTCTCTGCTGCCCATATCCTCCGAGCTATTGGGCTTCTAACTACCCGCCAGAATAATTAAAACTTTGGTAAAAGAGCTCCAGTATCTAAATTACTAATGCATTGATTCTTTGCATGCATATTATAGAGTGTTTCATCACTTCCTGCAGACTGTTTTTGCCACCTGTATTTTTATCAATTGTTTTAAATTTTGTTCTAAATTTTAGACCTTCGAAAGGCAGTTTTTCTATTTACAGGGCACAAATCATAACCGTTTGGCGTAGAATCTTATAACTTGACATCCATGGAGGTCCATGAAAAATCTCCTTGGAAAACTGAAATTAGATCTCTGTTACTCATATTCTCCAAGCTATGTAGCTAATAACTACCCCCTGGATAATTGAAAATTTGATTCCAAAGTAGGGCACAATTCATAACCATTAGACCATAATCTTTTAACTTGTTATCTCTAACTGAGACCGTCAAATGACAGCAATTGTATCAGTTTATCGGCTGTGGTTTTATCTAGTGTCCCGAACATCATATATGATTATTGATCATGACTATAGTTTTGTCAGTTCCTGAGGACTTGCTGTGCCATCGGTAATTTTTTTTATAACTGTTCAAGCACACGTACACATACTTTTTACACTGACAAACTTAAATCAATGGTATCAACTTTCCTGGTGTAATTTCTTCCAGCGTCCTAAACATGGTGTGCTATTTGATTGATAAACATTTCTTCATCATTTGTTGGTGACTGGTTTAAACCAGTTACAAATGTTCAGTCCTGTCTGGTATCACAATTTTGGCCTGAACCATCAACTAATGTGTTTTATGTATACAAATCTTCCTGCCCCTCCCCAAAATTTAAACACCATTTGCAATCATTTCCTTCTAAATAACACATCACTTGTAAAAATTAGACCATTACCTCTTGCTTGTCAGCTGAGCGTCAAAGGCCCATGGGTCACTGGTTTCTTTGAAGTAACAGCCACTCGATTCAAATTTAGTCTACTGTCAGGGCTTGACTATATGGTTCGTAGCGATGTTATATATACCTCACAAACGTATTTCTTGACCATTCCAGAATACAGAGGCCAAGGAAAAAAGAACTGCTCCCTTCCAGATTCAACTGATTCCCACCAGCTGTAGATAGATCCTTCACGATTTTCATTTTATTCTGGATCTGCCAAGCCGTTGGTAATAATGCATGGTACTAGAATTGCTATAAAATAAAACGTAAATCTATGCCATGATAGACGTGTGTCTGAAACTCCTGTGCTAGTACATATATGCTGTTAAGAAACCATAAAATAGTAACATAAGTCGCCGCCAGGAGGGGCAGTACCTGTCATAGGTGCCGCAAAATAACCATATGGTCAAAATACCCGGTAGGTTTAATTAGCTTTACCGGCAGTGTTAGTGTTGTTTTATTTAAGATCGCTGAACTAGTTTGCATTAGGTGAGACACAGTTAAATATATCCCATAGAACCCATAGCGGATAAAAATGTGTTTTTCATATGATGTTTTTTTCAGATTCATATAATTGTATTCAACGATTTATTGTGGTCATAACAAAATGTTAAATGAGATTTTGTCGAATGAATTTTTTTTGTCAGAAATTCAACAACCTGCACGTGGATTTACCGATATTCCGAGTTAAATGAAACATTACTCGCACATGTAAGGTGGGGTTAACACAAACATATCTATCGATTGGACTGGTTTATCTAAAGTTAGAGCGTACCTGTAGGTTGTTAATTGTAAATTTAATTCATGTTTCAATTAGCAAACACTTTTTACATTGCCGATGCATTCCCGTATACCGTGCTGTAATTTGAGGATTTGTGAGTGGTACAAAGCGTTATCCCGCTCTACAGGTCCTCTTACCACCAAACTTTCTCTGCAGGTAGATTCTTGCCTGGAAGATGTCTTAGGTGTACTTTCGTATCACATTCCCTCGTCCTAATATAGCCCTAACATGTTTATTTCTGCCACGTTCTCGAAACCGCTTATGTCGGCTCCCATCTTGAGTGCATCCTAAAATAGGAATGTAACATGTCGTACGTTGAAATTATTGGTATAGCTCTAGTCTATTGAATAATGTATCTGCGATGTAATATGTTTATTTTATCAATAATGTCTATAGTGATGAATACGATTTAGATTCTAATTTTAGATGAAATTCTTTTACTGTTTATGCAAGGCGAATAGCGTGTATGTAGTTATCATGTAGGCGACAACTTCTGTACATATATATCAAATGCTCCAAAAATTATGAGAAGCTATGTTGCAAATTACTTTTTACCATAATGTACGATTTTATTGTTAAATTGTTACAGAGAAATGGCTGGTTATTAACTAGGTACAGATAAGGTAATACAGGTGCAATACGTTGTTGCGTGAATGTTATTTAGTCTTAACCTTTGAATAAGGGGCCCAAATGATTAAGTGAATCATATACACAAGTGGTATCTGTATTTTGGTTGTTATAGTTATGTATATATAACGGTTTGTACAAAATATGAACCTGATAAACATTTGATAAACCCTAGATTGTCTTTTTTCATTGGCACCATTATCATTAAACTAATTACAATGACCAATTGGCTGGCTATTTCGCTGGTCTAAATTGGTTGCATTCCAGTTCTACCCCCGTGGACCGGTTTTCGTTTTCATGAACTGTCGCAGTGAACTGGTGCAATTAAGCGGAAAATTGTGGTCACCGCGAATGCTCAGGACGAACTGTCCAGGAGATTCAGCCCCGCGCTGACTCTTCATGCAGGCAGTTGTACCGTATTTTGGCTTATTGGGTTCGACTACCCAGCCCCCGGGGGTACATGCCCGTATTTAATCTTAGTAGGACCCCGAATTCCTCGAATTGCAAATGGCGGACCCCTCCGTCCCGGCTAGGGAGCAAAGAACAAGACAAATCCTGTTAGAACAACAACAATTAAATTGCTAATTACAGATTACTATTCGTTCTCTCCTATACCTCCACTACTCGTTCTCACCTCTAGATAGGATGCTCCGCCCTAGGCACCAAGTTGGGGACCCCCCCCCCCCCCCCCCCGTCTTAGATGAATTTGGTGCACTTGCGCCACCAACTCGCTCTCCTCTTGGGTCAGCTTCTTCTCCTCCTGGGCCAACGGATTCCTCTTACTCCAGATGGATGTCAGCCGCTGGCGTATGGCCTTCTCATGGATGTCGTCCCCGTCCAGTGATGAGAGGGATATCACCGTCGGCGTCCCCGACACGCCTCGGAACCAGGAGCCGCTCTGGTCCGGAGCAGGGGTGGTCCTTACATAGAGAGGGGACGCAGTCACCTCATCGTCATCCTCGCCCTCCTCCAGACGCCTTCCGGCAAATGCCAGAGGATGCGGTTCCATCACAAGGGGGTTTCCTGTCTCGGGGTCCACGGGAAGCGGCGGTAGGTCCCCAGGAAGAACCCAGTCGGGGTTCGACCGCAGAACTCAGGGCAGGTGTCGGCCTGGAAGCTGCTGCCTCTCCCAAGAGACACCAGGGTGGGATCCCCGAGCGAAGTGTAGTCGCACTCGTTCATCCTTACAATTTCCGAAACACGCCTCGCCTCCTATTAGACAGACATACCGGACGACCTCCGGCAGGTGAATCCTCTGGAGATGTCTCTCCAAGGCCCTAAGGCTGGAGAGAGCAGGCGGCAACTGCACACCTCCAGTAGGGGTCACTGCCCCATTGACCAGTAACCTGGCTGGGAGTCCCCACAGCAACATCTTGTTTATTCCGCCAAGCCCGGACGAAGGCAGGTCGACCACCACGCATCAGTGCAGACGAGGGAGTCCCGCCTCGTCGCCGGTTGTTGGCCTGTCCCAGCTTGAGGTGTCCGGGACCTCGGCAACTGTTGTCCTCGGGATCTGTTGGTGGGGGGTGGCCGAGGGGAGTCTCTCCCTCGACTTTTCTTCTGGGCCTGCTCAAACCTCAAACGCCCAACCTCCTCATCCGTCGTCTGGCGGAGGCGGCCAGATCCGTCCCAACAGAACCCCAGACTCTCTGGAGCCACAAAGTCCCCAGTCCGGGGGTCCACAACCTGCAAGTCTTGGTTGGGGCGTAAAGGGTCGTTAGGGAACGACAAGATACTCAGAGGACGAGAGATGTCCTCTCCCCTTCCTGCGCCTGGCTCTCCTTCATCCAGGCTGAGGGGCTCGTCCCTCAGAAGCTCGGGACACGTACTCTTCCCCACGGTTTGAGCAGTCCGCCATCACTTCAGCCTCTCTTCAACACACAAAACAGCCACTCATAAGTTCAGGCGTTCTCACACCTCTACAAGTCCAGTCGTTCGGGAGGCCTCCGTGAACGCTTACCACGCCCCAATTCCTCAACCGTCCCTATTTCTATGGTTGCAGAAGGGTATCCCTATCACTACAACCATCTCCTGACTCTGAGCCCAGGTCAGAATCATTCTCGTCCGCATCTGGCTCTACTATCACAGGGTCTGGAGTTTGAATTCGCCAATCTACAGGGTCATCCCCACTATTTCCCACTGGATATGGTCTCAACTGGTCCACGTGTACCACTTTCGGCTTAGAACGAGCCGACAATTGAATCTTGTATAACAAGTCAGTTACCCGCTGAACTACTAGATAAGGGCCGACCCACCCAGAACCAAACTTGTCATGTGCCGCGGGCGGATAGAACCAGACCACCCAATCACCGTCAGCAAACCCACGTTCGTTAGCCTGTCGGTCATACCGTCGTTTCTTTTGGTTCCCAGCCTGTGTCAGGTGCTTTCTAGCATAAGCAAAGGCCGTAGTCAGGGCCTCACGTAACCATTCGGTGTAAACTACTGGACACTGGGGCACCCCTCCTTCACAAGGGGAACGCCCCGCCATGATGTCGACAGGAAGAGTAACCTCCCTTCCAAATATCATCAGGTTTGGCGTCACGCCTGTGCTCTCGTGCATGGTGCTTCGATAAGCCAACGTCAGGTACGGGAGATACTCATCCCATTCGCGCTTGTTCTCTCTCACGAAGGCTGCGAGCATCTGCGCTACCGTCCGATTAAATCTCTCTATCATCCCATCAGACTGCGGGTGATAGGCCGTAGTTTTTGTCTTTTGAATGTCTAACATTCTACACATCTCTTTAAAGAGATTACTCTCAAAGTCTCTCCCTTGATCCGTATGGATGATCCGAGGCTCCCCCAGCCTGCAAATCCACTCGTCCACCACAACCCTAGCGACAGTCTGGGCCGTGTGGTCGGATAAGGCATAGGCCTCAGTCCATTTGGTGAAGTAGTCGCCTATCACCAAAATATATTGGTTCCAGGACCGAGGTTTCGACAGAGGTCCCATGATGTCTAACGCAATTCTTTCCAGGGGCAAGCCTGCCATCTCTTGTCTGAATGGTGCCTTATTGCTCTTTTGTCTGGGCTTCCGTGCCCCACAGTCCCTGCACCGCTTGCACCACCGTTCGACATCTCCTCGCAGCCCAGGCCAATAAAACCGTTGTCTGATGTTATGGAGCGTCTTGGAGACCCCAAGATGCCCACCAGTTTTGTGATCATGCAGCTGCGTCATTATTTCTTTCCGGATCTCAGGGGGAGCTACCAACTGATAGATTGTCCCGGACTTGGCCTCCTGAACAAACTTCCGAAAGAGTGCTCCACTGCGGGTTTCTAGGATACTCCATTGGCTCCACAAAGCCTTAAGGTCCTTTCCCTCATGGGATATTTCATGCCATTTTGGTCTTTCTCGACCAGACACTAGCCAGCGCCTGACCTTGGCAATACCTGGATCTTCCGCCTGGAGTTGACACAGCTGACCAACATTCCAGCTGTCTAGCCAGTTGGATTGAGCAGCCTGCTCGGTATTAGCTTGGGTTACCGTTTCTGCTTTCCGGGACTCCAGGGAAGTCGTACGGCAATCATGCCTCTTGCACTGAGTGCACTGCTGTCGAGTGAGTCCATCAGCATTCCCATGCTTAATCCCAGGGCGATGGCGAATGGTGAAATCGTAAGTGTCTAGCACGGAAATCAACCTAGCTGTCATGCCCTCTGGTTCCTTGAAGTCCAGCAACCATGTCAGAGAAGCATGATCCGTACGGATTAAGAACGGCCGTCCCCACAAGTACATACGGAAATGCTTGACAAAGGTCACCACGGCCAACAGATCCCGTTTGGTGGTGCAATATTTCCTCTGGGCACTACTGAGGCTTTTGCTAGCGAAAGCCACAACCATTTTGTATCTGGGACAGATCAGCAGACCCTCTGGGCGAGGGTATGCCAACACAGGTGCGGTCGTTAACATCTGTCGCAGCTGTTGTAAGGCTTCCTCACAGTCAACCCCCCCCCCCCAATCAAACCTGGTGTCCTTCATGGTCAAGGCTGTCAGTGGGGCAGCTATGTGCGAATACCCAGGTATAAACCTCCGATAGTACAAGGCAAACCCAAGGAAGCTCCTCAGGTCAGATAGACACTCAGGAGTCTTCCACTCTTGAACACACTGAATTTTGTCGGGGTCACACTGGACTCCCTCCCCCGACACAACATGCCCTAAGAACTTTACACTCATTTGAAACAGTGCACATTTCTTGGGTTTCAACCTCAACTTAGCTGACCTCAGTTGGTTGAACACCATATCCAAGTTCACCAAAGCCTGATCAAAGTCCCTCCCGAATACAACTATATCGTTCAGGTACACTAGGCATCTTTCCCAGTACAGTCCTCGGAGTACCAATTCCATAAGCCGGGAGATGGTCGCCGGGGCTTTGCTGAGCCCGAACGGCATAACCCGCCACTGGAAAAGTCCCTTCCTAGTTGTGAACGCCGTTTTTTCCCAGTCTTTCTCAGCGACTCGTACTTGCCAATAGCCACTAGCGAGATCTAGGGTGCTAAACCACTGAGCACCAAACAGTGTATCGATGGTTTCATCCACTCGTGGCAGGGGATATGCATCTTTACGAGTCACCTCGTTCAACCGCCTATAATCCACGCAAAACCTGGTGGACCCCTCCCGCCTCGTCACCAGCACGATGGGGCTCGCCCATGGGCTATCACTAGGCTCAATAAAGCCTTTCTCTAGCATTTTGTCAATTTCCTGGCTAGCTATCTCTCGCCGAGCTGGGGGTAACCTTCTTGGTTGTTGCTTCACTGGAGGGTTGCCCTGCGTATCAATGTGGTGTTCCACTAGGTCAATTAGTCCCAGTGCCCCATCCGGTGCTGTAAACACATCGCTGTACTCAGCTACTAATTGCCTGATCTGTTTCTTTTGGTCAGGACTCAATTTATCAGAGATAGCCTCTAACATAGGTTCAAGATGTTCTGGTACCAGTGTTTCAGGGGAGTCCCGCACCATTGATTTAACCGCTTCAGGAACTCTATTGACTTCTTCCACCACCCCTACTGTGAGTCCCGCCGGTAGGTGCTTAGTTTCTTCGTCTAAGTTCATGAGGGTGACAGGTACCCTTTACTTGGTGGTATTTACCAAGGCTGTCCCCATAAAAAGTCCCGTTTCCTCCACCAGTGATGTCAACGGTTGTACCAAGCTCACCCCTGGTCGGCTGTTCCCTGCTTTAATTCCATCTAGCAGAGCCGGCGTCCTGACCTCATGCCGTGAGGGTACCTCTTAGCCCACTTAGCCTCACACGTCGACAGCCATCGTTTGCCTCGGCCCGCAAGAGATACCGCTCTTGTTCAGTCTGCAGGATTCCTAATTTCATGTCAATCAGGCAGCCCTCATCCCGCATAAAATCATTTCCGAAAATCCCCTTTAGGGAGCCTAACTTTGAAACAACAAAAGTATGGTCCCAAACTCGGTTACCTAACTGAAGCTTCAAATTGATCTCTACCCGGACATCCATCGGGTCTCCTCCGATGGCAGTGCTGATGTCATAATCTGAATCCCCTTAGCCTACGCCTGATGCTATTTGGATGCTTCCGGAAGAATGAGTAGTCCAACAAGGACATATCGGAACCACTATCGACCAAGAGGTCGATCTCTTCATTCTGTACGAAACCCTCTATTAGCCATCCGCCCTTTCTACTGATGGCCCTCTGTGCATTCTTATTCGTCCTGGCTTCATCTGGTGATTTCTTCTGTCCTGCGGGACAGTTTCTCCGGAAATGGCCCGGCTGACCACACCCAAAACACTGTGGCTCCGATCCGCGTCCGGAATCGGTCTTTTTACGAGTGAAACTCTCCCCATCTGCCATCCCATCTATACTTACACTGCCTGGAGCGACTACCCGCATTCGACCCTCTCCGGTCAGTGCCTGTGACAGCTGACTGACTTGCTTAGATAGGAAGTCTAGCCGCCGGCTAACGGTTTGAATAACTTCTTGAGCCCTACTCTCGCTTGTCATGAGTCCCTGAAGTTGCACGATCTGTTTATCAGCCCGTGTTCGCAAGTCATCTACTGGAGCCGCTCTAGGTCGTAGTTTGCGATCAGACCTCACACCTTCTCCTTCTTCAAACGACTCATACTGAGTAGCCAGGCTACCCGCTTCTTCCAGACTGGATGGACAGCTGAGGTCATGGTGCCTCTTCATCTCAATGTCTCCCAGTCCTCTGACGAACTGGTCCCTGGCTATAAGGTCTATAGCCTCACTGTCAAAATCCGGATACGCCCTTTGCGCTAAACGGGATATCTCGCTCCCATACTCCATTAAGGTCTCTTTTGCGCCCTTTTACCGTTCGCGGAACATTGCCCTAAACGCACTCCCTCTACATGTTGGACCAAATCTTTTGGCTAAGGTATTCATTAGGGTCTCATAATCACGGCGTTTTTCAGTCGAGACTTCACTAAGCACCCTTTGGGCCCTTCCCCTTCAACATGTTGCCAGCTGTCCAGCCATTCCACTCGGCGATGGTTTCAAAGTGGACCTCAAAAACCGGCCAATTTTACCCGTTCACCATCAAACTTGTCCGGCTCTTTCTGTTTCTTACTTTGGCGTCTTCCACAAGTCAAGTCTGGCGACAATGGCAACATTGGTATCGGCGTCATTGAGCCCGCATGCCCCGCTCTTGCCTCTGGCAGCGACGGCCGCCTTAGTGGTCCCATTGCCCCAGGGAGTGAGCCCACCCCCTGTCCAGTCGACTGCACGTCCAGCAAAAATGGATTGGGTAAAAACTGTCATGCCAAAATAACCGGTAAGCGTTTAAACCGAGAAACGTCCCTGTTCTTACTTGGTCGAACATGAGCATTAATACTGAGACCCAAGGGACGGTGAGGTGTAGACCACCTGTTTCAAGCACTTCACTTGTTGGTAACATTGACAAGGTTAATGTTTAGCTGACGGCATAGAGGCAGTCTGTCTGTTAGATACTGGAGCTCAGGAAACTACCATGACATAATCTTTCTACGATGAGCACTTTGCCCATGTCCCTATTCAAACTGTTACCGAGTTTTTGAAGGTAGATACGACCAGTAGCGATAGTTTAAAGTTTCGAGGCATACTGGTCTTTCCCCGACTTACATTTAGAAGTCGCTATACCTGTCTTTGTAGTTACTTATACAGAAATCAACCATGAGGTACCTTTCATCATAGGAAAATACTTAATTTGTGCTTAGACCACTACAGACACCATCAAAGAAAGGGTCTACATCATCTTCCATGTGACATTCTAATGCCTCTCTGCTATTACAAAGCATTCCCAGGATGCTGATTGGAATTTTATTAACGCAAAACTAGCCTCACAGCTGAACATGGTTATAAATGGTAGCACAAGAGCGCGAACCACAGGTGAGGTGTTAGGTATCAATGAAATGAAAAGTCACTCTTCGTTACAAAATTGGACTGGTAGTGACACCTATGTTGCAATCTCTTGACCCATCTTCAGGATCATACAATCGAGTTTTTCTTTGACATTTACAATTTGACTAAGCATGACATAACTGTACTAA
This sequence comes from Sipunculus nudus, assembly GCA_026874595.1. Taxonomy (NCBI): domain Eukaryota; kingdom Metazoa; phylum Annelida; class Sipuncula; order Golfingiida; family Sipunculidae; genus Sipunculus; species Sipunculus nudus. Next base: position 28,923,441 of record CM049311.1, on the reverse strand, counting down.
CACAAACTGTGCTTTGTGCATTGCATCAAGTTACTTTAGTTGATTCCCCATAAGGATGTGACTCGACGGAAAAATGCCTTTATAATATACAGCTTGGCCCATCTGACCCATCTAAACAAGATTGTCTAGTTTTTACGCATTTTTTCTCTTGTTTGAGACCTTCACATGAAGCAGTCTAGACGTTAACAGGGCACAAACCATAACCGTTAGACCTAAAAACTTCCAACTGTACATCCAGGGAGGTCTCAGGCAAACCTCCTCGGAAACCTGAATAATGCGAGCGATTGGCCAAAAACATGATTAGAGCACCCTGAAACTCAGACAGGGCACAAACTGTAACCGTTAGGTTATTACCAGATCATACCATCGGCAATAAATACATGCATCACTTGATTTTAAATTCAGCTGAGCGTCATGACCCATGTGCCGCTGGTTTCAAGGTTTCACACCAATGTTTGCCTTTTAGACCCCCAACCCCTTTTCCGGACATTGAGACCTCTTGTTAGGTTTCATAATTAATCCTCTTGGGTTGGACCCCTCATTTTTCTGAAGCCTGGATGTATTCTCTTGTGAACCAGATACATATTTTTTTTCTCAACAAAGTTCACGAGAGAGCTCGAAAATTAGTGACCTTGACTTTGATCTTTTTAGTAAAATTTGTCAAGTGGGATATGATATCCAGAGAATGAATTTATTTAAAAATAAAGTATATTGTATTTTGGAGCAAAAGAAAGAACACATCTAATTGTTAAAGGTGCCAATTCATCTGCCTTTTGAAATAGAATTTATGTAATTTCTGGCTTCCCCTGTGTATACATTAATGATCTAAGGGTTATTTTGGTTGTGAAATGTTCTTACAAGGCCTTCGTGCAGGATGTTAGAACTTGTTTATCAACAACATGTTTGTAAACACAGCAATGTTGACAAATCAGAAAAACATGTAACCTAAGGTGGTAGGTTGCAAATATGCGAAGGTAGAAAGGTCTCTTGTTGCAAAATGCCAGTTGCAAAGTTCTGGCTTATCTGAGTTGCTGCTAGATGCCCTTGTTTAATTTGTTTTAATAATGTTGTTGGATCCCCACATATTATAAACATATTGGTATAAACAAAATAGGCAGCCTGTGCGCGGTGATATCAATGTTTTCTGTACTATTTTTATAAAAGCTCCAAGGGATTATCTTCAGTTTATAATGGTCAGATAGGTGAATGGGCCCCTTTATATGTGGTAAAAAGTTATATTGATATATATATATATATATATATATATATATATAAATATATATATATATATATATATATGAACGTGCTGACTAAAGTCCTTTATGATGTGTATGCGATACATCACATAAAGACTGCCGAAAGACACTTTAGTGGTACTGGTGGTTGGTGACGTGTATACCAAAGATATCCTCTGACCATAATTTGATGTTTCATTATCACATTTGTTCTTTTAAATATTATCTTATATATAATTTAAAATTTGAAGTAGACTTATTGCAAGATAAATGCATTTTTGTTCTTCATTGTTCTAACACGATGTTCCACATTCCAAATGTGAGACTTTATATTGTGAATAATGACCACTAAAACATGACGTAAGGAAATATTATCTATTATTATCACAATTAATTTCAGGGCTACTTTATTTCATAGATACTATGTTATGAGGAAAAGTGTAATTTTAATATGATATTGCTGCCAAGAAATAACTTTAAGCCACTAGGAGATAACGTTCCCAAAATGTAGATACAAAATCTTGATTTAATACAGAATGATAGGAAGCATGTTCATCTGAGCGCGACAAGTTGTTGAAATACTGGAACCTGTAAAGAGAGTTGCTCTAATTTTACAGACGAATGTGTACTAAATTGCGCAAATGACACTGGCAGCTTTGCCAGGAAATTTAAGTTTACCAAGACCTTTTACGACACAAGCGATGATGATTTACATGTAAAGTACAAAATGTTTATTATATTGTTGATAACCGTATTTGACGCCCCCCCCCCGGAAGTTTGAGGGCTCTCTCTAAGAAAATGGAAGGAATGAGCGATTCTCACCTAAAAAATTATGGAAGTTACAGTTATTTTCCCTACCTCGCTTGATGATTTTGAGGGCGTGAAATCATGTCAGGGTATTCACAGCCCATAAATATTGGCTAGTGAAAGAAAAATTCTCCTAAATTAGCACCTAAAAGTTTCCCCAAAATCCTCTTAAATGTCATATCTGAACCTTGGTTCAATCAAGACTGAAGTGACTAGACTACATCAGTCTTGGATAAAGCATTTATTTTTCGACGAGCAAAATACGTCCTGCAAAATAAATTTGCGAAACCAAAATTTTCGATGAAATAGTGACAAAAGGTGTAAATGATACATCATTTTCCTTCTATGGATATTTCAAACAAGTTTGGGATAGAAAATGATACTTGCCACGGTATCTGAAACTATTTACAGTCTAATTTTACAACCCAGAATGGACTTCTCAAATCTAGATTATTTTACTTTCCATTATCTCGGCAAACCTTTTTCCTATTGGCTCGGTTCTCACAACAAGCTACCTCATTTGAATTGCTATTTTGACAACAAACGCACGTGTTTCCAACAACGCGGGAGTTTACTAGAAAATAAACAACTCAGATTTATCGTGAATCCAGCGATCAAACTGATAACAGCTTGTTATAGCCCATCATGCAGTTCACTGAAAACGTTCCATGATAAAATTTAAACTAATTTAAGACAAACACGCACTTTTTTTTAGGCCGAAGCGTAGTATGGGCTGCGCGCACGCCGCTAGTGTGAACAGGCCGTACCGCTTAATTATATGCATAGATGGTCAAAAGGCTGGTTGATCGACAATTGGATGAAACAGTGAGTTTAGGAAGAATTACGTCAGGTAAACAGCATTTCTTCTCTAAAACTGTTGAAATAAAGACCCTTAAACCATTTGTGAACATAATTAATGTGCATTGGCAGTTATCTGACGTGTTTTCCAGTTTATTGTTGTTCGAGGGAGCATGCTCTCTATTCCGTGCAACAAGTTTTTATACGTTATTATAAAAAAAAGTTCCCGAGGTTGAAACTTGCAAGCACCTTCCAGGCTACATAAATTGATTATTTTGTTAGTTTTTTCAGCAATTAACAGCTGACGTCCGACTGCCTAGTTCATCAGAAATGTTAAGATATGAATTGTCTCTTGGTCCTATTTGGTTGACAATAACAACAAAGCTCATACCTGGGTAACTTCGGCTGTTACCTAGTTACCGATCCTCACATGTACAGTTATTTTAGCCGAGGGGAATGATTGGCTAACGCGAAAGTTATAAGGCCAATGGCTGTTGCGTCTGATGTGCGGCACCCCTGTATCTAACACATTGCATTAATACTTTGGAGATGAAAGAAAGGCGGGGAAAATACGATGTGTCACCTAACAAGTCACAGATCGTCAGTGAATATCAATTTAAACATGGTGGCCTCACTGAAAATAAAAACAAATACGCTCAAAATGTCGGCGGACAATTTTCTCATATTAAAATATATGCAATGAAAATGATGTCGCAGAGAGTGTCCTTTATGAGTTTTTGATCGGCATTTCCGCACTTATCGCGTGGGCAGGCTTTATAAAAATAAATTACAAACATTCTGAATGCAAAACAAAAGTAGCGGGCTTCTTTGTTCGACGAGGGGGAAACAGAAATTACATGATTTTAAATCTACATACGCGTATTAAATTCACGGAACATACTGAATGCACGGGGTAAAAAACTAGCCGTGACAAACACGACTCAGTTAGGACCCCCTACTGAGTCGTGACACAAGCCAAATTGAGAACCGCCCTGCAAGTCCACGCCACGCTTTATAACCGTATCTCCGTACACAGTCAGCAGGCAGACCGCAGGCAGAAATCTCCCATACATGCAGAACAATATACGAATATATTGGGTTATAACGGAATATTTCACACACATGGTAGGTGTCGTGGGAGAGATAAGAAACGTATTAAAAGGTCCGATGTGTTTATTTGAAGTGACACGATACTTGAAAGCAATGAGGCGTTATCAAAAATGACGAAAATATTTGCATCCTCATGGGGCCTTATAATGCGATCCTCAGAGTTAGATGTCCAGGCACTCTGGCAAGCCATTGGTCTGGCCATAATGTCAGAGGGCCAATCTGGAGCTAGGTAAAAGACGCTCGTCTATTTTGAGCACCGGCCGCTTGGAACATATTGAGTAAAGTTATATAGTTACCGGCTAATCTGCTCTTTACGGGTAAGCAAAGACTCGCGTAGTTCGTCGACCGGCGTTTGCGATTTGTGAAACATATAAAATTGCGTTTGTTCAGGGGATATTTAAATAGTAACACGTGATCTTACTGGAACATAGTACCCATGACGCATACCCTTGGCGCAACTACATTATCCAATACGAAGATATACAAAGATGCAACCTCATTAAAAAAAATACATATGAACAAAATTACAAAGTTAAATGCGTAAACAACATAGGGAAACAACGTTTAGGAGGATAATCTGAAAACAGGGAAAAGCATGAAACACATTTAAAGTTAACGATAATCTGATGGAGTCCTACACCTATTTATCTACATCCTTTTTCAAGTTACCAGGTGTAATCTGAAGCGAGTGTAATCTGAAATCACTACACCAGTGCCGAACTCTTTTTCATAAAAGTCTTTGTAACATCATTTTTTTTTCATGTAACTACATGTATTTTATAACGTGGGTGGATGGGTCCATGGCCTGCAGGCGGCTCTGTCTTCTGAATGATGCATGTATCAAATAACTGAGTCCCCAGGGTATGATGCACGAGGCTAGGATTAATCAAAATCCATGCAAATTCTAACGCATTAAACATGTCATTAAACCAGGCTTCTATCTTATAATTTGTCACATGGAGCTTTAAGCAGGGTGGTGTTATATATAAGTCTTAACATTCATCACCTAAAGATATGCAATACATGGATATTCGTCCTCTGTATCTGTCAAATGAATGAATAATTTATTGAAACAAATATATGAACGAATCTGGAGTGCTTACAGCTTCCAAAAAGCAGAAGTCAAATACCGGGCTTTCCAGCTCTTACAACGATTTAAGAAAGCCATCCCAGGTCACGACCGTAAGAGTAAGGTCAAGGTCAAAATGCAAAATCAGGTGTTAATATGTCACGTGTGATTATTAATCCGACCAAAGGACATTATTTGCATAATAGTCGAATTGAAGATGTAGGGTAAACAGTACAAAAATAAAAAAAGGAAATTCTCGTTGACGGCTAGCACTCCCTATCCTCCGGTTATCTTGACTCGGATATCAAAATGGAATCAAAATGGTTGAGACAGCTGGTTGCAACACATTTAATAAAACATTATTTAATACAAAACAGTCGGTAATGCTATATAGGTTGTACATATAAAACCTCGCAGTTACGACCACCGACGGGACCACTGTAAAGTGGTCGCATTTTCGAGGAGGTCGCGTCGGTAAGGTTCGACTTTCGATGGTCATACGTTGTTCAGTAGCTATTTAATATAATTTTGAATTACTGATTTTGTTGTCCAACTAATGGAATAAATCTTTAAAAAAACCCTCTAAGGACAACAGGTAATGAACGTAATCACATAATCACTGTTCACTTGTTCATAAGTTAATTAAAAAACTGAAACATACCGTTTCTTGAAACATACAGTTGTCTTTGAAACACATTGTATAAATCACCATGGGCTTTACGGGGAAGTGATGTACGACTCAAGTCTGGACTTGGACTCGGATCCGGACAGCGAGTCCACTTTTTCGGACTTAGACTCGATGTACCTAAACTTCGAATTGAATTCGGACTCGGAGGTCAGGTCACGAGATATCAGGCCAAGTCTACCTCGATTCCTACTGATATAAAAACTGACATTTAGAATAGAAAAATATAAACAAATATAAAGGTTAACATGCGCAATCTAATGGCATAATTTTACAAAATCAGGTTTAGACAGTGCACCAAACTGGAAGTTAAATGTCATCCAATATATAAGTGAAATCGAGAGGAACCATCCTTAAGCATACACGATGTTCTAAGATCAGAAAATTTAAGGTGCATTTAATTAAGACATTTTGGACTCGACATAAAAAAGACACGGACTCGAACCTTAAAGACTCGCACTTGAACTAGGACTCCGGTGGCATGTGCTCATACTTGCACTCGTTCTCTAATAGTGTGGACTCGACAACAACACTGTTATGGACGTTGTATATTTCATTCTACACTAGCATCTTTACATGTGGATTTCTTCTTTTGAAAGTGAATGTTATTATGTTAAAAATGAGCTCAATCTTTCAACGAAATTCAAATGTGTATAAGCTTCAATTGAAACAAGAATATATTTGTATGCTATGATACATGTTGCACATATAGTATAAATATTCAATTACTCGCTAAATTCATTTAATACATGTACATTTACTTCCATGATACAGTCCGCATTTCTGATTCCCACTTATTAAAGATTTAAATGTTCATGTCGTGTGTCATTCTCTCCAATTAATATTAATTGTATCATTTTAGTTGTATTATGCCCCTTAAAGATGCACTTCTATAAAATCTATCCGATTGGTATTTTTATTTTCCTATCTATTTTTCCAGTTTATGCAGTATGGAAAAAGAACACAAGAGGATTGAGTTACCCTGGTCATATGAACAGGACTAAGAGCGGAATCTGGTGTCAGCGGTGGGACAGATTTTCCCCACATTAAACCTACGAGACAGATCCTGCCGAGTTTCCTGGTGACTCCATCACAGATGTCGTAATATAGACGATCGCGACGACCTCTGGTGTTACACGTTGGACCCAGATACTCGTTTGGAGGAATACAGGGTACTGATGTGCTGTAAGTGGAATTTTAATTAGTCTCGTTCCGTCACACTGTTTAATATCAATCAATGTTATTGTTATAACATTGAAAAGAGAGACAAGTCTGGAAGCTGATCGAGCTTGGACGAACAGACCACGAGCATACTGTATTTACCTTTTTGTTCGTGTGGCATTGATATTGGTTATATTTGCGATAGGAAAAATATCTAAAAACAAAATAGGACGTACAGTGAACGACAGTGAACATTCATTAATACAGTGTTATCCTTGTCTTCACGTGTTATCAATGCCTGTAGACTCGAAAGCAAAAAAAAACTATGTGATTAATTATAAAAACATGTTATCATGACTATGTAAGACCTCGCTCAGACGAGCACCTCGAAAATGCGACCAATTAATCGAAGTCCCATTGGTGGTCGTAACTTTATTTCTGTTATTCTAAAAAGTTTAACAAAAATGATGCACAAGTCCTGAAAAATATATTTTGACCAAACTGTAAAAAGTGGAAACTCATTCTTCACGTTTCTAGGATAACTCGGAGAACTGTTACAGCTATTTTTAAAATAAAACCTCTCGACAATTCTAATCACATAATTTCTACAAGAGTATTATTAGAATAGCTTCATCATATTTTGTATTGTGAAAGCGAAATCGCAGAGTTTATAAGGAATAAAAATATAATTTAATTTCCATATTTTAATTGAAATATAATCTCAGGTGCTTTACGTTGTATTAAGTCTGAAGTGTTTTTGTAAAATTTAATTAAGAAATGATTATTTAAAATAAACATATTTCTATTTAATATATATATATATATTTAAGGTGCTTAATGCTGTATTGTAAAAAGTGTATTGCGTCTGATTTATTTGTGCAAATATAATAAAGAAAATTGATATTTTAAATGTTTAATGTTCACAGATCAAATACGTAAATAAATATTTTTAATGTTTAATGTTCATACTAACCGTAATAAATCGTTAATTATTCTGATAATGAATTCAGCATATTTATTTCAGCAAGTAGACCAGCATGCGGGCCGTGTGAACCTACACTGCTTACGGTGACCTGTGTAAAGTTGTGATCATGTCCTTGAAATCCTACCGATGGAAACATTGAACAGAATGATACGGTCTTTACTAAACTGAAGGACAACGTACGTCAACCTCAATCAAGGATGTACTAATATTGCATTTGGATATGATATCATTATTTGTTCTCTGAAGAAAAAATAATAAAACTAAATAAAAATATTAGTTGCCAGGGAAAATGTGACAACCGGACAGTATCTTGTTGCACAGTTAGAGTGCATAGAAAACTTTGATATAATCACATGAACATATAGGGAATTTACATACATATGTAACGCGAAATGATTGAGATTGCTGGTTGCAACACATTTAATAAAACATTATTTAATACAAACCAGTCGGTAATGCTATATAGGTTGTACATATGAAACCTCGGAATTACGACCACCGACGGGATCACTGTAAAGTGGTCGCATTTTTGAGGAGGTCACGTCGGTGAGGAATATCGATGGTTATATGTTGTTCAGTAGCCATTCAATATAATTTTGAATTACTGATTTTGTTGTCCAACTAAATCTTTATAATGAAACATGAAATTAACACGCTATGTTTTGTATGCTTTTATTTATTAATACTGAAAAGATGAGAAATATAGAACTTGTATTGTTAAATATACATCATATTACTATCTATCTAATTATTAACTATTTATTATTATAATTATTATATTTATTTTTATAGTCATTTTAGATATAACTTCGCCCACACATGAAGAGAGTTTACCTTGCGTAAGCCGTCAGCTGCATAATAATGAAAGAAGTATAGGTTTTTACCATCAGTTGTCATTCACGTGGTCCTCTAATCCTGAAAACACCTGAGAGAGTGAGGGAGGTTATGCTAGGTATTACCTTACATCACATGCTGTTTCATACTTTGCACCTTAAAGAGTTTACAAATAGTTTGAAAGCAGTCACCCGGTGTGAGCTTTAATTAGTACTTATGCCTGGTTTGTGAAGCCGCAGATTTTATCTATTCGAGTTCCCTCTCCCTCTGTCTATCTCTGTCTGTGTAACACTCTCTCTGAGAATGTATTTCAAATGCAAATGTCGTTAACCTTATAATGTTTGGCTAAAGTTCCAAAAATACTATAAACAAGATAATTTTAGACGTTTAATTGTACCGTAGTTTATAAGTACAATAAATATTATAAAACTAATATGCATGTATTTTTCATGGAGGTATATTGTGTTACGGAACCTTATATAAACAGATCACGTATGCGTGATGAACACAAATTCTGTAACGGAGATAAAAAAAATCAGATTCTGTAACACTAGGCAGCGGGAAATGTCTAGGGGAATGAGCAAAGAAGTCAGTGGTTTTTTGTTAACAAATAACTATAATTTATTCTTAAAACAACCCTAACATTACAATACACTGAATCAATACAATTATACGGTAAAACAGGGGTATAGCAACAAGTCAATACAATCACACAGAAAATAATGTATGTGCACAGTACCTGAATACCAACACCATCACAACGATAAGTCCTTTAAATGTTAACTCTCGGAGAATGACAGTCCAGTGGAAAGTTCTTGCAACAACTGAGAAAGTAAACTGAAGTCCAAATGCATAAAATCCAGGAGAAAGTCTATGAAAATGTAAAATTGCCGCATTCGTCGGATTATAGGTCCTAGAATCTGACACACGCTTCTGCGTCCGCTGGAATCTGCTCTGCTGTCTCTCTGCCCTCTGCTTAAACACAGCCCCTTATAACTGACATATAAAATACGTAATTTTCCTTATTTATTTATTGCCTTATTATTTATATTACCTTACTTTCATACTAACTGTAGTGTCCTTACAATTATAGGTGGTTAACATAGACAAACATTTTTTTTTACTTTGTGATACACAATTCCACGAGCATTATTAAATAATGATAAAATGTCCAGTGACGCAGAGAATGAAGGTGATACACAAATCCAGCTTTCCGCCCCTCATGTCAGACGGTTTTGTTCAATCAGAGGGAAAACTTTCAATAAAGGCGCATTAAAATCTTAAGGGACCCCAGGGTAACATTTAAAAAAAAAACAAAAAAAAAAAAAACAGGTGGCGCCACCAGTCTGCAGGAACTGATTTCCATGAAGATATTTCAGTGGCCTCTCTGGATGTTTAGTTAAAAGTTTTCTTAGTTCCAATGGTTACGATTTGTGCCCTGTTGACAGATGACCACATCTTTGAAGGTCTCAAAATTAGAGGAAAAATGGGTTAAAATTCGAAAAAAAATCCAGATGGTGCCACGAGTCTTCAGGAACTGATTAAACACTCCATGGTGATATGCATGCATATGCACATGCATTAGTTGTTCGGATACTGGAGTTTTGTATCAATTTTTATAATTTTCCGGGGGGGGGGGGGGTACTTCTGAGCCACATAGCTCGGAGGATATGGGTAACAGAGACCTTATTTCAGGCTTTGAAAGAAAATTTTCCATGAACCTCCCTTGATGTCAAGTCAGAAGATTCCAGGTCCAGCGGTTACGATTTGTGCCTGGTTAGATGGATGGACGGAAGGATCGAAAGACAGACGGATGGACGGACGACGGACAAAGAGTGATCGCTATAGCTCAGATGACTTTCAGTCATCTGAGCTAATAAACATTTTATACGATCCTAGAAAGAGTAATGGCTGTTGGTATATGTCCTTGTCTAGCCTTTCATAATCCCATCTATTCTTTATTTTGAATGTTCGAGCCACCAATTAACCTAATCTAAAGCATTTATTTATAAAATGTAATCATTAATAATAATTTATATCTGCACTTGTCTAATGCAAACGTTGAAAAGACCTTTCACCAGCTGTGAAAACATTTAAAATGATTTCATATACTTTACAGTGTTTTTAATTGTTTTATTTGTCTAACTCTATATGGACATTTATAACTAAACTACTTATTCACAACTTAACTTTTTGAAGTATAGTACATCATAGACTACACCCCGTCATATAAGCAGGCTTTAAGATGCCATGAACACACCACAAATGGCATTCTTAGTTAGACATGTATATTTCCGATTTTTTGTTTTGGTCAGTCTTATACGGGTTCGCCACACATTATTTATTGCGTGCAAACATTAGTTAGAGTGCACAGTTAAGTTTGTGCTGCTTTTACTGCATTGTAAGGCAGCTTTATCATTAAAACTTAAGAATGTTCTCACAGAATGAAAGGTCTGCTACCTGTTTTGATCCCAGAGTACAATACAGATATATACAATGTTTATTATACATAATAAAATAACATTCGGAACATTTGTGTTTGCACTTTATAAAACTACTTCTACTTGTACTTGAGTAAAGACTCCTGTAGGTGTACTCAAGTACACCTAAAAATTTCTGTAGTTGTACTTCGACTTGTACTTGTCAAAAGCTGAAGTACTTGTATTGAAGTACAGACCCCCTGTTCTGGACCGAAGCCTGACACACTGAGTCAATGGAGAAAAATGATCTAGAAATAAATTGTGGTCTAAATCTAGTCAATCTACCAGATACATTTTTTTCCAAGTGTTATCAAGTATGTTTGAGAAATTTTACTTTACATGTACATGTACCAGTAATCAGACTTCCTACTCCTTAAATATAAATAAATATCCTTGGGCATTCTCGGTTAGTATTTAGAAGTTTCCTTTCTTCATTCAAACCCGGGGATCATTGTCACTAATGGTGTGGCTCGTGGACGTATCAAGCGTATAGAAAAAGAAACTCTGGATGCAGAGGATAGTCTAATAGAGGATAATAGGAATCCGGGAAAGTCTCTGGAATGTCCTGTTACTAAAATACTTATTTGTAGCGGAATCTAGTAGTCCAGAATGCGTTGTTCACAAGATGTTCATGATAGTTCGCAATTAAAAAAGTCCGGTTAGCGTTTAACAGAAGTCCATGGTGGTTCTCTCGTTATAAAAATCCAAACACGAATAACGCTAAAACGTCCACAAGTTCATGTTATGCTGTCGAGAGGTAGCACCAGCCAGAATATCCTGAAGAAATCAGGCCTCGGAGCGTCTCGAGTGTTACTCCTTTATATAGGGCAATTTGAGTAAACCAGTAATGCGTCATTGCATTGAACGCGCGTTGTATTTTGTTATCACCGATAACACAGGACAAATATAATAAAGTGACATAGGTGATATTTTATTTCTGGGTAAATATCGCGTTCCCTCGCGATAATTTCGCGTTCCCTCGCGATCTTTTCTCGTTCCCTTGCGATCTTTTCGCGTTCCCTCGCGATCTTTTCGCGTTCCCTTGCGATCTTTTCGCGTTGCCTCGTGATCTTTCGCGTTCCCTTGCGATTTTTTTTTCAGCCTAGCAAGGGAACGCGAAAAGATCGCGTAAGAACGCGAAAGATCGCGAGGGAAAGCGATATTTACCCAGAAAAAAATATAACACGCATGACACTTTAGGGGCTCCATAGACAAAGTCTTGGCAAACCCAGTTGTTTGTCATAAACAACGAATACAGTAACGATCGGGGTCGACCAAACGTTCAGCAATCCAGGTCAACAGAGGGCTTCAGTCGCAACAATTAATATATATATATATATATATCAGTTCAATATGCTAATTGAGCTTCCTGGTAATTATCTTTGTATAATATATGTTATATATAAAATTAGCAACTTTAATAACCCCTTTGCCCTGCCCTGTTTTGTTCCAGTTTCGCACGTGTACCCCGACCAATCCTATTGTGCACCCGAGGACAATAGGATCAGTGTCAGTCTTTCACATGCCCCCCCCCCCCCCCGACCCGAATCGCACAAAGCATAATCTCGTAAAGTCTCGGCTTTTCAAACCACGCCGTTAGCTTCATTCTAACCACATTCACCTGATGATCGGGTCGCACCCCGTGAAACAGACTGTTGTGAATTAAGTGTTGTTTTTCTCCAGAGTTATATATATATATATATATATATATATATATATATATATATATATATATATATATATATATGATAATGCTAGGGTTTTGTATGGTCACTGGCTTTATTTATGCCCCCTCTTTTCTAAAATTTTGTATGAAATTTTTTCCCTGGACACTTTAAAATTAATATTTGTTATATACTAAAACGGTAACAATTGTAGTTGGTGGGCACCCATGATTCATTAATGCTACTGCTTTCCCCTAGCTCTGCGTGGCTCTATACTAGTGATCTTTCCAAAAACATGTACTTTTTTTATTATCACAAATCCGGACGACTTGGACAATAGAGTCAAAAGGTATATAAAAATACACTTTTCACATGCATGATGCCGAAATAAAGGCTTCCAAAGATGCGTAAATTCCTTCACATAAAACGCACTGAAACATCTTGCAGTCGTTACGGGCCATTTTGGAGCCACAAAAGGCAGTTCTGGTCAACTGGTACTCAGAGCTGACAGTATTTCACGTAACTTCTCACAACACTGAATTTGATCGAGATGCTTCCCCGTACCACGAGAATACAAAATATACCTCTCGGGCTGGCCGTGCTTCACGCAAACAACCGATCGAATACGCTTATCATGGACCAACAAGTGTCTTTTTATCTTTTCGAAGAAGTGTTAAAAAAGGTCCCTGTGGCAGTTCAAATGAATCAGTTTATTTTTAGCAAGTCGCCACAGTAAAAGAACGTTGAACATTAGATTAAATGAGTACCCATGACAGCCAAGGTTTCCAGTGCATTCATGTGTGCTTGTAAGTTTCAGTATCACATTTGACGTCACTGATTTCCCTCGTGATAAATGAAATAGATCACATTCCTCAGGTACATTCAGATGAGGCTTGTGTCAAGGACACTGAAATTGACAAAATATTAAGTTCATACTTACAAGTATCGTTTAGTGACAAAGCTGACCTAGGAATTCAGTCTTGACATCCATAATCAAAATTTGATATTCAGTCATACTCAACTTTTTTTTTTACAGAAAAACACGTATAGGTCATACTGTGTTCATTTATACGTCCATCACATACAGCGTTTTATTACAAGAAACTAACTTTATGTATGAAAGGATCCAGGATGGAGGAAGAGGAGGAGTCCAACCGAGGAGGACAACAAAAAAAAGAAGCAAAATGTGGCTGGAAAATTGGGGGGGGGGGGGGGGGGGGGAGGGACCTTCTGGACCCCCCGCCGAATCCGCTTCTGTTATGCTGACGATTCTATGACATCATAAATGTATAAATACAAGTATGTTTTAGATTGTCCATACTTTAGCGTAACATTTTTTAATGAATTTGAATAAAATTTGCATTAAAAGGTGAGCAGTAAGGGGTGGTTCTGTTGTTTTGATCCTAACGGAAGGGCGGAAAAGAAATCTTGTTACGGATAGGAAAGCTTAATCTGATAACTGGACCCAGATTTCATTAAAACTGAGGAATGCTCATGGATACTAAATGTTATATTCCGCGATCGAAAATTTTGCTAATTGAATAAAAAACTATCTTTTCATTCTAATGATTTGTAATTGCAATCCGTAAAAATAAGAAGTCTTAACAAAATATAGCAGTGTTTCACTGTTCGTCAAACCCTTGAACTGTGGTCTTTCATATATGAATAGAATACCAAATGACCGATAAAGGGATATTAATCACCCGTTTGCATATGTGTGGCACCCAGCCATTAAACGCAAAAATATACAGTTTTATGGCAAGGGTTTTCTTTTGTTTTCTGCATTTGTCTAAAGCAATACTCTATTATCATTTTATACCCAAATAACTTAAAATTTGCCTACATATTTTGAACCATTTCCTCGCCACTCTTCAGGCACACGGTCTCAGAACCTCCCATTCATTCACTTGCTAACATCCATTATGGTTCTGCGTGTCAGTAACACGTGACCGCGTGCCGGATGACCGGTCCAAACAAGGAGTTCTCCAAACATGAATGTGCACCGGTGTGAAACACCGGTTGAAAAGAAAATTGCAAAACGCATTTGATCGCGACCGGTCCAAATATATTAAATACTCGTGTATTAGAGTTAACCATCCGTTCTAGGGCTATATTTTGGCAGGTACCATTTAATTTAAACGAGAAGACGCTACTTTATGTTTTCTTAACATGCTTTGTACGTGATTAGGTCTCTTTTTACACGTCTAAAGCCCATCAACACGTACAAAACGATGTACTGGTTTATGTGGAAAAATATATGTGTCAACATATCAACAGAATAATGCCATATTTCAAGTCTATAACCAGTGAAACAGCTGTTATAACAAAATCCTTGGTATTGGCAAATCAGCAAGTATGCAGCCCCCCCCCCCCCCATTTGACCGTAATGTAAACAAATGCAAGCCTATCTCCCCAGTAACACCATCCATCCCACCTGGCAGTACAAACGTTAAACAGGCAGACGAATCATTACATAGAATGCAAATACTTGTAATAACAGGTGTTACCCTGAACCAGTGAAGGATTTTATCAAAAAGCATTCTGGTTAAAGTTGCAAAGAGACAAACCAACAAGTCAGCAAGAAACACTAACTTATAAAAAATTTTAAAATAATCCATTGCTGTCTTTTAAATATCTGCTGATTTCTAGTACTCTTTTTATATACTTTTCCTGATCAGCAATATCTCGTTTGTTGTAGAAAGGAAGCACTCATTGTGACACCCATCATAGACCATTTATCAATAAAACCCTTGCCTCCCGTTGGGTTGTGGTTATAACCCTATATTCCTATGTTAAGGTTGTGGTTGCGTCTATGGTCTGCTTGTTTATATAAGGTTGTAATTGTGCTTTATTTTGTTTATTGATATAATAAAAAGTGCCCGTTGAACATGTATGATATGTCGGAAGATATTGGAACGAAAGGGGAGGCTTTTTCGAATGTTGTACTTGGTGCTGTTGCACTAACTTCCACGTCGTAACATTCAGAGCAGCCTGAAGCTGCTTTGTAGTAGTTTTGGTCTGCGCTAAAATGTGTCTTTGACATTGATCGAATAGATTTTAGTAGTCACGTACACCAAATAAAATGCATCTATACACCCGATAAAACGGAAAACAAAGCTGGCATGCAATACAGTATAATGGGTAACCAATGAGGGTTAACAAATTTAAAAATTATAATATATAATATAAAAACATAATAGGAATGAATATATTCTGCCATAACACATTAATGAAACAAAGATAAAATTGTTTAATATGTACAATTGTTATTGATCCGTGTTGTGTACAGTAAATAGTCTGGCATTTCTTATTGATGTTTTTAAAAATGCATCGTTTTGAGATGATTTAGTTCAAGCTGACCAATACGATTCTGGTGTGAGGTCACGTGCCTGAACATTGACAATTAGTAACGGTCATCATTCTGCTTGTATCTCCAGATTATGAAGACCCAGGACTATATAGGACTATAACTATTGATATCGAAAACACGTTTACTACAACTGATGATTCATGTTTTATCTCATTTAGCCCGATGATGTAGTAACTGCTTTTCAATTTTCTCTCTGTACGTGTACGGTCTCCTGGTTTCTCTTTCACATCTCCACCGCAAGGTGTCGCCCTACGTTACGCCTTTATGACACTCGAAACACCTTGGTCTTGGTCTGTTGACCTCTGACCCCAGATGAATACAGGGGGCCGCCATGGAAAGTATTATGGCATGACAAATACATAGGTCAAGACCATGTAAACTGCATACACGTAAGTCTCTGTTTATAGTTTTAATAACAAGGAATCACTACCTTAATTTAACTGTTAAATTACGTCAAATTATAACAGTGCATCGAACTATAAACCTTATAGAAAAAAGCAAACTTTCTCCTATCACATAAAATAACAGTGCATCGAACTATAAACCTTATAGAAAAAAGCAAACTTTCTCCTATCATATAATATAACGAGCAGATATATTTACTCATTCCTATAAATAAGAGGAATCGTTTCTATCCGTGAACAAGATTTGGAATGTGTTGCCCTGGAACATATTGCTTGGTCATAACATGTTTGTATGAACAACGTGAAAAACAACTACAAAAGAACAAGAGGACATCGACCAAAATAAAATAAAAATCATAAGCAATAGAAGCCTTAACTAATAATTATGCATGATACTTGAAACTTCAAACCTTGTCTGAAAAGCGTGGTGAGACACCATTCCTTCTCACGTACTGTATTGGCCTGATGCACTTTCGAAGATCCGAAATTAAATGAATAACCGGTTATTAAGTCTTCTTTTTTTAAGACAAACACTTCTCACAATTTCAGAAGGGTAAGCATACACCGGGTTATTGCTTATTTGTGGAGAAAATTAAATATCATTAAATACTTATAGATTCCAAATGATCTAAGAGGAAGTGTTTACAAGTGTTTACACACTCAGTTTCAAAAGAATGACTATTCATGGAATTAGAGAAGAGTAAGGGCGAGGTACATCGAGAGAGGAACACAGAACACCTCACACATGTTATACCCTAATCAAGGCTACCGTGTTCTGAAAGGGTGGTGAGTCCAAAATGATCAATGAAAACATCAGTTTATTAACAAAACATTCTTTCTGGATCTGAAATACCTATGTCATAAAATCCAACAGTGGGTGCACGGTGACCCTTCTTAGCCCCTGGGCTGTATAGGCTATGGTTAATTTGTATGATTATTGTGTGTTCAAAATGGCTAAAGAGAGGATTTTATCATTAGTTTAGCCAATAAACACTATTATTTTATTTTAAGGAGAATACGAATTCATATATAGGCAGGCATCACGGCGAAAATTTGGTGCGTCTGGAGAGGAACATGGGAAAGCCACATTCATCTTATATACAATTGGTAATATAAAATAGACTAAACAGCGGTTCATTGATTGCATGTGTATATGGTCAAATATTCATATTTTTTTCAAACGGATTTCTCAGGAGAGTCAAGAACTAATGTATCAATACACTAGAGGTTCAAAAATGTCAACATCATCTAATAAAACATCCGTTGGGAAACGTTCAAAGAAAAAGCCCTTGAATTCAAATTTCTTTCAGGATATTTTATTAGAATCGTAAATAATTTCTTAATCAACAAAAACATAAACAAATTGTATTTTTATTTTTATCGGTGACTGTTCCCGACTATTTGCTAATAAAATACTGTTTATTTGAAGCGTATATGTTAAATATTAAGCGAGCTATAAACATTTACATACCCCTATCCTTTTTTCAAAGCTACTTCTCCTCAGGTGCAATGCGTAATGATTAAGATTGTCTTTAAATGGCCTAAAAGGCTATAGTATATCCATAGATAATCAATGTTTACATCTTAATTCATTAATTGAACATACTTGTGGATCTAAATATACCAATATCATAAAATACCAGAGCAGAGGGGGTTAACGCTGACCCTTCCTAGCCAATGGGCTATTGGAACCTGTGCGTGTGTATTTAATGCTTAACAATGCCGTTCATGAAAGCTTTAATTATTAATTGTTATAATTAAAACAATGTTAGAAGTAGAATCATAAAAGTCATCAAAGGAGCGGGGCAGGATAATTTGTTACAAAATCAATGCCTATATGGAGGTGGAATTGGTCCCATTTTAAAACACAGTTCAAAACCTCAGGTACATGAATTTGGTCAAATTCAAGGTTAAGAGGGTACGCGGCCATAGATAATTTTGAATCTAGAATATCCTTTTTATCACATGTATAAGTAGTAATAATTTTTAGATTTAGATTATCATTACTCAGAAGTGATTCCCCCTTTTTTCAGCCGCAACATTTTTAAATATTTCAGACCAAATTTTCCGGCCTCCGCCCCCCCACCCCCCCAAACACACACATATACACCCATTTTCAGGACCTTATCTGACTTTTTCACTGGTTTTTCACTGATTTTCAGCCTGATATATATATATATATATATATATATATATATATATATATATATATATATATAAACCTTACAAAAGATACAAGTCTATTAAATAAGACACAAGGATGATGAGTGCGGTTGCGGACTGCAAAAACACGCGGGTAGGTGTGAACAGAGACGACGGATGGTGAACGAGGGATGACGGAAGAGGGTGTGGAAGGAAAAGACGGATAGGTATGAACGCGCAAATACGTCGAATGCATGGTCAACTGGAAAACACCCAATGATCCCGTACCCCATGTCATCATTCTCGATTACAGATCCACAGAATATCTGGATCAAGTTATGGTGTAGATACATGAATCCTAGCCAAAAGAAATGTTTGTCATGGTCAAGATTTTGATTATATTGAATTTGTAACCCTATGTCAACACTCTGCATGGTATGATCGTCATGTCTCTCACTCTTCTCTGACTTGTCTGAATGCACGGACTTCTGAATTTTCTGACTTTTTGATAACTTTATAATGCATGTACTGACAACTTAATAGCAGTTTATTGAACTATATCAAGTTGTTATACTCCTTCCATTGGAGCGATATTAACTTTCTTCTTATAATCATCGTTATACTTTTTTAAGAGAGAATCTTTAAAACACTAGCACATACATTCTACAATTCCGACTATAGTGTTAAGCATAGAAATATAATAAAATATAATGACATAATATATGCCAATAATAAGATTTATTCTTGAATATCTATGACTTATTAATCGATTATTAGCAGGGTTCATGTCTTAATAAATTGAATGAAAGTCTCACGTGTTTTAGACCATTTTAGTCATATGCAAACATTATGACAATTATAGTTGCAAATAATAATAATATTAATTTGTTAATTTAACTGACATTGTCCACAAAAGCTATACCTACCTTTAATGTTTTAGTTTAATCATTCATATTACAGGTTTGGTGATTTACCATGCACCATTATTACATCTTGATTATTAGTCGACCTGAATGCTGTTTATGCAAGATTTTGTGTTTATTTGAATGAAAAACCTAAAAAAAAGGTCCCCAGGTCCGAAAATGGGGGGGGGGGGGGGGTCCAGGCCGCAAAAGGTGGTCTGAAATCCTAAAAAAAGTTGCTTAGGAGTAAAAAATGGAGGTTCCGGACCCCCTGGACTCCGTCCCCCTGGATCAGCTTCTGTTGATGCTGTTTGGAGTTGTAATCAATAACCTCTTTGTGAACATAACAGCGTTGTACTCCTTCAAGGTGTCTGCTGATGATATGCAGTGTTAAGGATACAACAATTGCATTAGGAAAATTGAGCTTTTAATCAATTAACTCCTTGTGAACGTAACATCGATGTGCAACCCCTGAGTTGCATGCTGATGTTATGCATTGGTAAGGACACAAAAGTTTTATTAAGAAAATGGACTTCTAATCAATTAACCTGTAAAAGTTATATTGATGTTCCACATTTATAAGAATTAGTAAGGTACATAATTAGTCAGCTACACGGACAGCTACCGCTTGAGCTTGAAAATGACAGTAAGAAAGCACACTATATAAAGAGCGGTTTACACGAGATAAAGTCTCTCTCTCTCTCTCTCTCTCTCTCTCTCTCTATATATATATATATATATATATATATATATATCAACACAACTATCATGGTCCTATGGATCATTAACTAATGAGCTGAAGCACATTTGATTGTGTACTTACTTTGGAGCACATTTCCTCTGTGTTTATCTAAACTAGAATGTTACCAAAAGATACCCCAAGTAATTGTACAGATGATAAATGATTTCTATTTTTTAATTACCGAACTGCATGATTAAACCATTCATTATATGTGATTTTAAATTAATATGGATACGCTTGTTAATTTTACAAGCTCAAATTAAATATAGCCCGAACCTTTTCCAAATGTCTTTTAACACTACAGTTTCTCTAGTATATGCTTATAAAGCCCAAAACATACTGACACGCGTGTCGTTCCTCAAGCGTCAACTCTGGTAAAAGTCGCTTTAGTTTATTATAGTTCTTAATTATCTGGAGCAATCTGCAGATGTGACCGGAACCTCCCGTTTCATTTTTTGGCGGTAAATGCCAAATGACCCTATTTGCACTTAAAACGCACAATGGTCATATAAAGCATTAATATTTGATGACTAATATATATAATGATAGCGATCGCCAAATTCATCATTGTAGGAGCTATTTTTTACGGCCATCTTGATTGTTATACGCCTGTTACTTTTACAACGTCCATCTAGAGTCTTCTGATAATAACAACTCTCTCCCGAACCAGTATTATTATTAACAAATATCCGTTATTCATGGAGATTTTACAAAATGCGCCAATTTGTATTCTGTTATCATTCAAAATATGTTAAAGACACCTTGGGGAACAGGCAAAAATCACCCCTTAACTCCCCTTCTATATTTCTTGATTCAGAGTAGTGTAAACATTACCGTGTTAACAAAAGCACACTTTTATCTTGTACTTTTCATACATTTAAGTGTAAGAATCTATATCTATTATGAAATATAAGGGACAGTTGACATTGCAGTGTTTAAAAAAACTGGTTGGTCTGTTTGTTTGAGACAGCTGACCATGATCAGTGATTGCTGAAGTGGTAAATTTTTATCCTTTCGGTCCTACAGTCAGAAATCGCGTGTCCCATCAGACGCTTGGATTCAAAGAATCTAACGTCATGAACAGATTTCAAGCGCCTTAAGGCGCCTTGCGTTCCTGAGAGTCCTGTGTATGTTTATGTAACACGCAAAACAGTTTTACCATTCACGTTCAGGTCACTGTGGTAGTTGCATTGCTTAACGCAGCATTGCTTATTTAGCCGCTCTTTATCCAGAGGTTGTTATTTATGCCCTGAAATCAATAAATTTAACGGGACTTGAAGTCAATCCGATTCAGTATAACTTTTATAGTATAAAATATTCGTTCTACATTTATTCTGAAAAAAAAATAGAACTCTTTAGAAAGGTCTTCCACACTGGACTGAGTGACAATATTAATTGTTATAGAAAAGATAATTTTAATATAGAGGTTAATATTAAACTCGTTAAGTGGATGAATGCATGATTCTATAGATAACACTACAATAAAAATAACAAAGTGTTCTACAGATTATCGATTACTCACGCTTCCATGAATGGAATCTCATAACATTTTTAGGGCATTTCGGGAATTGGCCAATGAAGAAATTATAAGATTGTGCAGTAGATCATGATCCGGATCCAGGAATATTCACGAATGTACAGTCATTTTTACAAGAACCTAGTAATATAGGCCAAAAAAAGTGAATGGCAGATGCTTGGATTCGTTTGAATGCAGATTTCTTAATTGTATTTTTTTTAGTATTGTCATGGAAGAATTTACTTTTCATAAAGAATTCTGAATAGATAGATAAAGTATTAATTTTTTTTCTAATTGGTCAAAACAGTTTTTTTCATCATTCTTTTTCAGGATCAAAACAAGAACCCAAATAAGAAAATTAAAGAATATTCTGCCATTGGAGCATAATTGCCATTGGAGCAGCAGTAAAATTAAACAATTGATTTTTTGGACGTGGCTTTTTAGGTAAAATCCGGCTGTAATTTAAGGATTTGGGCGTGGTCCAAAAATAGCGTTATTACACTCTACACGTCGACGATACACGTCAGATTGTCACTAAACTCTCTGCGGTTAGATTCTCTCAGGATGCTGTCTTCGTAGTATTTCAGGTGTATTTCTTCCACTTTCTTGAAACCTCCCATTGGCTACTATTTTATTTACACACTAAACCCCAGATGTCCCAGATGTCAAATTTTGTGCATTACGCTATTTAGAGGTGCGTACCGGACCACTCCCTGATGGTCCGGTCCATTACATAAGCCGCCCATTCCTGGTCCGGTCCAGCTGTAGGCTGTCCGGCCCAGTTGGTGGACCGGTCCAAGCGGTTATTTTTTTTTCTGCATTTGGTCTACAAAACTTTACTTCAATCGCAAGATCTGGGTTTGATGTTTTAATGACAAATTTGAAATCACAATCACAATTTAAAATCATAATTTCATAACAGGGGCATATATTGTGTTACCGCATCGCATTAGCATCATGGTTAGCATATAGGCCTAAACCAAATTGTGCAGGGTGGGGCAAGCTGATTCAACGAATTATCTGGACGGGGTTGGCTGCGGGTTGACATTAGCTGATCAGTTATATAGTGGTTTAAGTCCGATTTCATATAGAAAATTATTAATCTAATGTGGAGGATTGGCGAGCTGATTAAAAAAAATGCTGGACGGGATGGATGCGGGTTGACATTAGCTGATTAGTTATATAGAGTTCTTTTACGTGCGTTTGATATAGAAATCTTATTAATCTAATGTTGATAATATAATATGTAGATTACATTTAATGTATTCAACGTAAAGAAACTGGTCTAATTATACTGTGATACATTGTAATACAGAAGAAAAGAAAACTTATTAATCTAATGTTAATGATTTATTATATAGAGTGTATTTGATGTATTCAACGTATAGAAATTGGTCTTAATACAATGTGATACACAGTGAGAAAGAGGAAAGGTATCACCATTGTACAGCCAGCAGGGGACAATGATGTTGTACTGAACATGTCACTTTAATCTTAAATTAATAACTAAAATTGACCCTTAATATTATTCAGAGAAAAAAAAAAACACATATAAAATAATACACGTATACAGTGTTGCAGCTGCCATTGCTTTAATTGCATTTTACGTAGCTAATGAGTCTTTCTTTTAGAGGTTATTACCCTATGTTCATAACACGATTTGTTGGTTGAAACTGATTCCTTATAGCCACCTATTTGATTTAATCCTTAAAACATTAGGTAAAGCGGTCTAGGCCGGTCCGGACACGTTCGGTCCAGGGATAAGCGGTCCTGTATTTTGTGTAAGTGGTCTGGTCCGGACCAGCACAATATTGTGGACCGGACCGGTCCGAGAGGCCGCGGTCTCCACCTCTGCAGCTATTATTATAAACACTTTTTCTTTTAATAAAAGTTCAATTTAACCCAACGCCTATAATATTTTAATATAAAAAATGATATATATTCAGGCTCTGGGACCTTGAAGAGAGTGCGATAGATCCAGGCGTTGCTTAGAAAAAGCTTGAAGAGGAGTGGGAGAAAGATTAGAGTCAGAGAGACAAGCCTGTTGTATAGAATCTCAACGACCGAATTACTATGTATGCTGATATCTAGAGGAATATGAGACAGACACCAGAAAGGAAAAATTTAAATATCTCTGACAAAGCCAGGATATATTTCTAATTCACATTTCAAATTGAACAAGAAATCTAGATTCTATGGAATTAGAGGGTCATTATTGCGGGATGCTCCCCAAACCGTATTTGCATTCATTTATGCTGTTCATTCGTGCGGAAGTCACTGTACATTTTGTGAAAATTCCTTGGGGACGTTCCTGAATCCGGATGATGTGCCTGATTCACAACAAAATCAAATCGATTCTTTTTAAAAGAATTTTTTTCCCCGAACTTCTCTGAGAATTTCTTGATATTTCCTTCCTTATTCCATTCCTGATTGAGTGAGTGATAATGTCAACAAATACACTGGTGTCTGAAATACAAAGAGATGAAGTATTATCCAGTGTTTAAATTAGTCATATAGGAGGCGAAGCTCAGCGTTAAGACGTTGCGAGTGAGCGCTCTCTTATTAAAAGATAATACAGGGAATTCACTAAAAGAACACAACCAGGCGCATTGTTATTATATATAACATTTGGTCATTCTTTATGGTAAAACGAGAGGGATACAACTGTTCAGATTAAAGTCGCAGAGGTATTTATATAAGAGCTTAGTATTATTACCTTTATACATGCCACAATCAAGATAGGGTTTCAGTTTAATTTAGAGAGAACTTCTAATCAAACGTTCACTGTCAGCGTAAAAGGACAGCATTTTAGCCTTAATAAATTATAATTATCATCAATGAATTATGAATGAAAATTTGGTTTAAAATGTACATGTTTAATTGCAGATATATAACAGTGTTTGTAGATTTATACCAGAGCTTTGCAATTTTATGTTGTGGCCTTGGTCGATGAAAATCCCTCATTTACGCCTGAGCATAAAAGTGTTTTATTTGTAGGTTTTGACTGAAACAAAAAAAATGTAAGCAGTGCAAAAATCAAAAACTCCAAATTTTTATTTACAACTACATAAATACGGGTCAACTGCACATATACATATAATAATTATAATTATCTATATACTTTTCTACAAATACTCCCTCTATATTATACATATATATTAATAGTATATATTAATAGCATATATATAAATATATATATATATATATATATATATAAATATACACTCTCATACACACATCAAATGTTGATTTATAAATCAATGGATGATTTATTATTTAAGACATATATTACGAAGCTTAAGGAAATCCAAATATATCGCACTTTGGATATGTTCATCGGTTTAGTGGTGAGAGACACGTTGATTGTTTTTAGTATCTGAGAGTCTATTTCACACAAACAGATCTCACACAAAGCCCATCTCACTGAAGTGATACATTTACAGAACTGATCTACCACTTGAAGTATGATTGACAGCTCTCTATAATTATGGGCGGCGCTTGGTCTGTCGGGTGTGGTTTTACTTTACATATACAATAAATACCGCATCTCAAGGCCACATGTGTTGAACTTATAAATCCAGCCAGTCCTTCCTCCAAGAGATCACTGGAAACAAGACTTTAAAAAGGTAGGACTTTATTGCATTATTGTATATAGCCCCTGAATGTTTATGATTTACAAGAGTTAAAAAATAAAAAAATAATTTTAGTTTTTCCAATGAATAAGCAATATACTAAAAAAAATCAGAAGAAATTTGTCATTTTGTAAGTCTTTTAAACTGCTGCCATTTTAGGGTAAAAGGTTGGTTTCTAAATCATCCTAACGCCAGTTTTGGGCACCTGCATCAATTTGTGTGTGTTTTTTTTCAGTGACAATTTACCGATTTTGAGCTCAATCTGGTCAAAATTTAGTTTTGTTATGATTTGCCTTTAGCTTTTTAACAAACCAATCATTTTTAGCTCAACTGACTGAAAGTCATCTCAGATATAGCGATTACTCTTTGTCCGTCGTCCGTACGTTTGTACGTCTGTCTGCCTGTCCCTCTGTCTGTCCGTTAACATGACACAAATCTTAATCGCAGGACCTTGAAACTTCTATTATTATTATTATTATTATTATTATTATGTAACATTTCAATAGAATTTTTTTTTTAATTTTAACTATTGAACCATTTATTTCCATTTAAGTTAATTATAGACACGTGGGGGAGGATTTGGGAGAGGGAGACCCCCTCCCATATTGGGAAATTTTGTTAAATATGCAATGTAAATAGGACATTTTGAGGCACCTGTCACATAAAATATGAAGATTTTCTGTTCCTTAACTACTGTTCTCTTAAAAGATTTTTCATAACATATAGTCAAAATAAGAATATTAACTGTAAACTAACATGTTGATGTCTATGATGAAAATATGGTAATAACATCTATGTTTATAAAAAATATAATCTCTAAAATCTAATTTTCATGATAAAATAATTGATGAAAGTCTTATGATAAACCTTTTACCGGCTTCCGTGCATGGTCTAGACATTTCGAGTATCAGCCAAGCAGTCGTGAAATTTTCACAATCAACCTCCATACAGGCCGAGCTCTTTTGGCTAACGGGAATGCCGTGCCTCACAGCCAATGAAATAATGGGGAATCCTCGGTGTTTTGACCTAGTAGGTTGTAAGAACGAAAAAACTCCTCCCTTCGTTATATAAATATATAGATGCTATCTTAATATGTAGTTTATCGGGAAGTTGTTCATTAATATCCTCAACTCTTTAATTGGAATGTAATAAACTATGGATAATTTTTATTATATAACTGCTTAGTAATAAAAAAGAAAATAAAAATTAATTTTGGATAAATGGGAAAAGATAAAATGAGAGATCTTTCAGCTTAAAGGGGGGTGGGGGGTTCTCGGGCGCCTATGTCTGGAACCACCAATGCGAATCGTCTCATTCGCTTTGTTAGAGTGTCGTGTGAACGCTCTAGAACGGTTTGGTCCTAGTTTTCAAGCAGCAACTCTGTCACAGCTTACGCTCGAATGCTTATGTCAGGATGTTGTTACATTGTTCTACTTGTGAAATATACGCATCATGCATGGTGCCATTGTGAACGGAATATCATTAAATTTATGTATGTTGAAAATTAATAATGTTACCCGATTCACCTTTTTACAAGTGTTTTGGAAAGTAAAAAATGACCCAACAGTGCCCACATTTAAAAATAATTATATTATAATTATAATTAGTATATTATAAATATTTTACTAAGTGATTCTGCAATATTTCACTTGTACAATAATATACTTTTATGGTGGTCGTTATATTTAACAGGATAATGAATTCATGACACACACATATCAGAAAACATTTTTTCCGCTAAACTGAAACACAGAATATTGCTATACTTATCACAAATTATATACACACACACACACACACACACACACACACACACATATATATATATATATATATATATATATATATATATATATATGGTTATAGCTAGGGGAACATGGGCTAATATGGGCCACTGGATAATATGGACCATGTATGTGTCAGAAGCATTGAGAGTTTTGGCTCTTACTTGACAGTATGAGGTCTAGGATTTTGACACCAGTTCATTAAAGATTTAAGAGCCAGTATACATATGGTCAAGTTGCAGACGATGTTTTGAAAAAAAAAAGATTTTCTATAGTGCGCATCCTTTCCATGAGCACAAGGCTGCTGATAGCATTATATTCGATGTATATATATAGACAAGG
This sequence comes from Sipunculus nudus, assembly GCA_026874595.1. Taxonomy (NCBI): domain Eukaryota; kingdom Metazoa; phylum Annelida; class Sipuncula; order Golfingiida; family Sipunculidae; genus Sipunculus; species Sipunculus nudus. The sequence continues at coordinate 28,895,779 of CM049311.1, read as the reverse complement.
ATGTGATCAGCTCATGTATCTAGACAAAACACAAGTGCAGTATGCGATCTGCTTAAAGGTGATAGAAGCAGCATAATGTGCTGCTACACTCCTCAATCAGCTGTAACCCAGACAGGAAGATGTCAAGCAAGAGGCCGTGTTGCGAAAATTTCAACAAGAAAAAATCCAGACATCGTGCATAAGCAGACGCATTAATACTGGTAGTGTAACGACGAAGAGAGCTTGAGAAACAATGAATATCCAAGCAGTTACAGTTGGAAAAGCCACACTTAAATTATATAAAGATAAATCTTTAATAGCCTCCTTGAGAAGTGTTTGAATGAGTAAATTTTTCATTGATACAAGGACATAAACAAATTACGCCGCATATATAAATAAGTCACTCGGGAAAGAAAAGATTATAGGATTATAAAGATAATGCCTGATGCGCCAAGTTTACGTTCGGTTGAATATATCTCGGCGAAGGTAGTACCATGACCACTGTGACAAGAGCGAGTGGTTTTACAGAGTCAAAAAAACTAAATAATGTATTTACTAATTATCCATCAACCTTCTAGACTAGAAGGCTTCGTCAAAATTGGAACGCAAGTATGGATACAGAAGACAATTATAAATGGTATAAAACAACACTATAATAAAACGATATGAGTACGCATTGGCCATTGCAGAGGCCTTCTGAAAAACGTTGAGCGTCGTCATGGACGTCTTTTATGGAACAAAAGTAACAAAGTACCTCAAATATTTGCTTTTTTCAGCGTGAAGTGGCTATATGACCACCGTCGATAAGCTGCAAATTCTGAATGAATTAAGGGAAACTAGAAAATTGATGAGAAAAGAGGATACAATTAACTCTTAATACTCTATATTTAGAAAACTTAATTTTTTAACTATACAGACAATATCTTATTTAATTGCACACATGCGTGTGAAGCTCAGAGATATATTCGTCTGATGGCAAGTGGAAATGGTTAGAGATACAAGTGTTAGAATACTTAATTGACATGATAAGTTACAATTTAGACGCGTTAAAAAGTGACTGTATACTAAGATGTCAGTTTCCATAACATTTAGCATAAAAGCTATATAGGCAATTAGTAGCAATTTAGCTTGTCTTTTACTTAGCCTTTGGAGTGGGCAGGGTATCTGATATAGGGTTAACTAACTTTTTTTGTAAGAAACAGAAAGACATGGTAACATTACTAAAAATATGGTAATATATATATATATATATATATATATATATATATATATATATATATATATATATATATATACACACACTCTTAAGTTGATATTTGGAAGGTTTCATGGACCTATTCCCTTGATCTTATTGAGGGAGAAATTGTTCAAAAAGTACAAAAGGGCGTTAAAAAGCAAACCTTCCCCTCTCCCAGACGACTTCGGTGCTGCGCCTCTTGTCTTTAAATTCTGATAAACCACGTTTGTTTTCGTTTCTGTGTTGAGGGGTGTGTTAGGCACAGAGAGAGGATAATCGTACACGAATATCAATTAGTCAGACTAGTTTATCGAATATAAGCCTGGTATGGCCATATATCCAAACGTCAGTTTAATATGGGTCAGTATCGAAAAATATTTTTTAATAAATAAATCGTTTAATATGAAACATTGTATGGATTAAATTAGGCATATCCTGTCTACATCACGCGCTTATTCCATTGGTAGCACGGAAGCCATAAGATTGCTAAAATTGCACTGATGGCCCATATTAGACCATGTTTCATATATATATATATATATATATATATATATATATATATATATAACTATTGATTAGCAGATTTTTTCGCACGGTTGGACAGACCTTCTCAGTTTTTGATAAGTATAGATTCTTTTCTTTTTATGTTTTATGACGGTCAGATTCTGTGAGACTGTCGGATAATCGACCAGTGATAGCAAAACTTGCGTGTCGTTTAGGGTCCGTATATTCTTTGCCAGTTCTTTTTGTTTGCGTGCGTCGTGTGTAGCGGGTTGTTTACCCGTTGATTAAAGGAACATCCAGTCACTCCACCGTTGTAGTATATCTAATCCTGGTAGACAATGGATAACGCGAAGCATTTCCCACTGAAGCATTTCATCACACTTGTTATGGAAAAAATGAATTTTGTTAACTCAGGCGGGGGTATTTTATTTCTTAAATTTTATTTTCCGTATTCACGGACCCATAAGGCGGAGGCATGCATTCCTGAAAATGCTTATTTCTAGATAGTTTGTTTGTTTATGTGTGTGTGTGAGACTTCGTTTGTATGTAAGTATGTTTAGTCCTGTATAAGTGTTTGCGTGTATGTATGGTGGCCTGTGTGTGTGTAAAACTTTAATATTTTAAGTGTCATTTTCCCAGCATATTTGCAAAAATCATAATTAACTCAGAATGTCAATTTCAACATTTAAAAGAGACCAAACTGTATTTTCATTCGTATTGAATTTTTTATTCAATTTATTTTTGTAAGGTCTTGTAAATATGACAAATTGCTGGATTTCATGACAGCGACCTAGAAGCTTTACATGAATAGTCCATGCAAATACGATAGCATGGGTGGGAAAGTGAATGTGTCCCAGTGCGGCACCGCGATACGACCCTGTTGAATATAATTAATCACTTTTTGGGTTTGGTTTATCTACATATATTTAAATAAAAGGTCTTTGCTATGAAGGAAATGTGCTTGTCCTTTTTATATCTCTGGACAGAGCCATGACATTCAGGGTGCGTCTGTTGGCCTATCTAATGCTGTACTCAGCCCTCGATACTGCAAAGCCAGAAATTGTGACAACCCATGATCTGCCTTTGACACGTCCTGCTGTACAAGGTGAGACATACCAGGAGATAGTGAACTATTTTTATTGGTAATTTGTATATCAGTGATTGTATAAATCATAATTTTATTAAAACTGGAGCTAGTTAACTGTTGTCTGCGTCACCCATTTCAAATATATTAATAGTAAATTTTATTAAAAAAAAGGAATTTTGTTTTCAGAACAGATTAAGCTTTATCAGATCAATCGAAAATCTAGTATGGCTGCAAGACGGCGATCTTGGTATTCCTTTATGCATTTATTATTTTCTAGAACCGTACAAGTTATTGCTGTGCGAAATCAAATCTTGATATTCATGCGGCATCACTGGACCTTAAAAGAGAACCTTGATGACCAAAATAACCTTCAGTTAAAATGAATTGATACATGGTAAATAAAGCAATACATGTCGCAGTACGCTGTACGCTATATATATCATAGTATACTGCAAATAGAAAATTGAGGCATTGACCAATCCTATTGAACACATTTAAACGCAATAGATGTATGTTTTAAGGTGGTGATATATTATAAAAGGCAGCAATGTAGAAGAGTCAAAATAGGCATCGCCGATGAAATTTGTAATATTTGACATGAGCAAACGGAATCTGGTTGGTCAAAAAAGAATAATTCTTCGGATATATTGGACCGTTTTTTAGCTCAGCTGACTGAAAGTCATCTGAGCTATAGCGATCACTCTTTGTCCGTCGTCCGTCTGTCCGTCTGTCCGTCTGTCCGTCCGTTAACCAGGCACAAATCGTAACCGCTGGACCTAGAACCTTGTAACTTGAGATTCTGAGAGGTCCATAAAAAATCTCCTTGGAAACCAGAAAGTAGGTCTCTGTTACCCATATCCTTCGAGCTATGTGGCCCCAAAGTACCCCCCAGAAAAGTCAAAAATTTCATACAAAAACTTCAATATCTCATTAACTACTTGACTGATGGTCATGATTTTTGGCATACATATTGATCATGAGATGTTACATCACTTCCTGCAGACTGGTGGCGCCACCTGTATTTTTCGATTTTTTACGAATTTTTTTCTCTATTTTTGAGACCTTTAAAAATGTGAACATCTGTTAACAAGGCACAAATCATAAAGACTGGACTTAGAATCTTAATTCTTGACACACTGAGAGGTCCATGAAAAATCTCCTTGGAAACCAGAAATTAGGTCTCTGTTACCCATATCCTTTGAGCTATGGGGCCCCAAAGTACCCCCCAGAATAGTAAAAAATTTCATACAAAAACTTCAATATCTCAATAACTACATCACTGATGGTCTTCATTTTTGGCATACATATTGATCATGAGATGTTCGATCAGTTCCTGCAGACTGGTTTGCGCCACCTGTACTGTTTGATTTTTTACGATTTTTTCCTCTATTTTTGAGACCTCTGAGGATGCTGTCATCTGTTAGCGTGGCACAAATCGTAACGACTGGACCTAGAATCTTCATTTTCGACACACTGAGAGACCTATGAAAAGTCTCCGTGGAAACCAGAAATTAGGTCTCTGTTACCCATATCCTTCGAGCTATGGGGCCCAAAATTACCCCCCAGAATAGTCAAAAATTTCATAAAAAAAAACTTCAATATCTCATTAACTACATCACTGATGGTCATGATTTTCGACATACATATTGATCATGAGATGTTTCATCAGTTTGTGCAGACTGGTGGCGCCACCTGTATTTTTCAATGTTCACGAATTGTTTTCTCCATTTTTGAGACCTTTAAGGATGTAGTTATCTGTCAACAGGGTACAAATCGTAACGACTGCACCTAGAATCTTCGTTCTTGACACACAGGGAGACCCATGACAAGTCTCCATGGAAACCTGAAATTTGGTCTCTGTTACCCATATCCTTTGAGCTATGGCACTCCAAAGTACAGCTCAGAATAATGGAAAATTTGATACAAAAGCTAAAGTATCTGAACAACTAATGCAGAGATAACCATAATTGTTTGCATGGATATTGATCATGGAGTGTTTCATAAGTTTCTGCAGACTGGTGGCACCACCTGTATTTGTTCGGTTTTTTTAACGAAATTTTTCTGTATTTTGGGACCTTTAAAGATATGAACATCTGTTAACAGGGCACAAATCATAAAAACTGGACCAAGAATCTTCATTCTTGACACACAAGGAGACCCATGAAAAGTCTCCATGGAAACTTGAAATTAGGTCTCTGTTACCCATATTCTTTAAGCTGTATGGGTCCAAAATACCCCCCCCCCCAGAATAATGGAAAATTTGATACAAAAACTGCAGTATTTCAATAACTACAACACTGATGGTCATGATTTTCGGCATACATATTGATCATGAGCTGTTCCATCAGTTTCTGCAGACTGGGTGTGCCACCTCTATTTTTTTTCAAATTTTTACGAATTTTTTTCTTTTTTTTTGAGACCTTTAAAGATGTGGTTATCTGTCAACAGGGTACAAATCGCAACAACTGGACCTAGAATCTTCATTCTTGTCATGCAAGGAGGCCCATGGAAGGTGCCTGTGGAAACTTGAAATTAGGTCTCTGTTACCCATATCCTTCAAGCTATAGGACTCCGAAGTATCCCTCAGAATAATGGACAATTTGATACAAAAACTGAAGTATCTGAACAACTAATGCAGAGATCACCATGATTTTTTGCATGGATATTGACCATTAAGTGTTTTTATTAGTTTCTGCAGACTGGTGGAGCCACCTGTTTTTTTGTATCCGCCAAAACGAAGTTTTGCGGATACTATGTTTTTTACCGAGTTCCTCCGCCGCGGCGGCGTTCGTTTCCAGAGAGCTCCTCGGAGACTAATGGACCGATTTTTCCCAAACTTACACCTATTATCGGGTCACATGTGAACTTGTGCCTAACCAATTTGCATTGACCTCTGACCTTTCCTCTCTATCCAGTGTCCATTTGTGGGTCTGTTTCCACTCATAAACCCTCATATCTCGGGAACCGTTTGACCGATCAGGAAATAAAATTGATACAAATGTAGCCCTTGGATTGCTTTATAACATACACAAAAAATGGTGGCGCCACCTGTAACCATGTTTGCACAGTGTCCATCTGTTCATCTGCCTTGGGTTAAAATCACTCATATCTCTGCAGTGAATTGACTAATTCACCTGAAATTCGTCATGTGTATACATCCAGGATAGCTTTCTTGATTTTATGACAGGTGGCGCCACCTACGTTCACGTTCACACTGATGACATCCAAGCTTTATATCTCGGGAACCGTTTGACCGATCAGGAAATAAAATGTATACAAATGTAGCCCTTTGATAGCTCTGTAACATACACAAAATATGGTGGCGCCACCTGTAACAATGTTTGCACAGCGTCTGTCTGTTAGTCTGCCGTGGCCTAAAATTACTCATTTCTCTGTAGTGGTTCGACATAACTGCCTAAAATTTTGCAGGTTTATACATCGTGGACAGCTTTCTTGATTTTATGACAGGTGGCGCCACCTACATTCTAGTTAACACTGGACACATCCAAGCTCATATCTCAGGAACCATTTGACCGATTGGGCCAAAATTGTGCATGTGTTTAGATCTCACATAGGTCTTTATCATACACAAAACTGGAGGGGTTACCTGCAAAGATTTTTGCACAGTGTTTGTCTGTTTGTCTGCCATGGGCAAAAATCGCTCATATACATGTAGTGGTTTGACTTTTCTGCCTAAAATTTTGCAGGTGTATACAACTTGGACAGCTTTCTGGATTTGTGGTAGGTGGCACAACCTACATACACATTTAGGCTGCAGACATCCATGCTAATATGCAACATACCTCACTCTATTTCCCCTTTCCACTCAATCCATGCCTCACTATCCGATTTTGGCAGATACATGTAGTCACTTGTCGGTTACCTGTATTCTAGTTTTAAAAGTTTACACATTTTTCTCTATTTTTGAGATATATAAATACAGACTAAATCTTGGCCTGTTGGTTAATCTGTTTGATGCTTCAGTTGAATGGGTATATACTACCATTCTGATGATAAAATTTCCTTTTGCGAATCTCTTCCCAGTCAGCTGAGCGTCATGGCCCATGGGTCACTTGTATTACAAACAACAAGCGACTATTTCATTTTGTTAAGCTCTACGTAATGTGGTAGAGTCTACACCTTCCGAGTCCAGGTCACTCGAATCCGAGTCCAAGTCCGAGTTATTGAAGTTCGAGTCCAAGTCAACTTTATTCGAGTCAGAGTCATTTGGACCCCGAGTCCAAGTCCGACTCCAATACAAATATTGTTATTAAAGGAAATTATTAAAAGGAAATTTGAGATAATCATGCAAATTATATGTTAGTTCATAAGTGACCTTTTATTGAATTTTCAATTAAGTTCAGCCCTTAATAAAACTAAAATTTGGAATGTTCAGTCTTATTTGTTGTAATATTCTGTTTGTAGTTCACCTATATATACCATCGTTATAAGTATGTAACAGTTTTCTTTTCGACTGGACTCGAGCTGATTTCTGGAGTCCTTACCTGCGAGTCCGAGCACAAGACCGAGTCAAAGGTCTTCGAGTCCAAGTCCTTAACTCGTACCCTACACTATTGCTAAGCTCAAGAGACCTTGCTCTCAGGTCAGCCTGCAAGCAATTTTGTGAATTATCCAAACCGCGAAATAACGGGTTTGAAAGGACCTTCATTATATGAAAATTAAACGGCTTTTGAAATATTCATACAAAATTTAAGATCAAGTCTATCCTTAAATTTTTAATACCAAGTTAATTAGCATTTTCATGGCAATATTTTAGATGTGATTACCTCGGCCGTTGACAGATATACTACTGCATGTACAAAGCATATTTGTCTTTTGTTTAGATGAGGGTATGTACATATTGAAGACATCGAGGAAAGTGTCGAATGATATGAGTGAAGGTACTACAGAAACAATCAGCAATGATACAGGAAGAGTCAATCACACCGCCCACAGTGCTGAGGACACCGTCACCAGTACTGCTAACACAGTCAGGCACAATGATGGAACGGTAAGAAATACTGTGGATAAAGTCATTGATAGTGATTTTACCGTTAATGAGAGTTCAATAAGCAATACCGCGATCAACAATGCACATTTAGTGGATCAGACAACCGCATTTTATGACACGTCAACTAATGCTTCTGGACAGAAAGAGGAAGACGTCACAGGTATAATAGACCGAGAAAGTTATATCCTGGCAAGAAAGGTTATCATGTGGGGGTTCACACCGACCTTCGCAGTTGTCGGGTTTGCATGCAACTGCATCACATTGCATGCGCTGCGAGCTATGACGTCATCCGGCAGCAGCACCTCCTACCTGAAAGCCCTGGCTGTGTCGGATACGGCTTACAACCTCCTTGGTGTGTACTTGACCATAGGTGTGGTGTTAGAAGATTTGGGCTATGAACCCGTCCGAGATTTCAACGTGTACGCGTACACATATCATTGGGTGTTTCTTCATAGAGCACTGAATCGTATCTCTGCAGGATTCACAGTACTTTTGAGTGCTGAGAGATTCCTGGCGGTTATCTTTCCGTTTAAGGTAAAGCAAGCTTTTTTAACACGCAGGCCTGTTATCGTAATCACTGTTTGCGCCATCGCCATTTCCGCTCTTTTGCTCGTCCCAAGCTTCATGTTTGAGGGACGTGAAGTCGTTGACCCAGTTACCGGAAGATCAAGCGTGATACTGATGGATTCAAAAGCCGGCAGAGACCAGAGTGCGTTTTTCCAAGGTTACCTTACATTTAGTTACATCATATTCTCTGTAATACCAATATGCCTTATAATCTTCCTAAACGGAGGCATACTCATCAAGCTGGTCTTGATGCGGCGTAAACGTGCCAAGATGACGACAGCAGCTAGAGCACGCGAACACCAGATCACGAGATCACTTTTACTGATATCTCTAATGTTCTTGCTGACAAGTTTCCCAGTGTTGGTACTTTTGTTCATTGGAAAGATAAATGAAGACGTCTCTGTGAAGTGGAATGAGCAACTCCTATACAAGTTGATGGTTGATCTCTATTCTGCTCTGGGCAATTTGAACTCGGCGACGAATTTCTTCATCCTAACTTTGTCCAGCTCTGCATTTCGGACCAGTCTTTTGGCTGTTTTTCGTAGAAGTGTGTGAAATGCAGCAGTTAAAAAACACCCACGTAAAACTGATATATAAAATTGACATGGAAAGCATTCCGGTAAATGGACCTGACATTGCCTTTGAACTATAGTAATAGATATATGCCCAACAACTTTACCAAACCACAACCAGTAAAAGGAGGGATTTAAGCATGTTTGGCCTGACAGTTGACCAAGGCTCTGACTAACAAGCATGGCCAGTAAATGTGATAAAAAAAAACAACATAACTCTCGCTTTATAAAAAGGAGGGGTTCAACCCAGAGGGATAAATGACAAGACCTAATACAATGTCCCAATTCCCGGAAAAGGGTGGGTGGGTTCCAGCCCTCAAAATAGGTGATATACGATTTAGAAAAAGGTTGCGGCTGAAAAGATTGTACGGACCCCCTTGACTCCCCTCAGTTCCGCTTATGCTACCAATGAGGTATGCATATTTCCGTTTCTTTCTTCCTTGCCTTAAAACGTACATTTAATTAATCTTTCTTAATTAGTCTTCCCCACATCTACCTACTCTTTCAACGCCCAGCAATAGTAACAAGTCAAATATCATCAAAAGCCCGAGTGGCCTCAGGTACAATGCCGGTTAGCAAATATATATATTGTAACTGACCAGGTCTTCAAGGTCAACATACCGGGTTATGAAATATTTTTTTTCGCCATGAGCACAGCGCCACAAAAGAGATGTTTAAAAAATGTGAACATATCTTATTGAGACAATAGCTCAAAAAATGTTATATTTTATTCTAAGGTTTTATTAAAACCGAACATTACTCTCAGTCAATACATCTCTCCAGCCCCGTAAAAAAGACCGGTATACCGGGCTTATCAGCTAGTTTATTATAAAATACTTCTGTATGTTTACTTTTTATTGGTCCTTATATATGTCCCGTACTTTAAAAGTTGCATTATTTAGTATAAATGGGCAACTGAACATAGCCTTATTATAGTTGTTAATATTAATGAGGATGCGAAGTGAAGTAAGGTTTAAAGTTTTGTCTTACACTTTTGCCTCCTCCCCGTATAGCCAAATCTTGGGATCGCCACTGCCTACCAAATGCGAGAAAATAAAATCACTTTTAACTCAGCATTAAAGTAAATTCCTCTGCATATTTCTGACCGTATGAACACTGGCATGGTGCGCTGATCAATAAACGATAGTCAACTTGTACGCGAGACAGGAAATAACTCGCTACCATGGAGACGGATTTACATTTCGGTTAGTGATTTCACATGTATTCTTTTGTATAAATTCATTCCTCATAGCCTAATGTTAAATTATCGGGTGTTTGCCACGATATCAATTTCATATAGGATGGATGGTTTTGCAGCAGGGGTTCCCCCGTATGGCTTATATAACGACTCAGGTAAGGCTCACCAGTCCAACATAAATTACTGCTGAGCATGTATTCATGGTTAGACCGCCCCTTTTACGTCCATAATCGTTGCTACAACGTTTGCAAGCATGCGTATACACGCACGTACACAGGAATTTCAAATCTTAACGTACATACTAAAACGCGTGCGGCAGTGGGTGCGGACGGTGATAAAAGCAACATTAATCTTATAGAAATCAACTTAAATCTTTTAATTATATTTTCATATATGCATAGTATAAGACATATATTGCAACTTATGATACAATTCAATCGCATTGATATGGCTAAAAATTATACATTTTTCTATGTTCAAATTGTATTTAATTTCATTTATTGTTGTATTGTATTTTTGTACTCTTTAAATTTCATGTTTTATTGTATTAATTTATTCTGAATAGTCAATAAATGTGAATGTAACTGTAAATAAATGCAATGTAACCATAGATGCGATGAAAGTAAACGAGATTCTGTTATTATATGTATTTTAATTTTTTTTTTATTGTTGTAACTTCGGCTGAGATTTTTCGCACCAATTAAAGTGTTGTGTCTCAAGTGTTTTTGTTAATATGCAAGCTATCGATTTCCCTTTTCCTTAAACCACTAGATTATTATTTCTTTAAAAAAAAGTGATCTTCTCATTGATTTGTCCGACTCTACTAAGTGAATATTTACTGTGTAGATCAGGAACTTAACTATTAAGGTGTACATGACAGTTCCTCCCATAAACTTTTAACATTCATCCATGATAATTACAAGTATATACACCACCTCCATACAAGTGTGAACATTTATTTTTTTTCTTCTCTTTTTTATTTGTAAATATTACAATTTTACAATACAAATAATAAATGAATTGAAATAAAATATGAACGTAAGAAATATGAATATTTCGGTTTAATCAATGAGGCTTAATTGTTTAATGACCTGTTGTATGTTTCTGACTAAGAGGGTGTGTTAATATAAAAGATTTAAGTTGATTTCCGTATGATATATGTTTGTTTATACACCGTCCGCACCCATAACCGCCGAACACGTTTTAGCATGAAATCTTCTCGCGCATGCGTGCACTCGATTTAGTAACGACCCTTAATAATAGTTAGCATTGGCATTGGTAGATGGCGCTTGGTACGAGCTGTACTTCGCAGCTCAGTTCAAGGATGAGCATCACGGTGAGGGTGCACAAGCTATCCACACGGTGGATGGGAAAAATCCGCAGGGGCCATCTTGGATATTTGAAGCAAATGATTGGTTATATGGCTTCGTTGTAAACCAATGAAATGGGGATTCCCTGTTGCCAGCTGTCTCTTGCCAGACCAGCCGACACACGGACCCGCTTCGTGTCCAATAATAAAGCTACCATAATTAATACCCCTCTCTATCCCATGGCGTACCCCAACCTCTGTACAGGGTCAAGGTCAATTGAGCCAAAGATATATTTATGCGAGGTAATGTGCACACTGCAAGGAACTTAACGGCCTTGACTGACAATGGCCCGTTTGCTGGGGCAAGCACTGTATGCAACCTTGGCGGTCCACGTGCACCTTGACGTCACCTTTCACCCGGGAATCGTGCCCATTTACCAAACACAGATGGCACGTGCTATTGTTTGTATACATTTACAATACCACGTCACCGATATCGTGCAGTAATGTAGTTCTCCCAGTTTTACAACATTAAAAAAAACAATAACAAACAAACAATCATATTCTTTATAACCTGGCTATATATTTTAAATGAATGTTGTCAATGTATGTTCTGTATTTGCTGCCTTTATTATTGTAATGTTCAATTGCCAGGCGGCATGGGTTGCGTTCGACTTGAAATAGTGCTGTACGCACATTGATTGGCAAGAGATCTATCCCCTTCTTAGGAGAGATCACCGTGTGGAGAATAGGCGTACTTCTTGAACTGATACCTCTGATTATTAACAGATGGCGGTGCAGCTTGACAGTTTTGAATCAGTTTCATTCCAACGTGTATCTAGCATTTTTTTTTTTTACTGAAGCAGATTTATAATCCTTCCTGACGAAACGAAAGGGATAAAATTAGATTTCGTTCCTTTTGCTTAATTTTTTTTGTAATTTCTTCTCTTTTAAAACTTAGGTAACAGCCATAGCTGTATCCTCTCTGTATTCATCCGACCAATCCATAACATAGCTGTATCCTCTCTGTATTCATCCGACCAATCCATAACATAGCTGTATCCTCTCTGTATTCATCCGACCAATCCATAACATAGCTGTATCCTCTCTGTATTCATCCGACCAATCCATAACATAGCTGTATCCTCTCTGTATTCATCCGACCAATCCATAACATAGCTGTATCCTCTCTGTATTCATCCGACCAATCCATAACATAGCTGTATCCTCTCTGTATTCATCCGACCAATCCATAACATAGCTGTATCCTCTCTGTATTCATCCGACCAATCCATAACATAGCTGTATCCTCTCTGTATTCATCCGACCAATCCATAACAATTAATACACGTCCTTCGGTATCCTTGCTTTTTAGACTAGCTTCCACAGTACACGCGTCCTTCCGTATATTTGTTTTTCAGCACTGCTTAAGACAGACATTTCCCTTCGCTGACATCTCGTAAGAAGATGGGAAAAATTAAGTCATACCGCCAGTTTCGGCTCTGTATGTGCCTTGGGGTTCGAATTTTCTCTTCCACCAAATAGCCCTTACGTATATTGCCCAGTCAACAATTATTCGTTTGATTAACGTCGTCTTGCCTGTTCCGGCGGCACCTTCAGGGTACAAATAACTTGGTAGCCCGTCACTTTTGGTCTGAAATGGAGCACATAGGTTATTGTCGGCCAGCTGGCAATATAAAACTTTAATATAACCAAAACCTGGTATTTGGTTGTTGTAACATTTAAGATGGTATCCATAGGGACTCTATACATGACACCGTATGGCTGCCAAGAAAACTTTCGGACTGTTCATTATTTTACTTTTATCCAGTGTATTTCTTTCATATTTATCTCATTGACTTTTAGTCAGAAGCTGGTAACATAAATGATAAACCTTTGTTAACATACTGGAAAAAAAAAACCAAATGCTTCTCCTGCAGAACCTCTGGTATTTGTTTCTTTTTTTGCGTAAACAAGTTGTGTGTACAGGTTATCGAGTTTCACCGCCACTACATCATCTGTCCAGTCCCACAATTCTAAAGTGTCGAACTCCCTCAATATCGCAAAGGCCAATTCGCTCTGTATTTCTTTTGATATTCTGATGCTTGCTTCGTCGGGTATATCTCAGAACATATAAAATATACAATCAAGATATCGACTCTTCAATGCAGAGCTGCTACAATTTAAGCAATGTGTGTTACTTGTTTTAAATGTGTTTAAAAGTGTATGAGATTCTTACAGTTCAGTATTCAATGCTACTATATTTTTTTTTTTTTTTAAGGAAAAGGTTAAACAGTATATAATGTCCAAAAATATAAATTATTAATTTAATAGTACACGAGACATTCATCTTGTACACCCACAATTCATTTTTCTGCACAATGTTAATTGTTTGATCTGAATAATATATGTAATGTAAAACAATTGGCCCATGGGCCAAGACGCTCAGAAGAAGTTGACATACTGGTGATGCATCTATTAATTATTGATGTTATGATCTTCCAGAATGCTCAAATTCATGTTTTTTTGCACAGAACTCTTAGAAAACAGGTTACAGAGACCATATTGAGGCATTCAAAGACGATTTTACTAGGAACTCTTATGATGCTTAGTAAGAAGTTTCTATGTCCCTGCCCGTCTGAAATATGTTCTTTCACAAATCTCCCAGAATAAACGTTACAGTGACATTTCAGGTTCCCAAGGAACTTGTACAGGAACCTCCCTGGATCTTGATCAAATTAGAAAATTCTAAGTCTTATTGTAATTAATTGGGCAATGTGCGTATATGCCTGAAGACCCCTCCCCCCCCCCCCCCCCACCCCCCCCCCCCCCCCCCCCGCGGATTGAGTATAAGGATATGGCCTGCGTTGAGTGATTCCCGGTAAATGACGCCAGTCTGACAGTTTTTAAGAGGGGGGGGGGTATCAAGTCAAAGGAAATACGTACATATATTCGCACATATGCGCACATTGGCTCTGCTTTATATTGGTTTATTTAACAGTAATAATTTACGAATACCCAGAGAAACCCGAGGTAGTAATGATATATTACGGACACAACCGTATGAAACGTCCTTGTCAGAGTTATTCCCAAGGGGACAGAGATTTAATCAGATAAAACTGAATATCTTGACAATAGTCTGACATTTGTAATATACCTCACAAGAATCTTTCTTGTTCATTGCAGAATACAGAGGCCATGGAAAAAAAGAATAACTCCATTCGTGATTCAACAGAATCCCATCACCTGTAAACAGATCCTTTTTTGGAAATTCATTTTATTCTGGTCCTCGCAGGCCGCCAGCAATCATGTGTGGTACTAGAATTGGTATAAAATCAAACGTATTCAATGCCGTAATAGACGTGTGGAGATATATCAAAGAAAAGGGGGCATGTAAGAATATATGTATCGAAATCGATTTACTCTTCACAGTAGGGCTTTTTATTTGTTCAATAAAACATTCCCTGGATTTATGTTCAGACGCGGATTCCATAGGAAGAGAATAGACGGAATAAAATTCCTATATTTTTAATACGCTTCCTTAAAAAAATAAATAGCGGTTACAAAACGAGATGCGGGTACTTTACAAGAAAATACATCAAGCCATCAGTAAAAAAAAAAAATAAATAAATACACATTGAACAAACCCTTTTATCAACAGTATAGGTTACAACTCGTTATAATTTTACGAGAAGATAGGTGATATTCACATAAGACATTTCACTTAAAATTTAGTTAGCTGCACCGAGATAATTGAGCATAGTAAATATTTCAAAATTGTTCAGATAATAAATACAATCAGCACTTCGACAGCAGAGCGTCTTTTCGTTGTCTGTATCTCTGGCGAATGTAACGGTTGATCCCGGTCAGGCTGATGCATGAATGTCGACGAAAACAACGATTAGCCGACAATTAACGTCGTCATAAATGATGATTGATCCAAAAAAATAATCCTGAATTTACC
The DNA here is from genome assembly GCA_026874595.1 of Sipunculus nudus. Classification (NCBI taxonomy): domain Eukaryota; kingdom Metazoa; phylum Annelida; class Sipuncula; order Golfingiida; family Sipunculidae; genus Sipunculus; species Sipunculus nudus. Next base: position 28,880,351 of record CM049311.1, on the reverse strand, counting down.
CTAGGTATCTCAAGTATTTGTTGAGGTGAAAATTCTTTGAATATAAAAGTTTGTTGGATATGAATGTTCATAAAAAAACTCCAGGTACGCTATTGACGAATTCCTGGTACACGCTTGTGAGATGAATGCGAATTCATTAATAAGAAATAGTTGTGGTTGCTGAAGCGAATGTCCTCAACGAATCCATATGCCTCTTATGAACACGTGCTAATAAAAGTAAACATTGTGCTCTTTTACAGAAGTTCAATACGTCCCGAGTAGTTCGTGTATTGTAGTAGTTTATTGAAGAAATAAATGTGAACTGTATGGTCCTTTTACTGAAGTTCTGCACTTGTGAAAGAACAAACCAAATGACCCAAAACTGAGCATTTTCAAGAGCTGAATAGATTTGAAGAAATATAACATAAGGAGTCCTTTGCTCTTTGGTTGCGTTTGTCTCCCAAGAAAACCTGTGGACTTGTATGTCATGACTGAATAGTTGACCCTTGTCTCTAAGGAACTCCCAGGGCGCAGGCTTAGCTGTTTTACAGACCTTGACGGTCAGCCAGGGGCGTAATTAACACATTGTAACAAATGACCAACACAAGAGCGAATGTTTCGCTGGCAAACTTTAAAGTGAATTAGGCATGATAAAAATTACAGCCAAGCATACAAATGGCGGCCGGCAAAACACTTAGTCGTCTATACATCATAATAAACAGATCCACACGTTCGGTAACGCATAAAGTGGCTTTCAACCCTTATGCAGAGGCCGGATCCGCTTTTGCACGATTGACTTCCAAGGGAAAACTTTGTAATTTTAATACAATAAGAATTTTAATATTAATAATATCAACCTGACAACTTTGCGTCTTTTGATTTTTATGTTGAATGTTTTCAATACATGCTTTGTATTCCTTTCCTATGTCCTGCACATTCTCAGTTTTTTTTCCAATAGCCCCGCCAGCTTTTCATTTATATATATATATATATATATATATATATATATATATATATATATATATATATATATATATATATATATATATATGACGGGGCTATTGCACACAAAAAAACTGAGAATTCGCTGGGCCGTTTAATGATTCCTGAGCCCGGACCAAACTGCTCAAAATGCGCCTTTCTCTGACTGGTCAACATAAATGGCCGGGAGCATAGGAGGCCCTAGATCCCTTCGGACAAAACGAAACCAACTGTTGGGGTTCCCAAAAATGACCTTTGTTAACATATGGGAGAAGCTTAATGATGTTTTAGTAGCCAGATGTATTCACTGTCAGACTTGGATTGATATTCTATATTTCATGTTAATGGCTTATTTGAAACCTACTATTCACTTTCCTGATATGTAGAATTTATAATGTTTCTGTCTCATTCCAAACTGCAGGTAAATACTGCAATGGATATCATTGATAACGCCTCTGGGTAGATAAGCTTGTTCATCAAGTATATGTCTACAATCTGTTAGTAAATATTGCACACGTGCCTATGTTAACAAACTTGAAAAAAAAACATGTAACTTGGATTGGGTGATTGCGCATGGAACAAAAGTCATTACTTATTGTCGGTGAGATGGTAGTATTTCTCCCAAATTTAAACCAAAACAACACTGCAATTTATCTTTAAATTACGCAAATCGCCAAAAAGTTCTGTCTGAATAAAAAAAAGTCTGAACATGGAATCGATGGCATCATTTAAAGGCCGCAGCATATACGGCAGGTCCTTGGGGTTAAACGTGATAAGAGCTACATAATCGTGAAAGAATTTTCTGAAAGCTTATCATCATGTAAAATAACGTTTAGCGACACAAAACAAAGCTTAGTTCAAAACTGTTGTAAATGTTTATGATTTTGCATTATTAAGTACTTACATGTGATTTACATTTGACATGTATTGGAACCATATCGTAATAACCCTCTGTCAATCTATGATATTTTGATGACACGAGAAAAAGGGAAATTTTGTCATATGTGACAAAGCATTGAAAATTACTAATTTATTTTATGTATTTTTAGCATATTCTGCAAATCGGTCAACATGTTCATTAAGTTGAATAACATATCGCACATAAAGTAAATCCTCCTGGATCATAAAAATCAAAAACAACTTCTTGTTTCAAAAGAAAAACTGAATCTCTTAAACGAAATTTACTGTAGATCCTTTTATTGTAGGTCGTACAGACTGTAAGCCTGTTTCAAGTAAAATTAGAAACTGTTTTGCACAGAACAGACTCGTTTTCACAAAAAGATTAATGGTCTTTAATATTTAAATCATCAACTTTAATCTGAATCTTGTAAAAATAGTATACCCTTGATACATTTATTGTAGGTCGTATAAACTGTAAGCCTGTTTCAAGTAAAGTTAGAAACGGTTTTGCACAGAACGGGTTCGTTCTCACAAAAAAGGTAAATGGTCCTGGATCATAACAAAATTCAACAACAACTTTAATCTGAATCTTGTCCACGACGAAGTCATCATTTATATATTCTTTACTCTGGTTAAGTTTTATTGTGATATGGGCATGGCTTGTATTATATATTACCCGGACATTTCCATCAGTCATGTTGCATAACCAAACAATCTCATTTGTAGAAATTTTATCAAAACCATTTATATTGAGGGTTTCTATTTCAACTTTTCTGGGCTCATCAGTTTTTTTGTAGGAATCATACACATTTCCATCAACAAACCCTGTGTCGCGTTTATGTATTGTGACCGTTTGTAGCTGTGATTTCTTCAAGCCTTTCAGGAAACGCAGTTGTCCAATAGATGGGGCATATATGGTGATCATCTCCACTTCAGAACTATCACTTGCGAAATAACGCTGCAACACTTCGGGCGTGTAGAGCATGTTAAACTCCAATTCGACAGATTTCGGTAGAACAAATGTTCCTGTTGTAAGATTTGATAAATAAGAGAGCTGGACGGCCGTGTGTGTTTTTGCCTTGTTGTCCTCATGGCCTTCAATATTTCACGGATGATGTTTGTTATAGTTTCTTTGCCATGGCCCTCCAAAAAGGTCACTATCATGGTGGCTTCCTTCAAGGCATTTGATGAACTGACGAAATAAAGAAACAATTCTCGTCTTCTGTCTGGTTCACAATTTACGATGTAATAGAAGGCTAAGTATTCTTGCAAAGTCTTGTGCTGAAAACTTACCGTCTTTCTAACATTTAAAAGACCCAGCTTTTTGGCGGTATCAGATAAGCCATCCAGAACCGACACTTTGAAGGTAAGTTCCAAGGTATCGCTCATTAATCCAGTGACGCTACCAATCTCCATGATGTTTGTGTGGTATTTGTCCAATATATCCTGAGGTTCGGACCAACTGTCCTGGTCAACAAATTTTCTTTCGAATCTACAGCATACATATTTTACAAAGTCAGCATAGAAATCGGTTATTGTTTCTGCTATTATGTTCTGGTCTCGCCACACAACACAAATGAGGAGCAAGACCACTGGATAACGACTGAGTTCCTTTCTGTCTTTAGATTTATTTATTTCATTTCTCAGTCGTGAACGATCAGATTTTTCAGTGAAAAACCGCCTTATGTAGGTGTCTATGCTTTTATCGGAGAAACCTTTCAGAATGACGTGTGTGGTGAAAAGTTGTCTTTTGGTTCTAAATTGCAGGGAAGGAGGGTTTCGGGAGGTGATAATCAGATCTGTTTTTGTAATTTCTTCCCTTTTTAAAACTTTGGTAACAGCAATAGCTGTATCCTCTCTGTATTCATCCGCGCCATCCATAACAATTAATACCCGTTCTTCCGTGTTTTTGTTTTTTAGAATAGCTTCCATAGTACATGCGTCCATCGGTATATTTATGCTTTTCTGCACTGCTTCGGCCAGGCTTTTCCCTTCGCTGACATCTCGTGAGAAGATGGGAAAAACTAAGTCGTACCGCCCAAGTCGTCTTTGTATGTGCCTTGGGGTTCGGAATTTTCTCTTCCACCAGTTGGACCTTACGTATCTCGCCCAGTCAACGATTATTCGTTTGATTAACGTCGTCTTGCCTGTTCCGGCGGCACCTTCAAGGTACACATAACTTGGTAGCCAGTCACTTTCTGTCTGAAATGGAGCACATAGGTAATTGTCGACCAGCTGGCAATATAAGACATTAATAGAACCAAAACCTGCTATTTGATTGTTGTACCATTTAAAATGATATTTATAAAGACTCTATACATGACTACATGTGCTTAATACAAAAATGTGAAAAACATTCAGGAAAAAAATAATGGCAAAGATTGTCGATCGATTTTAAATGTAATGTGATCACATTTGATCGTTTTTATGTCGACAATAGGGCGCTGTATTGCTGCCAAGAAAACTAGGGAACTGTTCATTGTTTTTCTTTTATCCATTGTACTTCATTCTTATTTATCTCATTATGACTTTTTGTCAGAAGCTGGTTACATAAAATGAAATACCTTTGATAACATGTCGGAATAGTAGACCAAATGCTTCTCCTGCAGAAACTCTGGTGTTTGTTTCGTTTGTGCGTAAACAAGTTCTGTGTACAGGTCATCGAGTTTAACCGCCACTACATCATCTGTCCATTCCCACAATTCTAAAGTGTCGAACTCCCTCAATATAGCCACGGCCAATTCGCTCTGTATTTCTTTTGTTATTGTGATGCTTGCTTTGTCGGTTATATCTTAAAACATATAAAATATATAATCAAAATATCGAGCCTTTAAAACAGAGCTGCTACAACTACTACAAATACAAATATATTTTTTGTCATTGAATATTCTTGCATTACCAAATATTTCTGTCAACTGTTTTTTCATTTTTATGGACAATATAAAAAAGGTTTCCCACCGTCTCTAATAAATATATTTATGTCAATACAAATATTTATAACCCATAAAATGTAAAATGTTTATATACCAGTCAGCAAAATTTAAGCAATGTGTGTTATTCGTTTTAAATATGTTAAAAGGTGTATGCCATTTTAACAGTTCAGTATTCAATGCTACTATTTCGTTTTTAAATAACAGGGTTAAATGGTATTAAATGTCCCAAAATATAAATTATTAATCAAATATTTCACGAGACATTCACCTTGTACACGCACAATTCATTTTACTGCACGATGTTTGAATAATGTATGTAATGTCAAACAAGTGGCCCATTGGTCATGATGCTCAGAAGAATTTCACATACTGGTGCATGAATTAATTATTGATGTTATGATCTTCCAGAATGATCAAACTCATGCTTTTTGCCGAGATCCCCTAAACAATAGGTTACAGTGGCCATATTTAGGGTTTCAAAGGCGATTTTACTAGGAACTATATTGATGCTAAGTTTAAAGTTTCTATGTCAAAATGCTAAAATTTGTGCCCATCTGAATCATGTTCTTTCACAAAGCTCGCAGAATAAGGTCACAGTGACATTTTAAATTCCCAAGGAATTAGTACAGGAACCATCCTGGATCTTAATCAAATTAGAAGCTTCTAGGTCTAATTGTAATAAATCGAGCAAGCCCGTTTTCTAGGGTGCTCATATCACCTTCTTTCACATATATTGTACAATACAAGTCACATTGACCTTATTTTAGATGTACAAGACTTTACAAGACCTTCTTTTACCTTAGAAAGCCGTTTCTAGATCAGACATTTGTTGTAGGCGATTGAAGGAGATTTACTCAGGACCTCCCTGAATTTGAAGTTAGAAGGTTCTGAGTTTATCCATATTGATTTGTGCCCACAGATTTTCAAAGTATTAAACTCATGTTTTTTCCTATAACACACAGAAGTCACGGTGACCCAATTTTAGGATTCAAAGGAGACCTGCCAAGGACATCCCTGGATGTCATATTACACGGTTCATACAGTAGAGCTTTAAGCCCTGTCTGACCATCTATGTGATTAAAATCATGCTTTTGGGCGGTAGCTTGCAGAATAAAGGTTATCTTGACCAATTTCAGGTTTCCATGGAGATTTACCAAAGACTTTTTTGGTTGTTTAAATGAAAGATTAGCCGATAAAATTTGTGCAATGTCAGACTTTTAGGGGCCCATATTCATACTTTTTGGCAGTCGCTCACAGAATATAGGTCACCTTACCAAGGAGTTTCCAAGGAGATTTGCCCAGAACCTTTAAAAACATTGCGTTGGAGGCTTCTAGGTCCTAAGGGTACAATTTGTGTCCTGTCTGTGTGTGCTTACAATCACATTTTTGGCCAGTAGCACACATGTTATCATGACTTAGTTTCAGGTTTCCAAAGAAATTTGCCAAGAACCAATCCTGGTGTTGCGTTAGACGATTCTAGGCCTATTGGATACATTTTGTATCTCTGAGGGAATATTTATGGCAGTGACCAAATTTCAGGTGTCGTGGAAGATTTTTATGGACCTCCCTGGATGTTAAGTAAGAAGATTCCAGCGATTACAATATGTGCCCTGTTAAAAGGAAGGACAAAGGGTGATCGCTTTGGCTCATTTGACTACCAGTCAGCTGGGCGAAATAATGGGGCATGTACCTCTGTTAGGTCGAGGTCAATAGCATAATTTGGTACAATTTCTTGTTATGTATTGAAATGATATGTTTGTAACATGCCTTGGTCAATATATTTGGAGCAAAATATATTCCTTTAATCTTGGAAGAAATTGTAAAAATTATAAGCGAACGCCAACCTGATTGGAGGGTCCCCAGGTTTTCTGCTATATGCCCTTGGTTGTGGATTTCTAAAATGTTAAGGAAGATTTTCCAGTCCTCATAGGGGCGGCGCTCTAGATGCCTTACCAAATTTGATGCCAGTTCAGTGTTGGTTGGACATTTGTCCTGTAAAACGTATCAAATCTTCCTTTAGCAAAATGTATTGTAAAGCCCTCGCCTGCTTTGGTCAGCCAGGTGCCAATGAGCAACGCGCATGTGACCGCACAATGTGCTCACCAGAGCGCACACTCACTTTTCAGATAGACTCACTTCTGCAGGCTTCACTGTAAAAACTAACAGGTAAGAGACAATGCTACTTCTGTTAGGCACGCCTTATCTGTCAATATCCCTTCTAAAGTGATAAGACCTTAAGACATTTAAGGGGAGGATAAACTATTCGATAAATTTACCTTCAGAGAATATTTCGACTGCCCTTTAACAATATTAGTAAAGACATGAAGGACACGTAAACGCACATGGGTACGTACAGCATTGGTGGGTTTTTTTCCCGGAAATGCGTCGGCTTATAAATACACAACTAAGGCCCCGTTAAAGTATGACAATGGAGTACATGAAATCTGGACAAGTTGCATCTGGAGAGATGTGCTACGGCGTTTTTGACACGAAAATGTGTAATGTCTTTTTCGGAACGGAGGGCACCATTGTCGCAAGGTCGTACAAATGCAAAGAAAGACGTAGATTACGCGAAGAATTAAGAGGCGGGCACGTTCTCATCCTTAAGGATATGTTGGTGTTATATTTTTTGTCGATGCAATAACAGTCGTACCTGTAACCGTGAGCATTTCTCTGTAATTCCTGTGAAGTTTGTGACCATAAAGCTAGGGATGGTACCAATGTCAAACTGAAAGAATGTGGTTTATCGCACAGACTATCCACTAAATGATCCATTACGACAGCTGCGCGCCGGTAGTTAAACCGTTGACTATTACTCGTCATCGACAAATATCCCAGGGGATACTAATACTCACACCATTGATGGTTGATGGTGTTAACTCTCCGCTGAAACCTGACGCATGGTTTACTCAACAGTTTGAACAAGGCGTCGCGGATCCAGACGCTGTATATTTGAGAAACGGTGTACGCAATGGATTTAAAATAGTATACAATTGGATTGACATACAATCTTTCTCAGGTAATAATTACAAGTCCGCAACGAATGCTGAAACTTAACCGTATATGGATCAGTTGTCACGTGAAGAAATACTTGAAGGTAAATTCCACTAAAGTTTCAGAAAAGCCTACGTGTGTATATGCCATCCGTTGTATTTATTAGGATGACGGTGGGATAGGGCTTATTACTGACTGTAGCACACCACGTCAAAGGTCTATAAATAATAACATCGACATTCCGTTCTTCCGTTATAATTCTATAAATGATGTAGTGAAGGTTATGTCATCGGGATATTTCTTCAGCATCGTTGATATAGCTAAAGCCTATCGATGTGCGCCGATTCACACAGGTCACAGGCAGTGCTAAGCTATTTCATGGACGTTTGATGATGAGTCAGATTGGCCATTTTCTTTGTTTCGGTCTCAAATGTGTCCCTCTTATTTTCATTAGAATATCAAATTTTATAGTTCGAACAATGGACATAAAATTATATATATATATATATATATATATATATATATATATATATATAAAACACGGAATTTTTTGTAGTCGGATTAACGGTGTTTCAGATTTCCTTAGACCGCTCTTCTGATTTCGTTATCGCTTTGCTTCATGAACACACTTGTATCTCGTTACCGTGCCTCACACGCGTCAAGGGCGCCCGCTTGGTTCAACAGATGGCCGCCTGTAATGTAACCACGCAGACAGGGCGCTCCCGCAGATAGAGGTAGATCCATGAGCATTGGTTACAGCGATTCGCGTTTTAGACATAGTACTGCAGTCATAATATTATAATTGAAGGTCAGAAGGCTAACGGTCTCAGGACTGCAGTCACAATTCTATAACGTTCGACCGTTTTTCACTCGGAGTCTTCATTCCACATCTTTTGTTTTAATTAAACAAAGGCAAAAGATGAATAAAAGCTTTGCGAGAGAAAACTTTAGTAAGCTTTTCTTCATAAAAAAGTAAACATTTTTTAACCCTATAATATTCACATTCAGGGAATGTTTGTTTTTTGAATATAAAAAAAATCACCCAGCCTTTGTGTTTAATACTATCAGGATCTTAACAAAAAACGTTTATAACTTGTGCTCCAAACGCGTCCCCATTCAACTTTAGCAATTATAGTTCTACAAAATCAACAAGAAGTGTGTGTGACCGCAAGACTGACAGTCTCTATTTTTACAGATAAACATATACTATGAGACCGACCGACTGACAAACAGACACTACGATATGACAAATGAAAACGCTTACCCGCATTGCTGCCAGCTGGTCGGAACTGAGAACGCCATCTTGTACAAGATGGTCCAGGATCACTGTGTCTTTAAGGTCCAGATGATTGACAAGATACACTCTGTTTTCCTTCAGTATCCGGTGATGACTATCCATGTTTTTTTGCTTTTCGTGGGCTATGTGAATAAGTTACCAAAACTAATAAAATGTAGATTTAAAATGTAAAATGTAAAATATGCAAGTGACATAATCTAGGGATATATAACACGAGAAATCAAAAGGTCGCCTGCATGTGCTATATGTTGCGCAGTACAGCTGAGTATAATTTTTTCTAAAAGCATAAATGATGTACAAGAAATTGATTTAAATGATAATTAAGTAGCTTCTACAGCCCTGTCTGCATGAGTCGTGCACAGCAACACGCTGGGATAATGTATGAAACTATTGTACATTATTACAAATATTGTACTTACGCTAAAAGAATATTTCCCTTAACATGTTTAGTTAATTTGATAACATGAACTCGTTGACGGATTTCGGTGGGTATGTTTCAGCAGGAGGTTTCAGCGCGACGCCTGCATAAATGATTTTTATGCGATAAGGAATAAATATCAAATTGATATAATGACTGTCTGTTTAATGTATGGTTATACTCTGCACAAAAACAAAGGCCTTTCTTTACATTCAGCATATCGTTATTCTGATGTTGACGGGCAACTCATTATCTGAGTTTTTTTCTTATCTGAACACGTTGGTGAGATAAAAATATGGTTATGTGAAGAGAGGGTAAAACAACTTTATAAAATACTGTGTCAGGGAAAGTTTTTTTTTTGTTTTGTGGTTTTTATTTATTTTATTTTTTTTTGGGGGGGGGGGGGGGGGGGGAGGGGAGCATTGTCTGTTTATATCAGGCCTCTGTGCTAAATCAATAAACTCTAGAGTGAGGAGAAAACTGTGAGTGGATGATAACCTATACGTTGTTTTTCAAGGTCATTTTCAAGGTCAAACCAAATAACTGCATCAAACCAGGGTACCTTGTAACTTGCAAATAACCCCTACTTTTGCTGCTAAGAATAGAAATGTATAGCTGTTACAGTTACAGTGGATTTGTGCAAATATATTTTTTCAAATAAATTTTTGTTCCCGTCAAAGATTGAAAATCCACTTCGTTCCCATGCAGTAAAGAACTGAATTTTATCAATCACTCATACCAAAGGCTAGATACCATATAGTTGGCTGTGGTAGGAGTCTACAAACATTTCTCTAATAATTATTAACACACACACAAACATATATATATATATATATATATATATATATATATATATATATATATATGACTTAAAATAATTCTGTCTCTGATAAACCGAGACCTTTTGAACTATTTCTTAATACGCCTATATATAAGTCTCATTTTAATCCTACGAATTGATTATTGTCTGTGCAGTTTTAGAATTTCCTTAAAATACACCTGCATCAAATACTAAAGTTAAGATTATTTACACAAGTCACGTTGACGTCAGTACTGAGAAACTTATTCGGAGTTAATATTCAGGCAAGTGTAGGGATGTATTCATACGGATCATTAAGTGAGCCCTCTCTCTAAAATCTTCTGTCCGGGCCTCATACATATATTTAATGTGTTTAGGTACGGCTACGGAATAAGCAAACGTCTAATGTATTGTTATTGTAAACATATCTGAGTATAACCTATGTCTCTTTTCAGATCATAGTATATATATTGAGATATTGAGTACCGTAAATCATCTTTGATGACCGTCAGTCATGTTTGATGACCATCATGTAGTGGTATTAATATACTGTAAATATGCCTATAGCTCCTTTGTTGTATGCTGCAGTGTCTTATCTGAAGAGTACACTCAAAGTTTGATACGATGTCCTTTTTTTTACAACTGCTTCGCAAATTATTATATCATGATGTAATTATCTCCACCAATACACAGTTTGAGATATTTGTTTGTCTCGTAATTATATTTTTCCCTTCTTTTTCTTCTTTTTCTTCTTATACTCTTGTTACCCTATTCCAGGATGGACCTCATTCTAGTCCAATTATTTTGCCAAAATTTGCATGACCATGCCCATAGGCCTGAAAATGTATACATCATTTCCAGACTTTCAATGTCATTTTTGTCTATTAGACAATGATATATTTACCTATGTTATCATTGTTTTAATTATTTATGAAATCATGGGAGCCTTGACAATTAGAATAAATGTGTTTTCTTATGTTAAAATATCTTCAGACTCAAGGGTAGTTATTGTAAAACACGAAAGATCTTCTCATGTATAAATTGTCTGTATACTTGACTAAAACATACAAACTAGAAAAACACTCTGAGATCGCAGACCGCCGCCAAGGAAGCTCATCACCCCAATATGGTATTGTCAGAAATGCAGTTTTCTTTCAAATCATTCCTGGATCCAGATGGTGATCCCGATCACCCCCAGTCTAATTAATTGTTCATTTTATCATTGCCGAGCTATCCTTCCAGTTTCATAAAAATCCGTTGTTAACTTTTTGAGTAATGCAGCTAACAGGCAGACAGACGACAAACAAACAGACAAAGCAACGCCGGCAACAACATGACCTCCTTGGCGGAGGTAACAAAGATAATCTTATTTATTTAGAGATGATACTTACAATTTTATCTTCTGATATCTCTGTCTGTCTTCTTTATTACATTACGCCATATCTGACGTGCCCTGTGCATGTCCCTTTTGACAGTCTCAATTTGCACATCCCGGACACAACTTTCTCTCACGTGACTATGACGTGGAAATAGATGATATATCATTGAAAGCTATATTTTCATGGGAAAAACATGAAAAGATCACATAAGCATGATAAGATCACATGGGATAGTCAAGTGTGTTCCTTGTTTGCTTACAGTAGGGGCGTATAACAAAGATTTACGGAAGAAGGGGGGGGGGGGGGGTCGGGGGTCGGTTCGGGTAAGGGAGGGGGGAGGAATATATATATATATATATATATATATATATATATATATATATATATATATATATATAAAATAAGTGAAGTTGCATGGCGACTTTCCAAGTATGGCAATAAACTGGTGCGTAGCCCAAAAAATGACACGCGTGACCTTCGACCAAGGAGGCGGAGCATGTAGGACAAATCAGTTATAGGACAATGAAATGTTAAGCAGGCCATGAGATTTGATTGGCTTGTGTCAATCATGGCAGGCTCGCCTAAATGGCTAGCCAGTCATGTGACACAAGCCTCGCAAACCTCACGGCTTGCATGACATTTCATTGGGCTATAACAAATAAATATATGGGCGGGAGTGTGTGTATATATATATATATATATATATATATATATATATATATGTATATATATTTATGTACATGTTATCCAAATAATATGATTGTTTGAAATGTTGGCGTTAATGTCTCTCTTCTTTTTATGTCCATTGACTGTCTTAAGCCAGCACCCGGAGAATTTAGAAATATATATAAATATATATATATATATATATATATATATATATATATATATATATATATATATATATATATGTAGACAGTCGAAATTGTATTCTGATGATAATTAACCACTCTTAAACATAATCTAGTTTCTATAGAAATAAATGAAAATTGGTGAAAGTTCCATTAACTTATTTATAATTTGTTTAGAAATGCATGATTCTTTTATCTATATTCTCATGGCAAATTTTGAAAAAGTCCTATCGCAGGGGGGATCCAAGATTCAGAAAAAAGAACAGGTCCAACCTAATAGGATTAATGAGGGGCTCAAGGCGGCTAATGTATTAGCTGCTCAGCACGATAGGTTTCTTTCTGTGTATTAATTGTTGCAGGTGAACTAGATGTAAACATGACTGATATCCATCTTTTTAAAATCACTTTTATACTATAACTTTCCTAGCAGATATTTAGTGTCTGGCAAGTTTATCCTCAATATTACATGGACAATCAAATGAAGCGGGGGGGGACGTCCCCTGTGGCATCCCCGGAACGCCCCTGCCCAGGGTAGTATGCATGAACTAGAATGCCCGGGCGTTTTTTCTTTTTCAAACCCTGCTTTGACCCGGCGTCTAAAAAAGCCGGCTTCTATTTAAGGCCGGCGTTAATAAAAAAAAATACATTATCAGGCTCATCAGACAAACTAAAAAATAGAACACGCCGAAACAATAAACCCACCGGTCACTACTTGGGGACACATTTGAAAACATCGCCGGTACACGGATTGTGTTTACGAAATTTCCTAAGATGCTATAGGGATATGGAACACGCGTAATCTCCACAATCACGCACCATGATAAGAATTAACGGGCAATCACAGCGAGAGATTGCAGTTGTCCACATGAATCTGTCCGCGCGGGCCTCTCGAAACTAGGTACCCAGTAAACTGGCCCGGTCCATGAAAAAGTTATGGCTTAATTGTTGCTTTCTTACAGAGAAATCAAACGTTCCCGCGTTGTTTCGCACTTAATATCTGTACCGCCATCTTGTGGCAACTCACATAACTAATTTACTACTATCTGGCCCTCTTATTTCATGGACTGGCTCATGGCTTTCATGGCTCAACCAGCGACGTTTTTTTAGACAAATCTTATGCATGGGAGGGGGTTTTGGGGTCGAGACCCCCCTCTGCTCTTAACTGACGATCATTTTTTTCGACAATTTTTATGCAAGACACCCGTTGACCTCTCCCTGCAAAAAGTCCTGGATCCGCGCCTGGTTATCACTGAGACTGATAAATTGCATATGCTCCCCGGTGGACTAGTGTCATGCCAAATTTTAAAACAGATGATTTTTCCACTGGCAGTGTCATAATTAGGGAATTAAAGTTCAGATTCAAAATTTAACCTGTCACCAAGTTAAAATATCAAATAAAGCTGAATTGTGTAAGTTACAAGAAGCTTCTGTGACATGATACATTTGGATATAGCACACCTTGGGGATCCTAAAGTACTAAGGTAGTGTAATTTATGTCCGATTGGGGGCACCCCATATAGTCAGCAAGCACATTTTAGTGTCTGTGATGTCCGACAGGGGGCCGTACAAATGTATCGTTAAGTATCTGGATGCATAAGTTCTTTTAATTAACATGCACGACGTAACACTGCACCTGACATTGGCTGTGTAGCGCTAAAACGACTGACATCATTTTCGTTAATGCGCCATTCCGCCACCGAACTTCCTATTGACAACACGCAGTAAACGTTCTCTGTTATTGTTCTTCAGTAACCCGTCATCATACACATCCGTGTTCGTATATGTGATTGTATGGGGGAGAGAGAGAGACAGAGAGAACGTCCCCTTTCTTTATCTTCGAACCCGATGGACTGTTGTAATAGTGAAGCAATTCTGGCCACTACTCTCTCTCTCTCTCTCTTTCTCTCTCTCTCTCTCTCTCTCTCTCTCTCTCTCTATATATATATATATATATATATATACATATATATATATATATATATTTATTAGTAGTGTACCAAATAATCGATTGTATCCATGATTCGTCGTTTTCTTTAAAAAATAAACTGGTTTAATTTCTGCATAATTGAACACAAACGATTATATATCTATAAGACAACAACTATTATTAAAAAAGACTGGAGGACATTGAGGAAGTTTTTGTTTTGCATTTATGATTCAGAAATATTAAGGAACTTTTGCCCTGTTTCAAAATTAGCTTTTGTCCAAAATTCGTGGAAAAAGCTGTTGCATTACAACTAAACATGTATCTAAAAGAGGAAACCTTCTTGAACCTTGTCAGTTAGCATACAGAGAATTTCACAGCACTGAGACAGCATTACTCCGAGTGCAAAACGACATTGTTTGTGCAAAAGGTAACAAGGCAGCTGTGTTGCTGGTGCTATTGGATTTATCAGCTGCATTTTGTTGACCATGCTTGGCTCTAAAAAACACAGTTTCTTGGTATGAGGCACTGTATTAGAGTGGTTTACTTCATACCTTGTGAATCGTCAGGAAAAGATCATAGAGGGGAAAATTTGAAGCCAAAGTCTCGGGCTGTGTCGACTTTAGGGATCAGTGTTTGCCCCGATGCTCTCTTGGCAAGTTAAGTAAGCTTGGCATTAAATATATTACCTTTACGCAGATGATGATCCATTATGGATCACCTTTTAGGCCAATGAATTAGACAACATGTGCAATTGCGGAGGCTGTATGGACATAGATGCGTCAATTTATTCTGAAAAGGAATGATAACAAGACCGAGTTTTTAGTGATTTCCTCCAAACATATACAGCAAAGTCTCTCATACTTCTTTTCAAGTTGGTAACCAGAGGATATTAGCACCATCTCTAGCCAGAAATATTGGCGTCATAATGAATCGCCACGCATCAATGGTGGCACATGGCGCGTCGTTCTGCATATCTGCCTATTTCCACATCCACAACTTTAATCAAGTTAAAAAAATACATGGAATGTGACACATTGAAATGTTTAAGCCATTACCACTGAGCTGGATTATTGTAATGCATTATATGTGGCCTTCCAGTGGTTCTTATCGCCTCCAGCGAGTACAGAACATGGCAGCAAGAATTCTTAGTGGCTGGTCATAACATGATCATATCATCTATATAATATTTTTTTTGTGTGTGTATTAGCGTTTAGGAATATGCATGGCATGGATTTTACGTTTCTTAAATACATTATTATTATTATTATTATTAATTATTATGGCTAGTTTCTCGGCCATGCGCAGATATTTCATGAATGTATTTGCCTGTTGGATTATGGAATAATATACCCGATGATGGCGAATTCTGTTCTTAATATTTCAGGTTTCATACATTTTTAAAACACTGCGTGCTTAATGCCCTTGGAGGCATGAAATGCAGATCATTTCTGCACATCATCACTGTAGGTTTATTGTACGTTTTAGTTTTTCCATTCGGGGCAGGCCACCTGTCACTCATGACTCAAAACAAATACGGCAGTCAGTTCATGTCCTCTATTCATTCAATTTGTGAATCTAATACACTCTATGGGGGAATCCCTTGGGGTACTTTTCCGGTTGTGGACAGAGCTAGGTGCCCCTCTTTTTCAGTCGCCGCAACCTAATTTGAGGGGTTGACCATGTTTTACCCTCTAAACCCCTCATTTTCCGGACCTTGAGTCTTTTTTTTGGCTGTGTCATTAATAGTCCTCGTAGGTTGGACCCCACCTCATCCTATATCCTGGGAGAGCCCCTGAACATGTTACAAGCGCAATAATGACCAGAATTATGTGGCAGATAGTAAATAGCAACCTAACGTAACCGTGCACAAACGTTCCTACTGGCCTTGTCAACGAAAATAAAGCCTTATTGATGAAGTGGTACGAACGCATGTGTGCATCATATTCGGGTTCAAATCGGCGATCGGCCCGGTGTCTACATTCACCCGTTATGTTTGTGTCAGAAATGGGATAAGGGGAGTTGATGTTGTGGTATAATGCACAGTTTATTTTTGTGACCCCTGAAGTTGGAAAAATAATTTCCATGATAACCATGGTTTCAAAAGTTCGGCCAAGTCATGTGTTTTATTAATTTTTTTTTCAAGCCCCACAAATTAATTATCATTTGGGTTGGGCGGGGTGGGGTCTTGGAAGGAGGGGGGGGGGTCACATATATTTTTTAAGATCCGTTGTCTGTAGGGACGGTAAAACATGAAAAAATATCACCAGTACATCTTTAAATTGTTAACAAACTAGAATCTGTAGTCAGGGCGTATCAGTCATGTGTTCACGTGTATGCGTTTCATGTTTGAACACTGTAATGCTTCAGTAACACGAGTGGCAGAACAAATAAATACGAATGGGTGGCTTCCACACGGGAAAAAAGGAATGGTCCTTTGTCATAATGGTTTATAAGAAAATATATATTGTTGTGATTCTTATTACTTCAAAATGAAATGGACTATTGATATGTCTTTACCCAAACCTTCTACAAATGTTCAGCAAAACATTTTTCGCCTGTCACGCTTTTTCAGGAGGCGACCTGTTATCCCCACTGAACCCCATTGTTCTGTTCTCCGGTGTCTGTCACTCACGATAAACCACATAAATCACAGGTTGAATTACAGTTTAATATTGACGTGAGCTAACTCGCTCCAACGCCATAACCGGAAGGGTCTACATTCCATAGAGAGGGGTGTCAGGGTGGTTCATTACACATGTTACACATAGGGGTAAACATGACGATACAACATCCCCCTCTGTTTGAAGATAATACCATTATCACTAAAAAAATATGTACTTATCATTACCATGTGATATATAATGTAATAATGTTCAGAGTCCATGATGAAATGTTATTTCCACGGAATATATTGCTATAGTATCCACGATGGTTTGATATTGAAATATCATTCGGATTTTATGAAGTTTCTCAATAAATATTGATCTTTATTCTGGTCTTGTTGTTTGTGTGTGTGTGTCGAGTATAACAGTTGTTTAAATGTTATCAAATAAACATATTGTAAAAAGGGTGATAGTTATACTGAGTCTAACTTAATCTAACTATATTAACTATGCTATATAATAAGTATCAAGCAAATGAATAGTATATATGTGTATATCTATGTGTATATGGATATGGTTGCTTAAGCTAATATCAAATAGTAACATTAGTGATCACAAATCAAGTCTCTCTGGTTTCTTGATCATTCTGCCCGAACGAGAAGTCTTGAGTTGTCCTTGCACTGGTCTTGGTGCAACTGGTACATTCACAGATGCGTCGTTTTCAGCTCTTTCATTGGGTATTGGAGCAGAGATTGCGTTATCAGTGTTGTCATTAAACGGTCGAATGTGGATTCTATTACGGCGGAGTTGTCTCCCACCTTCTTCTGCCTCTGTAATATATGAACGCGGTGTTGATGCAGCCTCCACAACTCTAGAAGGACTCCAAGTTTTCGTTATAGGGTCTTGCACTTGTACGGGCTGATTCGGCATCAGATCTGGTCGTTGCTGCGTATGCTGGTTGAAATAATCAGCACTGGATTGTTGTTTGCTCTTAAGCTGGTCATAATAACTTTCGTGACCCAGTGGTGGGGGTATCTTCACAGGTACTATGGTTTTGTAGATGCGTCCTGCCAGTAATTCAGCAGGTGATGGCGTTTTGCTGTTCAGTGGCGTCGCTCTTAACGATAGCAACGCTAAGTAAGTATCATATCCGTCTGCATGACATTTTGTCATCACGGATTTGACTGTCTGTACATGTCTCTCAACCAACCCATGGCGGCGTGGGTAGTATGGAGATGATGTTATCACTTCAAATCCGTATTTTGAAGCAAATGATCTGAACTCATGGGAGTCAAATTGTTTGCCATTGTCACATATTAATTTCACAGGTATCCCATGTTCTGATAGAATGGATTTGAAAGCTTCAATGACACACTTTGATGTAAGATTGGATAATTTCCGCACAAATGGAAATTTTGAGTAATAGTCACTTACAAGTAGAAACCAACTCTGATCAAGCATGAATAGATCACTTCCAATGGTGTGCCAAGGTCGAGGTGGTATTTCACTTGGTATCATAGGCTCTTTGGTTTGACTGTTTTGGTATGTCTGAAATGTTTGACATGACGCTACTAACTGCTCAATGTCTTTGTATATTCCTGGCCAATATACAGTGCCTTTTGCTTGTAGTTTGCACTTCTCCATCCCTAAGTGACTAGCATGTAACTGACTTAGAGTATTTGCTCTCAATGATTCTGGTACAATAATTCTATTGCCCATCATCACAATTCCATCTTGTATCGATAAGTCATCCCGCACAGACCAGTATGGTTTTAATGATGCTGGTATTTTCTTGATACTACTGGGCCAACCTTCCATGATATGTTGTTACAACATCAGTAGTATTTGATCTCTAGCTACTGCTGTTTGTAACTCAGCTAGTTTTACTGGTGTTATGTCCAGGATTTCATGTATGGTCATCTCCATTCCTGGAATTTCCTCTTGGTCAACAGGATTAAGCCTGGACATTGCGTCTGCCAGGACGATCTGCTTTCCTGGTTTGTAATGTATGCTGAAATCATATGGTTGGAGTTTGAGTAACATTCTTTGTAATCTCGGCGGTGCTTGTACGAGATTTTGCTTCTGTATTTGTTCTAACGGACGATGATCAGATTCAACACTGAAGTTTCTACCATACAAGTATGTATGAAATCGAGTGCATCCAAAAACAATGGCTAACAGTTCACGTTCAATATTGGCATACCTTGATTCTGCGGGTGTCAAGGCTTTGCTAGCGTATGCGATAGGTCGATCTTGTTGCAGAAGAACCGCACCTAGGCCTTTCATAGACGCGTCCACTTGAAGGGTTACAGGCTGCGATCTGTCATAATAGCTCAGGATAGTGTCTTTGCTGACCATCTGTTTCAATGTTTGGAACGATTGTTCATGTGAAGCTGTCCACTGAAAGTCTACACCTTGCTTCAGCATTTCACGCAGTGGTGCAGTGTGTTTTGATAGGTTTTGTATGAACGAACCAAGATAGGTTATCATGCCCAGGAACGTATGTAGTTCTGACTTGTTCTTTGGTGACATTATTTGTTGTATTGACTCGACTTTTCCTGGGTCAGGTTTGATTCCTTCTGCTGAGTATAGATTTCCAAAGAAAGTCACGCAGTTGCTTTTGATTGAGCATTTCTCAGCATTGAGTTTGATTCCTGCTTGACGAGTTCTTTCCATCACTTCGTGGAGATTTTGATCATGCTCATGCTCATTTCTGCCGTAGACTACAATATCGTCAGCAATGCTCACTGCTCCCTGGCAGTCTTGAAATACTTCATCCATCAGATATTGAAATATATCTTGGCTCATTTTGAGACCAAAGGGCATACGAAGAAATCTGTATCTCCCAAAGGGTGAGTTGAAAGTAGTCAGGTATGAGGATTTTTCATCTAGTTTGACGTTCCAATAGCCATTACGTGCATCTAGCTTACTGAATACAGTAGCCCCACTGAACTTGTGGTTTATCTCATCCATGGTACGTACAGGGTGGTGCTCACGTTTTATTGCACGGTTTAGATCTGTCGGGTCTGGACAGACTCGAAGCCGTCCATTCTGTTTTTCTCTAACCACTAATGAATTGACCCATTCAGTTGGCTTGGTCACTTTGGTTATGATTTCTTTTGATTCCATTTCGTCTAATTCTCTGCGTAATGGTTCTTGTAATTCTATTGGAATTCTGCGTGGTGCATGAATTTTGGCTTCCACTGTTGGGTCTAGATGTATGTGATATTCACCTTTAAAACCTCCAGTGATTCCACCATAACACTCAGGATACATCTCCTGTAACTGTTTTGCATTCTCAATTGAATCACGGTTTTCTAGCTTTGTGTCACTTGATACGTATGTCGACGTTTTCTTTTCACTAGTGCTCGGTTCAGTAGAATTACTTTCACAGCTATCACTAAATCTCACTTGCTTTTGATCTGATAGCGTGTTTCGTTTTACAGATAAATGTCTCTGCGACTCACTGGTATCCACTGCAGTGGTTTTCTGCTTAGTTTCTACTGAGCAATGCAGTGTGATTAGCTTGAGTGCTCTACTGGTTCTCAAACCTAGTATAATTGGGCCAGTTGTTTCAGTAACAAAGAAGGAACATGTGAATTTCAGGTTCCTGTAGCTACATGGTATATATACTTTCCCCATGTTCTGTATTTGGGATCCACCATATGCTGAAAGAATGGTCTCTGATCTCTCTAACATGCCTGGTTTGAGTTTTCCTTCTAGGTCCAGGTGCTCAGGGTACAGCTTCTTGTAGTATGAAACTGGCATTATATTGCCCTCAGCGCCAGTATCCACTTTGCACTTAATATCAATTATTTTGCGCTGAGTCAGTTTATGAACTTGCACTGTTGCATATATTTGTTCTCTCGTGTCAGTTGTATCTACTTTTGCTATGACTGACACAGAGTCAAGTGACAAATGTTGAAACTCATTCTCTGGACCTTCACTATCAGTGTCCTGTGTTGTATCTTGTTGCTCTACACTCTGAACATCTCTCTGCCGCCAATTTTGTTGTGTATAATATGGGCGTCTTCCCCTATTCTGGGTATTTCTGTTGTAGTTGTTTCTGTAATATCCCTTTTGTTCATTGGTTCTTTCGCGGGAGAGGCTTCTAGGTCTCCTGTTTCTGTTTTGTCTGAATTGTTCATTTCTATCATTGTATTCACAGTACTGAGGGTATCTCCATGACCTCCTATGAGGTGACATGTGGCGCCGGCGACCTCTGGCTCTACCTCTAGACATTTGATGCACACTGTTTGTGTTTGGTGTACTGCCATTATTTATAGTATTGTGCAGACTTTGCATCTGCTGACGTGTTGCTTCATGAGCACGGATTATGTTAATTGCTTCCTCAAGTTTGAGTTTTTCATCACGTCCTATCAATAATTTTTGCACCTCATTTGTGTTACAGCCCCATATCAATTGGTCTAGTATTCTATCTTCTATTTCTGTCTGGTCCCGAAATTTGCATTTATTGGCAGTTGTTTTGAGCTCCTTCACAAATGCATCGACAGACAGGGCTCCTTGTTTCCTATTCATGAGCTGATACCGATAAAGTCGGTGTGTAGTAATAGGCTCAAAATGTTCCTGAAATTTCTTTAATACTTTATCTGGGTCCTGGGATTCTCGACTGTTCTCCCAGGTAAATGTTTGGTAGATATCATCTCTTTCATCACCTAACCATAATAATATGTATGTGACTCTGTCCTTTAAGTCTACAGTTTTGTAGTAACTGTTAAATAAATGTTCACAGCGGCGCTTGAACTTTACGAATGCTGCCGCCTTATCGGCGTTATCCCAGTCCATGTGGGCAGTCATTATGTTTTGCTGTAAGCCGGGCATGGGCGATATAGGGTGCGCTGAACTTGCCATATTAGGGTGTCACAGGATCACAACGCAGTTACACGTGTCCTAATTGGCTCATCGCGAACCCGCTATAGAAGCTCGTCTCTAATTGGACAAAAGCCCTCACAGAAGTTTCAGAGTTATATCGTCCGATTTCAGGCTGATATAATCAGTAATTGCCTTTCTGTCAAACCACAATAAACTGTTCCATGCACTACGATTTATAGGGCAGTTTTCACTGATTTATATAAGTAATGTTCATATTGTGGGCTTGTACACACGAGAGGGTATTCGTGTCCGGAAAGTGCTTACCGCTTGACGAAACTGCTACGCCATGTTGCCTTGTTCAGGACCGCTGCTCGCCTCCGGGGAGGCGGAAATCAAGCGTGGATTACGAGCGATATAATAGTCCTTCTGGCATAAAATTAGTCCCACTTGATAGCTGCAGACACCGCTGCCACCATGTTCTGTTCTCCGGTGTCTGTCACTCACGATAAACCACATAAATCACAGGTTGAATTACAGTTTAATATTGACGTGAGCTAACTCGCTCCAACGCCATAACCGGAAGGGTCTACATTCCATAGAGAGGGGTGTCAGGGTGGTTCATTACACATGTTACACATAGGGGTAAACATGACGATACAACACCCATTTCCATTATATCGCCTGTTAAGGAATTTTACTCTGTCAAAAGGATATAAAGATTTTAAATTCAAGCGCGGAACGCATGTCCACATGAATCATTTAATAGGGAGCATTTTTCCGTTGACTGGACACAAAGAGCTGAGACCCTTTACACGATCACCATTTTATAGGTTTTTCAGGCATGCTGATTTTTATACATTCAGAAGTATCTTTTCATGATAACCATGGTTTTAATAGTTCGGCCGATTTATGGGTTGTTTGAAAGAAAGTTTTTTTTTTCAAAAGGAAACCGGGGGGGGGGGGGGGGGAGGGGGCGCATTGCACACACTTCTAAGGGTCCTCACTCAATCTCTTTGGGACGCCAAATCTGCTAAGCATTCGATCGTTCATACGTGCATGTTTCATGTAAAACATTTTCCTTGTTCAGAAACGCGGGTTCACCAAGCGAGTGGCTGAACAACTGCATACGAATGGGCTGCTTCTACTCGAGGACAAAGGAATAACCACTTATATTTATTCCTTTGTGGAATTGTGATTATGGCACTTAAGAAAAAAAAATATATTATTGTGATTCCGATTACCTCCAAAAGTGTAATGTATTACGGATGCAGTTTTACTCTACGCCTGTACAAATTTTCAGCAAAATCTTTATATTTCCTTCTTCGTTAAGTTGCTGAAAGACAATGCAAGTGACCAAGGCTGAAGTGGCTTCTTTGCTAAATGCTTTCATCAAAATATATCAACCTGCTTTCTTTTTATCTGGGAGACTTGTCAGTTTTGCATCAGACCTGCTTATTCCATGACAATTTACAGAACTTAAACCAAAAAATTTAATACTAATTGAATATATTTTTCTGGGCCTATCTTTTTCACATTGGCAGCTATACGTTTCGCGTACAAGAGACTTCAAAGTTCAACGACATATGCATGTGTATACAAATACCCTCAACTGATTTCACTGAATAAATATTGTGTTTTACGATGTCGCCTGAGCTTCAGCTAATACAAAGCATCTTTCATTTAGTTTCACGGTAGAATGCTTCTTTATACAACCGTTATATCTACGATATTTCCTAAGCAATAAAGCTGTCGGACCTATGTTGTTTATCGAAAAAAAAACTTCTCACTTAAAAATTCGTACACCCTGTATATGCTTCACGTCTCTTTATAAAAGTTAATTTTGTGTGATTTCTGGAATAGAATAACTTTTCTTTCTATGTTGATATTTTGGGGGAGGGTGTTCATGGAGAATTCTTGCAGAAGTAATCTTTATATCATATAAGTGAAACACTTGACAAACGTTCCTGAAAAAAAAACTTAGGATTAAAATATGCGTCGTTTAATTCCTATCAGCTCATTACAAAAATATGCATCAGATAGAGCCGTGGATTCTCCACGGGAGCAGCTAGTATATATATATAATGGTGAACACCATACATTACCAATAACATATTCTACAATAAGTTCTCCTTATTTATATATGTGAATTCTATATAAAACTTGCACCTCTCAACATTTGCCGTCTTTGATCTATATTCCAGTTCCGCGAAATCTACATACAGTTTGTCACTTATACACATACAATGGCCGTTAATAACGTGGCAAACCACCTCAGTAACCTGAAATGAATGGTCCACTATAGGCCTGCATTTATTTCCAATTGACTTAATTATGACTTGAAAGCCCCTTTATCAGTGCACAATAAACAATAAGGCCTATTTATCATATATTGTGACTACTAGTTTGAGTTATAAAAGGTCCACATTTTTTATTCTGTGGTTTTTTTGTATGAAGTTATTTATACAAAAATATGTTGATGTTGTAATTACCATCCATCTTGTCAGAAAGGAGATTTGATGTTTAGGTTTCTTTCATAAAGCCATAATTTTGGTTGTACAAGCCTTTGTCTTACAAGTTGTATACATTTCAAAGTGTCTGAAAGCTTCAAGTATGTACAGTAATTTAATTATAAATGAGCAGCTGACAAATTTAAGTGTGCTTTCATAATTATTAAAATAGGATTCTGATTGATATTTTGTTATTATAAAGGTTTATAATGTCAGGTAGCTTCATTATTTAAATATATATATATATATATATATATATATATATATATATATATCCTATCAAACGATATTAAACGATTTCTGATATACTTAAAGATCAATCGTTGTTTTCAATAAGATTATTTACTGAGACCAAGGCACATTTGTAATGTGATCTGTTACAAGTTTTAAACCTAGCTGTTCCTCTTAACTTGTTGATCACTGTGGCTACAATATGCGTCTGCGACATAACTGTTTATATATTTGTTCCAGCATTAGATATTTATTCCTGATGCGAAACCTCAGTATTTGCAGCCTGCTTAAATAATTGGCATTAACTTTGCGTAAATAACACTAATCATAATAAACCGCAAAATACCAGTAAATGGGGTAATGTTAGCTAAAACGAGGTATATACTTCCTGATAAATCGGGTTTCAGATTATTAATGGTCTTGAGGGCCTACGGCTTGGTTTACTGGTTAACCAATACGTCCATTTTTTACTATAATAACGAAAGGAATAGGCGACATTAGCACTTGGCAAAAGGGAATAATTGGCAAACAGTATAGTGGCGTGACCTGGTTGTTTATCTGCTGTAAACGTGTTTTATGTCGTTGCTTGTTAAGAAAGGTTAAAATCTTCGCTTCATTCCATAATAACGACGTATTTTACGGAATGGTGATTTGAAACTTTGTCTTTCCTCAGGAAATACACGCTCCATTTAGACCATACAATGTGTGCCACAGGTAAATTGACGATCCTTTTTTTATGTGTAACAGTCTGAAGCAAAATTGTTAATCATTCTTAAATTGCGCATAACATAAATAAAAACGCTTAAGGTTTTTTAAAAGACAGCGATCGGGTTTAAGCTGCGTCTATATATAATGATATCTGCGTCTAAGATATACTTCAGGAAATGGCACGTCTTATTCCAATGCTCATAGTATTCCTGTTTCGGACATCATATGGGGTAAGTTCAACAAAACGGTTCATATGTTTATTTATTCTTCATTTGACGAATTTTTTAATATCACACTAACATGAGATCACACTGTCCTTTTATCTCTACACATATCATTTTGATATTTTCACTTAACGATACTACTTATAATTGCAGTGTGTTCTCTTCAGTTGACTATGTTAAATATCACACCTACATGAGATCACATTGTCCTTTGTCACTACAAATAGCATATTGATATTTCTCGTTTAACGACACTACTTATTCTTCCAGTAGTACCTCTAAATTTGATAATGTTTACTGTCACACCTACGTGGGAGCATGCTAACCTTTGTCCCTATTCTAAGCGTGTTGATAACTCTAACGACAAGGTTGATAATTTCAATTGAGGAATGCCTATGCACCGAGAATGAACTGTTCAAGAGGAAAGACTAAAGGGACTTTGCATTATTTTTCTGAAACTTTTTATAAAAAAAAAACAAACAAGGACAATATCCAACATTATATATATATATGTTTTACATTATATATATAATGTTTAAATTTTAATGCCCAATAAAGCAAACAATTTGTTTGCTTTCAGATTTTGCTCAGAAAACACCTAAACATTGCCATTGATCTTGGACTGACATTACTCTTACAGTAAGGCCACACAAGACAAAATATTGTTCTACTGACTCATGAGACATTACTGAGGACCAGGACTTCTTATGCAAAATAAAGGGATCCACAACAAAGAGAGAGAAACGAATCTTTATATCATAATTTATTGTACGGCCTAACCTGTTTCAAAGATGTTTCACATATTTTTTCCTTCACCATTTTTGTAGGCTTCAGATGGGGACATCCGGCTTCTGCAGGTGGAGGAGACATCACACGGCATCACGGAAGTCCATAATTCTACATTGACCTACAGCTGTCGCACGAAGCAGCCAGAAATTAGTCTGACGTCACGGACGACCTGCAATGGAACACTGACACAGGGACAAGGTCCAAGTGTTGCTCTTCCAGAAAGAAGAACACCACGTAAATATTCTTTAATCATTAATGAATTACATATTGATACAGGTATCTGTTTTATAATGCGCGGCATGTACTAGGCATTCTGATTCATGTTAAGCGCAGACAGTATGCACTGCTGTGGGAGCCGCACTTGCTGAACTCTCGCTGAGTGTAAGAACAGTACTCAGTGTAGTCTAGATGGTTTGGGTCTGTTCAGGCCTGTGTGCGCCCATGTATTGTTGTGTGGAGACACAGCGTTCTTTGTGTCTAGATGGTTCGGGTCTGTTCAGGCGCTGTTGGCGCGCGTCTATTGGTTTGTTTGGAATGTTCGTGAATATGGAAGCTAAAATAGGGGCTGTGTTTAGAGCCGGAGGAAAGAGAAAAATACAAGCGGACACGCAAGAGTGTGACTCTCTCGACAGTTTTGGGACCTTTCCGATAACTGCAGAACTTTTAGATTTTCTTCGGACTTTATAACCGATTTTATACGGTTGTCTTCAATTTGCCTTTTGGATTATTAGCAGAACTTCACTTTTGGATTACAAAAGATTGTTTTTCAGATCAAATCGGACTCTTCTATGAGATGATTAACATGAACTGTTCAACTGGATTATTTGTGTTAAAAAGACTCATAATTGTTGAGCTGTGACCCTGGTGGTATCCAGAAATTAATTAGATCCGGACACTCTGGTATTGTACATTTTTTATGGTTAGACTGTGTAATTGTATTGATTAAGTGTATTGTAATGTTAACATTGTTCTAAGAATAAATTATAATTATTTGTTAAAAAACCACTGACTTCTTTATTCATTCCCCTAGACATTTCACGTTGCCTAGTGTTGTGGAATCTGATTTTTTTATCTCCGTAACAAAATTTATGCTAGTCACCATTACGTTATCTGTTATTATTAGGTTATATATATATATATATATATATATATATATATATATAACCGTCTCAATTTTAATAACTAGTTTAACTAAATATTTGTTTATTAGCAGAATTCCAATGGGTTTTGGATGACGTAACACGGCAGTATCATACGCTACTTATGCCATGGGCGAGTGGGGTCATAGTGCACCCCTTGTGATTTTCTTTAATGGGTATTTTCATGTAGCCATAGGTCTACCGGGTCAGAAAATTGATGTTGCCAAAAAAAAAAAAAAAAACACTGATTACCCCATTGACTCCTTAAAAACGCCAACTTTTACAGCTGGAGGCAGATAATTAGAGGTATGGAACATTCAAACAACCCTAACTTTGCAACTCTTCACCAAAATATTTCAAATGACCACTTAAAATGTTTGCCTTGTCAAGACCTACAAGTCCATGCAAATGATATGCAAATTTATTTTGTGAAAAGGTCACCAGAGTTCAAAAGGTAACAAACTTTGACCTTTACCTATAATTTCTCGCGTTCAGGATTTATTTATACCCATTAAAGTAAATCACAAGGGGTGAAATATGACCCCCACTAGCCCATGGCCTAACTCATTTTATATCCTGATGTTATCCAGGTCCTGTGACTGCTGCACCTGTGGCAGCATGGTGTGTTACATGTCCCACTGCAGGGTCACAAACACTCGTTTGTGAGCGAAACCAGTCAGTCAGGCATTACCTTTCCAGTAAGCCCGTTGACTGCTCACCCTGAAAATTCTCAAAGCCTCGGCTGAAATGCGAACTCGCGGCTTTCATTCCTGTGCTCTACCCCTGAGCCACATAGAAGCCGGGTTTTTTAAAATCTTAATATTAACATGCAAAGGAGTTAAATCCTCAAATATTGGTAAAAGAGGATTGTAGACACCATATCCAATAACTCAGCTGGAACACCATTGGGACGCTCATTAAGCCTTAAACCCTTTCAATATTTGCATACTGTGAAATCTGGTATTCTACCGTGACCTGCCAGTTATCCCTCCTGCGACCTGGATGAGCGTAAATATATATATATATATATATATATATATATATATATATATATATATATAAACCCCTCGTCCATAAATGTATGGGCATGGCCAAATTTTATACTTATACCGTTGATAATAAAATGACCATAAACATTTCGGACATACCTTTGTTAAGATATATATATATATATATATATATATATATATATATATATATATATAATATGCAATATGGGTGGAGATGGACTTCGAATTCCTTCTCCATACACAGGCTTTTGTTATGTTGTTTATCATATCTACGCCCGCCCAGTTTGTTTTAGTATACTGTGTTACGGAACCTAATATCAACAGATCACGTAGTCGTGACGAACATAAATTTTGTAATGGAGATTTTAAAAAATCAGATTATGTAACACTAGGCAGCGTGAAATGTCTAGGGGAATGAATAAGGAAGTCAGTGATTTTTTGTTAACAAATAACAATAATTTATTCTTAAAACAACCCTTACATTACAATACACTTAATCAATACAATTACACAGAATAACAACAGTACAACAGTAAATCAATACAAGTATATAAATAAAGTGCACAGTACTGGATACCACCACTGTCACAGCGACAACAAGTCCTTTATAACGTACAACCCAGATGAACAGTTCACATAAATATTCTCAGAGAATAATAGTCCGGTTCATTCACAAAATCAATCCGATGTAATCCCAAAGTGAAGTTCTTGTTATAATCCCCACAGCAAACTGAAGACTATATAAGATCCGCCACAAAGTTAGGAGAAAATCTATAGCTGCCGAAATTACAGGAAAAGGTCCACAACTGACTTATACCCTTCTGTGTCCGCTGGAATATTTCTCGTCTCTCTCTCGGCTCTAAAAAGCAGCCCCTTAATATAACTTTTCACCTCAAGCCGAGAACTTTCCATTTCTCGAACAATCCAAAGAACCTAACATAAAACACAGTAAAGGAAACATCTAGAACAACGAATGCTGTGCTTCCACATATCAGGGTTCACCCGTGAGCCGGCCCTGCTCGGCCAGGCGAGAAAGCCCCAGTCCAGCATGACCGCTGTGTCTACACGTCAGGCCCCACGCGTGGGCCGGGCTTTGCCGCCATGGCAACGGACAACGCTAGCGCTGCACATACACAGCAAACAATAAAAGAGACATCTGTAACACTCCCTACTGTAAGAAAAAGAAAGTTTTCTATAAAAAAACTTTCTTTTTGCGATCACAATCACCAAATTTTTATAATATCTCAAAAATCATCTTATTAACAACATTACATAAACATCTCGTTTACAACATTTCATAAACATTTCGATAAGCAATCAGCAAGTACATTGTCTTTCCCTTTAATGTGTTTGATTTCAAGGTTGTAATCCTGTAAAAACAAACTCCATCTCAACAATCTTTGATTTTTACATTTCAACTTGTTCATGAACATGAGGGGATTGTGATCACTGAAGACAATGATAGGCTTGACGGATGAAGTAACATAAACTTCAAAATGTTGCAATGCCAAAATCAAAGCCAAACATTCCTTTTCAATAAGGGAGTAGTTTTTAGCTCAGCTGACTATAAGTCATCTGAGCTATAGTCGTGGTCCATTGTCCGTCGTCCGTCCGTCTGTTTGTCCGTCCGTCCGTCCGTCTGTCCGTCTGGATGTCCGTCCGTAAGACTGGCACGTTTCGACACCGTTGGACCTACGATTCTGAAATTCGGCATACAGTTAGATATCCCCAAAATCTCCTACCATGCCGAAAATTGGGTCAATAGGACTTCGTTCCTTCGAGATATTAATGAAAAAACCTCAATTTTTTATTAGAAATCTATTTTCACACTTCAGGACTGCTTAATATCAAAACCACTCATTTGGTTTTCTTCATATTTACCATAAATGTTCCTCTATATAGTTCCTATGTACATGCCAGATATTAAGTCAGTATATAATTTAAAAAAGTTATGGGCCCAAACATGATGGACTTTGTAAAAAAATCAGGAAGATATTTGGTCACTTAAGACCAAAAGTGTTAAAGGTAGGGACTTTTTTCCAGTAATACAACTTTAATTAATCAAAATTTAATTGTATACCAAAAATTAGATCAAAATCTGTTAAATTTTTTTTTAAATATTGGCAAAAATAAAAAATTGGTACCTTAAATTTTGCCCAACTTTGGCCACGGCACATTTTTTTTTCTGTAAGTACTGTGGATTTAATTTTCACAGCATGTATACATAAGGATTCAATCTGTTCAAATCTGAAATTTGAAAATAAAAGCTGCAAAATTAGGCTAGTTATTGAATTTATTTGGAGGCTCTTGTTGTATTCCCTTACATTGTCAAGCAGTCCACTTCGATGACTGGTGGTCATTCAGTGCACATCTCTATGCTCCCCAGGCTGTTGGCATAATTTTAGATGTCCCCAAAATCTCCTACCATACCGAAAATTGGGTCATTAGGACTTCGTGCCTTCGAGATATTAAGGAAAAAAACTCCATTTTCCATAAAAAAAAGCCATTGTTACACTTCAAGGCTGCCTAATATCAAAACCACTGATCTTTTTTTGATCGTATATAGTATTCACATTCTTTAATACATTTTCTATGAACTTACCAAAAATTAGGTCAGTATTGGGTATTATTTTGAAGTTATGGGCCAAAACATAATGCAATTTTTTAAAAAATCAGGAAATATATTTACTCACCTAACATGAGAATTGCTGAACCTAGAGACTTTTTTTTCAGGAATATAACTTTATTTAATCAAGATTCAATTGTTTACCCAAAATTAGATCTGAATTTTGCAAATATTTCAAGTTATTAGCATAAATAAAAAATCAATACCTTAAATTTTGTCCAACTTTGGCACTGTTGATTTAACTTTCACAGCATATATACATAAGGATTTAATCTTTTAAAATATGAAATTTCAAAGAAATTGATTGGAAAGAATAGCTTTTATTCATGTTTTCATACACCATGTCAAGTGTTGTTTACATCTAGCCCACCTAGTAGTACAGCCTTCACTTGCATTATGTAACCCACCCGAGGCAGCTTGCCTTGGGTCAGCTTGGCCACTACCAGCAGGCTTCCCCTCTGCCCTGCACTCCCCCCCCCCCCAGATGGTGCATAAACTAGATGAATGTTATTATTTTCTGTATTTGATTCATTCTTATTCCAGGCTATGCTACATTTTAGATTTTGTATTGTACCACCAGGGTTACAATGATTAAAGTGTACATTTAATTGTGTCCACAAAGTGGTGTATTGCTATGAAAGTGTGGATGTTCATCAGATAAGTAATTCCTTACTTCAGAGCAGTAAAAACTTCACCAGGTGTGAAATTGACTATTAATTACAGTAATAGATTAAAACTGGGATAGTAATTAGCACAATGATATTGTTTGTCCCTCATTCAACCAACAGTGTGTATACTTTATTTGAAAAGATGTTTATTTTATCAAATTTACTGAAACTTTTATTTATTTTGGTGAATAAAATTAAGCATGTACTGAAAACTCCAATGTGCAAAACTTTTTAATAGTGATTCAAGGAATATTCTTGTAGATGCCATGTTGTGGCATTATTTTCTTTTAAAATCAGTTTAAACATTTATGATTTAAAATAATAAAATATATGCGTATGCATAATATGACCCAATATGAGCTACACTCTGGATATATGATGATTGCAACTTTTGCAACAATTCTAATATTTTAACTTATAGTTTCAGTTTTTTACTCTGTATATATAATGATTGCAACTTTTGCAACAATTCTAATATTTTAACTTATATTTTCAGGATTTTTTATTAAAAATTTATAAAACCTGTAAATAAAAAAAATGTTTCAGATAAAAACTTCTTAATGGAAAAAGTGGATATGCTTTAAAAAATAGGCTTATATATAAACTTAAATGCATTATTCCCTTGAAAGTGAAATAAAGGTATTAGTCCATTCTGTCAACTTGCCTGTCTATCTGTAAATTTTCATATGCATTACAGTATCTCAAAACTTTTACTGTTTTTCTTCATGACAGTCTTGTCTGAGAATTAGTTTGCAATCATATATTTAGAACTTTACTATAACGAAGTAGGAGGGCCCGTTTCCTCTTAGCTTTTCATATTCTTATATAAATGAAAAACATTACAATAGAATATTTCTACATCCACCTTTGTGCTGCCCTCACTTTTCCCTTCTCTGAACCCCATCCTAAAGTCAGCCTCAGTAAGCAAGAACAAGATGAATCAGATATATTCATACTTTAATATTTTGTATAACTATTCGTCCATAGGTACCTATGTACATGCCAGAAATTATGTCAATATTGAGTAATATGTAGACATAGTGGGCATCACAATAAGGTACCTTGTCAAGACTAAAGAGATATTGTGTCATACAGTCACAAATTCATGAATCACTTCCTCAGCATAGTTAATCATAACATCATATCTGTCAAATTGAAAGCTTGCAGACTACCATACACTTTAGATCCTTCAACAAATAGCCTTATCATCATTCTACTACTGCTTATTACTGCTGTCATTGCATTCATATTTGCTCAAATATATCACAATTTTCAACCCCTCTTAAATAAATAAAAAATAAATCACTATATTTGACTCTATTAATCCATCAGTCAGGTTATTTCATTTATTATTTACTCACATATTACATTACATTCCTTTATAATAGCCCAACATGTCCATGATATTCATAAGCTTTATACAAGACTCGATATAGTATCACAGTGGAGAAACATTTATAGTCCAATCACGATCAGCTGAGCGCCGTGACCCATGGGTCCCTTGTTTTTATTTGCATTAAACTTTCTTGAAAAATAGCAAATTGGATGATCTATGTCATCAGTACCTTCTTGTAACAACACAGCACCAGCAGCAATATCACTAGCATCTACAGCTAACTGAAAAGGTACAGAAAAGTCTAGAGTAACCAAAACTGGTGAATATTGCAGAATTTAATCTCAAAAACAATCTTTTGTAATCCAAAAGTGATGTTCTGGTAATAATCCAAAAGGCAAACTGAAGACTATCAATATATAAAGTTGTAAAGCTGGTAGAATATGTTTAATTCGCAATTATTGGAAAGGTCCAAAAAAAAAAAAAAACTGACTAGAGAGTCACACTCTTCCGTGTCCGCTGGTATTTTCCTCTTTGTCGGCTGAAAACACAGCCCCCATTTATAGCCTTTTCACCCGAAGTCTAGAAGCTTCTATGTTCACGAGCATTCCAAAGAATACAAAAATACACGCGCGCCAATAGCGCATGACCAGACCCGTAATTCTAGACTACAACGAACACCGTGTCTCTACAAGCCAGGGTTCAACAAACACGGTTCCCATAGCTTGAGCCTAACACGAATCAGAATGTCACGCAAAATCCTGCGCATAATAAAACAGATACCTGTAACAATTTCTATTATCATGTATTATATTATTTTCAGCTTATATTCATTTTGCGGCCATAATATACATACTGCTGTGGGATAAAAAACAAACAGATAAAGAGCTTTATAGAGATATGAAGGTACATATTTATATAATAGTTATGTAAAATTATATATAAAGTTATAAAAAATATCAACTCAGTACTTGATAAAAACTCAAAAACTGTAGCTTGACACACACGTTTACACATTTTCATTGCGAGTTTCTTTCTCTCTTTTCAGAGCTTTGTCCAGATGGATGGTTCCACTACCGTGGATCGTGCTTCAGGGTATACACGTCTGGGACTTCCTGGCCTAGTTCACGAAGCCGCTGTCAGGCCTTAGGCGGGGACTTAGCAAGGATACCTAATTTCAAAATCAATAAAGTTATCCGAAGTTTAATCACTCAGAACACGTTTTTCCTCCTGAATGATAGAAGTTCTGAAGGCAATTTCAGATATTCCGCATCAGAACCGGTAACTCATGTCATCCACTGTAATGAGAAATAAGATGTTAAAAGTAATAAAATGTTATAAGCAATAAGCTGTAATACGTTATACGGTATAATCAGAAATAAGATGCAAAATGTTATACAATGTAATCAGTAATAAGATGGTATACGTGTATGTAATAGATGTTAGTACGTTTTAATAAGTAATAGAATATGTATTAGGGTTAAATAAGTTGTAAGATGTAATACGTAATACGGTGTTATATGAAATACGACATGTGTAATAAAAAATAAGATGTATGTTAGGCAAGGCTGTCCGTTGTAACCATATCTTTTTATACTTGCCTCAGAAATATTATAGTTAAAATAAGAAATAATCCTAAAATTAAAGGTGTAAATATAGGAGGTACTGAACATATATTAATTCATCATGCAGATGACACAGCCGTTACCCTTAGTGGAGGCTTTAAAGCTTTTTAATAATTCCTAGGAACTTTTGATGAATTTAAAAAATATCTGGATCAAAAGTTAATATAGAAAAAAACTGTAGTTATTCCTTCGATACTTTTTGCCAATGAAAAAGCAAATATAGACAGACTAGGTTTATATGGTGCTCTGGACCTGTAAAATTACTGGGTATCCAGACTGTAGAAAGATGAAAGATATTAACTATAAAGGAATACTGAGTAAAATAAAAACGATTATAAATATATGGTCAAATAGAGGAATGTCGCTTTCAGGAAAAAATACTATTATAAAAGCACATGTATTATCACAACTGATATATGCACTACAGGTACTGCACAATCCATCCCCAACTTATGTAAAGATATGGAATCTTTACTTTGAAAATTCATATGGGACAAACAAGATAAAATTAAACGAACCACACTCATAGCACCATAGCAAAGGGGGACTAAACATGATACATTTAAAATCCAAAATTGATGCATTAAAAATTTGCTTGGGTGAAGCTTCTTTTAACTGGCCCCTGGAGACAGATAGTTGATAAACAGTTTAAAGGAATGGGTTCTTATATATTTAAATGTAATCTTAGGTCATCTGACATAGGAAATCTTTATGATCATTTATATAGCCCATTCTGGAGGGAAGTTTTTGATGCATGGTGTAAATATTATGTTTACTCTCCGGAGGAAATCTTAAATCAAGAATTATTTTATAACTCGCATATCAAAGTAGATCAGAAAACTGTATATATCAAAGAAATGTATAATACAGGTGTCACAAAATTATATGATATCCTAAACAATAAAATCAATCAATATAACTTTCTATTAAATGCAGAACTCATTAGTAGATTTAAATTCAAGTTTAATTGATGCTATTCCAGCGAGTTGGAAAAAAATAATTATAGCATGCTCAGATAGTGATAATCACATTAACAATCCATGTAAACCGAATATAGAAATTATAATGAATACTAAGAAAATCTCACAAAACATTTACAAAGATTTAATCATGAATGTCTGCACAGAACCCTCTAAAGCAATTGAGAAATGGAATAGAGACATGCAGTGCGATTATAAAGACCTGATATATGAAGCCTTTAATAATATAAAAAGCATAACAATATCGAAATTTTAAGAATATTTCAGTTTAAACTAATTAATTGTTTCATGTGATGTGTGTGTTCA
Organism: Sipunculus nudus; assembly: GCA_026874595.1. Taxonomy (NCBI): domain Eukaryota; kingdom Metazoa; phylum Annelida; class Sipuncula; order Golfingiida; family Sipunculidae; genus Sipunculus; species Sipunculus nudus. The sequence goes on along the minus strand of CM049311.1, from coordinate 28,844,311 downwards.
ATAAAAAAAAGAAGAAATTACGCATAGCTCTTAACCCTCTGTTATTTACTATAGGGAAAGCAACCTGTGAACTATGTTCACTTTGTAAAAAAGAGCAAGAAACAATTATGCATTCTTTTTTAACTGTAAGGAAACACAAAACATTTTTGCTTAATGAAAAACTGGCTGATTAGCAAAAAGAACTATATATTGTACATTATAAGAAATGGAACCCACATGTCATAAAACATTTTTGTTTATACAATTGTCATTGAGATATATCCATGGTTAAAATGTATGTTTTGTGTTTCTAGGTACGGATATTATTGTTGTTGAATATGCAAAGACTTGTTGTTTCTTTTCCTTTTTTGTTGTTGTTCTATATACATTAGTGTGCATTTGTTATTATAGTGTCAATATTTGATTTTATACTCCCTGAAGAATACAAGAATATAAGATATAACAACCTGGTTAACAGACTATCATAGGCCATAATCAAACCTCTACATAAGATTGTCTCTGAACTGTATAAGTATCGCCCTTCTTGATTTACTTTGTGCATTGTCATTGTATCTGTTTTTTGTGCAGTGTCTTGGTATATGTGTATATATCGTTTCACATGTTCATAATTGGTACTGTCCATATGTTGTTTCATGTGATGTGTGTGTTCAATAAAAAAAGAAGAAATAAGATGTAATACTAAATACGATAAACAGGGTCATAAGTAACAAGAAGATATACATAATATACATAATACGTAAAACAGTGTAATAAGTTATAAGATGTAATAAGTGATACGGTGTAATAAGAAATATGATGTAATAAGTAATACGTTATACAATGTAATTACTTATATGTAATGCGTTATACTGTGTAATAAGTAATAATATATAATACGTAATACGGTGTCATAAGAAATAAGATTGCATTACCTAATACTTGGTAATAAGTAATAAGAAATAAGACCTTAACGTTTTACAACCATGTCGTAAAATTAGGAGATTATTCATAATGTTCGATATGATTTAAATGTTAGTCTTACATTTTTTTTTATTTATCTACGACTGACAAAGAAACAAAGTATATTTCTAACAAACACAGCAAGGTGTTCGGACGTGGCAATACATTTAAGAGACTGTCAGATAATATTTTGGAGAAGATCAGAGTACATTTTAGAGATTTTCAGACCATATTTTTAAGACAATCAGACCACATTTTGGAGAGTATCAGGAAGCAATTTGTAGACTGTCAGCCCAAATTTGGAAGACTATCAGATTACATTATGAAGACTCTGAAACCATATTCTGAAGACTATCAGCTGATAGCTTTTTAGCAATCTTCATCACTAATTCAAATATGTATAGTTAATAAATTAAAGAATTTAGGTTCCTGTAAAATATCACTTTTCCCGAAAGGAAGTTACAGAGCTCGGTTTGATATGGCAGACTTGTGAATATATTAATCTTACTTAAAAACTATATTCAATATAAATGTAGTTATTTATAATGAAATCAGATACCGTGGTTGCTTTTTCGTCTGGTATGGTTTCAAATTCGCGTAACTCGCGAACATAAGCTGAATACAAAAGTGAATAAGAGTTTCGAAAGTGGAAAAAAGTCTAAAGATTGATAATTAATATACATAAAAAATAGATTTGTACTTTCAAACATTGCAATTGTAAATAATATCTGATCTTCCAAATTATCTGCTACTAGTGAAAAATAATATCCTATCGTTCGATTTTCCCGTTAGTCCCCTTCAATATGTTGAGATTTTGCGCACATATTATTAGAGATAAATAATTCATTCAAAAATGGTTTACTTTGTTTAAGTTTGAAAATGGTGAGATAGCGGATATTTAACCCCCGCGAAAATATATATATATATTAATGCTGATAAATTTTATAGAGATATGGAGCAGACGACCGGCTTTCATAAGGTCATGGTTTCAACCGTTTGTGATTATATAGTTTAATAGATTAATAGTAACTTTTACTTTTTTACAGACTCCGTTCCGTTACTTTGATGGCGGTGAGCCCTACGATGGTGGAGTCTTGGGATGCTGCGAAGATTGCGTTGTAATTCGTCGTTCAGGTGGACGATGGAGTGATGAGAGGTGTGAAACTATTCGTCACTATGTTTGTGAGAAGCCTAGTGGTGAGTCTTTTTGGTGAGAAATACAACATTTGGTGACAGGTTTTTCTTTTACGGTCAAAAACTATTTTTCACATTATATTGTAAGGACTTATATTGTAATTTACTCTAAAAAAATGTAATTAACGTAAAAACCAATAAAATACTGTAAATTGTAAATAATGTAGTTCTTATACCTTATGTTTGTTTAAAACTCCAGAATAATTTAGTAGCATCGCAGAATATCCTGTCATATCGTAAAAGATTATTATTTATTGTTAAATCTAAATATGTAATCAATCAGTGTAGTCATTTACTGCATACATTTGATACGAAGGGATATCAGTTGTCCATCTGAGTTTTCTCTCAGAATCCCACAATACAAGAAATGAGTGCTTTCTTGTTTCCAGTGGTTTTCCGGATACTGTGGGATGGTAGTGTGACTTGTTGTTCTATATTCACTCAGTACGATACTATACGTTTACATAAGTAACAAGAGCACCGTGCATAAGACGCCCGATGCATACCTTGTGACCTCTTACCTCATTTAATATGCGTGAATTATGCTTAGAATGTAATTTACATGCCAATATCGGTAAATATTTTAAATGAGTTTCATGGAAATCCATCAGACCTTTGGTAAGTAATCCCGGCGCCCTGAAAGTCTGGTGACCTCTGACCTCATTAAACTATACAAGTGTTTTGCTGGAAATCGAACTAAAGCGAAATATTATTTTGATTAATAAAAGTTCTGTTGAGTTTTATAAAAACCTTATGATCTCTAGCCTTATTAAAGGCGTAGATTTTGCCCATAATCGAACATGGACTAGATAATTTATTAGATAGTTGTTATGGTCAGCTTTGTTAAAATTCACCAAAGCCCTGGTAGTTTATCGCGGCGACACTAAATGTTCACAGACATAAGGACCGACCATGGGTATAACATATACGTCCCGGCATAGACATTGGTATAACAACAAGTGGGCCACCACTTTGACAAACAGCCAATCATGACAGCCTGACAGCCTTCACTGATCTGGTAGGAGTAATGGCAAATCGGGTGCTCAAGTGATGGATGAGGATGATGCAAAAAAGGCGACAAGTCTAATTGACCTATCCATGAACTCTCTGCGACGTTAATCGCAAATTCATTCAATGAATAATCATAAGCATTGGACTAACGACCAACCAACCAAAAGTTGACCTTAAACATTGTAAAGCGTCAATCATCTGACAAAAACAAAATTTTGCATAATTTGACAGAGCTCTGTCATACAGAACACGTGTAGTCTGAAATTACTTCCATTACCCATGTCGACATATTTTCTGGGATTTTTTTTATACAAAGGAGACAGTATAAAAAGTTCTAGTCAATATGTTGCAGAAGCCATTCCTCAAACTACCGACTGAATGTCTTACCTGGCACGTAATTCGTATGAGACAAATAATCCAAAATATTGCAAGACAGTTCATAAAGACTGCGATATAGTTAACAGGCGGTACCAGTTGATGACGTCAGTCAATACGACTTCATGCGTCATCGACCTTTGTGACGTCATTATTATGTTGTTAGCAGCTCTCGCTACCATTGGCATGGAAGACCTTCTGTGTGGGAGCGTTTTGGTGGCTCATTATAATAATAAATTAAAAAGGCGGAGCATTTGGGCTGTAGTGGACAGGTCAATTAAGAATAAAACAAGTCAGTAGAGTAAAATAGAAGACTAGAAGACCACTACACATTATGTGCATGGCTGCATAGCAGAATCCAGTGGCAGCTGACTGAGGTATCTTAAACCAAGTTGTAAACTGGACAAACACCAGACTCTCAAGCTTCTTGTCCATTGACACGAAACGTGTGGCATTAATATATCCAATTCATCGGTTAACAGGCACTGTCTTTCAGCTGGAATTGTCTGGTAGGAACATACATGGTATATTTTTACATTTTTTTATTACATGAGGGTGTAAAAACATGTATTTTACATCGTTTTAAACAAAGTAAAATAACGACGTAAACACCGTGCCAGCTCTACTAGTTGCCAACCCCTTTTTTTTTTTTGCTTCTGTAGAACTAAGCACATTATGTTTCATTGAACTGTTAATCGAACGCCAGATAGGATCAAAGTTACCCTTAATCACTATTCAGCACTTTCGTCAATGCTGGATCTGTCTCTTTTATCAACTTCGGATTTGGATGAGCAAGGATATGATACTGAGAGTCCCTAAGCCCCCCATCCACTTCTCCTCATACCTTAATTGATATGAATGACAGGAAAATATTTTTGTATTTGACCAAATTTCAGCTGGGGTCTTTTGGTTAGAAAACTAAGTTTTATGGTCAGTGGGGCACAAGCAGGAATACAGAGAATTATAGACTTGCTCGGGGGTGGGTATTGGGGTTTCCTGTGTACGATGTCTTAATCAACACTCCACCATAAGTGAAATAATCAACTGGCATCTCTATAACCAAAATGGTTTGCCCTGATGGGGCAGCCTATTATAAAACCTTTCCAGTGCCCATATATCTAGGGACAGAGGTTAGTGAAATCACTTGACCTATAGAGGACATTGGGAGAGTGTGGCCTCTGTCCAACCTCTGGTGAACATACATGCTAGTAACCTGGTGGCATACCTGCCTCTCGTAAGTTGGCTTTTGGGCAGGTCTATTTCTTGCGGACGAAAGGACTTAACGTTAAGCGGTATGAGTCGATGCATTGTTAAAGTACCCCAGCGAATGAAAAGACTTAACTATACCCTTTATTAGCCCCCCCCCTCCCCCCGGGATGATATGTTGTTTTCAGTGCCATTGACTGTCGTCGTCTGAAGGATATCTTGTGAACGCAATAACTTTTGAAGGGCTGCATGTTTTCCTTCAAAATTTGAAACATTGTACCTGGCAATTTTTCCTAGGTCTCCATACCTTTTGAAGTATTTCACATATTGTCACATATTTCACATATCTCAGAAACCTGAGAAATACATAAAGCTTAAGAGAGTGTAGATTTCCTTACTATATTATGCGTGGTTAACAGATGTGTACTGGGCAGACGATTTCCGGTGTACCGGGAACGAGGTCAGCTTGGGCGCATGCGCACACAGTATTGGGGTAAACATCGATGCCGACAGGGCCAGGCAGTGGAAGTGTCGTGCTCTTTCACGTACACCCAGGTATACATTCAGTTTGGGGCTTATCAGTTTATTTTTATATTTTAATAGTCTTTCTATTTATTTTACAGACGTTTATTAATTTTTCTAGAAAAAAAAATAATCAATTTACTTATCAATTCAGCTGTAAAAAATTGGGTTTTTTTTGTTTTCGTCGAATAGCTGTAATTTTGTGGATAATCTGAGGGAAACAAATGAGAGAAAAAACAACAGAGTAACTGATTTAAGAATTAAGGATTTGACGTATGCAGTAAATACATGATTTTACATTAAATATATATATATATATATATATATATATATATATATATATATAGAGAGAGAGAGAGAGAGAGAGAGAGAGTAGTGGCGTCAATTTTTCTTCCAGGGTGGGGGGGGGTTGACTTGTATATTTATACACACACACACACACACACACATTTATACCCTTTTCAGCATCTCTGAGTGACATATTCAACTATATATATATTAAATTATTATATATATATCTATTTATTCTGTTTATTATATATATTTCATTTGCAATATTATAATATTATTCTCCGAAAAGTGGGGGATGATTACATTGGCCATCCCCCCTTGCCAAAAAGTGTGGGGGGTATATATACCCCCATCCCCCCTATATTGACGCCCCTGAGAGAGAGAGAGAGAGAAAGAGAGATGGAGATGTATCATGCTGGTTCATTGTATAAAAAGATGGAAAACACAGTAAAGTCGGTTCCCGTCCGATGGGAATCGAACCCATCTGTGTATTCCAGTTCCATATCTATAAACAACGAACAAGGATCGATATTTGTACATATCTCTATATAAAATATGCCGCACACCATATAAGGCCACCAGTCGCTGTGCCAATCGACACATGTAGTGGGTAGCACTATAACGTCACTGCCGTGATGTCACATCGCTGGTTCCTATAAACGTGTGCAAATACACAGAGGGGTTCGGGATGTTTTGTAGCTTAGCGGTTAAAAAAGCCGACTGGAAGTCGGAAGTTCATGGGTTCGATTCCCATTGGCAGTGAACCGACTATTCTGTTTAATATAGTTCCATCTCTGTATAAAAAGAACCGGCATGGCTGTTCGTAGTTCAATATATATATATATATATATATATATATATATATATATATATATATATATATATATATAAAATATATATATATATAGTATAATATATATAATAAGTACTAAATAAATAAATATATATGTATATATATATATATGTTTATTATATATTCATGTAAAATATTCTTTAAATTTAATATGCATATAAATTCTTTTCAAGATGAGCTCTGAAAAAACAGCCAGCTTAAAGGTAAACACGGTTTATAAGGGTCTGCTGCAGATAAGGAACGCAGGCCGATGGGGCTATGTTTGTGACAGAAACTTCAATAAGTCGGACGCCAAAGTAGTTTGTCGTCATCTGGCACGTGTCCCGCACATCATGTTTCAGTATTCAAGCACAACGTCAGGTATTTCAAAAACAACATTTTCAAATTTAAAACCAATTATTGAGTATACTGTTACATCGTGCAGTTGTATTGGTTTTCATTATGATGATTAACTGTTAAGTAAAGAGAGAGGATTGTGGTCCGTTTATGTGAAACTAGATTACAAATATACGGAATATTTGAAAGGGTTCAATACAAATAATACTGACTTAAAGAAAAAAATATCTGAACATGCACATTAATTTTGCAAATTAAGATATAAAGTTTCAGCGGATGTGACTCAATAGTTCATACCATGTCTCAAGGGATAGGCACCTAACATCTCGCAGGAACAATTTAAACAAGCACTTAACAAAATTTTACCTGGGAATGCCGCTAACAGAAACACTGAAAGACATTTCCTTTGATCAGAAGCCACCTGCTGATGGTATAAGACATTGAGTGGTAGGTCCAGTACCATTCATCGAAAAGGAATGATCATATTTAGTCATATCTTCTGACTTAAGACGTACAATACGCTGCCCCAGGCCAAAAGGAAGGCAGGAACCAACAAGCTGGTTATCATTACATATAAAACCTTAAAGTACAGAAAGTACTTATAAAATAATGCTACATTGCCCATGGTAACAACACAAAGTACAGAATTTATAATAAATGTAAGCTGTATACTTCTTGTATACTTCTGTATACTTCTGTATACTTGAAAAAGTATACGGCTTTATTGCCCATGGTCCTTCAGAAGCTTACCTATACTGATCACCGTATGTCTTGTCCGGTCCAATTTTAAACGGAATGTGTATATTTTAATGCAATACATAGACAAGGAAGATCTTCCTTTACATTTCGTATTTGTGAGTACAAATGTCATAATACATATTTACATACTTAACAGTACAAACAGATAAAATCTATTGGTGTACATAAGCATACTAGTATATACTAATATGTATGTACAAATATACATAGAAGTTAAAAATTGTATTAACTTTTATGACTGTTTCTGTAAAAGATATGTTATACTTCTCAAGTTCAGTTATCAAACTCATACTTTAATGCAATGCCACCTGTCATAGAAATAATCTGCGTTTCCCTTTATCAAACATACATATTTCTTATATTATCAATATATTTAAGTGTATTAATGTTCTCTGTTGAACCTTATGCAAATGACTGAAACGAGGGAACTTTACATGACTTGAAACTGTCTGAGTTACAAAGTACAAAATAGACTTAGTAAACATTAAATTCTACATATCGGGTATTATAAATCGAATTGAACACATTTTTTTCATTAAGACCAAATATATCATAGGCAGTTTTAACCGTACGCATTTTTTCACTTTTTTCAGTAGAAATTTAAAAAGTTCAAGAACTTGGACTATTCTTTCAAGCAATTAAAATAATAAAATATCGATAAAATTAAATATATATATATATATATATATATATATATATATATATATATGGGATTCTATCAAACATAAAAAAATGTAAAAAAAAAAAAAAAAAAAACGCCCACCGTCACCGACTCCTGAACAAATGCATGAGATATATTCATTTTGTTTAGCGTCACGCACCTATCTTTAAGGTGATATTTTCCACAGAAAACCAACGCATATCTATATACGCTCCGTGGGTAATCTTACATTATGTTATTAGAATGTAATTATTCTGGTTAAATGACTTAATAACCGGTTTAAGGGATCCTGTAAAACTCTTAATATTCTACTGATTGCTACGGAGTCAAACAGGAGTCAAACTGCTATAACAGGTTATCCATGTTTCTGAATATTAAATATTATTTATCAGTACAAAGGATTACTTTTAAGAAAAATAAAAATATTTAGCTGTATCTTTAAAATATGCTCATAAACAAAGCTCCAGTTTGAAGCAGAGGAATTTTAAAGAGAGTTAGCTGTATAAGTTCCCCTATTTTAAGGTTATATCAGTATGTGTAATAATTTTTAGAACATTTAATAGCTGTGCAAGTTGCCCTTTGACGAGGTTTGATGAGAATGTGTAATAAGTGTTAAAATATTTTATATTTCAACTTTAAAATTTTTTTTTAATCCACAATTCTTTTTGAAGCTCACTTCGCATCTCTTTCAAACGTTCAGCTTAAAAAATCATTTCGAAAGCCGTTTAAAATCATATCAGAACGTATTAATTTAATACCATTGTAAATATGAAATATTTTTTTTTAAAAATATCAGATGCTTTTGCAGGAATAAAGGACAAACTTTGTCATTAAAAAATGTTCAATTATTTCAGATCTTTACATTTAACATAAATCTCTAAATGAATTTTTTCTAATCTTTAATCAAGGTCCATCCAGGCTATTTCAGCACCTAGTAGGATGTCCAGGGGGCGCCTTGGGCGGTCGAGAATGCAACAGAGGTCGAGAGGAAGAGTTTTTCTGTACTGATCCATCGGCAACTGTTAAATGTTTGAAGGTAGGCTATGGGCAGGGGCGGATTTAGAAGGGGTGCTTCCCCCTCTATTTTGACCCAAAACTCTGAGAAAAATATGCCCTTCATACAGAACAGGAACACCATATCCTGCATCTATCTCCGCTTTCTTCTATATTAATCCTTGGGTGAGAAAGTGAAAATCTCCCCCTTGGGGAATTTTGGCGACCTGCTAGTTTTCTTCCTTCAGGTGTTTCCTATTCATTTCCGGTTGTTTCCAAACATTTAAAGGTGGCAAACACCCTAAAAACCCAACGTTTTTACAAACCCGATTAAAAAAAAAGAATTCTGGACTAACATTGGATTATGGATTATAACTTTATTATTAAACGTTAAATGCAATTGCATATTTTTGGCTTAATAGCATAATTAAAAAACAAAGATGTCATTTTCACAGGCATTGTTCGTGCCATAGCCATATTTGAAGGATATATGCTCATTATTGGGTCTGGACTTTCAAAAATTCTTGGGGGTCTTCACTTTCTGGCCAATGGACTATATATTTTCCATGCGAGTGTTCTATGTTAACTCTACTGGTAATTATCTACGATTCATAATAATTGAACACGTAATTGCTTTTAACTTCACCCTGCGTTACTATTTAGCGGAGTCAGGAATGCTTGTCTGACCGTTACGGAGAGAACTGTGAACACACCTGTGGTCACTGTGCCGGAGGACGATGTTCCCTGGTGGACGGTACATGTCCCGAGGGAGGCTGTCTAGATGGCTACGTCGGCCCCAAATGCGACCGAGGTAATGTTGCCTCAAAGTTATATTTCCTTATGAAAGCAGCTATTTACTTTTCTTATTTGTAGTATTTGGTGTTTATGATATTCTCTAGGTACATGTAAATGAACGGCAGCTATTTCCTTTAAGGAATTCTTATTTTCACCAGATTACTGTGACTTAGTTATTGTATTGCATATTCAAGTAATAACATGCATGAAATAATTGGCTGTCAGCATAATAGGAGTGGTGATTGACCAGAATACGGTCGGGACTTGTGACATCAGCAAGTAAATATAAGTTGTGATGAAGGGGCTGTTCGAGACATTTTCTCGATCAGCGTGCCAGGAGTATAGGCTGACGATACCTGCAGTCAAGGGACAGGTCTGCGTGCATTAACAGTCTAGACAGCTGAGATATGATATCTGTAAGCGTAGAAAGTAGATGTCTGAGGAAGGCCATGGTGATTTCTCTGTAACGGAATTCAGAGCGAGTATGCATTTTGCCAATGGACTGGTAAACTGGTGATTAAACCTGTTGTACAAACGGCGAGCCAGGTAGTGCAGAATTCCGATATCACGTGTGTCATGTGTTACGGGGTGACATAAAAGCGGACCGAACTGTCTCGCTAGTGAAGCTTGCTAGCCAAGCAGTTGGTACGCCGGACTTGTGCGCCACCCACATGGGTTCGAATCCCGGATCGGCCCAATGTTTTCCCCTAATCAATTTGTCTTCGTAACCAAATGGGGGCTTGTCCAACGTGACTGTGAACTTTGTGGCCCAAGGAATAAGCTCACCAAAGTGTGACTCCTGGGATAATTAGTCTTGTTCTGATAGCAGGACGCAGTTTAAGAGGGGTTGTGTTACGGGGTCACATAAAAGCGGACCGAACTGTCTCGCTTGTGAAGTTTGCTTTTCTAACAAAGAGGTTGGTACGCCGGACTTGTGCGCCACCAACATGGGATCGAATCCGGGATCGGCCCAATGTTTTCCCCTGAACAATTTGTCTTCGTAACACATGTGATCAGGAGAAATGTAAACAAAGGGACTTCTCTGTGTAGTGTGTGTAACGGTATTCGTGCTTATATCTGTGTAGATTATAGTAATAAGTGCTTGTACATATGGAGCCTGTCTAGAGAATATGTCTACTTTCTGTAATATATGGATTTGTTCTGTTAGCGTATATGAGAGATTTAGCCAGTTGGTTTGATTTTTAAAAGAACCTGGTCGTTCACAACTTTAGTGGTGTGACACTTATACGACACCCGTGACAGGTGTAAACGCTTGTTTATCAACATTATGCCATTGATAAACACGTCACACGTACCAGTGATGACAAACATAGAAAACAAAACATGTTACCTGAGGCTGTCGTTTAGCCTTGTGCAGAAGTTGAACGGTCACTGGAACTAATTGTTGCTGGGTACCGTTGTTGGAAGTGTTAGGATAACAATAAGAAAATTAGTGGCCATTTAAGCAATACTGTATATGTCATCAACAAGTGGAAACAAACAAAATGGACAACATGTGCACCGAGGGATTGGAGAGAAAATCTTTATTTAATAAACGTCAGAAAACGAAACGGATCCTTTTAAATTAATATGGTCACTCAAACATGTCCCAGGCGCAAATTAACTAGGTGATACACAAACTATAGTTTGCTTCTCTAACAACATTTTTTTTCACAGAGTGTGAGAGCGGACGGTGGGGACAGAACTGTACTGGGGTGTGTGGGTCGTGTAAGAATGGAACGTGTAACCATGACGACGGAATCTGCAGGTCCGGTTGTCAAGACGGCTACATGGGCTATTTCTGCACAAGACGTAAGTGGGATCTAACCTCGAGTACATACAATATATTAATGTTAGCGTATATATTTAACCGATTTTTAGCTAGCCTATTGGATAATCGTTTTGACAACAATAAATTAAAACAGATGAATGTTTGATCGAAAATTTGTAATAATAAATTGCTTTGAAAATTTTTCTCCCACACTGATTTATGAAAAAAAAATTTTCGGCCTAAAGTATTATTGTGAAACATGTGTATATATGCACATATATATATATATATATATATATATATATATATATATATATATATACAAGTAACCTTTGTTCTTATGCACAGCATGTCCTGTTGGCACCTGGGGTGGACAGTGCAGAGAACAGTGTGGACGATGTAAAACAGGCACGTGTGACGTCACCACCGGCAGGTGTGCTGGGGACGCGTGCCATGCCGGATACACCGGGGTATTGTGTAATCAAGGTTAGCAGTGGCTACTGCAGCTTTATCTGTAATATAGCTTTGGCGTAGCTTGTTTATTGAAGACATTTATAAAAAGTAATCTATATAATTTTAAGTTAATATATTTTAGAATTTTCGCATTTCATGCACTTAAATATGGTATGATAAATCATACTGTATTTTACTATATTCCCCTGAATATGTGATTAATAGAAAATAAGCTTTCTGTACATGAAGTAAATGAAACTCTGGTGAAATGCTACATATTGATGGGAGAACCAGGTAATTATAACAAATGAAAGTGTGCACATTCACATTCGTTCGGCAGCATGCAGTGAGGGATCATGGGGCGAGAGTTGCGGGAGCAGATGTGGTGAATGCATCGGAACCCCTTGCAATAAAATTAATGGAACTTGTCCATTCAAGCTGTGCAGAAGAGGTTACATCGGACGGCATTGTAAGGACTGTAAGTAACCATATTTCCTTACATTGTTATAAGGATTACAGCATTTTTACACGCCAAATGTTTATTTATGGTCTTATAAATGTATGTTTAAAGGTTTAAAGTTTAATGCGCATATCAGGTTTACATGAAAAAAAGTTTTCTTCATGGAAATATAACAGTATCTGCCAAGATCAATTAAAACCATTTCTTTACTTCTATACACAGTAGAACTAAACTTGCACCGCCTGCTCTCAGTGGCACAAATGACGACATAAACATAGCTTCAAGCACAATTATCATAAATCAGGATGGCGAACAACAATTGAAAAAAATTGTGATTTATAGTAAATATATCTTATTCCTTGATAAGGTTATAGGTTTTCACTCATGCGCGTATTGTACATTTAGTAAGGCAGTCTTTTATAATAAAAACTTATGCTGAGATTGTCTAAATCGAGGTTCAAATTAACAGGAGGGGTTTATGTTTTAGAGTAAAAGGAACTAACATTTGCTGCTAACAGTAATATCATATTAATGGAATGTTTTTACACCAAATGACTGTATTTTTAGCATGTCCGCCGGGAAAATGGGGCATCGACTGTGAATACAAGTGCGGCCATTGTAAAAATTCGCAGTGTGACCAGGCAACGGGGCTCTGTGACGCCGGAGGCTGTCAGACTGGATACGAGGGCATACGCTGTTACCAACGTAATGATTTGTATCTAATATGTAAATTGTAGAACCATGTGGATATAGCTACGTTGATTTTTATGTTATTATGAGAAGGTCATATAGATTATCATTAGACAGCATCAGGCCTTTGAAATATATAAACAATTTCAATTTTGCTTTTTTTCGTCGTGTGCGCGTACTTCTGTATATATTGTTTTTATTAAGCTAATTTTAGACGCGTGCGCATACACCATACACAGCTGGCTTGAAAATTTTCAACACTTTCATATTTTGTTTAAAGAATTCGTTCGGCTACATTGACGAGTTTTCTTTTTATTAATACAGATACAATCATTTTAGGTGCAATAAGGGCAACATTTAACATGTTCAGATTATTCGATCCGCGCTTAACTTTTTTATTTTGATCACCTTAGGAAGAACGTATTATTAGTGTATGAATTCATATGATACTTACAGAGAACTGTGATGGGAGATGTCCGGAATGTCCTCAGTGCCAGGACGGTAGCCAGTTTGAACCCCAGTCCGCCCAGGCCCCTGAACCTGCCTGCGAGAACCCTTGGTTGGCTGTGGCTACCTTCGTTACTATGCTTCTCATCACTATCATCTGTGTTGTTGTACTTGTGGTGCACTTCCTGTACCGGAAGTACTGGTAAGTCAATGATAATGTTATCCATACTCTCCATAGTGCAGAGTACAAACAGCACAAAGACTCATTAGGGAATCACTGCATAAAATAGAAAAAATGATAAACATCCGACCAAGAGTCCTGTCACATCCCATCTTAAAGTATCAGTAGTTATGCGGTATACATATACTTTTTTTTCCTTCTGTATATTTCATTCATTTCATATTATACTGTACATTATTGTACGAATAAAGATATATATATATATATATATATATATATATATATATATATATATAACGATATATATATATATATATATATATATTTATATAGCGATTATTACGAAATATTATTGTTATTAATATATCGGTGAGATCGTTCACGTATTTTATGTGTTCCTGCCAGACAACCTATCTATCAAAACTGTGCTCTAGATAATTTTGGAATAGGAATGATATGTTACTAAAACTTAAATATATGAGATGTGAGATAAGTATTGTTCAATTACTGCTGTAAGTAAAGTGCGTATTTTACGAGATATTTGCAACGGATAACATGCTGGTTTGTTTCAGTAGTTTTAGAATAAAGATGACACAAGAGCCAAGTTTGGGCTTTAACGCTTCATCTAAAGACTAGTGCGTGTTTAGAAATGGGAAATGGCAAAGTATTGGGGTACTTGGATGTCCCTAACTTTTAAATATAATAAAATCTTTTTTTTCCAAATTGAATTCCCCTACAACTTAATGCAGTTATAGCCAATAAATGTTGCGTTTTGGTGATACGTATTTTTATTCTGTTTGATATATATCTGTTATTAAAAACGTTTCATTCCTTCATTTATCTATTTACTCACCTGACCTTAAGGCATCTGAGCTATAGCGATCACTCTTTGTCAGGTCGTCAGTTTAACGGGCAGCAATCGTAACCGTTGGACCTAGAAACTTCTAACTAAAGATCCATTGAGGTCCATGAAAATCTCCCTGGATACCTGAAATTAGGTCACTGCGATTTTTATGAATGACGGGGCCTGCTTTTGCACCCATGAATAATTAAAAGTTTTGTACGAAAGTTCCAGTATTTGAATAACTAATGCACTGATTGCCATGATTGTTTTAATGCGTATTCATCATGGAGTGTTACATCAGTTCCTGAGACTGGTGGCCCCACTGTATTTGGTTTGGCCTAGAACCTTAAAACTCGAAATTCGGAGATCCTTGGCAAATCTCCTACAGCACCTGAGATTAGGTCATGTGACCCAGATTCTGTAAGCTACAAGCAGGACTTAAATGTCGGATGTAGAAATGACTTTCTTGAATTAAAGGGAGGTCATTGTAAAGTCTCCTTGCACATCTGAAATAAAGGTCACAGTGACCTATATTCTTGAAGTTATGCGAAAGAACATGATTTGAGCACCCTGCGAGAGAGATTTGCTTGATTGGTTACAGTTGGACCTAGAAAATTCGTATTTTTTTAAGAGTCAGGGAGGTTCCTGTAAAATTCTTGGAAACCTGAAATGATATCACTGTGACATATATTTTGCGAGCTATGGGAAAGAACATGATTTAGCAACCTATAAGTCAGGGCACAAATTTTAACGGTTAAACGAAAAAACTTCTAACTTAGCATCGAAGGAGTTACTGGTAAAATCACTGAAACCTATTTTCAAAGGAATTTTGGCAAAAAGCATGATTTTCAAGCACTCTATTATACCCGTGGTTCAAAAACTTTTTTATTATTTTTTTTACTAGATCATAACATCAGTAATAAATTCAGACGTAACCTGTATGTCAAATTCAGCTAAGCTTCATGGCCCATGGGCCACTTATTTTTTTAAGTGATACATATCCACACTAATTTGAATGATTTTTTTAGGCTTTCGAGGAAAATCGCAACAACAGAAAGGAGAGCAAAGTAATGTAAGAATAAACCCGCCTTTTCCATTCCTCACTCAGCCCTGCTCCTTCAAGCTCCAACCGGGAGATTTATCTGTCAGATCCCCTATTTGGTGCGTTGTACATTTGGAGTGTAAGAGACATAGATTGGACAGGATGGAAAATTCTATTTTATTTTGTTTGACATTGAGGGACTAATCTGTATAAAAATCTATGTCGCATACCTTATATTCGTAATAACTTTATATACTGTTTAGTTTTGGGAAATAGTTACATTTTGTATGCAGTAAAATAAGTCTGGATTGCTAATTTAGGAAGTGTGGACACCGAAAGTAATTTGATTTTATTTGTTGCATACATGTAAGGACGTATCTGTACTTGGTTCGCATGTTATTGATCTGATTCCTGGCCTTGTGCCTGTGCAGCTGTAATCAGAACACCGAGAGCGGGATGTCACGGTTTTAAAATTTGGAGATGGAGGCACAATGCGTTGCCACGCTCTCATTGGGCCGATTACTAATCTTTGCCCAGTGCCAGGCATGGTGGTGAAGGAGACCTGGAACGAAGGTGCTGCAAGGATGTCGGTGTGAGTTTGCTGTTCGATCTAGGTTCGTATTTACTGCTCTGCATCAGTTATACGCTCCTCTCGCAGTGATTATATACTGCAGTCGTTCCAGACATCATTTCGTGTATCATCTGCTTGGTATGGTAAGTTCCCTGGGCTGGAACATCAGGGTGCGCACAGAGTAAGGCCTACAGTCTGATAACACCCGTTCTGGCATAGGCATAGGGCCGAAAATTAGGCCAGCGAAAGCGGGTGTCTCATCTTTGAAAGAGTGTAGGATTAAAAAAAAGTTAAAAAATGTGTGACGTATAAGATGTCATTTTGATTGATTTGTTATAAATGTATAATGTTAGATATATGTGGATATGAACTTGTGTCTTATATATATATATATATATATATATATATATATATAATTGAAGTTTGCGTCCATCTTTTTTTAAATAGTAACTGTGTTTAGTACTTATCGGAGGAATGCTTAAAGTTTTCCCGGTCATAGTTCGTTTGCTACCCTAGTCATCAGTAACAAGTAAGCTTGACAATAAGTGATCATATTAAGCCGAATTAACAATTGCTAATATATATATATATATATATATATATATATATATATATACGTATTTATTTTCTTATGCTTTTTGTTCTTTGCAAGCTGAATAAAAAGGATGTGCCGGAAAAAGAAAACCAAAACAAACAAAAAAAAAACACCCCGACACACTCCCTTCGGTCTACCTGTTTTGTACTCTATTAAGGCTCTATGTTTGAGTAAACACTGTCCAAGTATGTATGTTTATAGGGTAACAAAGACTACGGGACAAGATAACCGCCTTACACATTCGCGATAACTCCCGAACAAAGAGAAGAAACATGGGACAAGATTCAACCACTGGAAACTCTTGAAAACTCTGAATTTGTAAAAAAGGCACGATACAGCCACCAGGTGGCTAGAGCGCTCTGTTTTTGTTTTGCGCCACTGATAGCACTCTATAAAACTTATTTCCATTTGTGTAAAGGAGTAAGCAAACGGTTTGGAATATAATTGGCATATACCATATACTATTTGAAGCATATAAATATTATATATATATATATATATATATATATATATATATTCAGGTATAATCAACATATTTTCTATCTGAATGGGGCCTTTATAGCTCGGCTGACCACAGGGGATATAGCCAAGAATGTTTGTCCGTCGTCCGTCCGTCCGTTAACATGGCAAATACCGTAACCGTATGACCTAGCCTCCACTAACTTGACATCAAGATAGGCCCTTCGTAAATCTCCTTGCTAACCAAAACAAGGTCACTGTGGCTTATAGTCTGCGAGTTCCTTCTCGTGGCTTTAAGCACTTTTGACTTGTTTAGTGCACTGGGCAAAAACAAAAAAAAAAATGTTGCATTCAACCAAATAAAATTAAACATTTGCATTATCTTCATGCTACCGTTGCTACCATGTAACATATCAAGAATATCGCCCTAGCCGAATTAAATTCGTACATTAGATAAAATATCTCAGTAATAATGACATGGATCTTTCACAAATTTGAAAATCGAACTGCTCACGGTCTTTTCAAGAATAGTGGCCCCATCTACTTTTTTATTTTTTATTTTTATAGTATTGTTCAGATTTATTAGAGTGGATATTTCACAATTGTAGCGAAGCAAGCAGATTCCATACATTAAATGCACATATTGAAAGAACGTGCTTCATTTACCCATGTATCATTTACCATGGATATTTTGATGAAAATCGGTGTTCTATGCAAAATACAGTGGCAGCTGATTTTGCCTTGTAATTCATACTTTAACAAAGATATCTGAGTAATGGCTGCATTGATCCTTCCAAACATTTAACAAGCTTATTGGGCGTGGAAAGCCCTCTCTGGTGTGGAAAACTGGTGGCACCGTCTACATATTTTTTCACGTATTTTTAATAATATGTTTCACACTTGGAAACTTAGGAATACAACAGACAAATCACGCATCAGCATCATTTACACATACTCATCTATCACCGGGGATTATTTGGAGAAAATCCATTCCAATCAAGTCTTCACAACTGCCACAGACACAATTTTATAACCCCTGGGTCACTTGTTTTTTTCTAATTCAATGATGCATAATCAAATAAGCAAGGAAAGCTAAATTCAAATGCAGTTTATGTCAATAATTTGTAAAGTCAGACAATTTGTGAGAGATTAATGGCAGATAGAGATCATTGATTTTACTCAATGATATAATCGACCGCGATTTCAGACGTACGGCACACAATGCTGAATTTATTCTAGATCAGTGAATCAGCTTCTCCACTAATGTAAAGATGGCAGCACCTGTCGGTGGCATATGTGAAATATGCACACCCCTCTCAGCAGCTGATGTAACTCATTTATCATAAATAGCTAAATGCTCTGATTAAATAGCTAAATATGTACATATAAAGAAAAGAGAAAAAACCACATACTCATGGTAATTCTTAAAATTTTGGATTCAGAGTCTAAAGCCTAAGGTGTCATAATAACTATAATTCAAGTACTTTAGTTTTAGTACTATAGTACGCAAGTACTATAATTATCACTCCAGTGATGTAGTCTAATGCCCGCCATCCGAGTTCGAGTGCAAGTGCAAGACAAGGCCACTGTAGTCCAAATTAAGGTCCAAGTCCTTGAGGTCTGAGTCCAATTCAACCTTCTTCGAGTCCGAGGCAATTAGAACCCGAGCTAAAGTCAATACACATATCCTTAAAAAGCGACTTAAAATGGAAATTTCAGATTATCATGTACATTTTTCAGTAGTTCACACATGCTTTTACTGTAATGTCTAAATACATTTTAAGCTTCCTGTGCTGAGCAGAGCTTTATATATATATATATATATATATATATATATATATATATATATATATATATATATATATATATATATATATATATAGTGTTATTATTTTTGTAAAATTCTGTGAGTAGTTCGCACAAGTTTATATGTATTATATGTGACGGAGGTTTATTGGAATCGGGTCGGGGCTCGGCAAATTTCCACTAGACCTTACCTCCGTGTTCGAGTACAATTCCGAGTCTGAGTCCCTAATAAAGTGGACTCGAGTCGGGATTCGAGTCCAAGTACAGACTCGAGTTCCTACCTTACTGTATCGCTCATACCATAAATTGCGAACATTTCCAGTTCCTGGTGCGCGTATACTGCTAATCTTATTTTATTCATATATCATATATATCTTAAATATCTTATATTACTTACATTACGTTTAGATCAGAACTGGGTTATAAATAGAACTAACAAGGTGTGTAATTTCATCTTTGCGAACTGATACAAAAGTACTGACACAACTCGGGTAACTATTTACGATCTAACATCCAAGGGTCGAATAGAAATAAGATCTCTCCAGTCAATACCATGCAATGGTAACAGCTTGGGCTCCGGTCTTCATTTTATAAACCGGGTTTTGTTAATCTGAATTATAACTGACAGGGGTGGCTCTCAACCGTTCTGACACAGCTCCTCCAAGGTCACGTCAAGGAAATGCCCAGTTTTCGTCCTAATTTGACAGGAACAATTTGAAGTATATCCTAAAGGGGGGGGGGGGAGGGGGGTGTCATTTATCATACTTTCTGTTGTCAATATTCCTGGACGACGCTCCTGAATCCGGATCATATGCATAGTCTACTCTAAAATCCATTCGTTTCTTCATTGGCCCATTCCGGAAATGCTCTGCAAATTTCAATATATTCCGTTCATGATTGCGTGGGTTATGTTGGGAACAGACACACACATACACACAAACACACATGAAAGGGGGGGGGGGCATTAATGAATGGATAATTTGCTAATGATGACGTTTGTTTACGAAAGAGTATTGTATGCTATGTAAGATATTTGGATAAAATTTCAAAATGCCCACCATATTTCTCATATTTTGTCATATATCTTGACTTCTGATCAACGTAGATGCTTAAAATAGTGGCAACATCCGTCTTTGTGATACTAAGATTTCAATAAAGCCAAAGCAAGATTTGTTGGAAATTGGGTTTGTTCCGTTGAGGGCCGACCGTGAAAAATCTTATCGCCTCGGCTGAGGTTCGAACTCTCGATCTCCCGGCTTTAAGTCCTGTGCTCTACCCCTAAGCTAAAGCCGGTTATCATAAATGGAATTTAATTATTGCGGATAGCAATACTTTCAGGAAAATATTTTCCAAGTTTTCTTATTGCAAAGATGTCTGAAGGAGGAGATCATAAGAGGCCATTGTGTAGGTCACATGGTTTTCTACACCACGTTAGTACCAATTCCAGGTACTTCTTACTATTTACTGGGGAATAAAGACCAGCTTCGGTGGGGATGGATCCAAAACAGTCGTCTTCGGTATATTTTGCGACAGCTTCGAGTGACGCAAAACAGTCGAGCCATAAGCTCAACAATTCTCAAAAGGTCGGTATTCTCTGTTGAAGACTGCTGTTACAGTGCCCTCTCGTACAAGTAAGGATCAAGAGTCATTTCCGTCGTGGAGATAGCCTGGAACAAAAACTTCTATGATTTTTGCGAAAGATAAAGTGTATAGCAAGTAGTGTAACTAGTTTTAGTAGTGTAACTAGTTTTAACGGCATTCCTGGTAACACAAACTTGGATATTGCTGCAATTTATAATCTTATACGTTGCTCACAAGTTCATATATTAGTAAAAGTTTTTAAAAAATTAAAAAATTCAATATGGCATCCATGGTATATTTGGTATCACAATCATGCTTGATGTTACCATTCATAATCTTCTTCGGGGCTCAAAGATCTAGATATAAGACAAAATATAAGAAATGTGGCGGCCACTTTTAAATTCATAATGTCGGTTGAAGGCGAGTCCAAAAAATTGGAACCTGACCTATTTGGAATCAGCACTGCACTCCGTTTACCTATTGTCACCTTTGAACAATTCTTTCCGTGGCCATTTTTTCCAGACTGCAGCAATACTGGGGTATATTCACAGATACTGGCGTGCGCCAGTGATTTAACAAAATGTAACAAGACTGACTCTAGGACACTGAGCATAGGGTTTTGGGGTTTAAAATTCTGCTGTAGTCCTTAACGTGGTACCACATAATATCGTTATGTTAGAAAATGTCTTGGAGGGAATTTGTAGCCTATTGTTTGAGAGAGCAGACCTGGCTGAATTCATGAAAAACGTTGTTTTTGCAATAAAGGTATACTAAATGTTGAATACTGGGCAAACTAATGCAATTGAGCACTTTTTGCGTCCCCATTGCATTTTGTGAAAAAAAGGTGTTGACGATGTGTTTGTAAACTCACTCCTGTCCTGGCACTTTACCCTGAGCCCTCACATTATTAAGTTGGCCAATAGCGAAGTGCAAATCTATATATTAATAGCGTAAGGAGATTTTTGTAATTTTCCGTATCTCCTCTGATACCACAGTACGGATTGCCGTGATTTTCGACATACATATGCTCCGGGTTTGTCCGAAGAGATTCCATCCACTTTTATCTGCAATATTTGCGTTTTAGGTGCATAATTAATAATTTTAATATTTGCCCCCCGCGGGCGCCTCTTTTCTTTGTGTCGTCGGACCCAGTAACACAATGGCCAAAGAGTGTGTGATGGCGGGACAGAGTTTTACTCCGGGGGGCCCTATCTGGGGTTTTCTTACATTTCACAGTGACCGGCCCGAAATAATCCCCATCGGCGATCCCTTCTCAAAAGGGGGATCTTTGAAAGAATTATTTTGCAGGAGCCCTCTTCGTGGCCTGATATGCTTGAGTGCACATCTATCGGGTCGCAGGAAATCGTGATGAAAAGGCCGAAAAAAGGTAGGGTTCTCAGACACTTTATATCAGAAACCTGGGAGGCCGGGCGATATTTTACCTTTGTTTTGTTCGTTTCGATAAAAATTTCATATGATCAGGGAAAGCATGAAAATAACAGAACTGTTTTGTTATACACGTAAAAAGCACATAACAAAGGAAATCTGATCAAAATTGTATCATTTTATCTTCTTGAAAGATGAAAATCAAAATGAATTTTTTTATGCGGGAAGGGGAGTACAATTGACGCGGGCGGTGCCTGAGAACCATACCTTTCATTATTTTTTATTGGTCATATACAGTCGCACTTGGTCGCACGAAGTCCAGGGCCTTGCATGTGATTTATGTCCCTGACAAATATTCACCAACACATGCAGGCCTAATATGTAACAGATGTAAAGTAAATGTTAACCAAATTCACATCGTGATTGGTTCAGTGTGATGTGTACACGTTGGAGTGGCACCACCAAAGTTGTGAACACATAATATAGACTTTTAATGTTTTGCAAATCGAGATTTTTTTCTCATTACTGCAGTTACAAATATGTAACTCCTGTAAAAATGTATATTTAATACGTTTGTACTGGTATTTGTTGCTTTTACATGCATGTGCCATCTTATTTTCAATAATGTTTATGTAATATTTTTTTGTTTTAAAGACTTTTAATTCTTTAATTCAGTACATATGCTTATTGCGTATAAGTCATGGCCATCATTGTTACAATTTTCCCAACTAAAACTGGTATTTTTGCATTTTCTTCTTAGGTCGATTCCGTGAACGGTTTCTTTCGTATTTATATGTAATCCTGTTGATCAGTTTCTCATGTCACAGGGTACATGTGTAGGTGACTGTTTGTCAAAGACCCCGAACACATGTTAAGCACTGGGTTCGGGGGACCGTACGCTGTTCCGAAAGATATTTATCCACAACACAATACTTATAATGGATCTATATATTAATATCGTAACGCGATTTTTGTGATTTTCCGTTTCTCCAAATTTTCTGTGGATTTCCGATACCACCGTACGGATTGTCGTGTCGTCCCAAACCGTGCGTAGCACGGTTTTTGCTAGTGATTAATTAATGCATGGGCAAGTGTGCACAGGGCACATTATACTGAACTGACTTTCTCGTGAGCAAGGAGACTTCACGTATATAAAAAATGTCAATAGGATAAGGAAAAGTGCTTATTACGCTCTTTTCTTAATTCTTACACATTTTAAATTATAAATGAATATTAAAATTTAAATAACTGGAGAACAACATGAACGTCGTAAGTCACCAATGCGTCAGTATATCCTCGATGTGCAATTATGCTCTCGGGAGTGTCTATTAACGCGGTCATGACCGAGTTTGCATGCTGATGGCATGAAAACACACGTAGGATGCACATCCACCAAAAATATCAGCGAATTCGTTCAATTGACGTTAATTGCATGACTGTAATAACTGGCAGGGTCCAAATGAGATTTGCACATTTCTGTGGCTAGATCTGATGCTGGGCACGCATCGCATATAAAAATCATTGTACCAGGACCCTGCTGCGCAGAATCGTTCTCTCAGGAGTACGGGTTTGCTGTTTTCTATCCTTCCCACAATGCAATGGGGCTATTAATACGTCAGCGACGTAGGTATACATGTAATGGAAAGAGCGATGTAGTCCGGTTAGATATGCTGGATAAGAATTGTTCCAGGCAAATTACATTAACATGGGGGTTTTTGTGGTAAGGAATATAATGTAGCCTAAGTATGTGCGTCTGTTTTTTTTTTAACAGAAGCTGTTTCCTTTTACTGTGAAATATATTTATTTCCGAGTTTGTCAGTTGAGACAAGTAGTCCCGACCACAGGCGCTTGAATCGCTATTTGTGTTGATATTGGCTTAAATCGTGTTCAATTTACCTTAACAACAGTCCCCTACCGTTTAATGAGCTGTAAACCATGTTATATCGCTTGCCGGTACTTGTTTATATAATAGATACACAAGGCCGGCATCCAAGTCTGCGGTGGGTTAGCGATAATACAAGAAATCAATTCAAATTTCCGAATATTTCAAAGATTTTCGAGGGAAGAAACTTACAGTCGTTAAATGGCCAATTCTTCTTTCTATAAAAGTATTAACAATTCCAATACACACAGTGTACCACTTGTAATGAGCTCTTATTTGTAACTAGTCTGCATCCATTAAGCAGCTGTTACCCCAAACGAGGAAATCCCCATTTATCTTGGTCAGCAGTAATGATTCCCCCCTGGAACCTAACACCTGATTGGTTGATAACGATGGAAATAGTAATCAGGGTTAAATCTGTCTGCTCGTCGCTTAATGGATACAGACTCGTCCGCAGACTTGGATGCCGGCCTTGTGTATCTATTATATAAACAAGTACCGGCAAGCGATATAACATGGTTTACAGCTCATTGAACGGTAGGGGATTGTTGTTAAGGTAAATTGAACACGATTTAAGCCAATATCAACACAAATAGCGATTCAAGCGCCTGTGTCCCGACCGGCCCACAATTCCTAAGTGGAAGAGGTACAGTAATATAGTAGTAAGATATTGCTTGAGAGAATAACCGTCTTACCTTCATACAGTACCCTACCTTTTTAAAGATTTTGTGGAGGTAATCGCCTTATTTTTTTACGTGCTAACTAATCTAATTCTTAAGCTAAGCATTGTCATCTGAAGAGATCCTTTTCGGACTGGACTACGTGAGATGGCTTTAGCACTCGCTTCCTGTTTTTTTTAATATCCTGGTGTCACCCAGGCCCGTAGTCCACAATACCTGAAGGTCCTGTGTATGTAATCATTCCCATTGCTTAGTCATAACACCAAGGAACCTTCCAAAGGCGCACTCGTTTGTGAATAATACACGAATGTGCGGTAAAGCTTTCCTATTAAGCCTGAAGAGCGCTAACCCGGGATGGGGGCCAACCGTGAAAATCTCACCGCTCCTCGGCTGAGATTTAAACTCACGACCCGCAAGCTTTGAGTCCTGCATGTACTCTACCCCTGAGCCACAGAAGCCGGAAACCAGATAAGGGGGTTGTGAAAGAGGGGTAGTTCAGAACTTGACGCTGCTGGCCTTGTAACCCCCCCCCCCCCCCCACCCCGTCAGCGTCCGGAACGAAAATTACACAACATTCTGCCGGTTGTCAGATCTTACGAGAAGGTTTTTTACGCTAAAATGACGAATTCCTAGTCCTAGGAACGGTTAAGTGTAGGTCAAGTGGCGTCAATTTATCTTCCCCGGGGGGGGGGGGGGGGGGGGGTTGGATGACTTGCAGTCGTGGGCGGGGGGGGGGGGTTGGGGGGTTGGATGACTTGCAGTCGTGGGGGGGGGGGAGGAGTTATCACAGTTGGGTTAACATTTCTTATAGCAAGTTTCTATAAACATACAGATATATATATATATATATATATATATATATATATATATATACTTTTATTCACTGTATTAAAATTTCAATTGTATTACAATTACGTATAAGGTTTTAAAAAATAAGGTACATGTATTATGTTTCAAGTATATGTTAATTGTAAACCAGATTCAGGTATATGATATTAAATGGCAAACTCAGAAATTGAACCAAAGCGAGGGTGGCGGTTGATCGAGGTGTGCAGGGTGTGCATCAGTTTTACCAAATGATATGTGCAGGGTAGCTTAAATCGGGCTATGCATTTCTTAGGCTCGTCTTTAACTAGTCATATTAAAAAACAACCTTTTTTTACATTTATATAACAATATTCACATAGAAAGTAACAAATTTCAAATAATTACAGCTAAACACAGTGTGTACAATTATTAACAAAGATGTACATGTATTATATATCTGGTCAAAATATGAAATTCTCCTGGTGCCGTGTCACTTTCATCCGAGTGTGCCACGAAGAATACCGTATTTGAACATTGTTTGCCAGCTTGTATCTGAAGAGCTGTTATTCTTTGGTCCATTCTGTTAAATGCGTCGATATCGGACTGTTCGCTGTAGTTGAAGCCCTCGAAATATCATAAGACGGTCTTCATGGCCTGACGGACTTCGGCGGATGTGTGCGGAAGTGGGACGGGCTGTATCATCGTATTCTCTCACTGTTTCCACGATATCTTGAACGCTTAAAAGTTGTGCTGTTCCTATATCCTGATCGGCGTTGACGCATTCCTGGTTAGACTTGCGTGCACTGTGGTAAATCCTGAGGCAACCTGTCACTTGTTGTCGAAAAGGAAGGATACTGCTTGCTTCTGGACCGCCGTGCCGATCTGTTTCATTTGGCTAGTTACCCCTGGGTATAAATCCTGTGTGTTTTTAACAATTGCCGATGGTGGCGCTGCTGACAGAATCCCAGGCACGCTTCGTCCAGCTACGCTCTTTACACAGCGCTTTAACTATAGGGCTACTTCCTATATCGTAAGGCGCTGTTTGTTATGACCTCGTATCCTGCTTTGCAACACCAGAGGGGAGCACTGTATTTTTGTCCAATCAGATGAAACTTTGTGCTGTAAGACAAAGCCAAGCGAGGAATACACGGAGCCAATCATATTCATTTCTTTTTTGAGTGACAGTTCATTCTCCAGCGAAACCGTCTAAACAGGCCACAGGCTCAGAGAGAATTGCCCCTGACGTGGTTTGCTTAGGGCCTTGGGCACATAGGATGCTCGGCCGGTGAGCTGTAATTCAAACGAAACGTAACAACAAAGGCTGCGTGCACACCTCGCTGGCTGGTTTCAGTTCTGCAGACAACAGATACATGGCTACGCGTCGCTAACACAGTCTTAATGTCATAATCAAATCGGTCGATGATGCGAGAATGCAGAGGGAGCAATTTAAATTCGACCGGAAACTCATCAAACGTCGCTTGAAGCGCGGCAATGGGCGGAGCCAGGATGCCTGTCGAGTGTTTTATGATAGGCATCTGATTGGCTGCTTGTCGCATCGTACGCACGTTTATTTCAGTGGACAACAAACCGCCATCTGGTGTCTAAATATATCATAAACGGTCAAAGCTGGCAGCGTGAATATCAGTTGCTTCTTTAGAAGCGCAAGATTTCCGCTGCCTCGGGAGCGTACGTCCAGCGTGCTGCGTCACTTAGGACAATCCCTCTTCTTCGCTGTAGTCTGTACACGATATGAATACGCCACTTGACCTCGTACCCCTGTTAATTGCTCCAAACTACTTATCTGTTTTGCCTCATTAAATGACACTTATCCAAACAATTCTAGGTGTTAAATCAATTCCGGTCACTCAGCTGATGCGAGCTTTCCCCAAACAACTCATGGGTGTAAAGTCATTAATTAATCAGTGGCACCGGATACTTGATCCATAAGCAGTGAGGCGTGACATGTTGAATACACAAAAGCTGCCAGGTCAGCTGAGCCAAGCGATAACACCGCGGCTTGTCGAAATATCTCCAACTTGTCTTAAGCTGGAATGAGGAAGTTGGCGTATGATCAAGGGAATGTGGCACATTTGGGTAAAAAAGTACCTGGCGGATGGCGAATAACGAGGCTGGCATATGAACGAGGTAAATAAGAAGTAAGAAATCGGTAAGATGAACAAGTGGCGAATGAAATAGGTTAGACTGTACCTTATTTTTAAAAACCTTTTACTTAATTGTTATATATTTCAATAGGTTACAAAGACAATAAAGGGATACATAAATGTGTACATGTTTTAAGATAAATTGATCCCACTGGGGATAACAAGCAATTAAGACCAGAGTATTCACTTGGTTCTTTATCTACTGTAAACGTAATATTGCTTGTTAAGAAAGGCAAAATCTTCAGTACACTACATAATAATAGCGTATCATATGGAATGGTGATTAGTACCTTTTTTTCAGGTAAGATATGTCATATATACAATGTGTATAGGCAAACTAACGATCCTTTTGAGTATGCTTGTCTGACCCATAAACGTTAATCATGACGTTCTAAAAGTGCGCTGAACTAACGATCCTTTTGAGTATGCTTGTCTAACCCATAAACGTTAATCATTACGTCCTAAAACTGCGCTGAACATATATAAAATAGCTGAAGTTGTTTAAAGCACAGACAGCGATCGTGCGGGGATTTAATTGTAACTGTTATATATCCTTGTGAAAATGGCACGTCTTGTTCCAATTCTCTTGTTATTCCTGTTTCGGATAGCAGATGGGGTAAGTTTAACGAAAAAACGCTCATAACTGCATTATTTTTTTTTTCATTTGACTATGGCATCATGGTGTTCTTTGTTATTACTCTAATCAGTTTTACGATTCTATTTTAACAACAGAGCTCATAATTTCATTTATTTCTCCACCTGACCATGTTTAACATTACACCAACATGCAGTGTAGCCAATTTATCTTCCAGGGTGGGGGTGGGATGGTGACACACACACACATTCATACCTTTATATCGTCTGTATGACATATTTAAAATTAAATTATGTATTATGTTTCCAGTGTAATTGAATTCTAAACCAGGTTCAGATATAATATTTCATAGTAAAATTAAAAAGAACCAAAGTCTGTAATGCTAATTACCAATGTATTTCATTTGCAATTTATATTATGATTTTCTGAACAGCTAGGGCATGATTACATTGACCATCCTCCTTGCCTAAAATTGGGGGCGATATAGTACCCCACCCACCCCTTATACTGACGCCCCTGTCGACATAACATCCTAGTGTCCTTCGTCATTACTTCCTCCCATTTTTGTATTTCTCGTTTAACGACATAGCTGATAATTTTTATTATTTCTACCTTTGACTACGTTAGTATCACACCAATATGAAATCAAAGTGTCCTTTGTCAATATTCGTATCATTTTTATATTTCTCGTTTAAAGACACGGCTGGTAATTTCATTATTATTTCTTCTTTTGACTGTTTAAATTCACACCAATATGAAATAAAAGTGTCCTTTGTCACTATTCGTATCATTTTTATATTCCTCGGTTAGCGACAAGGCTGATAATGTCATTATTATTTCTTCTTTTGACTATGTTTAATATCACACCAATATGAAATCAAAGTATCCTTTGTCACTATACGTATCATTTTTATATTTCAGGCTGATAATTTCATTATTATTTCTTCTTTTGACTATGTTTTATATCACACCTACATGAACTCAAAGTGTCCTTTGTCGCCATTCGTATCAATTTTATATTTCTCTTTTAACGACAAGGCTGATAATTTCATTATTATTTCTTCTTTTGACTATGTTTAATATCACACCAACATGAAATCAAAGTGTCCTTTGTCACTACTCCTATCATTTTATATTTCTCGTTTAGCGACAAGGCTGATAATTTTATTATTATTTCTACCTTGGGCTATGTTTTACATCACACCAACATGAGATCATGATGTCTTCTGTACTACACCAGTAGTTTAATATTACCCATTTTGAGCCACGACTCATAAACTAATAATATTTCTTCATCAATGTTTAACCTTACACCAAGATCAGATATATCTGCCCCTTGTCCTAATTGGTAGTAATTTGATAATACTCCTTTTGCGACACTCCATATACTTCCAGTTAAAAGCTGCTCTTTTTCACTACTTATAGCACTTTGATAATTCTCATTCGTAAAGAGATTGTGGTATTTTGTAATGTTACATATTTAGGTTAAAGTAGGGAACAGAAGTTCATTAATCTTCGACTAACACTCACCGACCTCAGTGGCTCAGGGGTAGAGGACAGGAGTCAAAGCCGGGTGATCGTGGGTTCGAATCTCAGCGGAGGAGCAGTGAGATTTCTTACGTCCCCCCCCCTTTAGGGTGAGCGCTCAGCACTCTTAATGGGTAGACCGTGTCCAACGACCGTGTATCACTCACATATAAATGCGCCTTACCGGATTTCTCAGTGTTATGCCAAGCAATGGGGACGATTACACATCCAGGGCCCTCGGGTGCAGTAGTTACCGGGCCTGGTTAACACAAGGATAAAAAAATGAGAGGAGGCTTGTGTTACGTAGTCCGATACCGGAATGAAAATCTGCAGCTGCACATATACCTAGAGTTAAGCTGGCATAAAAAATGGAGGCGGTTACCTCAAACAAAAAATATTGTTAAAAAATCTGGGACTAACACTGATCCTACAGTACAGCGTTTTATGGACAATTTTTATATTGTCTCTCACCTGTTTTCGTTATTTTAGGCATCGGATGGGGACATCCGGCTTCTGCAGGTGGAGGAGCTGTCACATGGCATCACGGAAGTCCATAATTCTACAGTGTCCTACAGGTGTCACACGGCGCAGTCAGAAATAAGCCAGACTTCACGGACGACCTGCAACGGTACAATGACACAGGGACAGGGTCCAAGCATCGCTATTCCTGGACGGAAAACACCACGTAAATATTCTTTAATCATATTATATATATATATATATATATATATATATATATATATATATATATCAATATCTTTTTACTGCTCTGTTTTCCATATTTTTCTTAAACATTTAAAATTTTAGTTTAAACAGAATTTCATAAAAAAAGCAATGTGGATATATTATTCAGGATAGGATGATAATTTCTGATGCAACTGTTCCATGAATGACAACACCACATGACTATTCATTATATGATTCTTATAACATAAATGATTAGTATGATATACATTCACGGTTGTTCCAATGTTTACAAATTGAACGTTTTTTAATATACTCTGAAATAGATGAATTGAAATGCTATAATCACATGCAGAATTTACATGTCTGATGAAGTTTTACCATCACCACCATCTTCTCCCTGTATTTCGATCAGTTTGGCACAATGTCACTTTAGTAATATTGACATCTGTAGCTTGATTCTTGTAACAACGGCTTTAAATGAAAGGACAGCACAATGCTTTACAAAATTTTTCATGACGATTACAAACCTGCTTTTAATGTAAAGGTGCCCAATGAACTTCCTTTTGAAAAAGAATTTGTGATTTCTGGCTTCGTCTGTGCATATATAAATGATCTTAGGATCATTTTGGTTGTGAAAAGTATTGACAAGGCCTTCGCGAAGGATGTGTGAACTTGTTTATCAAAAACGTTTGTAAACACAGCAGTGTTGACAAACGGGGGTAAAACATGTAACCTAAGGTGGTAGATTGCATGTATACGGAGGTAGAACGGTCCCTTGTTGCAAAACGCCATTTGCAAAGCTCTGGCTAATCTGACTTGCTGCAAGATACTCTTTTTGGGTTTTTTATTTTTATTTTAGTGGGCACGTACATATTGAAAACACCATGATATACACAAAACAAGCAACCTGTTTGTGGAAATATCCACTTTTTCTGGCCTATTTTCATAAAAGCTGCAAAGGATTACCTTTAGTTTATAAAAGTCAGATAGGTGATTGGGCCACTTGAACATGACACATTTTTTACTTCTTTTTATGTTATAGCTCAAACGAGTAAACATATAAATATGCATGAAAAAGTGATTATGTAATTCTTTGCCAAAAACAAAACCTAGACGACCAGAGGTCGAGCGCTTGCCAGAAATGAGGTAGAATCAGTCGAATGAATGAGCAATGACAAAGAGAGAAAATTGGTCATATTACTTTATGATAGGACCAATATTGACAAAGTTATGACAAAAATAAGAATTTGAAGTGTTTTGATGATCTTGATCTTGACCTTTGACTTATATGATTAATAAACATACTGCTTTTAAAATCTTTCCGATATACGATATGTTCAAGTGAAAAGGTTATTCCTGCAAAACGGTGGCGTGTAGAATGTTTATTGTAAGAGGCAAGAACCAGCAAGCAACAAAAATTGAGGACTACTGACAAAAAGACATACAGACTGACAATGTGACATAAGGTTGAGACCAGCTGACTTGACCAGGTTATGGAGAAGACCAAGAGAAAGAAGATAAGCGACATGTATGTAATTATGGCTTGTACTTTTCGAAATACGGTAAAAAATGTGTTGTAGTGATTAGAGTGCAGCGCCTCCGAGTAGCCATATCCCGAAAATGAAAAATCGTTTTCGAGATATTAGTGTAAGACATATATTGAACCAGTTTCAAAACGATTCTTGCAAAACTGTGGCCTGTAGAATGCTGGTTGAGACCAGATGACTTGACCAGATTATGGAGATGACCAAGAAACAGAAAATAAGCTACAGTAAAAGTAATTAATGTTTATAGTTTTGAACATGTGGCCAAAAAATGATATGTTGGGGAGGTTCGTGTGCAGCGCCCCCTTGTAGCCAAATCCGGAAAATAAAAAAAAACCGTTGCGAGATAAGAGTGTAAGACATAAGATGTACCAGTTTCAAAAGGATTCCTTAAAAACTGTGCCCTGAAGAATGCTATATGGGAGCCACAAAAACCAGCAAGCAGGCAAATTTGAGGACAACTGACAAACAGACAGACATACTGTAAAAGTGACATAAGATTGAGATCAGATGACTTACTCAGGTAATGGAGAAGACCCAGAGAAAGAAAATAAACTATAGTTTTTGTAATTGTTGTTTATAGATTTGGAAATATGCTAAAAAATGATATGTTTGAGAGGTTCAGGTACAGCGCCCCCTAGTGGCCATATCTAGTAAATAAAAAATCCGTTTCGAGATATTAGTGTAAGACGTGATATATCAGTTTCAAAATGATTCCGGTATACTTGTGGGCTCGTTTCTCGTTTGACGAGATATTGTACGAGATATTGCGAGACTCTAATATAATTAAACGACACTACTTATATGCTACGAGATGCAAGAAACTAGACCTCTCTAGATTTAAAACTGACAAAGTTAGAAAAATAAGACCACTTATTTTCGAATATCATGAATTTTTACCCAAAACACGTAACCATGGTTACAGCAAATTGTAGCCACTATACACCAGAAGGCTTTGGAATGATGATTAAAATGAGCTACAGTTAAAGTAGGTACCACTAACGATGACAAAGATATGAAGAAAAAACTGTTTTGTATACTTTTTATGACCTTGACCTTGACCTATATTGGCCAAAAACAACAGGCTTCCTGGAATTTTGATTTGGGACCAGCTTTTTGAGTTTGAAAGCAATTCCTGGAAAATTGTGACCTGTGGAGAGTCCACAGACAAACGAACAATCTAGACGACCACAGATCGAGCGCTTACCGGAAGTTGAAATGACAGACAGACGGACAGACAGAACAAACTGTTCGTTTTCTATCAGTTAAGTGACTTACAAAGCGAT
Source organism: Sipunculus nudus (assembly GCA_026874595.1). NCBI lineage: Eukaryota > Metazoa > Annelida > Sipuncula > Golfingiida > Sipunculidae > Sipunculus > Sipunculus nudus. Next base: position 28,810,920 of record CM049311.1, on the reverse strand, counting down.
TGCTGAAAAGTTGGCCTGTTGAACAAAATATGTGACACAAGAGAGCATGAAAGCAGAGATAGCCGAAAACAAGTGACAAACGGGTAAACATACTGACACACTGACACATCTGCGTTGACACAGGATTGGATAATCATGTAGAGAAAGTATTTAGAAAGAACATAAGTTATAGTTTATGCAGACAAGGTTCCATGATTTTGAGATATAGCTAAAAACGGATTTGTTGGGGTGTTTCGATTGCAGCGCCCTCTAGTGGCCATATACGAAAATGAAAAATTCCTTTCGAGGTATTAGTGTTAGACATAAGATATACCAGTTTCAAAAGGATTCCTGCAAAACTGTGGCCTGCAGAATGCTCTATACGATACGCAAGAACCAACAAGCAGGCGAAATTGAGGACAACTGAAAAAACAGACAGACATACTGAAAAAGTGACACAAGATTGAGACTAGATGACTTACTCAGATTATGGAGAAGACCAAGAGGGAAAAAAAATGAGCTAACGTTTTCCAATCCAGCTTTAGAGTTTTGGAGATATGGCCAAAATATGATATGTTGGGGAGGTTCGAGTGCAGCGCCCCTAACGGCCATACCCAGAAAATGAAAAAAAAAACTTTTTGGGATGTTAGTGTACGAAATAAGATGTACCAGTTATAAAAGCTTTTGCAAAACTGTGGCCTGTAGAATGCTCTATGGGAGACGAAAAAAAACCAGCAAGCAGGAGAATTTGAGGAAAACTGACAAACAGACAGACATACTGACAAAATGACACAAGATTGAGACCAGATGGCTTACTCAGATTATGGAGAAGACCAAGATGAAGAAAATAAGCTAAAATTTCCAATCGAGTTTTAGAGTTTTGGAGATATGGCCAAAATATGATATGTTGGGGAGGTTAGAGTGCAGCCTATTTCGAGATATTAGTGTAAGACACAAGATGTATCAGTTTCGAATTGATTCCTGCATACTTGTGGACTCAAGGCTATCAATAAGGGATATATCGAAATATCTCATTTGACGAGATACTGTACGAGATATTGCGAGACTTTTTATGTCATCAAATAACTCTACATGTATGATACCCGATGCAAAAGACTAGACCCCTCTAGCTTTAAAACTGACAAAGTTAGAAAAATAAGACCCCTTATTTTCGAATATCATGAGTTTTCCCCTAAATGCGTATCCATGGTTACAGCAAATTTGAGGCAGCTACACACCGGATGAAAGGCCTCGGAATTAAAATGAGCTACAGGTGAACTAGAAACGACTAATAGTGATGAAGATATGAAGAAAAACGAGTTTTGCAAACTTTTGATGACCTTTTACTTTGACCTATATTGATAAAAAACAATAGGCTTCCAGGACATTTGGTTATCCATCAACAAACAGACAGACAGACATACGCAACTGACCAACCAACTTGCCGAAATCGAAGATTTCAGGCAAGCAACAAACAGACATACGCGACTGACCAACATGCTTGCCAAAATCGAAGATTTTTGGCAAGCAAAAAAATCAAATTTGACAAACAGTAGTTCAGTGTCCGACATCTCCGACTTCATGAATCAATAGATATTCAAAATTACCTTTCAGCTGGGTATATTCCGTACTAGTATTTATATATTCCAATCCGTAGCGGTCACTCTTTGTCCGTCTGTCTGTCCGAATTTTTCGTCCGTCTATCTGTCCGTCCGTCGTCCGTTAACAGGGCACAAATAGCAACCGCTAGACGTGGAATCCTCTAACTTAAAATCCTTATAGGTCCATGAAAAATCTCCTTGCACACCTCAAATTAGGTCACTGTGACTTAAATTCGTTATAGGTTATGGGGCCTGCTTAAGCATCCCAGAATATTTAAAATTTTTGCATTAAAAGTGCCAGTATCTGAATAACTAAAACATTTCTTGCTATGAGTCTCTCCATGCATATTGATCATGGAGTGTTTCATCAGTTCCTGAATTGTTATGCATTTTTTTCTCTGTTTTTAAGCGTTCACAAACCGTTAGAATCTTCTAACTGTACTTCCTGGGTGGTCCCAGGCATATCTCCCTATAAACATGAAATTAGGTCACAGTGACCTGTATTCAGGGAGGCGCTGGCTGAAAAAATGATTTTGAGCACCTAAAGAGTCAGACTAGGCACAATTTGTATCCATTTGGCCTAAAGTCTTCTAACGCAATATCCAGGGAATTCTTGGGCAAATCTCCTTTGATTCCAGAAATTAGATCACTGTGATATATATTCTGTGATCTTCGAGCACAAAACCTTATTTTTCTCCATATTTTGCGCACCCAAACAATCACAAAGGGTATACATTTTAACTATCGGATATAGAAATATCATTCTTTATATAAAGGGAGGTCATTATAATATCTCTTTAAACATCCAAAATTAGGTAACTGTGACCTATATTCTGTGAGCCATGTAAAAGAACATGATTTGAGTACTAAATAAGTCAGATGGACACAAGTCATAGAAGATTGACGTAGAAACTTCTATGTTAGTATCTAGGTAGTTCCTGGTAAAATCTCATTGGAAACTTTAAATAAAGTCATCACAGGTCATTGTTATCTATTTCCCGAAAACTATGGGGGGGGGGGGGGGGGGGTTTGGTGCAGTCTGGAAGTCATTCTACCCATTGTTCAAGGTTTCATAAGAAATATTTGTTTACCACATCATAACATCAATCATTAATAAATGCATCACCTGTATTTCAAAGTCAGCCATGGCAACCAGTTACTGTTTTCGGATCCTATAAGATATCAGCGTGTATCTCATAGAATGAAATATATAATTATACTCTGTTAATGGAAATGCAAAATGACATGATATTGCTGCGAGAAAAAAGCGAAGACACTTACAACACTGACACAGCTTATGCTTGAGATGGAAAAACTTTGAGAAAACTCGTGAAACCTTAAAGTATTTAAATGTATACACAGTGCAGTATCAGGATTTCTTTCGTTAACTGCTAGTTATCTGTCTAGAGATCTAAACCAGCATAAATATGGAATGAAAGAGAGGACCTCTTCTTCATAAGAATTGAAGAATAAAGGATGGCTCGATTCGAGTCATAACAATGACGTTGACATGTCCGTAGAATCAGTCAAATAACAATAAGTGCGCATATAGAGTCCATATTTGGATCCACACGGACAACCGCCTTTACGGAAAAGAGGTCCTCCATGATTTCATGGGTAACTCTCCTTATTTGTCCAGGAACTGTAATTTCAACTAGCCTAATCTTTTTCATATGTTGGTGGCTCGAATGTCTAGGGAGGTAACAGGCCCTCTCTTACGCGTTCGCCTTCAGCAGTTTCGAAAGCTTTCGGTTTGAGCGTTATTTTATTTTTGTCGCACTATTTTTCTATTAAATGTTACAAATTTCCATGTCGCACGTACTGATATATTTTCACCCATTTTATTAATTTTTCAGGTAATAACGTACACTGCTATAGAAAAGGAGACAAACAGGGGTTTCGGGAAATAAATATTATGGTGTTTCCTAATATAACAGTCATGCAAAATGAAACTTAACTGAAAGCATCTAAAATACATACATTTTTATGTTACACTTGAACTCAAAAAGTGTGTAATATGACACACATGTGACATGTCATTTGACACATTTCCGTTGTGATTTTCTTTCTCTCATTTCCAGAGCTTTGTCCCGATGGATGGCGCCACTACCGTGGATCGTGCTTCAGGGTGTTCAACTCCGGGACTTCCTGGCCTAATGCACGAAGCATCTGCCAGGCCGCAGGCGGCGACTTGGCAAGGATACCAGATATCAACGCCAATAATCTTATCAGAAGTTTAATCACCGCAGACACATATTTTCTCCTGAATGACAGAAGTTCTGAAGGCAACTTTAGATATTCCGCATCAGAGCCGGTAATTCATGTCACCCAACGTTATGCGGGATACGTAATACGGTGTAATTAGTAATAAGACATAATAAGTCTTTCTGGAACTTTTTAAAAATCATATTGTCAAATTAGAAGATTATTCATAATGACTTCAGAGTATTCATGTATGCAGTTAATTAGTTAATTTGATAGTTTGACAACCAATCTTACGGAAATTTTTCATATAGACTTGTTTGTCATACTATCAATGTTGACTTACCTGATACCCAAATATTTATTTACGTACTGTTTTAGAAATTTTTATTCAGGGTTATTCTCGGCAAGAAGGTCCTGATATAAGCAAATACAGTATTGTTAAATCAGAAACGATGAAATTGGCTTTGAATATGGAATAACATACACATAAAAACTTGAAAGCAAAGAAGCAAATTTTATTAATCGATTGTGTCTACGCCTGGCGAAGTAACTATATTTCTAACATTTAAAAATGACAAGGTAATTTCTTACTAAAGTTATCTCAAAGGGGAATGCATCGACAACTAAAACCTACTATCCCCATACCCTCCTCCCCGATGGCAAATTTATGTCTCGAAGAGATGCAGAACGGTGAGGTTACAACTATGCGAATAGGCAAGTCTACAAGCGGGTCTACGTTCAGTGCCCTTCCGGCCCTCCAACATCTTCAGCGTCTGCGATCAGCGTACTACCAATAAAAATGCCTACTGAGTCGTATATTTACGGCTAATTCGCGCTAGGATGAGCAAGCAAGCAAATTAAATCCTGCACAATAGCTGTCGTCTGTCACAGTCAATTATAAACTCAAAACCATCCGTTTTAAAAGGTGGTTGAGGCTCAGTGGGCCAGTCGGGGAGAGGAAGTTGTTATCACATGTGTGGCAAACATGTTTTCTCTTCAATTGGAGCGATGACACGTCTAGACTTCGCAGTTCATCTTCGGGATTTGCCTCAGAAAATAAAAAAAAGTGGCCAAGTTGAAGCCTATGGGCGTAAGCGAGGATTTCAATGTGTCTTGTAAACGCTTATGAAAGCTTAAAAAAATTGGCAAGCCCACTTGGCCTTTCATCTTTAAGAATGAACTACGGCAGATTGCCATGAAATGGAATCTTATACGTCTGCCATTTCGTCTCGAAGTCTGATTTTCAAAATCTTAAGTAGACATGTAAGGTAGAACGGTACACGCATTCAGTAGAGCTGGCACTACCACAGCACGGTAATTCCAGGATTACAGACATTCTTTAGCAGATTCCCAAAGGAACTGGCCATTCAGTGGTTCACTTCCCTATGAACAGTGACTGTCTGAGAGAGAGAAAGAGAGTGCTGTAATATTGGTAAACATGTTCATTGACTTCACAGTCTATGTCCTTTCACCGTAAAAGAGCGTTCTGTGTACGGGCTGCGTCGGCCTTGCTGATTTGTAACTTCAGTTTTTTTTATCGTGCCGATTGTGATACAACTAAAGTTGTCAAATGCAACTTGTAACTTGTCAATGCCGTCTGCCTTTTATCCTCTGTTATGAGGTCACTGCGTCTGAGTTTAAAAATGGGAAACCCCAGAGGTTGATGTCCGTATAATGCGTCGTGTTTTGTGAAGAATCGCTAAGAGTCATTTTTATTAGTAAAGCTCTTAATTTAGTCTGGGGTTTCTTGCATATTGCGCAACTTGTTTTCTACAGTTCTGAGTATTCTGTGAATTTCTATGACCATTTAACATATCAGAATCGAACCGTAATGATTTGGTAACTTGTACTTGTTACAGGTCCCATTTCGTTACTTTGCTAGTGGTGAGCCCAACGATGGTGGGTTTTGGGGATGCTGCGAAGATTGCGTTGTAATTCGTAGTTCAGATGGGCGATGGAATGATGATGGTTGTGGAGATAGACGTCCCTATGTCTGTGAGAAGCCTAGCGGTGAGAATTTTTTTTAGAAATGCAATAGTGGATACCAGGGTTATTTCTGTCCGGTCAAAAACCTATTGCTTACATTACAATGCAAAAAAAAACATAAATAATTGTAAAAAATGCAATTAATGAAAACTCCTGTAAATAACTGAAGTTGATACTTGTTGTTTATTTTAAAAGTCACCATAGTTTAATAGATTTATAGACTAATCTGTCATATAGTTAACCTCTATTTTTTAGTTATGAATGAGATATTAACAATCAGTGCAATCGTTCACTACATTATTTTGGTTTTACGCTGATATCAGATGTCCATCTGAGAGTTTTGTCTCATTGCCCATAGTATAATAATTATAAGCTTTCTTGCCTCGATTCGGTTTCCGACAAGTGTGGGTTTGGTAGTGTGATTTGTTAACCTATTCATTCAGCACGATAAGGTATTTTTACATAAGTAACAAAAGTGGGGCCACGCTTTGACAAACAGCCAGTCATTATAAGCTGACAGGCGAGTGGTGTTCCTCCTTAACAGTTGCTTGCAATTAAGGTGCTTAAGTGACTCTGTAGCCTGTCCGTAAGTAAGTAAAATTTGACGGATGAGGATAATGCAATTAATAATGGACAACCCATTAAAAGCACACCCAGTGGAGTAACACAGAAGACAATCGGACTGCTGCTCATTCAGGTTTTATTGAACTATACCTCAAACACAGAAAAGATTGGTTTTGTTCAAAGTTGCCTTGAATTATAATGCAGTTTCAATGCTGAATTTAAAAGTTTGTTTTTCTATCAATGTGTTGATGTGTGAAATAAGTTAGGCAAGCATTAAAGACTTAGGATTCCCTGAACTTCCTACCCTCTTCTCTGTATACTTAAATTGATATGGTTGACAGGGACGTGTTAAAATGATCAAGTTTCAACTGGGGCCTTTTGCTGAGCCATTTGAGTACCATGGTCTGTGAAAACACAATCAGAAATGACCGATTGAATAAAGAGATTTATGGCGCGGGGGTGGGAAATGGGGTTTCCCATGTAAGACATCTCAATCACCTCTCCGCCATAATTAGTAAACTCTGTCCATTTCGTGAACATAAATTCGTGTAACCTGGAGGACATGACTGCCGCTCGAATGTAGGCAAATCAATTTCATTGGTGATACATTGTTCACGTACCCCCACGAATGATCAGACTTTGAACCAATTCCCTTCATTTAATGCCGAGAACATATTACATTTTGCTTAATAATAATGATACTGTAAAATTAGGACAGCTCTGTGGGCTAGAAGGCACTTGAAATCAAATTCCTGTGCTGTTTTATTTTTATTTGTGGGTGAATACTTACACCTTGTGTGTTTCCCGTAAGCCTTGAATACTTTTGCGATTTCTTCCTTTACTTTACCCTGATAAGAAAGCTAGCTATCATGGCCTTATCAATACGTTCGTTTTGTTCGGTCCATGTTTACAAGTCCAGGTGCAGCCATGGACACTCTTTTCCCTTCCCAGATTCGTTTGGCAATGGTATCCGTTCAGCCTATGGCAAACGAAATAAAACAAGATCAATATGTCATTTGCATAAAAAGATATTTGGATCCGCATGCTCTACCAAAATTTAACATCTTTTAGAATGTTTATATCGTGAAACCGGATAATTACATAAAGCTTAAGGGTGTATCGATTTTCATAATATGATATGCGATTTCAACAGATGTTTACTGGGCAGACGATTTCCGGTGCACTGGTAACGAGGCCAACTTAGGCGCATGCGCACACAGCACTTGGGGTAAACATCAATGCCGACAGGGCCAGGCAGTGGAAGTGTCGTGCTCTTTCACGTACACACAGGTAAACATTCAGTTTAGGGCTTATCACTTTATTATTTTTTTTATCTTTTTTTATATTTTACAGACATTTATTAAAGATCTTTTATTTATTTTACAAACATTTATTAAAGATTTGTTAGAAAAAAATATACAATTTACTAATGAATTCACCTGATAAAATGTGTTTCCCCCTCGTCGAACCCCTGTTGTTCGTTCGTGCTTGGTGTTGTGAATGGGAAACGAATGAGAGAAAGTATAAATAGATTAAATTATAAGACCAATTAACGGTTTAACTTTTTAGCACTTTTACAGCAAATAAATAATTTTACATACACACACATATATATATATATATATATATATATATATATATATATATTATTAAATGTAAAATTATTCATTTATCTATATATGCATATAATTATATATATTAATTCATTTGTTGCGTAAGTGCTCACAAGACGTGTGTATACATGTCTTGTATACGTGTATGTATATATATATATATATATAATATATATATATGTAAATTAAGTTATATATGCATATTATATGTATATTATATGTATACATTTAATATATATAATTTATATTTCTAGATGAGCTCTGCGTATATATATATATATATATTTATATTAAATTATATATGTATATTATATAAATAATATACTTTAGATTTAATATTGTATATTTATATTCCTAGATGAGTTCAGGGGATACAGCCAGCTTGATGGTGAATACAATTTATAGGGGTGTGCTCCAGATAAGGAACGCAGGCAGGTGGCGCTATGTCTGTGACAGAAACTTCGATAAATCGGACGCCAAGGTAGTGTGTCGTCAGTTGACACGTGTCCCGCACATGATGCTTCAGTATTCAAGCACAACATCAGGTATTTCACTAACTTCAATAACAACACATTATTTTCAAATTTAAAACCAATTGTTGAGTTTACAGTTTGGTCCAGAAATGTTTGGTTTTCGTCAAGATGGTAAACCTTAAGTAAAATTACTTAGACCCGTTTGTCTCTTAAGGCCTTAAATAACAAAGATATGGTACATTTGAAAGTATTTAATACGAATAATACTGACTTTCAGAATGCAGGTACACACAGAAAAGTTTCCCTGCTGGCATCTTGTTTAGCTAATTAAGATGTAAATTATCAGCGAGATGAAATCATAACTCTTCAAATGTCAGATGGATAAGGCACCACAGCCTCGCAGGAACGCTTGCACCAGGCATTCGATAAAATTTTAAAGCATAAGGACGATGAAAGGAACAATGGAGAGTTCCTTTCATGTCAAACGAAAAACTAAATGACTTTTCCATTAACTGAGAGCCACCTGGTGATCGTTTTAGACATTGGGTGGTCGGGACAGAGCTGTCTAAAAGATATATCAGATTCCGTCATATATTTTTTTTATTTAAGACAAACCATATTTAAACTACACCCTTATATGCCAATAGGAAAACAATACCAAGTTAACACATTTAAAGTTCATTCCACTTCACGTACAACACAGTATTATTAAGTACGGAATGTAAAAATAATTGTAAGCTCTATCCTGTTTAAGTATACAAATAAACCTATATGTCCCGCGGCCCTCGAGAATCTTAGCCTGGTAAATATTGAATGTCCTATTCTGGTCCAATTTTAGACCGGCATGTGTATTAGATAGCTTTTTTCAACCTTATACCAGTTACTGCATTGAGGGGAATTCGTATGACTTAGAAACTGTCTTGCTGTTAACTCAGAAACAAATGAAATTTGAAATGAGGAAATATTAGAATAACATTAAATATCATAAATATAAAGAATTTTACAGGTTTCTGAGGTATTCAAAGTTGAAGTGAACACATTGTTCTATAAGGCCAAAAAAGTTAAGTTTCTCAGGCATTGTTAACCGACAACAAGTCTTTTTAAATTTTGTTTTTTTTTCGGAAGAAATGTATGCCGATTTGAGCTCCATTCGATCGTGCATTTTTTTTTAAAGGGAATAAAATAATAAAATTACTATACACTTTTGATAGATTTTGAAAAGAAAACATATGAAATATCATTGAAAATCTATAATGAAAGGTAAATAATGTGGCCATTCCGGAAAAAAAGAGCACGAAAAACAAACCTTTTGGTTGGCCAAACGCACCTTACTTTAAGGTCACTATTTAACCAGAAAATCCACGCATAAATAAACCCTGCGTGGATTAAGCATACATTATATTATGAGTGACACTTCTGCGCCTCAAGAAGCAATTATTCTGTCGAAGGATCGTCATGACCTGCTTAGGGGATCTTGCCAAACTCCAAATACTTTAATGAGTGCTTGAGTCACTAATGGAGGGGCGAGATAAAAACATGATTTCTTTCATAGATTGTTCAACTGACATCATAGGCTACCAATAATATGTTTATGAATATGACACAATACAAAGCATTACCTTTAAATAAAAATCAAATACATTTGTATTCAGCTGTGTCTTGAAAATAGGGTCACAAACAAATCACTCGTGTCTATAGCAGAGGAAGTTTGAAGAGGATTAGGTGTAAAAGTTCAACTTTGACGAGGCAGGGGCGTAGCTAGGATTGAGGGAGGGCAGGGGCCGAAATATTTGGCAAAGATATATATTTGAAGCATATATATATATATATATATATATATATATATATATATATAAGACCTAACATGTTTTAATTCCAATAAGAAATATCAGTTGAACAAGTGAATAAACAAATCATATTTGCATGATCAAACCTATAATGAAATGTAGAATTATCAATAAACAATACATTATATATTGCATGTGCAACGCTTTATATTGAATCAATTCCCTCATCTGCGGAAAATAATGACAGGAAATTTCATGATTACGTTTTAGAAAATTGAATCATTATTAGACTAAGTGAAATTCCGGGATGATGAGGAGTACTGAATGGGGGGGGGGGGGGGGGGCTGACTTGTTTTTTCTAGTTATATTACTTGATAATCCACGATTCAGTTTTGAAGTTCATATATCATTTCTCGGAAAGCCTTTTTCCTTTAAAATCAATCAGAAGTCGTTTAAAATTCGTATCAGTCCCCATAACGTTTATACTATTTTAAATTTGCTATATTTTTCATACTTAGGGAATATGTATCATCGAATTTTCCGTTCAGTATTTGTTTTCATATATATTTTAATTTGAAAGCACCACAACATATGGATAGTTTATGTAATCAAGTGGCCGTTTCAATTCATTTCATAATCAGATTCTAATGCAGGAATAAAGAACAGACTATAAGATTACAGAATCCTGAGATGTGTCCGATCATTGCTGCCTATTGCTTGAGTGTATATGAAAATGAAGCTTTATATGAGTCCTTTTAATCTTTAATCAAGGTCCGTCCAGGGTATTTCAACACCTGGTGGGTTGTCCAGGGGGCGCTTTTGGTGGTCGAGAATGCAGCAGAGTTGGAGAGGAAGAATTTTTCTGTGCTGATCCATCAGCAACTGTCAAATGCCTGAAGGTGGGTTGTGTGTGTACGTCTCCTTACGCAGTGGTTATACAATATCGTCATACTAGATCCCCTTCGCTTTAATCGCTGCCTTGTATAGCAAGTTGTCGGGGTTCAGCACCAGGGCTGGCACAGGGCCAACAATTGTAATTAGACTAATGAAAGCGTAGTATCGCAATGTACATAAAACCAATGAGAGCGGGCCTGAAACTTGGATTCACAATGGGATACCACTCTCTCATTGGGTAGGTTACAATTGCCATTGTGATGATCCCCGGCTAAACATGATATACAAAGCAGTTGAAGCAAAGAGATATGGAACGGCTGAAGGGTATAACAGCTGCCTGCGGAGTGACATGTTTGCATGACAGGATTCAGAGGGAGCGCGCCATCAACCTCGACCGAAAAAAATCTGAGAGTTTTGTGCTCTTAATACGGAAAAAGAAAGCTATATTGTGTGCCATTTTCTTCCCTATACGTGTGCATGCTAGAGATATATAGTACTTATATGCCTATGCCAAGTTGTTGAGGCCTCACCCCCCCCCCCCCCCCCCCCCCATCACCGTTTCATAGATTCCTTGTTCGCCCCTTGTATGCTCCTTTTTTTACCCACAAGCATGAAGATTGAATGCATAGTTAAGTTATCAAAACTACACAAAATCGATTATATATTTTACATAAAACGTTTTATATAATATATAAAGGCAGATTTACATTGAAAAATATTATGAAAATTTGAGCGTATTGTATTTCTATTATATTTACCTTGTGTTATTAATTAGGTGCACATGCGTGGCCGGTTAATAAACGATTTATAGCATTTATTCAAAAAGTTTGAGGAAAATCGGTATGCACATTATAATAGAATAAATTAACGGGAATGCTTATCCTAATCAACAAGCGGAGTCAGGAATGCCTTTCTGACCGTTACGGAGAGAACTGTGAACGCACCTGTGGTCAATGTGCCGGAGGACGATGTTCTCTGGTGGACGGTACATGTCCCGAGGGAGGTTGTCTAGATGGCTACGTCGGCCCAAAATGCGACCAAGGTAAAGTAACCTCATTCTTATAAATCCTTATTAAAATCAGCTGTGCGCGTGCCTTATTTGTAGTATTTATGGTGCTTAAGGCATAATCTTTGTACATATTACTGAGCTGCAACTTATTACTTTATGGGATTCTTCTGAGCCCCAGTGAATAGGCTAGTTTATCTGCATGCGATTATAAAGACATCACCAAGGTACACAAAAAAAAATACAAATGTGATTTGCGGAAGTTGAAAGGTTACCAAAACTAGTCGTACAAGCAATAATCTTTATTTAATATACGTCAAAAAACGAAATGGATTCCTATATATTAACATGCGTCACTCTAATATGTTCCAGGCGAATATCAACTAAGTGATATAAAAACTATCAATTGTTTCTGTTACGAGAAGTCTCCCTAGAACTATTCAATTCATCCACCCTTTACGCATTTGTTATAAACTGAAATCGTTCCAGATCTCCTTCGCTTAAACCGTTGCTCAAATATGATGTTTGTCAAATTTTCCGAAGCCTCAGAAAAAATGCTGGCACAGGGCAAAGAATCAGACCAAAAATTACGAGCGGGGTGTCCCGGGTTTAAACATTGAGGTTGGATACAAAAGCCGATACCAGGCTATACCTTATTTGATTACATTTTTGCCCTGTGCCAGCCCTGGTGGTGAAACCCGGAGAAACTTGTGATATAAAGCAGCGGTTAAACCGAAGATCTTGAACGACTGCAGTGTATAACCGCTACACAAGCAGTGCATTCCTTCACAGAGTGTGAGAGCGGACGGTGGGGACAGAACTGTACTGAGGTGTGTGGGTCGTGTAAGAATGGCACGTGTAACCATGACGACGGAACCTGCAGGTCCGGTTGTCAAGACGGCTACATGGGTTACTTCTGCAAAACACGTGAGTATGATCTCATCAAAATACAGTAAAACCTCGAATTTACGACCACCATCGGGTCAAAACGAGGTCTTATATAAAACGCGAAAAAGAACTGGGACCAGTAAAATGTGACCGTTGTTTTGAGGTTGTCGCTAAATCCGAGGGGGTCGTTAGGCGAGGGTTTACAGATACTGAATATTGATATTCAAAACACAATATTAAGATTAAATAGATAATCTTGGTAACCTCATTCAGAAAGGAAGTCGGTGACAGCGATGAAAACTCGATCTAATGCCCGAGTCCATGCATATTCGCATACATGGAAACAAGCTTACCTGAGCATTTTATTTCTAATTCACAGCTTGTCCTGCTGGTACTTGGGGTGGACAGTGCAGAGAGCAGTGCGGCAGATGTAAGACAGGCACGTGTGACGTCACCTCAGGGAGGTGTGCTGCGGACGCGTGCCAGGCCGGATACACTGGGGCATTGTGCAAGCAAGGTGTGACCTTACAGCTGTTATAGCTTTGATATAGCTTGATTATTGAAGACTTTCCAAGAGATATCTATTATATTTGAATTAAAGGAGATTTAAACATTTCAAAAGTTTCACAGTGATGAACTGATAAAAAATTATGGTAATCTTAATATATTTCGTTTAAAATCCTTAATCTGCTGGATTTTGTGATTAATGGAAAATCGGCTTGCTGTACATTAAGTACACTTTGCTACATATTGGTACAAGTACCAAGCAATTATAACTGATTAAGTGAGTTCATTCACAATTGTTTCGCAGCTTGCGGTGAGGGATCATGGGGTGAAAGCTGTGGTGGCAGTTGTGGTGAATGCGTGGGAAGCCCTTGTAATAAGGTCAACGGTACCTGTCCGTTCGAGCTGTGCAGAAAAGGTTTCATCGGAGGACAGTGCAAGGACTGTAAGTAGCAACATGTCCTGATATTGTTGCCCCACACCAGATGTTCATATATGCCATTCACTTTAAGGTGTACAATATTATATTATGTGTATTAAGACTACATGAAAAACATTGTTCTCTCTTGAAAATATATCTGTTCAGGGTTCATTCAGAAACCATTTCTTAAATCCTATACACAGAACCAAACTTGCAGTTTTGTGTGGCACAAATTAAAAAATAATCATAGCGTCAAGCTCTGCTATCATACATCAGGTTAATATTCTTAATTGGACATTTTCAAGCATATCATACAGTCGGTCACGCAGTCTAGTAAGCAGACAGGCTGGTCTGAAATTACAAAACCAAAATAACATGAAGAACTTTTAAAATGACACACACTGAGCCTAAAAGCCGGGCTGATTTTAGAAACTTGCTGGTAAGAAAATACAATATATGGCGGAATTTTGTATTCATGTGGTTCGTGACTAAGTACATTTATATTTTATATAAACAAGATGCAAAAGGCGCTAACAATAGCAAATGCCGGTAATATCATAAGGGAACATGTTCACATCAAATGACTTTATTTTCAGCATGTCCGGCGGGGAAATGGGGCATCGACTGTGAATACACATGCGGTCATTGTAAGAATCCTCCATGTCACCCAGTTACAGGGCTTTGTGACGCCGGGGGCTGTCAGATGGGATACGAAGGCGCACGTTGTTTCCAACGTAATTAAATGTATAATATGTAAAATTTTAACGCTTGCGGAAAAAGCTCCACTGATATATTTGTCGTCTTGAAAAGATATGTAAAGAGCTTGAGATAAATGTTCAAATGTATAGATAAGTTAATTTTTTTTGTAATCTTAAACCCATATTCGTATTAAGTATATATCAGTTTTCATCGTAGTACTTTTAGACGCATGCGCATTTTTTGTCGATATTTTTGAGTATAAATAAATGTATTTTAATCGCCCAAGACGCTTCCAGAGTGAAATCGCTTTATAAATTCTAAGATATTTTTTTTAATTCTAAGAATTTTGTGCATGTCAACCGGTTTCACATTAATTTAGGAACAATCCTTTAAATATACCAAATTAAGGCAACATTTAACATAACAATATTAGCCAACTCGACGCTTTATCGGACACTTTTATAGTGGTCATTTAATATAGAACGTATGATAATTCATCTGATATTTACAGAGAACTGTGACGGGAGATGCCCGGAATGTCCTCAGTGCCAGGTCGGTAGCCAGTTTGAGCCCCAGGATGGACCGGCCCCTGAACCTGTCTGTGAAGACCCGGGGTGGGCGGTGGCGACTTTCGTTGTTATGCTTCTCATCACCATCATCTGTACTGTTGTACTTGTTGTACACTTCATGTACCGGAAGTACTGGTAAGTCATTGAACGTAATGCTCGCCACATTGCATAGGAAAAAAAAATGTCCTGAGGCTCATTGGAGTTTACGGAAACATTGCATTCAAAAATCGCATTACAAAATAACCAAGGGACCTAACACACTCCAATCCTAAAATACTTTAAGCATTTATCCAGTCTATATTTATATCCAATTAATACATATAGCATCAAGTTTATTAAATATGCAAATTAGATTAATTTTAAATGTTAAAATAGTCTTCAGATTACTACCAGATAAAGGTGTGATGGGTTAAGATTGTACCGTTTCAAAACCTTTGCGAAATTTTAGTAGATGTGTGGGTGTTTGCATACATGGTTACTGACGTTTGATTTATTCGTTATTCATGATGTAATTTAATTTTTATTCATATCCAGAAGATTATAAATTATTTTTTCTCCAGGCTTCCGAGGAAAGTCACAACAGCAGAAAAGACCCAACAGTAATATAAGAATGAAACTGCCTTTTTTCCAAACCTCACTCATCCCTATCTTCAAGCGTCAACCGTGAGAGTTGTCCTTCAGGGTTTAATTGGTTTGTCACTGTGGAGTATAGATGAGACGCCCGGTGTGTACAGCAGAGAGTTGCGTCTAACGGTTCGTTTTGCTCCCTGGGGAGCAAATCTTTATCAAATTCATATCTTATATTATATCATATATCAACAAATCCGTTTTTATAATGTATAGCTTTAAATTCTATTAACAGATATATTCATAAACCGTAAAATAAAGCTAGTTTGCTTTTATATAACAAGCTGAACCATAGAAATTGATTGTGAGGGGGTATTTGCATGCGTTTAATATATATAGTTCCATTTGAACCATTTATCTGCAGATTACATTGCTTTAAGACGCTTTTATATATAAAAATCATCAATTGATGTAGCATCAAAACCTGTGCCTGTACCATAGTTATATGAGATAATAGGGTCGGATGGGTGTCATATTACAGATTTGCTGTTTTAGTTGCAGGTTTTTTTTTATTGTCTGTCAATCGCTATACAGAACCCATACCATAACAATCGTTGTTCCCAATATACCCTGCCACAGGGCACCCGTTTCGAAAAACAAACCAGCAGACTGAAAAAAAAAATATTTTGCCGGGTGGATCTCTTTCTTTACTTTTAAAATGTGCATAATTTGGATAAAATTGTAATCACATGTTCACTCTTTCAATCAATAGCCATTCACTGACGTCGTTGATTGTCAAATACACACAAAACCTGCGAAAGAGGATGTAAAGGAAAAGTAAATTATTTCTATTACTAGGCATAATATGCCGGGACAAGTATATGAAAGTATAAGACGTCATTGTGATAGATACGTATATTATAAATGTGTATTTGTAACAATATGTTGGTTGGGTTGACAGGGATTCGCGTCTTTCATTTTATATTCATATCACTGACGTTTCGTCTATCTTTTCTTTTTAATATTTTAATAGTTAGTCCTCACCGCAAGAATGCTTTGATTTTTCATTAAATGCTTTACAAAGCTGACACTGTTTCTGGTTTTTTATTAACTTAATCGCCTGTAACAACTACCAGTGACATTAAAGGAACCTGTGGCTAATAGGTACATTTGCAGTTGTAATAATATATGTATTTTCTCACGCTATTTGTTCCTTCTGTTGTAAAGAGTACAAAAGATTCATAGCAAATCCGTCCATGGCACACAGACTTACATTCTCAAATTCGGCTGTTTATACGTTTTATATACGGTACACGTGTGTCTGTTTATAACATATAACAATATTACCTGCCATGACATCCAAACCATGCGTATGCGCTACAACTCCCAAACAGGTGCGGAAACATTAGAGAAGAAACTACCGTTGGAATCTTGAAACATCTGTATTGTAAAGTTGCACGATACGGCCAACAGGCGGCGTGCGCGGTATGTTAATGTTTTGCGCCACCGATCGCGCCCGATACAGACAAATTTCAATTTGTGTATAGGGAGACACTTATGGGGCTGTTACATAATCAGCAGAACCAGATTGATCACATTCGCACTTTAGGCAAAAAAAAAAAATCGTTTCTTTTGCTTTATGTTATCCCTATCTCTAAATATCCATAGATGGAGATATTTGTTTTGAGATTATTCTTTTTCTTCATATAATTATTATTATTCTAATTCTACTCCTTTTTTTCTGTGATTTCAGTGATTCTTTTCCGGGGTGTACCTTACTATGGTCCAATTACTTTAACCCAGTTTCAGTTACTTTGACCTAATTTCCAAGGTCACGCTGCAAAAAGGGACTTTTATTTAAAGAATTTCAAAATTTCGTTTTCTCCTTATCTATAACCTATACAGTATAATGGATAATGTTACAATAAAACCTAAATCCGTCCATTTCTATGTCAACATTTGGAATTCACTCATGCAAAAAGTTATGGGAATCGGCATATTAAAGTAAAAATGCGTTTCTAAATTAATCATTAAGAGAGCTAGAGTAATGAGCAAATTATGTAAACGTGACCTCACGATGTTCATCTCATTGATGAAAACTTATGCAGATAACAATATGATTTTAATTATGTTTTTCATAACTATAGTTCTAATATACAGTATTTGAAGTTTTTCAACTTTCACAGCGCTAACGCCACCTGTAGGACGCTATTGTTAATAGAAGTACTCTGGTACATTAGTCGAGCACATTTTTTCTACAGTATTCAGTTTAGTAGGGCTTCCGTCTTGAAGTAAAGCGCCTATTAACAGACAGATAGAAGCTCAGGACTATGCAAAAGGAAAGCTGGTGATCTGTGACTATAGTATGGCAGTTACAAAGTGGATTTAGTGTGCATAAAGCTGTGTTGCATATGGCGCAAAATGCTGATAGGCTTATTGCACATCCCTCACTGCATTGCTAAATACACTGAGCTAAAAATACCAAAACTACAAATAAAAAGAACCAAATATTCATGGTCGTTTTAAATATTTTGCAGTCACACACATATCGCCCGTGTCTATAGTATTATGTTCCTCCGGTGCCCGACAAAACTGTTAAGTACTTAATTATCGCTCATGCCTTGAGTAATGGATTAAGGAATAACCCTCTTCAGTGTCCGGTCCGCGTATGACGTTTACCCTACGACACCTTTAGAACAGTGTATGGCTATAAGGATCTGACAAGATGTGTATTCTCACCCTTACACACTGATACAAAAGTACTGACGCAGCCTGACTGCATAAATTTGGCTTAAATATTCAATACCCTCGATACTGAAAGCACAGAAAGGTTCTAGTAAACGGTAGTAAATCCTGTACCACGTATAAAATTCGTAAAAAAAAAATTTTAAATGTGTTAATGAGAGTGTAGCTAGTACATCCAGAAGAAAAAAATACCAATGTATTCGAATGGTCAAATTAAAAGTTTAGCTTTCCTGTGGCTGATACTTATTTGTTTCTGAACTCGGGACACGCATGCGCAAAACCACTTCCGTTTTAAAGTTTTCAGTGATCATGCATATGCTGCACAATTAAAATACGCCAACGCCAGGTGGCGTGTATGAGACATGGCATTTTGTGTTTTGGTAAACCGTTACTAAACCCACATAAATCCCCACAAGACAGGCTTGTTGTAAGCGTTTCAAATGGAGACCTGTCTGAATCGATTATCTAAGTAACGCACTTAACTCATTTAAATTTAAGATTTAGCTTTAAAGATACCACAAAACCAAAATGTTCTTGAAGACAATAAGTTTATTGAGCAATTAAAAGCTCCATGCAGTCAGAACTAAGCACGCGGTTACAATAACATTGACCTGATAGGATGAACTATGAAATCTCTAATTATTAGAAATATGAATTATTAATATGTACATAACATGATTATAGAATATAATATATATCTATTATAATGTTACCTTACATGAATATACTTTTTCCGACATTTTGTGTCTCGTCATACGTATAACCAATGTTCTTTACTGTTATATTTGAATGTTTAACAGGTGCATAAAAAGTATGTTAAACCTGACCCATTTATTACAAATGATGCAGAGTTTTAACGTTTGCAATTGACATATTTTATGTTCCAAACTATCAAATATCTCTTGGTATTTCTGGCAACAATGCGTTTCTTCACCATTCCTATGACGTTTGTGACAATTTATTTTAAATGATAGTTTTAGTTATCTCCATCAATCCATTCATTTTTTTTATCTCAATCAGTTATAAGAGTCTCACCAATGTTGATGAAGCAATGGATAAATACCGGCTAACCTGTTATTTTGTAATTTAAGCTCTAGCTCTACAGACACATTCCCACTATCCATAACCTATGTTTCTCTGTTTTGGCATATGCGTGAAAAATTTCATATGTGTAAAGATTGGATTTTGTTGAGATAATCTGCCTTTATAAGATAGAAAACATACAATATGCTTAAATATAAGTACTTGAAGTAAATTTTACCCATTTCAGTTCTTCCGTTTTTGTCGTCCGATGCATGATATTGCTTGATGATGCACAACCAAACACAAGATGTATTTTTTTCACTGGTTAATAGTGACCTAGTATCTAACAATTCTTGACGGATAACGAATTCCAGATTAGTGGGCATGCAGAAATCCCTTTATTTACTCATTTGTCTCGATTTTCCTCCGCGGAAGCCTGTAAACAAATGATAAAAACACTAGTAGAGATGCAAAATTTATAATGATAATAACTGAAATAATGTTTCTCAATAATAATTTTGGCATGTGAATACATATCTTGTTCCGTGATTATGATTTTTACATGCCTGCTTGTTAATAGTACTAAATAAGAGTTTGGAAGAGGTCATAAATAGATGCGTCCGTTTAGATATACGTAACCCTATCTGATGCTACAAACGGAATCAAAACAAAACAAGAAATGGAGGAGGAAGAAGCAGTTTAAGAATTTGGACGGACGCCAGACGGACGGCCGGACGGACGGAAGTAAGACGCCGCATCGATATTTCATAAGCTCATCGTGTCTAACGCCGGATGACCTGGAAATTGATGAAGGTATAACAATTCTGTGACGTGGGCAGTTATATCTTAAGAATACAATTAGAAATATTACCATGAAACCCCGCAGGCCGATCTAGCATATTCGGTATATACACAAACTTACATGAACAAATCGCTATGCTGGTTTTATAAACTAGAAATCTGCAAACTTAGAAATGCAAGCCTCCGCCATGTGGGGGAAACCCTTTTGTGGTATGGTTCCAAAACTGGGGGTTTTTTTAAACTATTCGGTCTATATTCCCAGGTTCATTGGTGCACAAGTGACAAAAAGTGTAAATATTCCTTGATGACGATCTTGAATCCAGATCATGTGCTGGATACACGCCAAAATCTAAATGTTTCTTTATCAGCTCATTTCCGAAGTACCCTGAAAATCTCATGAGATTCTGTTCGAGATCGCGTAAGTCATGTTGTGAACAAACACACACAAATATACAAAAGGTGATGAAAGCATATCCTCCTAGCGGAGGCAATTACCGGTGGTCTCTATACAGTTTGGGCTACAGTTTAATGGACTTACCAGTACCTCCGGTACAGGTAGTGCGTCACAAGTGCGATAACACAGAAGAGCGTGATAAGGAGCATGATGACGAAAGTCGCCACTGCCCACCCAGGGTCCTCACAGGCAGGTTCAGGGTCCGGACCATCCTGCGGCCCTATCTGGGCACCGACCTGGCACTGTGGGCATTCCGGGCATGCCCCATCACAGTTTGCTGTCAATATAATATGAATCTATATTTACTACAATAATACGTCATGTATTTAGTGACATCAGTATATGTATTCAATAAAGCGTTGTTAATATCAACATGTTGAATGTTGTTGTTGATTGTATACTCTCAAATGATTGTATCTGCTTCAATGGAGAACCCCGTTAATGCAGGAGTAAACACTTCTGAAAAAAGACATGTTTTAAATGTTCTCACGCTGACGTCTCCGGCCGTTGAAATTCATTTTTATCAGTCAAAAATATCGATAATAAAATTATGGTATACGCACATGTCTAAAATAAGCATATTCAAAACTAAATATACTTTATTAATGCGTCTAAAATTAGCCGAAATCGAATGACCGCATCCATTTACATTACAGTGTTTACTGGTCTGTTATAATTTACCTTTAAATTAAGTTACCAATAAATATTTACGATAAAACTCAATTACTGTAAACGTTCAGGACATAAGTAAAAAGAGATATAGCACCAAAAAGAACATTATCTACGTAGTCGAACATTTGAGTATTGAAAATGTAATTATGTTGCTATTGTCTCATGTAATCGATAGACTTTTATGTAAAAAAAAAGTCATGTATTTTTATACCCATGCTTTTGAAAATTAAAAGATGGTGAAAACTTATTTACAATGGAAGAAAATCACGCAATCGATATGCATGTTTTATTAATAAACAAGAATTAATTCAGTTTTTCCATTCAGTATTCTTCCTACATTAACATACTGCAAACTGTTTATATTTACCTGTGAAGCAGTCATCCCCCTCGTATCCAGTCTGACAGCCCCCGGCATCACATAGTCCGGTTACGGGGTTACACGGAGGATTCTTACATTTCCCACACGTGTTTTCACAGTTGACTCCCCATTTACCGGCCGGACATGCTGTAAACACAATACATGAATCTGAATACACCAGCGGGGTAGCCATAATTCCGTACACGACCTGTGACATCCCGGGTTTAGGGTGTACGCAAAATGGCAGCCCCCATGAATGCTCTTCAGATATTGGGAGAGGTAAACCTTTCAGAATTCGATCAGGCCGCGAGGATGCGACACGAAAGTACTCTGGGGACAGCGTCCAGGAAAGAACATATTTTCGGAAAAGGTTTGGTGACAAGGCGCGGAGTAACACTTTTTTTTCGGACCATGCCCAAATCATCAAATAAAAGTAGGATAAGCTGCCTTCAGAATCGTAATTTTTTTTTTAATTTTGCAAACAAATGCTTTTATGTACAGTCATCGCAAATGACATTAAAAGACACAAGGTTAGTGATCAGTTCTAGTGTGTGTTTAACTTTTTACCTCATCTAAGTGTAGACATCGATATATATACACATACATGTATATAGAAAAAAACGCTACTTACATTCCTTGCACTGCTCTCCGATGTAACCTTTCCTACAGAGCTCAAACGGACAAGTACCATTGATCTTATTACAGGGGCTTCCTACGCATTCACCACAACTGCCCCCACAGCCATCACCCCATAGTCCCTCACTGCAGGCTGCGGAACGAATGTGAATAAAAGATTTTGGTTACGAATACCGGTTACCCATAGACGGTATTAGATTCATTTAATCACAAGACCACCTGAGTCTGGTGAAATAACAATGGCTTTCATTAAGGAAACTGGTCCCTATATTTTAGATGAATAACTCCTTTTGTTGCTAGATGAAGATTTGTGTTCGACGAAGACTTCCATAAAATTATGATGAGGATTATTTTGTTGCATTCAACTGACTTACGAGGACCACAGATTTTTACAATATTATATGAATGTTCAATTGATGTTTACTTGGTTTGTTACATTTGATGATATTTAGACGTCGTATCTATGATCTCATAATAGTTTTAGCATAGCAGTCACAGCTTACCTTGGGTGCAGAATGTGCCCGTGTACCCGGCCTGACACATGTCACCGGCACACCTCCCTGTGGTGACGTCACACGTGCCTGTTTTACAATGGCCACATCGCTTGTTACACTGGGCTCCCCAGGTACCAGCAGGGCAGGCTACATGTGAATCAAACAACAACAAACATACTTATACTTTCGAACGTGTATGTTGTTTTCTCAAAACCCAAGATGTGCAAATTATTCCAATCTTTCCTTAGGTCGTTTTTTTCGCGAATTGCAAAATATATGTGTATTACCGCAAGCTTTATTCTCCAATTTATTATTCAAAGTGATTAATTAATTTTTTTTATTATTTTTTTTCAAATTTTGACTTCACGATTTTTTTTTTGCGAGTCAAGCTATCCTTTTAAGATTCACTTGAAAATACATGTTTGCAAGAATGTCTGGTTCTCTGCCACATATAGGAACTAATTTATCGTTCTCTATACTAAAATCATGATAATTAAACAGTAACCAATATGTGCTTAGCATATAATCCCTATCCATGACTTTCTGTCTTGAGATGTCATTCAAGCTTATCTATATGCTCTTATACCAATATTATATATATATATATATATATTAAGGTTAAATCGAACTCACGCGTTTTGCAGTAGTAACCCACGTAGCCGACCTGACAACCGTTGGTGTCACATGATCCGTCCACTTTGTCACATGATCCCGACATACAAGATCCACATACCTCCGTACAATTTCTTCCCCATCGTCCACTCCCGCACTCTGTCAAGTGAACATTTCTCTGAGTTATTGTAAAATACACCAAGAAGAACTATTGTACCACCTAAATGCCCTGGATCCCATCGTTCTGATGAATATTTATAAGAAATATAATAGTAACTGAATTAACCTACGTGGCCACAACTCGGGTATAGGATCCTAAACCTTCCTATGTTATACCCGGTATCACGGTTCATTAACACTTCATAGGAAAGCTGCACTACAAAGACGGCAACTAATATCAATGGATAGCACGGAAATCTTCAAGGACAAAGTAAGTTATCTAACAACGGTAAGGTATATTTTGATTGAAAGATAAATAATGGTAATCCAGATAGTCTTTCGTGTTATCCTAGTTCTCCAAAAAAAATGTCAGCAAAATCTGTTCATGACTTTTTTTGCATGAAGGTCCTAACAGATAAATCTAGCAAACAAAAAGAACAAATGTAAAACTCCGTCACCGGGCGAATGTATCCCAACATTTCACTTAGCCTAGAAAGAAAGACCCCAAAAATCTCTATTACACTTATTCAAATTAAATGCTCTAAGAGTATATTTCAGTAAAGGGCATTAATTAATAAAATGAAATGTTGTAACTGTACCTTCTTCGCATCTTGGACCTGTGTAGCCAGGTTTACAATCCCCATCAGGACAGGTACCGTCCGCCAGAGAACATCGTCCTCCGGCACATTGCCCACAGGTGTGTTCACAGTACTCTCCGTAACGGTCAGTCAGGCATTCCTGGCTCTGCTGATAGATAAAGATAAACATGCACGTTTAATTTATTATTTCATAATGTACTGAGATATGCTGCATCATACATTCCGACATTCCTAAAATTCTTATTAAATAAATGCTATATATCCTATATACAATATAATGTGGACGATATACAAAGTCAGAGACAGGTCCTTTCTATGGTGTTTGCAAAATTTCTTTAAGATATCTTTTTTTATTCCAAATGTGAAAGAGGTACTGCATATGATATCCCTGCGAAACAATTTTAAATTTCTCATAATTTATGGGAAAATATGTAAAATGACCCCCCTTAGGGCATACTAGGCATCAGTCAGTACATTCCAAGAAAAAGAAAACCGGTATTCCGAGAGTGGTCACCACCGTAAATTATATAATATAGCATAGGTAGCACTTTTTATAACATCCTTTCTGAGGTTCTGTAAACATTTCCCAATTTTACTGTTGGTTCACATGTCAAGAGAATATACAATATAACCTAGAAATTAAGACCACCAACGGGACCTTCATAAGGTGGTCGTATTTTCTATTTGGTCGTCTGAGCGAGGTCTTAAATAAAGAATCGGGACCCGTGAAAAGTGGTGTTTGTTTTAAGGTGGTCGCTAAACCGAGATGATCATTAGGCGAGATTTTACTGTATCTTATCACTAACCATCAGACAGTTGGCGGTTGCTGATGGATCAGCACAGAAAAATTCTCCTTCCCCGACTCTGCTGCATTCTCGACCACCGGTTGCTCCACCGGAACAGCCTACCATGTGTTGAAACACCCTGGACTGACCTTAAATAATGATATGAAACCCAATATTTAAAATGTTTGTAAACAGACTTAAAAGATAAAATTTGATCTCTTAGGCCAAAATAAGGTAGGGTTCTCAGGCACCGCGCGTCAATTTTAACCCCCGCATCAAACATTTTTTTTTGTTTTATATTTTAAATAGAAACTTACCAATTTTGAGGTCCAATCGCTCGGACATTTCTTTCAAGAAGATAAAATAATACAATTTTGTTTAGATTTCCTTTGTTATGTAGTTCTTTTACCTGTTTAGCAAAACAATTCTGTTATAATCATGCTTTTCCATGAATATATGACATTTTTATCGAAACATATAAAAAAGGTAAAAAAAAAAAACCAACAAAAAAATCGCCCTCGCGCACTGATTTTTGAAAAAAGTGCCTAAGAACCCAACCTTTTTTTGGTCTTATAATATTATTTTAGGAACTTTAAATTCAGTGAAACGATTAACCCGAGTACGCTATTTACTTTTTGCTCTTTTCATTTCATTTCTCGCACGTACATGCACCCATACATGACGCAATGGGTTTGAAAAGTCTCCGCCACAACCAAAGTTCATTAGATATTGTGATTATTTGGTGAACATTTCCAAAAAGAACTCCAAACCGAATCTGTCTAAATTTTCCCCAAACGTAACCAAGATTCAATATCTGAGAGCGTATAAAACGTGCAAATGTTACACATTTATTTGCAAACTCATCGGCTGCTATCACTTCTATCATTTGCATTTACACATGTATTCTAGACATACCAGTCAAGAAATTTATAATGACCATAAAATGTACACTCTACGTTAGCTTAGACAACATGTCCGGTTAACAAAATACTTCAACATTTTCTTCTTAAAAATAAACCTGTGTACAAATGCCATGCTCTCTCACGCATGATGTTAGTTAAAAGGATCATAAATCAAGGAATCCAAGCATGTTTTCATATCTTTACCTCTCATTTTTTTATTACTTGAAGCACCTAAAAGCACCCCTTTTTGTGCACCGAAGTTCTTATCCATTTATATCAACTATGTATGATTGAATCCCCTGAACCTATTGTTAAAGCCCTCGGGCGTGCTCCCTCGTCAAAAATAATTGCTACTTATCACAAATTAAGGAGTTCCCGAGTTACGGGATGTTTGTTTATCATGGTGTATACACCTAAATAAGGAGGAGCTTGCGATGTTTTAATCAAGTGTGCAAGCAAGAACTTAATTAACTATGACTTTATACATGACAAAAACATGCAATATTTCAATGACAATAAAAAATCTTTACAACTTAGCAGTATTGTCCTTTTATATTTCCTAGGGGGTTTCGTATTATCAAGACGGACCGCATACACTGCAGTAATGAGTAATGCATTAGACACTGGACAGAAAGGAATTGTAGCTTAAAGATATATCTCAAAACTGAATATATACTCAATAACTTATAACTGTCTGACGTTTCATGTTAGTCAACTTATTTTAAATGCAGGAACTGGAACGTATCGGACCTATATTCTTAACCTTTCTGGTATTTTTATTTAAATGTCCTGGTCATTTGATTTAAATTAAATACCCGATGTTGTGCTTGAATACTCGAACATCATGTGTGGGACACGTGCCAGCTGACGACAGGCCACTTTGGCGTCCGATGTACCGAAGTTTCTGTCACAAATATAGCGCCAGCTGCCTGCATTACGTATCTGAAGCACACCCCTATACAGTGTGTTCACCATTAAGCTGGCCCCAAGGCCCCCCTGAAATAATGCAATGATAATAATATATTAAAATATGCCGCTGTCACTTCCCATTCTGAAACTGAAAATATGTCAAATGCGAAAAATTGTCCCTTCTTCCTTTTGACAATAATTGACATGTCATCGTATTTCGCCAAAATCCATTTAATTACACTATGTCCATTTGAGGATAAGAAAAATATAGTGACATATGAATAGGCATTTTTTTATCTTTATACTTGCAGTTCCATTTTCATTTTTAAAAATAATGAAACTAAAAACCTGCATTATAAAGAATGCAAGCCTCTGCCGTGTATTTGCATTCACTGATTCGTCAAATATTCTCAGGTTCATTCGTGCATAAGTTATTTTTACATTTGTGAATTTTCCTTGATCTGTTCCTGAAACCGGGCCATGCGCCAGATCCACAACAAAATCTAACCGTTTCTTCCTTGGCTAATTCCCAAAATGCCCTGAGAATTTCCTGAGATTGCGTGAGTTATGTTGTGAACAAACATTAAACAAACCCACACGCAAACACACACACACGAACTGGGTGAACGCATGCCGTCCGACACTAAGCTACTTCATAAGACCTATTACCCTGGTGTGAGTGAAGGAACACGACACTTCAACGGCATGGCTCTGTCGACATTGATGTGAGCCCCAGGAGCTGTGAGTGCAGGAAGCCAAAGTAGCCTCGTTCCCAGTACACTGGAAGTCGTCTGCCCAGTACACATCTGACAACGACAACACAATATTAAAGGTTACGTTACTCCCCTGTATTTTGGAAGTCTTCATTGCCTTTGTTATTATCCGTACATAAAGCCAAAAACGACAGGGCACGTTTGGTCATGAAGTCCTGGTCGACCTTCAACAACAATATTTATAATGTACTCGTTATCTCTTGGTTATATGGTAAAAACGAGTTGCCAAGTAAAAGGAGCGTTCGACACGAGGTCCAGGTGTATTTACCACTTGCGAACTGGGGCTTGTTGGAGTAAACCTTTTTGTCCCATCTGGTAACCTTCACCTTTACCACAGCAACGACGGCATACAGTGAGCAAATAATGAAACCAAGATTATTCTAATGAAAATAATAGTTTTTAGTGTCAAATGAACGATATGTTTGGCTACTATGACAACCTAGACATCAAGTGATTGCCCTTTTATAATGTTATTGGGTACCAAAAGGTTGCAAGTCGTTATCACCACTCGACATATGGTGATCACCATCAATTCCAGAGGTAACAGATGCAGCATTAGTCTAATGGCATTTGTTCTTCCACAAGGGCTTAAAACTGTAATACATCGTTTATCAGAAATACAAGTGTCGAGATGCACGTGTTCGAACTGAAATCATGTATAACACAGACAATGCGAATCAGCTGAAGTGATGACGCGGATACAGCATTCAGTAGCTGCAAAATCATACGTAATATTAAACCAGTACCGTCAATATATAGATGAGAACAGGAGCGCCTTTTATTTGTTAATCCGAAAAGTTGGAACAAATATTTAGAAGAAGGGAATTCCATTAAGTCATGTACTTCCGAATGAACCTTTTCGACGAGCATGCGCAGTGCGCGTAAAATACCACACTGCGCAGAATCAGACTCCAGAGAGCGCGACTCTAAATCTAAGAATTTTTGCACAGGGCAAAGGATTGTAATCAGACCAACGAGGGCGTGGTATCGCATGTGCATCCAGCATCAAGTTCTAAATCCGCGGCACCCCGCTCCGGTTGGTCTGATTACACCGGTTCTGGCACAGGGTCAAGAATCTGTAAAAGTTTAGAACGAATGCAGTGTATAACCGCTGCGTGAGGTACCAGTGACTCACCGCTGGCCATCCCACAGATATAATTACGGCCATTGTGACATTCCTCGTCGTTCCATCTGCCACCTGGCATGATTTCCACGCACTCTTCACTGCCACCCCAAAATCCGCCATCGTTGGGCTCGCCGCTTGCAAAGTTTCGATAGGGTGCCTGTATAAAGTATGTTAAACTAATCATATATACAGTGAAACCTCTTTAAGTCCAAAACAGGGGACTTTAAATTATTGTACGGATTAGTGACTTGCCAGCCTTACTGCGTTGTCCACAGGAAGGAGTTTCTATATATGTATATATTTATAAAATCAACATAATTCGTAAAGGTTCAATACATCACAGTGAAAGTGCTCTATATATACCTTTGCCAACTATAAAATTTAACAAATCCTCAAGTTTTAAGACTTACAGATAGTCTCATCTGTTTCGATAAATTCTGATTATAATCAACCAGAAGAGGTCCGAGATGACGTGGAGCGTGGTGGCGTAATGGTTAGTGCGCTGGACTTGTGACTGCAAGGTTGTGGGTTCGCGTTCCGATCTGACCGCCGTCTGCGCTAAGACTCCTAGCCAAAGTCTTTACCACAAGGGTGCGCTCTCTCGCCCCAGGAGTGAATGGGTACTGGTCACGGGAGGAAGGCAAATGTAGAATGAATAACCTTCTAGCGCCTGTTATGGCTGCTTGGGTTGTATGCTCCATGGGGAGCTGAGCAAAAGTTACAAGAATGACCCGAAAGACCAGGAAGGAAAAGTGTAAAGTCGGATGAGACTGACATGTTCAGTGAAATCAGATTTAAACCCTAACCTTTACCTTTTTATGACCATAGGCCTCCGCCAGCACTCTCATTAAAGTGTTTTGAATACAATGCAGTAACGTTTCAGCAACCCAAACCCACGAAACATCAAGAACAAAGCCGCCCTCAACTACAAATGAATGGCTTTTTTTTTATAAAGAATATATAAAAACCCCCTGTGGTTCTGGCCAAAAGTGGTCTTAATTCACGACTGGTTTTATAGGATAGGCGGTCTTTCAGATATGTTCCTCTGTACTTTAATTTCCACATGGAATAGAATAATTTGAACGAACAAGAGGCCCATGGGCCAGGACGCTTAGCTGAATTCAAGGAATGTTGAACAATGGGCGAAATGACTGTCAGTGTGCAAAAAAATCATGAACTTTGTGAATTGCCCTTAGAAATGGGTTACAGTAGGCTTTTGGATAGATGACCACTGTAGGTCTCATAAATAGAATCAAAAATGCGTAAAAATTTGAAAAAGTACAGGTGGTACCAGTCTGCATGAACCAATGAAACACTCCATTGTCAATATATATTGAAATAACATGGCTATTTAGGCATTAGTTATTCAGATACTGGAGCTTTTGTATCAAACTTTTTATTATTCTGGGGGGTACTTACAAGACCCATAGCTCAGAGGATATGGGTAACAGAGACCTAATTTCAAGTTTCCGAGGAGATTTCTTATGGACCTCTCAGGATGTAAAATAAAAAGATTCCAGGTCTGGTGGTTACGATTTGTTCCTGGTTAACGGACAGACGGACAGAAGGACGACGGACAAAGGATGATCGCTATAGCTCAGATGACTTTCAGTCAGCTGAGCTAAAAAATTATTATGGTATTTTAGATCACCTGCAACTTTTAATGGATTGTTTCTTGGATGTTATACTGACCCATTACAATACCAGCCATAGCTTAAAGACAAACCACATAACCCAGGTTAAAACATTATAGCTATCGCCACCTGTTGGAGTTATAATTACTGATTGTTTAAGTTGGCGAAAACTCCTTAAATCCACTTATTCACATATTTTTTTTAAAATGTGTGATTACTCACTTACTCTGCAAAAATATTAATGAACTGTAGATAATTCCTGTTAAGAAAAGGTATTGTAACCCCTCTGTGACGGATGTATCAACTTGTTTATCGGTAGGCTGTTAGTAAACAAACCTGCCACCAGATGTCCTTGTTAAATGTGACTGGAGTATTCCGGTGAGCCTTCTATGTTATAAACACGTTTACATAAGCAAATCGAACCGCATGTGTTCGATGGGTTCGGTGTTTTCTCGCCTTTTTATTTATTAAGAAAGGGTTTAAGGGATCAGCTTTAGAAAGTAGACGTCATATATCGGAATAGACCCTTCAATAAACACGGATTACCGGCTCCGTCGGGGAATATCTGAAGTTGCCTTCAGACCCGTGGTCATTCAGTAGAAACCATGTGTCTCCAGTGATCATCCGACTGATAAAGTTATTGTGGTCAGCATCTGGTATCCTCGCTAGGTTGGCGCCCAAGGCCTGACACCGGCTCCGAGCAGTTCCCCAATTAACACTGGAGCCAAAGTATTTGTAACATGATCCTCGGTAGTGCTTCCATCCATCTGGACACAGTTCTGTTAAGGAGATAAATGAAAACGGAAACACTTCAACAATTATTTATTGGTGTGAAGGCAAAATAAGGATAGCTACGTCATAAATTGAATCCTGTAATATCCCTTGTTTGATTGTGTTTCCAAAACGGCGACCCCAGTGAGCGGTTTGGAGAAATTTGCAGAAATTAACTGTCAGGGTTCGGTAAGGGTGCGGGGATACGACATGAAAGTAATCTTGCAGAGGACAGGAAGGAATATCTATCTGCGAAAGAGTTTGGTGGCAAGGGGACGTTTAGGGGAAGTTTAGAGCATTTATTTTGGACCACGCCCAAATCCCTAAATTAAAGCAAGTAAAAATTCAAACAATACTGACAAATGCACATTTTTTGAGATCTCACTTTAAATAAATGGACGGTTATTTGTGTCTATATTTATCTTGTAGTTTGCTCTATATTTACGAGGTTAAATATTCTCAATTTTAACTTCTGCGGTGTTTCGCGAGGGTATAATTTTCGAGATTCATCCCATAGTAACTTTCAGAGTGTACATAACTATTATAATATCAATTACCTATATACGCGCGCAACACCTGTACAATTGCACGAGGAGTTAAGAGGACATCACACAGGTTGAAATTCTTTATACAACAGTGGCAGATACAAACAAGAATTGAAATATATATTTTTTTTAATTATCAATCTTTACGGTACGGAAACATAAAAGGTATTCTAATATTGACGATACTGTCAAAATATCCGTAAGATGCCATTGAGGTTATAAAATAAGTTCTAAATTAATTTGAGCATATGTGGTGTCTATTCAGGATTTTAAAAATTTAATTCTAATTAATTTTAAATTCAAGATTCAAGTTTTAATTTCGCGAGAATTTTCCAATCACGAATATCGCAAATTTTAAACCCTCGAGATCAGAATGACAACCACAATATAATCACCACCTCTCTGGTCGACCACGTATTATTACTCTTGCTTTGGCAAAACTCCAACTGACCCGTCACAGTGGGTAACCAGATAAAACGTTTACATACGTATAGTTCAATAAACAATTTTAATGTAACAAATCGCCCACGTACCATAATGTTCAATTAAACTGAATATAGAACATTATTTGTACACAACTATGGACGGCTGATTATCCGATTACAGAATGTAAATGGAATTTTCAGGATTTAGTGTGAAGTGGTATTGTGAGAATTCTTTTTGTTTTAACACCATGTTGCCAGTATACAAGGTTGAGAGATAAAGCCTGACACCAAACCTCGCAGCTCTGGCTATAAGAAACTGGCAAAATTGATGCAATTTGACAAGTACAACAAGTGGCCCATGGGCCATTTCGTTCAGCTGAGTTTGACATATACAGGTGATGCATGTATCAATTATTATTATGATCTGGTGAAAAAAAAATTGTCAAGATACCTTGAATGGAATGACTCCAGAATGGTTAAAATCAGGCTTTCTGTCGATAGGCCTTAGAAAAAAGGATACAGAGACCTTATTAAGGGGTTTCCAATAAGATTTGATCAGGAATTCCCTCGATTCTAAGTTCTATGTTCAGCACCTATGATTTGTGTCCATCTAACCTTCCTGATGCTAAATGCTCACAGAATATAGACCACAGTGATCTTATTTAGGGTTTCCAAGAAGATATAAGCCTGTCCCTGATCTTAATTAAATTAAAAGTTTCCAGGTCCGACTGCTTCCATTTCTGCCTGTCTGACTAATGAGATGCTTACATCATGTTCTATCACATAGTTCACAGAATATATACATAATGTCCTTATTTTGGTTTTCCAAGGAGACATTACAGTCACGTTTCTGGAACCAAATTTAAGATCATGACCACGTCTTTGACCTCGAAATTAGGTTTTCCGCTCATACTTCACAGAATTAAGGACATCATGAGCTAATCATAGGTGCTGAAGGAGATTTGCGTATGACCTCCTTGAATATTAATTTAGATGGTTCTTGGTCCAACCGTTATGATATGTTCCCCGTCTGATTGTCTGGATGACAAAATTGTGTTTTCGGCCAGTGGGTTGAAGAATATAGGTCAACATGACCTAATTTCAGGTTGCCAAGGAGATTTACCTAGAACCTCCCTGGATATTACGTTAGAAGAATCTAGGCCTAACGGATACGATTTGTGGCAATCTGATATTAAGGATGTTCATATGACATCTTTTTTCTATAGGTTTCAGAATATAGGTCATGGTGACCTAATTACATTTGTCCAAGAACAGTTGCCCAGGACCTCCCAGTTTTTACATTAGAAGTTTCTAGGCCTAATGGAAACAATATGTTCCCCGTCTGACTGTATGGTTCTCAAATCATTTTTTTGGACCATAGGTCAACATGATTTGCCCATAACCTCCCTGGAGGTTGTGTTAGAAGATTCTAGGCCGAAAAAGATACAAGTTGTGCCCATCTGACAGTCAGGGTGCTCCTTTGACACCTTTTTCCTTTATTCGCAGAGTATAGGTTATGGTGACCTAATTTTTATGTTCCCAAGGACATTTACCCAGGACCTCACTGAATATTACCTAAGTAGTTTATAGGCCTAATGGATACAATTTGTGCTCCTTCCTACTATTTAGCTCATAGGTCGCAGAATATAGGTCACCATGACTCATTTCCAAGAAGATTTACCTAGGACCTCCTTGGATGTACAGTTAGAAGTTTCTAGGTCTAACGGTAGCAATTAGTGCCCTGATTACGGCCGGACGATTACAATTTGCGCAATACAATCCAAAATGGACAAATAAATGGTGATCGCTATAGCTCTGATGATTTACAATCATCTGAGCTCAGAAACTACTAGGATAATTCATATACTTTTGCTGAGAAAACAGTTGCCATTCGGATATCCCAAAATTACCATCAAAATACATTTAACTCACATTTAAATGTTGCTGCCATTCCTGTTTCATCATCTAACAAACTGTTCCTAACTTATAAGCATACTAAGTTTTAAGGAAATTCTTAAACTAACACGATTGCTGTAATATTTATCAGTTTCATCAAACCATCGTGAAAACACGTGAATATTTTAGCTACCTGAATATATTTGATATCTGTAACAAGAGCTTTCCAAGGGGAAAATGTTATGTTTATTCATGTATTAAATATGAAGATATTTACTAAAACAATTACTTGGAATCGATCTCTAACAATGAAATTTAATAATCTGATGAATTGCCGATTGTAGATTCTATTCCATTTCCACCTTTTCAAGCCGACAGTCTTTAAATTGCTAATGAGGTGTATATGTTAATTACAATTCCTTTAAAGAAAAAATAACATCATCTCACTGAACTTTAAATCTAAGTAATCAATTAATTTTCATTAATTGATGAACATTTGATAAGATTTTGGGATGGATCTCTTGTTTGTCTCCACAATCTATTTAAAATTATGAATGATGTTAAATATGTTTGGTTAAAAGCTTGATTTATGAGTAAAATATCAACTGATTAATTTTAGGACCGATCGTGTAAGTATTTCAACAGAACTTGAAACGGATACAGGGCACAGAGTTGCTATGCGCTCTTTGATTATTGTCTAGTTTTTCGTAACTTCGGTTGACCTACTTTTAGCTGTCATGCACTAACCCAACAAATCTCCCTTAATGATACGTAGACATTATTATTCATGCGGAAAAGTCAAACCTTGACGAAAAGAAACCAGTAAATAATGTAACTGACGTAGCAAAACAGAATCGAGAAAAAAAAATCTAACAAAGTCGTACTGAGTGCTCATTTATTTCACATACTAAAGACATTAAACAACATAGGATATGGGATCAAGTATCTGACCTGTTTAGCCTGATAAAATGTAAATAAGTGGATGAGATCTTAGGCCTGATTAATGTCAATCTGTAAGAGTACAATAGAATAAATCCACAAACAGTGACATATGAGTAAACAGTTCATTTAGATTGAACAATTGAACATCGAGCAGAAGCACCAGTGGTCGTTTTTTGTGTATATATATATATATATATATATATATATATATATATATATATATATATATATATATATATATATATATATATATATATATATATATAAATATAAACAGGGCTGAATATCGCTTACAGTTTTTGTATTGTAAAATAATATCATTATAAGTTTGGTGGCGTATACATATTGCGATATTTTCATTTTATCTATTTACCACAAAATTTACAACATATATGTTTATCTTTTTACTGACCATCGAGCGTCCAAAAGAGTTTTCGAGCGTCCAAGACGCTCAGCCCCGCGTGCCTAAGATATATTACCGTTTTTCTTGTTCATTTTATTGTTAGTGCATAGAGTATTAAAAAAATTATTGATATTTTAAAAAGGCTACCTCAACATATTTAATTTTACATGAAGGGAATTAATAGCATTCGATGGCTGAGCGAATTGCTGTTACAGTACAGGTAAAGTTAAAATACATATAGGTACAATTAAGGTACCATTCATAATAAACCAGATATAACTAATTCATGCCAAGTGTTATACTATATTTCCATTGGTTAACTATTTATTTCTACTATTGTATACCACGGGTGTTTCATAGTTAAGGAATTTACAGCCTTCGGACGTCTAGGGGTAGAGCACAGGAGATCGTAAGTTCAAAGGTAACCCGAGGCTGTGAGACTTTTCAATGGGGATGATTATACACCCAGGACCTGCAGGTGCGGAAGACACCGGCCTGGGTGACACCACGATACAAGAAAGCATGAAAGGAAGTGAATGCTGCCACCCTGTCACGTAGTCCCAAAACAAAATGCAGATGTACATACTAAGAATTTAGATTAGGACAGTACAAACAAGGAGAACGTTACCTCGACCAAAGCATTACTTTCATGTTCTATTGATTAAGCGATAACAAAATCTTATCAAACCTAGTCGTGGATCTAGCTGGATTATCTTCTGGGGAAGCAGATGGAACAGTAAAAGTTGTCATGTTAATGACATCGTGTGGAATTACCATGATTAGTGCAAATAGACATATAGTAAACACGACTTAAAATACTCTTTTTATTAAAGCGATTTATGTATTTTTAATCAATTGCTTATTTATATTTACCTCATTTTCGTAAGAACACGATGCGAGTATTTGGAAAATCGTAATTACTTAACTTTTCTATAGAATTTATGTTATTTCTGGAGTTCTCTTGCGTACATGTTAGTGACCTGCAGGTAATTCATGTTAAGAAGTATTATTATTACACCCCTGTGACAGATATATGAGCTTGTTTATCTGCCTGCTGTTAGTAAACACAGTCCATGCGCAAATGTTGACGAACAAAAAACCATGTAACCTAAGGTGTTGTTACATATGAGCAA
The DNA here is from genome assembly GCA_026874595.1 of Sipunculus nudus. Taxonomy (NCBI): domain Eukaryota; kingdom Metazoa; phylum Annelida; class Sipuncula; order Golfingiida; family Sipunculidae; genus Sipunculus; species Sipunculus nudus. The sequence goes on along the minus strand of CM049311.1, from coordinate 28,774,367 downwards.
AAACTGAAAGGTCTCTAGTTGAAAAACGCCCATTGCAAAACTTTAATTCGTCTGACGTGCTGCCACATGTCTTTGCTAAATGTTATTGGATTTTTTTCGGCAGATTCCCCCCCCCCCGCCCCCCCCCACATGTTATACACACTTGGATATAAACAAAACAAACAGCCTGTGTGCGTTGGGATCGGCGTTTTCTGACCATTTTTTTTTTATAAAGGTTCAAGAGATTACTTTGAGTTTCATTTATATCTTAAATATCGAAATATGTCCCTTCAGATTCCCTTTTCTAAAGTAAACGGTCTATTAAGCATATGATGTTCTCATGACATTATCCTGAAAAGGGTATGTAGTACTTTGGCGAGAACATCATATAACGAAAAACATGAAGTGCGTGGACACACCATTTTTCCAGCTTTCATATTATTTTAATACTTTGAATCAGTAATTGATCTTCAACATTTGTAATAAAAATAATAATATTGAAAAACTAATTTGTTTAATAGAATTGATTAAAATTTTAAATATTTAATTAAAAATTAAAATAATATTTACCTCCAGTTCTTCTTCCAGGGATAGCGACACTCGGGCCGTGTCCCTGCGTCGTTGTTGCGCCGCATGCCGTACGAGAAGTCAGACTTATTTCTGTCTGTTTGCTGTTACATATGTAGGACACTGTGGAATTGTTGACTTCTGTGGTCCCCTGTGTTGTTTCCTCAACCAGCAATAGACGGAGGTCACCATCAGAAGCCTACACCAGAAAAAAGTATTATTTATTTATTTTTATGTGCAATTAATATCATGAACAACATGATAATATAAAAAATGAAATACATTTTTCAGGATATATATATATATATTTACAAATTATGTTAACTAGAATGAAAATAAATAAATAAGTGTATCCTAAGAGGAATAAAACTTCTACGTACACTGAACACACTCTAGAAAAAAAATGTAATCTTTCATAATCACAAATAGTCTGAGTAAAAATTACACAAACGTTTCCAGAATATCAAATTAAAAAAAAAACAGCCAGGACAATAATATACCGACCCTGTATTAATGAGATGTAAAGAGAATTTTCTAAGTTGATACGTTATGATATATAGTCCAAGGTTAAATTAAATAAATACAGAGAGATCAGATTGTTAAACGTACCCCATCTGTCGACCGTAAAATGAATATCACGAAGAGCACAGCAAGGTTAGCCATTCCCACAAACCTCTTGTAAGTCAAATACCAAGACCATCAACAACTATATCTCTGGCTTTAAACATCTAACGGATGCATGATATCTGTCCTGCCCAGCCAATAGCTCAATGTAATATGAGTATATGTCATTAATCATATGATAAGCGTTTCATGGTTTGAAGCTCGGTCAAACATGTGCTTAAAGAAAACAAACCGAAGTTAGCTCCTTGTTAGCTAGTGCTTAATAATGCGGGTTAAATGAGGCATGCGTTGCCTACGCATACAATGAGGATATTGTTGGAAAACAAGCTATCGTAGCTACCCATGTGTCACATTCAAGGGGCTTTATATTATTTAATTGGACTTGACGTATAATCACAAAATCAGTTCATTTCTAACAACACTGTGGTGGGCGCACGCACAAATATATCTAATTAACACTTAATTCAACGGGAGAAAAACGAGTGCCAAACATTAAGTAAGGTGCCAACTTGTAAGAACTCAGAATAGTTTATTTGACGATGATTTAAATTTACGTAAAGCATATGTGTTATTTTCATGTATCATATGTAATCGAAATCCATCCTGCAGAAAGTGTTGTCCGTCAGGAGACGAACACCAAGGAAAATTAGGCAGGGGCCACTCATATCTCGGCGGAGAGCCTAAACAAAATAGGTTCATACTTGTATGTTTATCGATTTATATTATAACGGGTAAATTATGAATCGTAGATTTTTGGTTTTCTTCTTTTCATTATAACTATAATATGTTAAAATGCAGTTCAGAATTCTGTGATGCTTTTTATTATGTGTACGGGGCCTTTTCATGGAAATATCGTCACAATAAAGTAATTAAGGTAAAATGAAAAACTAGAAATACGCATTTTCAGGAATGCATACCTCCACCATGTGTGAGGTCCTTAATCTGGGGTACTTCGCAGCCCCTGTTTTTCTTCACTTATTATCCCATATTCCCAGGTTCACCGGTGCGTATGTTCCCCCAGTGTTTGCATTCATTTATCAGCCCGTATTCCCATATTTGTTCCTGCACAGGTGACCACATATCTGTGAAATTCTTGGAAGTACCTCCTGGACCCGCATCATCAGCCAGACAAAAAGCATATCGATTCTTCTTTGCCAATTCCCGGGGTGCCCTGGTGAGTTATTTTATGAACAAACAAAAACACCATTTTTTGCATTATATATAAACAAAGTGGTCATGAAAATCTCTCCAAGGTTCTTCTCATGAAAACCTTCGATGTTTCTGTTATATTAACATAGTCCATCAACCTGTCTATTGAAACTCCTCATAATAGAAATCCATTACCATTGCGTTTGATATTTGTATATAACTTTAATGTCTGCGGTGTAGTTTCAAACAAATTTAAGTGAAAATCACACAGCAGTGTTCTTATACGTAATTAAGTAATACAAACTATGTATTATAGAGTGGCAGTGGGTTAGTGCTGACAATGTCAAAACATTGTTTTAATATGTTGGGTGCATTTCTCCATGTCATTTTAGAATTTGATATCTGGGGTGGAATCCATTATGTCATTTAATAATGTAATGTTGTGGTAATGTTTCCACGATTGGTTTCCACGCATCATTACCGATGTAACCATACGTCATTGAATCCGAACACTGGAACAAACATATTTTCAGTTATATTTAAATAGAGATTTACTTCTTGAAAATTCGTAGTACATGCGCTTTAACATTAAAGTCTAATTAATTTTCTCAAAACAATTAAGAGAAAAATCTCAGGCTTATCTTAAATATCTTACGCACAACCAGTTTCGTACTGAATTTTGCAGTCCGGAATTGCAGAATGATCGATGTATATTTAATTGATATATCCCCAATTGCAGATAAATAAAGATTCTCAATTTTATGATTTTTAATTTTTCACTGGGGGAGGAAAAAAAGTTACTTGTTTATATGAAAATATAACAATTATTTCATTAGCTTATTGGCATATAAAATATCCTGAAATCGGGCCTACTATACTGGTTGGATAAAAGAAATGTTACGATTCATAATCCATTGCACACATATTAATAGGTATACCGCAAATGATTTATAATGATTTCATAAGACAAACTGACATATTTATCTTCTTCATGGGTCTGTTTGAGTAATGGTTTTATTACATGTTGCATTAATTGGAGTACTGATAATATTTAGGGTGAATAGGGTAGCCATTCTTAAGCAAAAATGTATCATTTGATATTTCATTTGATTTTGTTTGCTAACTGTACTCATTATTTCTGGATTGTTGTTGATATTGTGAACTATTGCATTATTTCATGCGTATAATTACTGTTCTTATATTGGCTCAGTTTAGAGTTAATTTGTTGAGTTCATTGAGACAAGTTTTGATATAGGACTATAACTGTCATGAAAATAAGACCATGGACTTTTAACGTTTATGTAATACATGTAGTTATAAAGTACTTTATGTGTAAGCTTTATAAAGGTTTTATAACCACTAGAACAATAAGTGTATAACAATCTAGCAGCTGTGATTTAAATGTATTAAAATTTTATGTGTCAATCTGTCTCATAAAGAATTATATAAATGTATTTGTGAATAAAATTTCAATTTACTGGTTTTACCTTAGCGACCGGTGTCAAAACCTAATATTATGTTTATTAGCAGGCATGCTGAAAAAAAAAATCTTCTATATACAATATTTTCATACAAAATCCCGTCGTTTTAAGAACAGTAAAATACACGGAAAGAGGTGGACTCGAAGCGATTTTGAACCAACAGATACAAGGATTATAACTGGATCATTATATGTGTTTTCAATGTAACCTGTTTTACCCATCTTTACTCATACAAATAGAGATCACTACCCTACTAACCTATTAAACAGAGGATGGTTTGTACGCGTCCTTTTTCTACGATGGATTAAGTAAAGGAATACCTATTAGTCTTCGTCTGTCATAATTAAGGGAATATGATTGATGTTGTCAGAGTGATCATGGTAAACGGGCTCTTAGCTGAAGTTAATCAGCCATTTTTCTCTAGGTAGTAACGTCTGTTTGATTAATATTAATCCAGACGTAGATAAGTGGGACTACAGTTAATTATAGTCGCATTATATTTACCCCCCCCCCACCCTGCTGAAATGTGCAAACACTTCTGTTCAATTACGATGTCTGCTGTCAGTACCCCTAGCTTAAAAAGAGGTATTGGGTTTGTAACTGGATAGGAGACATAAACATAATGACACGTATCTTCTTTGAGATACATTCTGGAGTAAACGGAAAATATAGACTTCATTTCTACTATTTTAACCTCATGGGACCTATAATTGGCATTTTTTCATAATTCAAATACACATGCATACTTTAAATTGCATCATCTTTATGGATAGTTCCATTTTTAAGAGAGTAAGATACTCATATTTAAATCTAAAAAAAAACGATTATACCTTATCATTTTACTCACAGTAAATTACGCATATATTTATAAAAATAGTTAAACATAAACCTATTATTGTGAGGATAGTAATCTACACGTTTATAGATATATATCGCCCTTAAACAGTAATCTCGCATTTTAAAGACAGATAACTACATATAAATTAATATGCTTCATAATAAAAAAATCTATAATTTTAAGGACAGCAAAGTGAAAACATTTTGACATACATTAACATTATGTCCATCATTTTAAAAACAGCAGCATTAGGAACTGTCGCCGGTCCTTCCTCAACAGTTACTGGAATTGTAACTTGATCATTATCTGCGTTGGCCATATATAGCCTGGCGTTTACGTAGCGTTAAACATACCGAAGTAAATCTTTACCCCAATGAATAGTAGGATAACATATTCATTCCTTGTAAACATCGTTTTTATGTTTATATAAGATACATATTTTTAAAATATTCATTGGACGTCGGCTTTTCTTTTTTTAAGTTATGCTGAATGGTATTGCGACTGGTATCAAGACGATATGGTATTCTGCTGAAGTCATAATCACCATTTACCACTAAGTATATGCTTATACCTCTTGATACTGTGTTCAGTTTAGTTAAGCATTGGTCTCATATAGCCCCATTATATTACCCGCCCTGCAGAAGTGCACACACTTCAAAGAGAATGATTGGTACCTTGTACTCTGTGACATTAAAGGTGCCAATTCACATATATTTGAAAAATAATTAATTGATTTCTGGCTTCCTCTATGTATATATTAATGATCTAAGGGTAATTTTGATTATGGAAAGTTCTTATAAGGCCTCCGTGAAGGATGTATGAACTTGTTTATCAACATCATGTTTGTAAACACAGCAATGTTGACAAACGGGAAAAACATGTAACCTAAGGTGGTAGGTTGCATATATGTCGAGGAAGAAAGGTCACTTGTTTCAAAAAGCCACTTGGCAAGTTTTGGCTTATCTGACTTGCCGCCAGATGCCCTTGTTGAATTTGTTTTGATTATTTTGGCGGGCCCTTCATATTATAAACAAGTTGATATAAACAAAACAAGCAGACTATGTGCAGTGATATCAACATTTTCTGGCCTTTTTTCATTAAAGCTCCAAGGGATTACCTTAAGTTTATAAAGGTCAGATAGGCGATTGGGCCCCTTTAACAGCGTCCATGCATGAATCGGGTTTGACACTGAATAAGTCATAAAGTGACGATACACGTATTATTTTATATACAATAAGAAGTACACGATTAAAAAAAAAATTACTGATGCTTTTATCATTTTTTTTGGGTTCAATAACTAATAGTGTTTGAATTTTTTTTATATTTAAGGTACAAATCATACTAGATGTTTGTAATCGCAGAGCAATTATAGGAAGCCCAACCACTGACCCTTCCAGAGTTGGGTCCAAGGGTACTGGAATTATTCGTACTGCTGAGTACTATTTAGAGTACTCAGTACTCGTACTTGAGTACTTTCTTCAAAAATGACCTAAGTACTTATACTGGTGCTCGAGTAATATGTAAGTACCCCCAAAACCGAGTACTTTAGTGGGAACTATTGAGTACTTCAGTATATATGCACATATAAAACTATATATATATATTTATACACAAACGATACATACATACATTAATACACGGCAGAAGAAAAAAAAACTATGGAAATATATACAACATGCTTTGTTTTATGTCTAACATTACACAATATTCATGACGAAATTTTCGATTATCACATTAAATATAAGAGGTATTAATCAGTTAACTAAAAGGAGAGAAATCTATAACTGGTTACTTAGTAAAAAAAGGAGCTGACAGTATTATTTTTTTTACAAGAAGATCATTGCACCGAAGGTAATCAAAAAGAATTTAGACGAGACTGGCCTGGGATATCGTATTTTTCCCACGGAACCAGTCTTGAACGTGGTGTACTTACATTAAATCGGGATAACCTCGAATTTAAAGAAATAAGTTGCAAGATAGATATTTACGGACGATTCATAATTTTAAAAGTTGAAGTGCAAGGCTCAAGATTAATACTAATAAACACTTATGCCTCAAATACGGAAAAGCTACAGATAGAACACTTCAGCAGAATAAATGATGTATTTTCAGAGATCGACCCTGGGACAGAATTTTGTATGATATAGGGTGGGGACTTTAATATATGTCAAACAAATGCTGATGCAGATTCAAACTTTATCAATAAGCCTAAGTCGAATCAACAAATTAATTATATAAAATCTCGATATGATCTTATAAACCTTTGGAGAAGAAGGACTCCTGATCGTCGTCAATACACGTGGAGATCCATTAATCCTCTACGGCAACGTAGGTTAGATTACATTTTTATTTCATCTGATTTAAATGCAGCTGTAGACGATGTTGAAATCATACCCGCAGTTTTGACTTACCATTCGGCAGTGACAGCTTTGTTAAATATAGAACCCAATCCTCCACATGGTCCTTCATATTGGAAGTTAAACACATCACTGTTACAAGATGAAGACTGGAATTACTCGTACTCATGGGTACTATTTAGAGTACTCAGTACTCGTACTTGAGTACTTTCTTCAAAAATGACCTAAGTACTTATACTGGTACTCGAGTAATATGTAAGTATCCCCAAAACCGAGTACTTTAGTGGGAACTATTGAGTACTTCAGTATATGCACATATAAACCTATATATATATATATATATTTATATATATATATATATATATATATATATATATATACAAATGATACATACATACATTAATACATATATACATACATCGCACGAGAAAAAACTATGGAAATATATACAACATGCTTTGTTTTATGTCTAAAATTACATTACACAATATTCATGACGAAATTTTCTATTATCACATTAAATGTTAGAGGTATTAATCAGTTGACTAAAAGGTGAGAAATCTATAACTGGTTACTTAGTAAAAAAAGGAGCTGACAGTATTATTTTTTTTTACAAAAAGATCATTGCATCGAAGATAATCAAAAATAATTTAGACGAGACTGGCCTGGGATATCGTATTTTTCCCATGGAACCAATCTTGCACGAGGTGTAATGACATTAATGGGAATAACCTCGAATTTAAAGAATTAAGTTGCAAGATAGATATTTACGGACGATTCATAATTTTAAAAGCCGAAGTACAAGGCTCAAGATTAATACTAATAAACACTTATGCCCGAAATACGGAAAAGCTACAGAAAGAACACTTCAGCAGAATAAATGATGTACTTTCAGAGATCGACCCTGAGGCAGAATTTTGTATGATATAGGGTGGGGACTTTAATATATGTCAAACAAATGCTGATGCAGATTCAAACTTTATCAATAAGCCTAAGTCGAATCAACAAATTAATTATATAAAATCTCGATATGATCTTATAAACCTTTGGAGAAGAAGGACTCCTGATCGTCGTCAATACACGTGCTCCTGATCGTTGTCAATACACGTGGAGATCCATTAATCCTCTACGGCAACGTAGGTCAGATTACATTTTTATTTCATCTGATTTAAATGCAGCTGTACACGATGTTGAAATCATACCCGCAATTTTTACTAACCATTCGGCAGTGACAGTTTGTTAAATACAGATCGAACCCTATCCTCCACATGGTCCTTCTGATTGGAAGTTAAATACATCACTGTTACAAGATGCAGATTTTATTAAACTTCTGAAAAGTTTTATCACAGAATTGAGAGAAAATATAAGAAAAAAATTGGACGAGCAGTTATGGTGGGATTACGCTAAATATAAGATAAGAGAATTTACGATCAAGTATTCAAAGGCTAAAATAAAAAAAAAGAGCTAAACTTAATTTATTAGAAACAAAGTTAAAACATGCTGAGATACGCTTAAGTACAAACCCTGATGATCAAATAAATTATAATTTAATCAAACAAGAAGTAGAAGATTATCATCAGAATCTCACCCGATGCTTAATAATTAGATCCAGGGTAAAATGGTTTGAGGAGGGAGAACGAAGTACAAAATACTTTTTTGAATCTTGAGAAAAGAAATAAACGAAAATCCACAATCAGAAAATTGGTTGTGGATGATAAAGAAATCACTGATTCATGAACAACCAAAAATACCTTCCGATATTAATTTCCGACATTTTCAGCGGACGAAGCAGAGTTTTGTGAGGGACTCGTAAGCAAAGAGGAAGTTTTAGCAGCCTTAAAAGAAATGAAAAATAATAGAACCCCAGGTAACGATGGATTGCCTAAAGAATTTTATATAGAACTTTTTGACGTACTAGGAGATGATTTTGTTAACTGTTTAAATAAATGTCATATAAAAGGGTCACTTAAAAATAGCCAGCGGCAAGCAGTGGTCACACTTGTGGAAAAACAGGTAAAGATAACAGATATATATCCTCATGGAGGCTAGTAAGTTTAGTAAATGTTGATGTTAAAGTCCTTAGTAAAATTTTAGTTATACGTATTCAGTCGGTATATACTGCCAAAAATAATAGGTGATGATCAAACGGCCTTTACTAATGGTCGGAAAATATCAGACACAACCCGTCTTATATGTGATGTCATTGATTACTGCTTATTAGGAAATAAACAGGCAATTCTTTTCGCAATAGATTTTGCAGCATCATTTGATTCTTTAGATTATAGTTTTCTATTTAGAGTCCTACATAAATTTGGTTTTCGAAAAAACTGTATTCTTTGGGTCAAGCTATTGCATAAGGGTTTTAAAAGTTGCGTAATTAATACAGTTACTCGACAGGATATTTCGATCTAGAAAGGGGAACCCGAAAGGGAGACCCATTGGCTCCATATTTATTTTTAATCGTAATTGAAGTTTTGGCAATATTGATAAGAGAATCCCATGATGTTAAAGGCATCCATATTGGTAACTTTGAAATCAAACAGTGCTTATTTGCCGATGATACAACATTTTTCTCATAAGGATATCGATTCAATGGAAGTTGTATGTTAAATTTTAGAAAGATTTAAAGTATGTTCCTCTGTAGAAATTAATTAAAATAAATGTGAAGCGGCATGGCTGGGGAGGAAAACAAATTCCTTACCGTATAATAGCCGTTTTTATGGATAAATCTAGATACAGACGCAATAAAAATTCTTGGGATATATTTTTCATATAGACAGGATCTCTGCAACATGTATAATTTTGATAAGATCAGAGTATTATTCAATTTAATGGCAACCAAGAGCCTTGACAATTTTCGGCAGAAATGTAATTGTCAAAACTTTCGGAACGTCTAAGTTACTATATATTATGTACACGATGGATCCACCCTTAGGTTTTATAAAGAAGATAAAAAGTTGTATTGTGGATTTTATATGGCAAGGAAGGAAACCAAAACTTAAATATGAGGTACTTGTAGGTCAGCAGGAAAACGGGGGCATTAACTTACCAGATATTGAAAGTAATTTAGAAAGTCAGAGGGTTACTTGTATAACGAGAATGAAAACGTTGAAAAATACAAAGTTTACAGCCATACCTGATAATTATTGTAAGAGAATTGGTGGCATGGAAAATATTGGTTTGAATTTTACTTGCAGCAATATTCAAAGAAACGTCTTTAAATTTTACGGTAATTTTTTTAAAGTATGGAAAAAAATTAGCTTAAATGAACCCACTAATATCGATTCTATTTTGCTTCAACATGTGTGGAACAATAAGTACATACTATTTGACCGTAAACCAGTTCACTTTAAGAACCTGGATAATAAAGGAATAAAATATGTTCACCACTTTTATCGTGCCAACGGACGGAGAAAATATTTATCTGATATTTTAGATCCGTCAAGTATTGCATATAAAAAATATTTTATTCACTGGTTTTCAGTCCAACAAGCAGTACCTCCAAACTGATAATCATTGCTACTAAGCAGCGATACTTCTCTCAGCTTGGAGGAGGGCATGTTAATGCCATTAAGAGATACTATTGACTTGTCAAAAACAGGTTTTAAATTTATTTATAAATATATTATACAAAAAAAACTGTTGAGCCAGTAAATAAAGAAAAACTTATGACCAAAATTGTTAATCCTGAGTTTGCTTGGAGATATGCAACTTGCATGTACACAATGTATCTTCTGATATGTATATTCGTCAGTTACAATTTAGAACACTGCATGATATACTAACTGTGAATGAGAAGCTTTCCAAATGGAAGTTTATTGATCATGATAGATGTTCTTAATGGGTACCTGATAAAGAGACTGTAATTCATTTTTTTGTGAATGTCGTGTCACATCATCTTTATATTGTCAAATTGTATCTTGGGCTGGGACGCAGTCCTGGTACACTCAGTCACACTTAAAAAGTCAGTGGCCCTAGCTGTTGGTACTCTTGTCTATCACAACACCTCTCTCTCTCTCTCTCTCTCTCTCTCTCTCTATATATATATATATATATATATATATATATATATATATATACTAGTATATATATGTGTATGTGTGTGTAAAGATAAAGAGTGATGCCTTTAGATAGACTAACTATTTTTTGCGTGTTAATAAACAATTTAGTCTATCTAAAAGGCGTCACTCTTTATCTTAACCTACGCTTCTACTACAGACTAACACGGCTGTACCACTTATATACCTACCCAGGAATATCAGAAGATGCATGTAAATATTATACAATTCCATATTAACATATAGAAACTTCTAATTAAATCTGGTATAACTGAAGGGATGCAGCTCTAGTGTTTTTATTAATTTTTTAGTAATTTATTAGTAACTTGTAAAATAAACAACTTGAGTCGACATTTCAGTAGCAAATTTTAATATTATTATGACATCAAACAGAAGACATTGTTTCATTTTCACTCCACATCTTAGGTTTAACTGCTAAAAGTACTCATTATAGTACTCATGTGTACATTTGGAGTACTCGGTACTCATACGCGAGTACTGTCATAGCTAAAATAATAGAATGGTGGTGTAATGGCAAAGGTGCCGGACGTGTGATCAAGTGGCTATTGGTTGAATCCCGCAGCCTTTCAATTTTTTTTTTGCTAAGACCCTTACGCGAGGTCCCAGCCATTACAGATGGATACATAATTAAGTGTCGTCTGCGGGTCCTAGTGACCTTAAAACAGTATATGGGATCTGTAGCGTGCCTAGGAGGGAAGGGGACTAAAAATATGCAACTTTTAAAATTTTTTAACGATGTGATATATATTCAGCTTGCCAAACCATCTTGGATATTTGGGAATCAATTCGGTACATTATTTAAGTATAAACTACTTTTTCTACTTTTGGGACCCTATGGGGGATTTAATAATGGCATTTGTATATTTTACGTATAACACCCAAAATGAAATCAGGTTAAATTATATATCAACATTTATTGATTAACTGATTATATGGTTATTCTCCATTTTGTGGCAATGAAATATGTTTATAAAATGACCGTTTACAAAACCTGCCTACAAAAAGCAGTGAATTGATGTACATGCACTTGATTTATAATCTGTACAAGGTTTTTAGTTCTGCCTTCATCTGCTTCTTCTTGTTTTCGAAAATCTACTGTAAAAGCTGGGTCCGGCATATAGCATTGGTGTTTTTGTTTTACATTAATATTGTTCATTGCCCATATAGCAAAATAATTAATCTTTCTGCAGTAACCTACATTGATCTATTTGTCATCCGTGTTACCTTTACCTGTATTCATTCGTAAAGGCAATATCCTCAAATTTACCTGGCCATTCCTCGTAACCACCTCAACATTGTTAGTTAATTTCAACGCAAAATAAACGTGGAACATGTAGTCAGAATGATCTGAGATAATCCTGTGAATGATTTCCTGATTACCCATAGCTATACTTAATTGTATTATAATGATATATATATATATATATATATATATATATATATATATATACGTTGGAAAAGAATTGTTTCAAGGAAAATTAAATAAATATGGGTGTCTTTATGGTAAATACTTCACGGAAAATGTAATATTTTGTTAGCATGCGCCTGTGAAATCTAAATATACTATGTTTCCTTGAAATTTAACCAATTTTGTTTTTATGGTTTGGTACTTGAGACATGTAGTCCCTGCCGTCCCACGTTGTCTAACTGGAAGAGGTTCGAATAGTACGACCTCTGGCGATAGGATGGTACATGTAATATATTCTGTTTCTTTTGGTATTAAAGCAATGTGTTTATGATTCAAATCTATGCCATCATTAGGTGTTCATTGAATGTTGGTGTTATTCTTTCAAAGAGGTATGTTATCACACACTATGACGCTAAATTGATTGAGAGACATAGTGTGAGATTAGAGGTGGTCTAATATTATATGAAAACCATCTATTTTTCACAACCTTCTATTCCTACTAGATGTTATGACCTCTGTAATGGGAAACCAAACTCATTTTAATATTTGCTTTTTACCGTGTTAAGTTTTTACAATACTAATCATATAATTAACAGCTTTAATATACCATTAAATGTTCCATTCTCCTTTTTCCTTAGGGTATATTTTGCAAAAACAAGGAAACGCATCATTTAGCTGAAGTGTAATAACAAACACAAGCGTGTCTGTAGTATAATGGCATCATGAGAACAAAGGTACCAATACATTGTCCATTCTTTTTTTCACTATTGTATATACCTTAATTTAATTTCATATTTCATTTTATTCCTTATCTTCATCATGTTGAAAAAATTCTGTCCGAAAGATCATTTTGCTTGTATCATGACAACAAACATAATCATGTTTTTTAGAATCGTCTTAAGGTAAGTTGGGGTCATTGCCTATTAGGTACATATTGAGGTAACCATACGAAAATTATTTGTAATTATCTCGTTTTATATGCATTGGGATAGAAATAATTCGTTAGTCAACTCTGAGTTTACGACGTAAGTTCGAGTTTACAAGGCTCTGATGAAATTTCATTACTTCAGAACTAAGGCCTAACGCTTTACCACTAAGGTAAAACTTAAACAGAAACCAATTAGCTTACCTTAAGACAGGTGACCGTAGCATCCGGGTTCTCACAGAGAAATCCTTCTTTTCCATTTCTACTGCATTCTCGTTATCCTGTGGTTCCTCCAGCGCAGCCAACCATGCGACGAAAGAGTCTGGGAGGCCCTAATAAAAATCCTGAGTAACAGTCTGTTTAGCTATGCAGATTTGTTTCATATTTTATCAATTTTGGATGGAACGAATTTTCCTCAATTTTGCATTGGTGAAACTGTAGCACAGATAATGGATTCTAAGTATATTTGCACATACCAACCATTCACATGTAGATATTAACTCATGTAATTATTTTTGCATGCGGAATGAATTTACACATTGGACTCAAGTGTATTTTGTCCACATAGGATTTTCACCCTGCATGCTTGTAAACATTCATTTAAAATGCACTGTATGGATAAAATTTTTTTTTTAGGTTTTCGGCAATGATGTCATGTCTAACAGGTGGAGAGAATTGTAATGTTTTTTCTTACTTGTCAAACTCTTTCAAGTTGTTGTTGAGTTTACTATTTCGTTCACGTAAAATATAGCAAAATGAAATGGTTTTATCACATAAGACTTCGGAAAACTGTGATTGTTGAGTTATGTCCTGAATATCCTTCTAACACATTTTCAAAGATGCTTAACATTTGGGTAATATAAATGTTATGCTTGTGTAATTCCGCATTTGTACTCGGACTGAAATCTTTGGTTTGCACATTTATGCAAACCATAAATATATTCACATGACAAATTAAAATTTTAAAATATTAATCAGAAATAAACTTTTGTATCAACTGCTAAGATCTTGTTACTTTACTCCAGGGGAATGTGTAGTCTTATTTGCAAATCTATTCACGTGCCGAGTATACTTACGTAAATGCATTTACTTACTGAGTGTTATATACTCAAAGGAGTATATATCTGCATGTTAATTGCCTTTAGTTGTTGTTTGGTGTCTAGGTAGAAAAAGAGACTGCATACAAAATGTACACCTATTTATATTCATTTTTAATTGCATATTAATTTTTGCTTTGCATTATCCATTGTTTTGTTGTCACTGGACAGATCTCTGTGCTTGATTATATACTTGTTTCAACACTCTTTCACTCCTGTCAACCTTTCTTTCAGATTTATTATTTTGAGTATCGTAAAAACATAAGCATTTAATGTAAGAACGACGGTTTCGATAGTCAATGGCCATTAATTTATCTGTTCACTCATGTATCATATTATTTCACTGATTTTGAATTCGTATACGGGAGAATATTATGTTGCTCTCATATAATCAGTTTGCTCATCTGTTTTTGCCTTTGGCACATTAAGATAAGTTATAGTAGTTAAGTACAATAAAAGATAAAAAAAAACAGGTAAAAAAACAGGGTGAAAAAAAACCGAGATTGACCGAGGTTGTGGAATAGAGTACACGTTATGATTATGACACATCATGGTTCTGTAAGCGCCTGTCAGCTGCATAAATAATTTTTTTGTCAGATATTTACGGGTACCCCTCAAGCACGCCCGATTTTATGGCTTTAAAGTGCACATTTTCCATGTGGATTAACGGACGCATTGTCTTGTGGACATGCCAGTTTATAGCACCCATCACCTGTCACCCCGAAGTTCGATTTGACATAAAGCAAACTGCATTGACACGTTCTTCGACCTACATTTCTTTCAAACTGTGTTAAACAACTCGCAGGAGCGCTGTCACGTATTTAAAAGTAATTTTTGTGATGCATAGGTGCATTTCAATACACCTGTTGTTTGTTGTATACTGATCAGTAATATATCTAATTGAATGATTAAATATATTGTTTGTAAACTCATCAGCGATATATCTAAAACATGCTATAGGATCGGAAACCTTAATTTAAATATAAGAATTATATTCAGCGGTTTTGGTAATCAAAAGTTAAAAACATATCTAAGCCACTATTATGCCCGATTGTTAGTATATTTTTAAATATTTCGTTTTATCCCAAGTTAAAAAACGATATAATGTATTTGTTTACACATATATTCGGATTTGTCGAAATATAGAGATTGCTCTTCCCCTCGTAGCTGCTAAAACACTTAAATTTCTCAATATAACCAGGCAAATAAATCCAAGCCACTATTATGCCTGATTGTACGTATGATTTTTAATGTTTAGTTCTATTTCAATTAAAAAAACAAGGTATAATGTACTCGTGTACATACATATTCAGACTCGTCGAAATATAGAGATTGCTCTTCCCGTCGTAGCTGTTAGAATAATTAAATTTCTCAATATAATCAGGCAAATAAATAAATTTGTCAAATGATCAAAGCAGATGCATCTCGTTTAACGACTAACTATGGATCCAATGATCATAATTCAACATGCTCTGGGGAATTTCATTAGTAACACACATTTTCCATATTTTTTCCATCGAACCAACGTTCTATTCATCAGGACGTTTGTGCATCGGGTACCTAAAAAGGAAAATGAAGGGGAAATAGGGGAAAAAACAAATGATGGGATGCCACCAAGATTTATTGAAGCGTGTGACTGTTAAATGTTAAAATTTAAAAATATGTTAACACGAGAATAGTTTCATCAACCCAAGAATATACGTTTGATGTATAGACCATTTTCAATTCACGCTATAAGTTTAGGATGATTTAAGGATTTTAGATTGGGGAGGATCTATTGGACAGGTTTACCCCCTCCCAAAATGTAAAAACATTTAGACTGTAGATGCTCGGAATAGGGGTTTTAAAAGCATCCTAATACAAAATCTGGGTCTGTTTTAGGTATTAAGCTCTTATTTATCTGTTTCACAGATTTTATAGGTCGAGATCATAGGAGAAAGCGCTCCCTGAGCCCAACCTTAATTATAATTGTTTTGAATCCTGTTCTAATTTCAACCAATGAGACGCTTTGTTTATTTTGGAATATCTCTTGTGATAAACATAATTCAGCTTCAGATTATATTTTTATTTCAAACAACATTTCATGGGGAACATTTCTGCTTTCATTACCTGAATGGATGCTTGAATACTCGAAGATCGCATGCGGTACAACTGCTATCTGGCGACAGGCCACCTCAGCGTCGGGTTTGCCAAAGTTTCGGTCACAAATGTGGCGCCACTTACCGGCGTGGAACATCTGGAGTATACCCTTGTGTACAGTTTTTAGATTCAAACTGCCCTTATCTGCAAACTTTGGCTTACAAATGTGTAAAGGTTATATAATAATACAGTTATTCATCACTTTGGTTACTTCTAATGTATTTATATTTTGTGTTTCATAATGCATGACACTAATTGTCTATTTATTGCATTGTATTCAATATTATAATAATCATTAAAACTTTTCCTCTGACAGGAGGTAATTCCTTTTGGCGTGTTTGGTAGCCCAATATCATTTTTACTCGAGGAGACATGAAAGAAATTTGGGGATATGGATATAGATAGTTAGGTAACATCCCATTACATTTGGAGGTACAGCCATAAATATGTGGAATTTGTTTGACGGAATCTTTACTATCAAGTTATGGGGCGATCTGTTTGTCTCTGCCTATGGTTAGACCTTCATCATATGCCTTTTTATGTATAAATTTCCGAATAGTGTAAAAGGTATTCCAACGTTAGCATACGCAGGTATATCTAAGTTGGGCCCGCCTTGTACGTGTATGTGTGTGTGGGGGGGGCAGGGGGTGGGGATGGGGGTGGGATGAACAAATATGTGAAAAAAAGGTGTGAAGTTGGTAATTCATTCTTTGAACAAATACATACCCTGGTATATGTGAATGAACAAGAAAGTTTCAGGGCCTGGCCCTGTCGACATTGATGTATCCCCAAGGTGCTGTGTGAGGCTAATCTAGCCTCGTTTCCTGTACACCGGAAGTCGTCTGCCCGGTAGACCTCTATTTACAACAAACAATATTGTAAAAACTAAATAAAGGTAACTTCAGATAGCTATGGGATCGAGCAACTGCGTATTTTTTCTTGATAAAACATATATAAATTATAAACAGAGCAGGTAATATGAATATTTAGAATATTTTAAAATCTGTAAAAATTTTGTTATTAACTGAACATTTTTTATTCAAACATGTGAAACAAGAACAATAACCCAAGCTACGTTAGGTTAGATATAAAGAGGAATAGGTCCCAAGGTTTGTTGTGTTATTGCATAACGCAACGGTTGATGTACCCGGAAATTATTACCATGACATCCCAGCATATCGTGATGCTGATGTTTGTTTTCTTTGATGGTCAATGCGTTGTATATTGGATTGGTACCTGTTTACTCGTTTAGACAAAGAAATGTAACTTGAGAGATACAAATGTAACACTAGCGTTCCATTTATGCGTATGCAGCACGTATATGTTACATTATAATATCTGGGGACGATTCCATATACGTGTATTTAAAGGGTGGGCGTACAAACCTATGTGTATGCTACGCTTCGATTGCTCAGGTTAGCGATTGTAAACGCACACGCATGATAACGGACGGGGGATTTCCAAACATCCCAGGGTGTTCCCCTGGCAGATGTTCTCTCTTCTCATGCAGCTCTAAACTATTTACTGCATACGTACTGAATACGCATATGTATTATTGGATCGAATCTCAGGCGTTCGTTTTTTAGCTGCATTACGCATACGTACTGTACACGCATGCGTGACACTTACGCATATATCAGGAATGCTAACTTAAGGTTGCCCCAACCCACTGAGGACTTACCGCTGGTTATACCACAAAGATAGTCCATCTTATTGCCACATCCCTCGTAATTCCATTAACCATCCCTCTCAGTTTCAGTTCAGTCTTCTCGACCATGCCACAGCCCGCCACCATTATTAGGCTCCCTGGGATTAAAGTTGGTATATGGGGGCTGCAATATTATTACTTTTAATATATTTTCATGTAGAAACGTGTATCACACATTGTGCGTGCCAGAACATAACATTCCCCCAGATAGTGTGTATACTATATAACATATACCATCAGTGAAATGAGGAGCAATTTGGCTAAACATTACAATATCTATAAACTTTATTTTATATTGATTGTACAAAAGGTTATTTGAACTTATCTAGGCATTCTCCGTGGCTCAGGTTGTGGCGTTCGGTAGTCTCTATGGGTGGAAAAACCGGAGAACCCGGAGAAAACCACCTGCCTTGGAGGGCCTCGCAGGGGATCGAACCCGAGTCGCCAGCAGAGAGAGCTAAACGTTTTACTCCTAGACTGTCAAATCTATGTTTAGAATGCACCAAGAGAGACCGTGGTATCATAACCATATTAAGAGGAGGTTTTGATATTACAATTTCTGCATACAACTTTTAAAACATTTATGTAAACCTGTTCCTTTTGCAAGACTGATAATAAACCAATTAACAAATTAATATTTGACAACGTAGCTGAACGTATTCACAGGCATTACAGTTATACACTTATTAACATTTTACCCGTTCAGATTGCTCGTATTTGAAGTTTCCCTCAGCGCCGATGTCGTTCAGGAGAAACCATGAGTCATCGCGGATGATATGGCGTCTGATAAAGGTGTTGTGATCAGCTGTTGGTATCCGCGCCAAGTCGGAGCCCGATTCCCGACACCGACATCGTGCTGTGGCCCAGTTCACATGAGCACGGAAAAATTTGTAGAAATGTCCTTGATAGTGCTCCCATGAATCTGGGCAACGTTCTTTAACATAAAGAAATAACGAAAAGAAAGGAAATGTTCGAGAAGAATTCCTACTATATATGGTCACTCTATATAATTTCTTCTCTTTATTCGCTTAGTATTCATCTGAATTAAGAACAAGGCCCGGAAAAATATGGCACCTGGAAATTCTTCTATTCTTAGATAATCTTAAAAGTAAATATATCGGTGTTTTGTAAATTTCAATAACCATTATGAACCAAGTTAACATTGTCTTCCCATATATCAGAATATTGCAAGTTCTATGTCAGGGTTAACTTTTCCTAATAGTAATCAGTGTGCCTATTATGTTCAGCTAATATTCGCTTCGATAAAACTCTAGTGTTTGACGAGGGAAACGCCCGGTAAAACTGGAGAATTAATTTTAAAAGGTGATGCGTCTAAATTTTAACACCATTATATAAAAATATCTAAAGCACTATAAGTAAATCAAATTTTAGGTAAATAAAAAATCACGAGACCGGAGAGATTAAAGCCACAGTACGTGTAAATAACGTTACCAAGAGCAAAAGTAGTATTTAAAAACATGATTACTGTGATACGTTCATATAATATGAACTAAATTGTTCTGTTTACTGATACACCAATCTATAACTGTGTCTTTTCCCACGAGTGTATTATTGCTGATTTGTTTTATGTGAAAGAGCAATTATAACTTGAGATTTAATGAATGTTCAGTGAAAGTGCTGTTGGCCTAATTTGCAGTATAATAAAATACAGCGAATTTAGTCTCTATTAAAACGATTTCGTAGCATGTAATGCCTCGACAGGAGCAAGGATGCGTTGGCCAGATTAATGTAAATTATTTTGATTAAGTAAGCAATAGTCAAACTCAGATTAATGACCAAACTTCTAGGATGTCATTAGATATTTGATTAATATATTAATAATTTACCGTTGGCCATTAAGTCGGATTAGCGCAATGTTTATTGAATGTATGAATGTAGCAGAGTATAGACAAGTAGACCACTTGAAAAGAATAAATAACCTATGATATTCCCATATGAAGTTCTCCAATCTGGGCCATGAAGGTCTTTCATATTTATTTCTTGGGAGGGAGGCAAAGTATGTCAAGAGATGTATTATAGATTGATCAAATAACAAGTTTGCATCATCATCAAATATACTGAATGAGGCCACAGGCAAATATCTTTACTTTTATACTTTCCTTTTTACTGAAAAAGACTAAATAGACAGAGATACACTTACGTGGTGTTGGTCTTTCTGATAAAATGGTACTTGACCATGTTGCTGTACTGTTTCTTTGCATTTGATGCGGGATGACACGCTCAGCTCAGCTCGTTTGCTGTTGCATACATAGTACAGCGTAGTATTGTAAATTTCATTAGTGCCTAGTGTTGTCTCTTCAACTTGAACGGGGCGGAGGTCCCCGTCCGACGTCTGTTGCACAAACAAATTGCTAAATTATATAAATATTCGTTTATAAGGGTTTCTTTCAAGACCCTCTTTCAAGATGTTTACAAAAAATTAGAGATAACACTGACTGATTATTAAAATCGTTGAAATTAAAGCAACAATACTGAACAAAGAAACCGAATTTTATTTTAAACATCCCCATCCGTTGATTTGGTAAGGAGAACTATGAGAAGTAGTACAGAAAGATGAAGCATAATGCACGGGTTTCCCGGACAGTGTACTAAGGTAAAAATAGCCCCTTGTAGATCTGACAAAGTATGTTTATACAAAGGTATGAAACTAGTGAAAACGAGAAAACACGAGCTGCCAAACAAAACAAATCAGATTAGACAGAGCATATGTTCCTAATGTTTGATCAATCATTTCTCACGGTTGAATACAGAAACAAATAGCAACGCAAACTCGATTCTCTATTACAGAAGTTATTGTACAATCGAACCTACTCGTATCGGTGCATACATTGATGCATATATTAATTTTTTTTCTTATGAAGACTGGCTCCCTTTTACATGTATTCGTTCAAAAAAAAAATAATAATATACCAAGGCGCGTATACTTGTCGTTCACGCGGTAAACAAGCCATGAAACTCTTTTTTGCACGCGTTTGTGTATTTGTAACTCAGCCGGAATAAAACAAACATTTCTGTGTCAATATCTTAGTTTACTGCACGTTTCAGACAAACCCTTTTTTAATCTAGTCTGGGCATATATATAGCTAAACAAAACTATGGATTCAAAACCACAAAACCACATATTCACCCCTCATAGCGAACACCTCAGGGCATTTGAAAGTGATATCTATGAAATGGTCCGGAACATTGAATTCCAGCACTCACACAATGCATTCCAGAGACAAATGTCCAGTGACATCAAGACCATCAGACAATCTGACAATCTCCTAGTACAGGCAGATAAGACCACCAACCTGTACAGTATGCCGAAAGAATACTACAATAAACTTCTTACAGAAAACATCACTAAGACATACAAAAAAGCAGACAAAAATATCTGTAAAAAAATCAATACAGAAGCCAAAGAAATAGCCGGTTCACTTAACCTAGCAGACCGCATCGAAGTCATGGCCGAGCGCAATGCTTACATTACCTTGAAAGACCACAAGGATAATTTTGAAGAAAACCCCAAGTGAAGATTGATAAATCCAGCAAAATCTGAAATAGGTATCATTAGCAAAAAGCACTTGGAAAAAATTAATAGCCAACTGAGACTGAAAACCAAACTCAACCAGTGGCAAAATACCGCACAGGTAATATCTTGGTTCAAGAAATTGAAGCTGAAACAAAAATCTAAGTTCATAAAGTTTGATATCGTTGACTTTTACCCCTCGATCACAAAAAGCCCAAAAAGAGTATAGTATAGTATATTTGCCTCTTATATTGTTTTGTGCCTTGTATATTGTGTATTTTCATAGGATATGTGTATTTATATCATATGTATACTACTTATATGTTCACTGCTTCATAGACCCTATTAATAATCAGTTTAATATGCTAATTGAGCATCCTGGTATATATCTTTATATTATATATAAACATTAAAATAACCTCTTTGCCTTGTTATGTTCCAGTATCGCACGTGTACCCCGACCAACCCTATTGTGCCCCCGAGGACAATAGGATCAGTGTCAGCCTTTCACGTGCCCCCCCCCACCCCCGCCCCGAATCGCACAAAGCATAATCTCGTTATCTCGTAAAGTCTCGGCTTTTCAAACCACGCCGTTAGCTTCATTCTAACCATATTCACCTGATGATCGGATCGCATCCCGTGGAACAGATTGTTGTTAATTTTTAGTGTTGTTTTTCTCCAGAGTTATATATATATATATATATATATAAATATATATATATATATATATATATATATATATATATATATATATATATATCGCAAGTTGAATATGAATATAAGCATTTGAAGTAGGTGAATATGCCCTTACACTAAGTTTCCATCAAGTTATGCTGGTGACATTTTAGAATCCTCTGAAATGAATATATAATATTTTACATGAAGATCAGGGCGGAGAGTTACATGACTTAAGCAAATTATTCATCAGCATAAAAAGACCTATGTTAAAATATTATATTATAAATAAAAATTATGACAACTGTATATCTACTGGGCCCAATATTTCTTAAAGATGTTGTCCTCAAATCAAGTCGCAATAGAGTACATAAGGTATGAACATTCAGCTATAGTAAATAAGACTAACTGAATCGTTTGAACAGTTGTCTGTATACAAAACGTGTTTGTAACATATCTGGTTCAACACTCATTCTATTTATACGCTAGTTTTGTATTTAAAACGGGCTTCCTTCATAACAAGGTCATGTGAGTTCTTCCTCTACATTATTCAGTTGGAATAAGAACACAGCAGCAAGTATTAGTGTGTGTCAGAGTTCTTATGTTTGTGACCCGTTTACGCCAGGGATACCCCGTTCAAATGTCCTCATTGTAGGCCTTTTCCTTGAACTAGTACAATAACAATGGTAAATGCGTACATAGATCTTGCAAATGTCAATTAATGTAAACACTACTGTCAACCAGCAAGCACATAATGTATATTTTTGCTTCAGTAAGTTTTCAATCAATTTATTTGTTTGTATATTGATTGTGGAAAAATAATTTGCAAGTGGACAATTGCCATAACATTGACCTCTTTGAATGACATCGATCACATATTCATTCATGAATAATCTTAAGCAGAGCCGTTCCATGCAACCAGCCACGTTACCTTTTGCAATATAAACAGTCAATCTCCTGTCAAGCTCATAATTAGCATAATTTGGGCACCTCTCCCGAACAGAAAACGCGTAGTCCGTAACCAGTACCTCTGTCCGCATGTTTTTCCGGGATATTGTTATACAAAGGACACCTTTCCAGGCTAAAGGCTGTAGGAACTTGTCCGCCTGATTGCTAAGTGAATAAAAATGTCTTACCTTGCAATGAATTTGAATGAGCCAAATAATCCAATATATGACAAGACACAGTGGAGAACAGAGATATAGCGATTCCAGTCAGTAAATGCGACATCATGCGGGACCTTTGTGACGTTACTATTGTCTTATAAACAGGTCTCGATATGGAAAGCCTTGTATGTAGGAACGCTTTTGGTGCTGAATAGGTCAAAGGGCGGAGCATAATTGGTGTTATAGTGAGGTGAATTGAATACGCATGATGCACGCGGTATAATAATCACTTGACCTGGACATCTTGTGTAAGACCAAAGGATGCAGGGGTGGTCACATCACCCGCGCCAGGTTGAAAATGACCGCCCTCTAAATAAAGTTTCATTTACCTAAATACAATACACGGAATTTTAACCGTGCTGGGTTTAATGTGCCATTCATATGTCACATAATGAGACATTAATAGTATGTTACAAATACGAGTAGAATTTTGTACATCTCAGGTTTACACTGACTGTAAGAATTTTGTGAACGAGTGATTCGTTATATTATACCAATTTAATTTAATAACACCCGTACATTCAAACAAACTTTGCCGAAAGCATTTTATGTCTAACCAAATCAACCTCATTCATATACTTTGCATTTCCATTTAATAGCAAAAATGAACACATGAGGTTAATGCTTGTTGCCATTTATATACCTAACATTTGGCCCATTCCAACACTGAACCGAAAACGGATTATGCCAAAATATTTCTCCTCTTGAAATCTTTACATGTATGTTCTATATTCTAACCTCCAGAGAACCATTTTGCTACTATAGTGAAGGCGACATTGTCATAATATCGTATCCTTGATCAGGAAATTATAAGCAAAATGCACTGACGCAATAGTAATTTACTTTTAAAAACGTATACGTTTAGGAGATGAGAGATCAACGAGATATCTGCACTTTGGGCAAAACAGAATCCATCTTGTTTGACAGTAAGTGCAGATTACGTTAAAGGTGTGCATACTAACAAAATCAATATGGACAACAATCTTTGCCGACTGTCGTTGAGACCAAGGATAAATATAAATACTTAAACATTTTTTAAACATAACATTTTGACCAGGGTTGTTCACATGCTATCACAGATACAATACTCCGGTTGAGTTTTCTGTGTTAGGAATCTTGTGGAAGAAAATTATCTTAAGTCAATGAAAAGAAAAACAACTTTCTGTCTGTCTCATAAGCAAACTCGGTCCGAGGAGCTGTAGGCCAGGGTAGGCCGTGAGAATCTCTTATCCTAGTCTTTCGACCTCGTGAGCTTGTTTGTACTAGTAATATAAACATGTCCTGGGTACATGTACCTTTTAATTAATACCGCAGGCATTATACTCATGTAAAATGTGCTCAGGACTGTATTCTGATTAAAAATTAGTATTAAATCAAATTAGAATTTTACTAAAACACTAACTCACTTGCTTCGTTATGGCTAAATGAATGAGTCTACGTTATTTCACACAGAAACTGGAATTATCTTGTAGGCTCTGATTGTCTTCGACAACAAAGCAGGCTCCTCGGATGAAATGAGATAATGTGGAAGAGTGGTTGACTCTGTGCAGATCCATCAGCTACCATAGTATGTAAAATGTTGATGACACTTTTATGTCAATCTACAATTTCTAAATTTGGTTTGAATTCCAACTGAAATTTCCAGAAAAAAAATCAATCGGTATGACCTGTGCTGCCATCTGTTGCTTTCGTGCTAAATGCAATATTTAGACTTTAATTGTCCTGAAAGACATTGTAAACTCGGATATATAGGACCAAGCTATAACAACGTAAGGGCATTCATACTTGGAAACAAATTATTAAAACATACAAGTTTACTCTTTTTACAGCTTTGATAACATTATGTGTTTATCTTTTATTTAATATTTCAACCTGCCTTGGTAAACACTGATCGGCTTGCAAAGAAAAGTGTGCAGAATGTGACCTGTGACTGTAACTGTGTCAAAGGAAATCGTCAAAACGACACCTACAAGACAGATAACAGAGACACGTGTCAGAAACAATCTGTGTTTATTTCCCTATAACATGAAAATGTACCTTTTATATTAAAATGTGGGATAGTTGGATAACTTATGTGAAAGGATAGGGAAAAAATATGATTATTCAAGATGCAAATTTTGTTGCTAGGAATATTTTTCTTGAAAAAATACTAAAGGATAAAATCATGGCAATTGTACTGTTTTCTGTTCATTTGAACAAAAGTACCTTATTTACACCTTTGAGACTAGGGTTTTAAAGAGAAAGATAAATGTTGTGCCAAATGTTATGTTACAGCTATACTTGTCACCTTTTTGAAATTCACCAGATATCATTGTAATATAATTGATTATTTGAGTTCTTCCGCAGTTTGCTTGTCAGGAATTAGTGGAAGGCTATTCTAACACGTGGAAAATGTTCCAGCCAAATCTGTGACGTCACAGAGGGAAGTGACCTAGATAGGACTGTGTCGAGGGGTACTACCTACATGGTAAACGCTGGTTTGAAGCCTCTTTTACTAAGCTTCGTTTGGAGAGTTTATTTATTATTATACTCTTACGAGGTAGCGGACAAGGACAGATATATGCTATTGTAAAGAGTTTCTTTTATGCAGTTACGACTCTACACGGAATCGATGTCTCAAGCAGTGACCTTTAGGCAAACGATTAGGGTCGGACGGGGTATTCCAGGTAAATTACATATGTCATATAAGGGGTTTCCCAAGATAAGCAACCAACCAGTGACCCATAGGTCATGACGCTCAGCTGACTAGGAAGAAATTCACAAAAGGGTTTTTATCATGTGAATGCAAAAATAAGTAGGTAGTATCTCCATTCAACTGTACCAAATAAAGTTCTTCAGAATCAACAAGAAATAAACGTTTCATGATAATATGTCCAGCCATTCTTATGAAATCTAGCCTTTTTGTATGCAGTCATCTCAGCTAAAAACTGACCATGCACATTTTTAAGGACATCCTTGGATGTCAGGACAGAAGATTCCAAGTCCAACAGTAAAGTTTTGTTTCCTGTTTGAATGTCTGGGAGCTTAAAATGTTATTTGCCAGTAATATAGGTCACCATGATCTAATATGAGGTTTCCATGAGGATTGCCCAAGACTTCCCTGTATATTATATTGGAACATTGTAGAGCAAGCAGATACAATTTGTGTCCATCTGATTTTAGGGTGCTAAAAAGCATGCTCTTGGCACATAGATCACATAATATAGGTCACCATGACCTAATTTTAGGTTTCCATGCAGATTTACCCAGGACCTGCCTGAATGTCATGATAGAGGATTCTTGGCCTAGCGGATACATATTGTGTCCCGTCTGACTGACTGGGAACTCAAAATCATTATCAAAATAAGCCTGTAGTTTTCACAAAATATACATTACCATGACCCTAATTTCAGGTTTCAAAGAAGATCTTTTGGACCTCCATGGATTTCCAGTTAGAAGTTTCTAGGTCCCGTGGTTACAATTTGTGCCCTGTTTACGGACAGACGGAAAAACAGATGGCGACGGACAAAGAGTGATCGCTATAGCTCAGATAACTTTTAGTCAGTTGAGCTAAACAAAGTGCAAAAAAATCGAAAACAAATAATACATGTTTAGAGAATGGAAAATATTAAAATCAATGTTATAAATATAAAATAAAACTAGGCATATAATTATGTACTTGTCAAATATATATCCTGTGCATGCGCAGCGGATTTTAAATCAGGCTGTATACGCTGTTAACCTGTTTATTCTTTCCGTTTTCTGCCAGTATCCCAAACTCTTATATGCAGCAAGAATTAATGTAAGCACAAACACACATACACACACACACACACAAATATATAAATATATGTCATAAATGGACCAAGGCTCAAGTCGGTAACGTGTATCGAGCGCTTACTGAATTTTCCATTTCCTGAGTGAACAAGAAAGCAACATCTATAGGAAATTTGTTGACCTTTGGAATTCAGTAACCATCAGAAAGTGGGGCTTGGTTTACTTTAGTTATTGTCCATTTAGAATGTTTAGACTTTTTGCTGCTGACTCCGCTAACTGCCCCAATTATCGCCGATTTGTGCCTGTGCTTACATAATCTCCTCAATGCTCCAGATTCCACGCTAGTCGTCATGCTTCAGCAGTCGCTCATGTGCATAACTCACTTTGTGTTGCGAAGGGAGGTCAGGAACTGGCGAATGCCCAAATAACAAGTAAGGAACAGAGGTAAAACACAAAAGTAAATATTCATCCTAAAGTAGATAGTGGTTGAAAAGATGGCTCCGGCTTGCTATAATACAGTGACAGGTATACTCAGATTTATTGCATAGAGAGGTCACCTGTATACCACCATTATATAGCGATACCAAAATGCAGAAGATATTGACAACTATATATGTGAACAGAAAACGGCTTATAATAGATGGCCGAAACCGTAGCAACGAATGCATTCAGCTTGAGCCTAATATGTCAGTGACACATAGCGGGTATCCATATTGCATTCTGTTTTAATAAACATACTAGCTGCACCCGTAGAAATCCACGGCTCTATGTGATGCATATTTTGTTATGAGCTGATAGGAACCAAAGGACGACTATTTTAATTCTCAGGTTTTTGCAGGAACTTTTGGTATGTTTATAACTTTTATGATATAAAGATTACTTCTCCTAGAATTTTCCAGCAACTCCCTCCCCCAAAATATCAACATAGAAAGAAAAATTATTCTATTCCAGAAACTACACAAAAAATAAATTTTGGAAAGAGACGTGAGGCATATACAAGGTGTCGAATTTTTAAGTGAGAAGTTTTTTTTTCCGATAACATAGGTCCGACAACTTTATTGCTTGGGAAATATCGTAGATATAACAATTTTATAAAGAAGCATTCTACCGTGAAATTATATGAAAGATGCTTTGTATTAATTGAAGCTCAGGCGACATAGTGAAACACCATGGTTATTCAGTGTAGTCAGTTGAATGTATAGTCTAAGGCATGTAACAGACACATGCGTTATTTATACACACATGCATATGTCGTTGAAGTTTCTTGTACGCGAAACGTATAGCTACCAACGTGAAAAAGATAGGCCCAGAAAAAATATATTCCAACAGTATTAAATGTTTGGTTTAAGTACTGTAAATTGCCATGGATTAAGCAGGTCTGATGCAAAACTGACAACTCTCCCAGATAAAAAGAAGGCAGGCAGATATATTTCGATGAAAGCACTCAGCAATGATACCACTTCAGCCTTGGTTCGTTGCATTGTCTTTCAGCAAATAAACGCAAATTGTAATATAGAGATTTTCATGAAAATATGAAGAGGGGTAGAGTAAAACTGCATCCGTAATCGATATTTGGAGGTAATCGGAATCACCATAAAATATTTTTTTTCTTTAGTGCCATAATCACAGTTTTTCAAAGTAATAATTATTATGGGCTATTTCTTAGTCCCCGAGTAGAAGCTACCCATTCGTATGCAGTTGTTCCGCCACTCGCCTGGTGAACCCGTGCTTCTGAACCTTATGAACGAAGCGATTGAGGACCCTTAGAAGGATGTGCAACCCCTCCCCCCCCCCCCCCCGGGCTTCTTTTTGAACAAAAAACTTTTTTTTTCAAACAAACCATAAATCGACCAAACTATTAAAACCGTGGTTATAATGGAAAGATACTTCTGAATGTATAAAAATCAACATACCCGTAAACCTATAAAACGGTGATCGTGTTAAAGATCTCAGCTCTTTGTGTCCACTCAACGGAAAAGTGCTCCCTATTAAATGATTCATGTGGACATGTGTTCCGAGCTTAAATTTAAAATCTTTACTTCCTTTTGACAGAGTAAAATTCCTTTACAGGCGATATAATGGAAATAGGGGTCAGTGGGGATTACAGGTCGCCTCCTGAAAAAGCGTGACAGGCGAATAAAATTTAATAAAAATATTAAAATGATTAATTATTTAGCTAAATGGGGCATAAACTCGCAAAATAAAACAAACTTGTCCTAGAAGAGCGCACCACCGATACGTCTGCCGATTTGAGAGCCAAATCAGAACGGAAGCAGGTAAACCGTGGTCTAGAAAAAAACCAACTCCTTATTTATTATAGAGATAATATAAAAAAAAATGTTGAACATATTTTACTGCAGTTCAAATCCTGCGGGACTAATTCATCAGAAACACAATGTGCGAGAATCAACACTATTTTGTTACTGTGGGTTACGAGCATTGATTTTTATCAAGTTTTATTTCCCGTGCCACTCACAAGTTAAACAAACGTACAAGCAGGGTGTACCATGCCTGATTTAGTAGTAGAATAGAAAATAAAAAATGGCTATTATCATTAGTCCATACACTGCATATTTTAATCAAGGTGTTCATTCGAGCAAAGTAACCATAATCATGTTTGTTGTGGCAAAATATTATAAATGCCATCGACACCCATTGTATTTCTGCGACATACTTAGATGCTCCAAACATCCCAAAGGATAGACTATCATAAAAATGAAGACAAAGCGAATTTTGTATATGTTGTTTTCCTGGATTATAACCGGGCATATCAGACGGGTAAATATAACTGAAGAACGGCACGGTTATACATGAATAGTTTAACTGACTGTCATTATGCATGAAACCATTGGACATGTACTGATTTAATACATAAGTAACCTTTATTTAAAATTTTATATAAAACGGTATTGTAAAATAAATACAAAGCCATAATCGAATGTACTGTTTGCAACTAAACACAGATTTTCCTTTTCCTTTGTTGGTTTAGATGTAGCTATGAATTCTGTTCGTTTTCATCAGTTCTGGAGCCGGGAGCAGTTAGGCTGATTTCGTCGTAGAAAAATGGTTTATTTCGAAAACAATATCAGCGACGGTTTCAGCGTCGGACAAATCTTACCGAATTTCTCTTTCAACGAATTTGGGGCAACATCACTAAATCGGTCTCGCAAGCGTATAAGCACGGGAGATATTTGCCTAATGTATCGGTCATATTGTTGTCGCGTTTTCGGTCAGCTGTTTCTGTTTGCTCCTTTTCACATCATGAGATGTGAGATCTCACTGACAGCCGAAGTAATGACTCCATTTATGTTTTCATTGGCTTAATATCGGCTTTATATGTACCCAAACTTATCGCAACGCGTTAACCAGATAGTACCCTTTACATATTATGCATGAGTTGTAAATGAAATATTAATAAGTAAATGAGTAACAGATAGATATAGTATAGGGATACATAAGTTAGGATTTTGGTTAAAACAGCAGCACTGTAATAGTACTGGTGAAAGGGAAAATCTACTTGATACATTGAGCATGGTTTGTCAATAACTGCAAATGGCAACATCCATGTTATAGTAAGGCGTACATTTGGCATATAGATTTGTATTAAGATGCTATTTGACAGGTGGATTAAGTTAGAACTTTGAAAATGAACTAGCTATGTGATATTTGTAGGTTTCAGGGACATCTGATGGTGACCTTAGACTACTTGAAGTTGATGAGCTCACACATGGCATGCGTCAGGATGGTATAATATTGACTAACTATATATGTAAGACCAATCTGACAAAGCTTGAAACCTCGTCACGGACAAAGTGTGCCACCCCGTCCCCCAAGGGCCACAGTTCACTTGATTTTGAAATAAAGCAAAACACACTAGGTAAGTATAAAGAACTTAACATTTTGTACAGTCAGTAAACAAATGGCCCATTCCAATCTACACAAAAACATATTACACTACACAGCAGCGCAAATATTCAAATTCACGAATATCATATAAAAATGAAGGTTTAATTGTTTGATAGAGACAAGAGCAATATTCACAGATGAGAAAAGCGAGATCTCTTAAGTGTATATTTATGTTTGTCACGTGCTAAATGTCAATTTATATACTACTCGTTAGTTTAGATACAAAAGTAATGTTCAGCTTAATCAAAGGATGAAACCACTATGACCGATTCACTTCTGGACACTCCTCTCGACACGCCACACATTGCAGTTGAAGTCCAGTGTGTCGCGACGTCCACTTGTGTGGTAGCAGTGGACCAGGTCACACGAAAAGTCTTAGAGAAGCACAAGACACGAGGAGAGTGTCGGCTTTGCATCACGGGCCTCGTGACACAATCGCGCATATTTGATTTGTCGTGTGATGGAAGGCTGTGTCGAGTTGTGTCGGATCGTGCAGTGGAGTTGGACGCGCAACACACTTTACACACTACACGACACGCGGGGCGACGCAAACCTACACAACCTATTCTCGGTGTGCGTCGCTTGATTTCTATGTCGGTCCGCGCTGTGTTCAAACCCGTGTCGGCCGTCGTGGGATCAGCATTTAACCCTGCTTTGCATTAGAATTTTAATATAGAAAAAAAATATTCGATTTTTACACGCGAATGCAAATCGGAAAGTCCATCAAACTAAGAAGTGACCATCGGTTTTTGGAAATAATTAGAAATTTATTTATGACCAGTATGCTTCAATGGCAAAAAATATGTTTTCTGCGGCAATAGAGAATTAAATATCTTATTCACAATTACTCTATACTATGCGACATTCTATACGTTTCTCATATTATATAGTATAAGATTTCTTCTTTTAGCTGACGATGTATTTGACCATATTAATAGTACCGTGTACTCCAATCATTGGATTAACTTCTATCCAAATGTGTCCTTGAACCCTGTCACTCCAGGTTACATGTGACAAAATAATTTGTTTTATCAGATGTGTTTTCAAGGTATCGTTCTGATTATCTTATCAATAATTACCGCAGTCACTGACAGGCGATTGTAAAATAACTGACATTTTAAATAAATATTGCCAACAAGAATTGGACCCTTTGTTGAGATAGACTATAGTTAATATACTAATTTTACCAAAGGTGTTGTAGATATACACTTTCACTTCAATATTCTGTTGATTTATACATATACTTATTCTCAGTTAACTATTGATAATCCAGGACCATGCCCCGCCGATTGGATATACTTTAAGCGTGTCTGCTACAAATACTTGACCACAACTGCTACATGGGAAGGACACCGGCGTACCTGTCAGAGGTCAGGTGCCGATCTGGCAAGGATACCTGACAGAGAACATAGTTGTTTTCTGACAAACATAATAAGCTACCCTACACATTTCCTCCTGAACGACAGAAGAGAGGAAGGACGGTATGAATACAATCCTACGGAAAGAGTAAGAAATATTCTGCATTTATGCTTAGACTACTTATGAGGAGCTTCAGGAACACTGTATTCCATAGGACATTAAATGACAATTCTTGTGCACAGGTGCGAGATTAAGAATCCGTAAAAGCACACACTATAAACCTGATCAGAAATGACCATAATAATTGAAAAATATATGTATATACAGTAACGACCACCTAGGTTTAGCGACCATCTCAAAACAACGATCGCTTTCTCGCGGTCCCGATACTTTTTTGCTCTTTATATCCAACCACCTAGGAAATGCGACCATTTTATCGAGGTCCTATTGGCGGTCGCAATATCAATGTTTCACTGTAATCTCATAATGTGTGTCGTATATATCCTTTAACCAAACTTACATTTTAATTTATAAGTTGTATTAAGCGTATTTCAAATCTTGTAACTCAGCACTCATTTCATTTGTTTACAGTGTAAGCCATTTGTCATATTTGTCATGTGTAGGTTGGTTATTTTAACTGGGCCGGCGGTCAGCCTGATAACGGTGGACCTTTTCTGTGGGACAACGAGGACTGTGCGGAAATATATCCCGTAAACTATCACATAAAGTCAGGGAAATGGAACGATATCTCGTGCAATCAAAAGTTACACGGCATGTGTTCAAGAGTTGCCGGTGAGTACAGTTTGTCTATAATTCTCAAAACACTATACATCGTTTTGTAAAGTGAATAATTAGTTTTTTTTGGTTCCAAGGTACCTTTGATATATTTTTGCGAATATTTACCGAGTTCTCTGTGAATTCATGTCCTATTTCTCTCTCTCTCTCTCTCTCTCTCTCTCTATATATATATATATATATATATATATATATATAATGAACTATCTATTATATGTATACAATGAACCAGCATTGCTATTCTCTCAATAAACACAAATATATATATATATATATAATATATGTATATATTTTAATTATATATACCTATAAATGGCAACTTTTAACAGGATTTCCCCTGAAATTCATTTTGTTCACCAAAACGAGTTATCCCTAATATTCTGCATGTATCATTCATTCCCTTACTTAAATATTAGCATTATCGCTCAATTGTTACTATACATTTTCATATTGTGACGCAAATATTTGGTGTCTTTATTATAAGGTCTCTCTTCCCTAACAGATGATAACCAATATTAAGGTTAGAGTTACGTCTTATCTATATATTACAGGAATCTACTGGTCAGACACCGTTAGTTGTCAGGGAAACGAAAATAGACTTTTTGATTGTCCAAAAAGAAAAGTTGGGCCCGCGGACTGCCAGCCGGGACAGGCAGTGAGAATATCTTGTTCTTTGTTGCTTGAGCAGGTGAGTGTCAGCGGTGCAAATTAACCACCTTTCATTAAATTATTTGTACATTAAGAAAATTGTAAAAGCTGATTGCCTTATGCTCTTTGTTAGGTCAATGATGAACCCTTGTTAAGCGCACATATGGTCTACAGGGGACTGTTACAAGCCTGGCAGTCCGGCAGATGGCGTTATGTCTGCGACAAAGATTTTAATGACAATAACACCGAAGTTGCCTGTCGTCAGCTGCGTTCCATTCCACATCTTATGTTTGAGTATTTTCCAAAAACAACAGGTACTCTGTATATGTTTTTGTAAATCTGTGGCATCCAGAATATTCGCCTGTCCGTGTACGTACTTGTAAGAACATGAAAATGCAACATTAAATATAAATATTACGGTCATATTAAAAGTGCTGAGAACTGTTCTGTTTAAATAAATTCCAGTATTCCCAAATTGGAAGTTTACAAAAATACACGATATATTTTCGCTTTAAAGTACATGTTTTATAAGCCTGGACTATTGCACACTTGTAAAACGTGGTGTCCTGTCATAGATTCTGGAAGCCTTCTGCAACACACGAAAGGCTGCTCCCGAGAGGTAAGCCCCGCTATAGAATGTGTGGAAGACGATGGTGGATTTCTCTGTGCAGATACGCCAGCGCCAGTTAAATGTATCGTGGTATGTATGTGTATTAATTAACTCAATACTTTGAAAACATATCGGAGTCTTTTTTTTTAAATATTGGGTTACGCTCACAGGGAAATGTTCAAACAGTCAGCTTTTGATCTTTTTATAATATTCAACATTTTATTAAATGTCATTTCAGATCAATAGGCAATGCACCGATGGCCATTACGGGGCGAATTGTACTTCCCTCTGTGGTCAATGCATCGCAGGAAGATGTTCATTTACAGGCGCCATTTGTCCTGAAGGAGGTTGTAAACCCGGATATAGGGGGGCTAAATGTAATGAAGGTAAAGGCTGATTCCTTAAGCGACAAAAACGACAGTCAAGCTCCATTAATACAATTTAATAAAACACATTTCACGAAATTAGTTTCCCATTGGTTATATTATACTGCCTTTCTCCGGCCTCTTACTTTATCCTTGACATCATTCTTATATAGAATAAACAGAAATCATGTAATCCAACACACTGAAAGTGTTACATTATACTCATATATAATAATTTATAATACAACCTGTACCTCTGGCAGATGGGAATCGGGCTGCCGGCACACTTGTGCTAAACATGACCTAGGCACCTGCGACCCTTTCAATGGAAAATGTCCAAGCAACCCCTAACTTCAAATATCGATAAAGACATGTCAGAGAAAACTTTAAAAAGTTAATAAGGAAATATTAATTAAGTTCTTAAATTAACAAATAATTATCTTGTGAGTGTAGAAGTGATAGAAAATATGAACATTGCTAAATCTATTATAATTTTAACAAAAATAATCTTACATCGTATGCTCAAGTCCAGTGATTAGACTTTTACAAAATTTTTCTTTCTGCTTTTGTTTTAGTTTTTAACAATGTAGGTGTTAAGGTCCAATTTAATGTTACTGAGGACTGTAGTAACAAGGGTCTTGAATGTATGAAGAAATGTGGAAATTGCTTGTGCGGAAAATGTGAGGTCAATTCTGGAGAATGTCGAGGGGATGTCTGTAAAGACGGCTACATCGGAACAATATGCAACAAAGGTAAAACTGTATTAATTGACTAATGAACTTGTTTACAATAACACTCCATACGTCGTCGAATGTAAAATATTTATGTTGACTAACTTTACATGGGGAAAAATAAAAGGGTTTCATATGACGGATTCTTGATTATTTTTTAAATTTCTGCTTACAAGTTCTTCAATTTCAGAATGCCATTCAGGGAACTGGGGACCAAAGTGTGAAAGAACATGTGGCGCGTGTTACGGCACATGCCACCCAGCAACTGGCGTGTGTCTGTCTGGTGTATGTCAGCCAGGATACGGAGGTGACAGGTGTCATCAAGGTAGGAAATTTAATTGTGATCTTTGTTCTTGATCTTTTATTAATTGGTTTACGGATGCTTTTATTTTGTAATTATATGTTTAATTTAATGCAATAAAGTTAGAGACGTATACGTTTTAAAAAATATTAAACTAGATCATTATCCTTCAGAATCCTTATTAGAACAACTGTGCTGTTTTTTTTTTTATCTTAAGTGTTGTTGAAGGTCCGGCGTCATGATATCGATATGTGAATCGTAGAAATAGGGAAGAAACCTTAGAACAAAGTATATAATAAGATTATTTGTGAGAAAAATTTTACAAATCTGACATAAGGAAAAAAGGGTTACGCCAATATCGCTGAAGCCAAACTCTATTTTCCTCTCTTGAAGTTACATAAAATTTCCATATTAAACAGACTATATTTCTGAGAGGAAAAGGTTTCAAGAAGGCAACACATATGAAATTCTTATGTATGTATCTGAAGAGAAGTAATCGATCTGCTGAAAGGTCTTTTTTCTATGCCATAGTATGTCCACCAGGAACATGGGGTAGAAAATGTATTCACAACTGTGGAAAGTGTAAAAACGGAACCTGTGACGTGACGAGTGGCGTTTGTCATCAAGGCGGTTGTCTGAAGGGCCATAAAGGCCCGAAATGCTTACAAGGTGAAGATCGTATATATAATATTCTCTTACCTGGTCTCCTCTGCAGTCGAAATTAATCAAGTTGTTGTTTGTGTGGTACCATCCTTTGGTTTTTCCTTTGGAAGTTTTCCAGAATCCCAGGTTTGACCTCTCTTGCACCAGTCCCCCTTTAAGATAAGTGTAAATGCTAATGGTAAGGATCCAGGTTCAATTTAAGTTGTTCAGCTGGGTAAATATATAACAGCTTAATATAAGAGTCAAATTTATCAAGACACTTGAGCAGTCAAAATTAAGAAGAATAGAAACTCGCAACGGCGCTCATATGAGCTGTTTCGACCGTGATAGTAAAGTCGGGATTCTCAAGCGTGCAAATATAAATATGAGAGAGAAACTCATATATTTTTAAGGTTCTGGTTTTTTTAATGAAAGTCATGTCTTATTATAAACCTCCAGGATCTGAAGAGTGTGACACTAACTGCCCTATTTGTGAGCGTTGCAGTGAGATGGGTTTTATCCGAGCGTCACAGCCAAGTTGCCAGGAGGACATCTGGGTTTACCCAGCGCTTTATACAACATCAGCTTTTACCGGGCTTTTTGGCATCCTTTTTTGCCTCCAGTGTTTTGGCATATTCAACCATCGGTGGTTATCACGGGTACAGGTTTTCTTAACACCACGCCAGGTCGACGGTTGGTACTGACAGTGCCTTTGCAATACTCAGTGGCGAATTTTTTAGGGCCTAGGCAGATTATAAGAAATGTGCCTGGGGTTTTGATCGTACAAAGTGCTATCAGACGTTGATCCCGCTTTGTTATCATTATAATTTGAAATGTAATAAATTTCTTTTTTTAGACGAAAACAGGTGTCAAAGGTATTTATGTGTGCTCGGTGAATAATCATATTTCGATGTTTACTATGGAAGATATTTCTTGTAATTGTATATTTTGTGATCTCCCTATGATTACGCCTTATCTGATCTGTTTAAACCAAGTGTGCATTGCAATTTATTTGCGGCCGAAATAAACTGAGATATTATTCATATAAATGTTTATGGCTTTATCTTTATCATCTTGTACGAACTTTTGTCACTTTCTTATGATCCAGCTTCTGGACATAGCAATTAGCATAATATAAACTAGTATGATATCTTAGCGTACGACAAGCTTTCCAGCTACGGCACACTTTTTAACATACCGCAGTATTTTACCACGTTCTCATTCTGAGTAACAAGATAAGAAAACCTTCATTAATCATCAGCGTCCTGCACATCCAGGCTCGGTCATTACCAAATTAGAGCATTTGTTGTGAGCGATGCCGCTCTGGGTTAACGGTTATCTTCATGTCTTAAAACTGAAGCAAAAAAGAGCCTAATGATTTATAAAATATAATATTCTACCTGGCCTTTAGTAGCTTTAAATAGATTAAACGCCTTATGGTACCTTAAATGCACATTAAGCACATGCACAGGATGTTGGACTTTACAGAACATTGACTATGTATATGCCATAGATACAGAAAGATGAAGCTTACAAGAGAATCTTATTGGGATTATTTCGATACTTGAATATCAGTTAATTCAGTTATTCCTTCCGATTTATTGTCATGTGTATAAAGAATGTGAGTATAAATTATATGTAACAAAGTAAAACAATGAAAAAAAGATAAAATTACAAATAAAGTCAGAATTTAAAAAAGAACCCCATTTACCGCAGATACCTTCCATTAGTATTTCTTTATCCTATTAAAATAATAGAGACAAAAACTGAGGACATGATGAGAAATATAAACACTTAACAATGAAACAAGATACTACCAACATACAGAAGTAAAATACGATAAAGCAACCCCCGATAAAAAAGATAGAATCGCAGAATCACAACTCACTTCTGCCAAAGGAACTTTGTCCTTATCAGCTTATTTATTTACATGGATTGAGCAGATAGTTATAACAACTATTCGCGGCACTCTCCGTGACTCATATGGTGGCGTTGGGTTGTCTGTAGCGGTGGAGGAAACCGGAGACACAGGATTAAACCATCGGCTTTGGACGGTCAAACAAAACTCGCTGTCATAGCCAAACCGGAGATTAAACTCGGACCTCCAGCGGAGAGAGCTGAGTGTTTTACCCCTCAACTCTCCAGGCCCTTGTCATGCTCTTTAACAAGAAAATTTAAAAAAAAATCACATTTAGCTCCATCCAGTGCAATGCTAAATCTAGCTTTACCATGTTAATAGAATAAAAAAGAAATGATAACTTTCTGAAAAACCTTTGATGGGAATGTCATAGAAATGTCAACTGACCGAGTAGAAATGACGAAATTCAACAAATAATTGCATACATAAAAAAAATATTACCAAGTGATATGGGTTTGATATTTGTCGAAGACAGTACGCGTGGAAAGATAACTTTGTCAGTTTAAAA
The DNA here is from genome assembly GCA_026874595.1 of Sipunculus nudus. Lineage (NCBI taxonomy): Eukaryota > Metazoa > Annelida > Sipuncula > Golfingiida > Sipunculidae > Sipunculus > Sipunculus nudus. Next base: position 28,735,104 of record CM049311.1, on the reverse strand, counting down.
CATTGGTGATTTAGGAAACTAAAGGTGGTGCTTTTGTTACTGTTGTTGGACAAAGTTGGGAAAGCTGAAGAAATATGTGAGGAAATATATTGTACATGTTTCACACAATAACTGGTGAGAGTACATCATAATGATTTTTTATGGTGCAAAGAACCTTTGCGAGATACCGGGCGAGGTCCTGTTAGAAATTAGATTATGTCTGATCAAATTTAATTTATATAAAAAAAGAGACAGTGAGTGCTGATAAAAAATAATAAAATAATAAATAATATAAATTTAAAATTGTTCCCTTTTGTCATGTGTGACTTGTTTACAAAGGACAAGTGGTCATATTTCACTAGGCATCATCTAGTCTCAGGTCGAAAGAATTATTGTTCCAATAAGATTATAATAGTTGATTTTATTTCAACATGTAGTCCATATGTCGTTCATATAAAACTAAGTTTAAAAAATGCGATTAATCGAGTTTTGGTTGTTCACCCACACTTGATTACTCAGCTAACACTTGTCTCTCCAGGAATATGTCCCGCAAACTGGACCTATTTTAAGAGCACATGCTACATATACCTTGCCACTTCTGCTTCATGGCAAGAATAACGAAGCACGTGCGACATGTTGGGTGATGATCTGACACGGCAAAAGAGAGAGAACACAGGGACTCCTTAACGAATTTTATCAGCGCACGCACATATTTCCTGCTAAAAGACACACAAAATAAGGACATAATGAGTACGGTTAAAAAAAACGGTAAGACACATTTTTGACCTGGGCTCTCATTAATATAGGAGAGTTATAATTTTTAATATATAAACTGAAGATATATCTACCCTAGTACAGATATTTATAATTATCAATCCATAAGACGATGCAGCAAAACTCCGGGAATAGAACTAGTTTCATTTTAAGTCATTAAATACTTGAAGATGCGCGAAACATACTGGGTTAGTTCAATTTCCATACTACAACAATTCGGCGTTCCAATATACCAGGAAAACACCTGATAGAATATGTTAATGTATTAATTACTTGTTCCCACTGACATATTTTGTCCCAAATCATTTTCATGTTCTTCTTGTGTCATTTACTTTAGGTTTCTGACAAAGATCTCATCCACAGTGGGTTGCTTATATTCAACTTTGTGAATATTTTAATAAATATACAGATCAGGTCTTAAAAGTAAGTTTCATTGCATGAATGAGGTTTCACTCTAAATAACTAGAATGAAAACAAAAACATACCTTATGGGAATATTTTGGCAATTTGTTACAATCAGTATCTGATCAAACAGTTTATGTTTTACAACATCTCAGCAACACTGATGGAGCGAAGGGTCACTGCTCATATGCACAAAAACTACATTTAAAATGTGTTGATTGCTTGTTTAATGTCATAATTATTCTAAAATAATTTACTGTCAAAGTAACAATGCCACAAGGTGCAGAAGAACCAGAAGGTTGCAAAATATAAATGATGGTTTTTGTTATGAAGTTTGTATCTCATATTAGACCATCTGTTCCTCATCAGCGTTTTTTATTTTAAACTGGGTGATATTATTTAATTACAAGAGAATAATCGCCAATGTTTAATTGACACCTACAGGTGGAGCAGAATATAACTTGGAATTTTTTCTTAATTGATATGTCCAATAAAATGTGAAAATGTTATCGATCCGTATTTTATGACAATGATAACCTATCGCAAATGAGGTTGGATTTATGCCTGCCATAAAAGAGGTTCTGCCGAACCTTATATTTTTCATCAAATATCTTTCTATTATACTCTGGTTTTACTTAATCCTGTATAAATAAAAAAATAAATCGATTAATTACCTGAATTTGTTGAAACTCTCCGCCGAGATACATGTGGCCACTACTCTAGCAGAAGTTATTCTTCCATAGTAGTGGTCTCACAAGGTCCAATTATTTCTGCACAGTGAATTTCACTTGCATATTATACATGCAAATCACACATTTGCGTCATGTAAATATAAAGGATCGTCAAATAAACTGTTAAAACATATTAAAAGAAATTAGATAATATTACAGTCTTACAAAGACTACAGCCTAGTTGAAACGCAACAAATTAGCCTATGGCTGTCATGATTGGTAAAGTATGTACTGTAATAGTTTCCTTAGTGTGACTATAGAAAAGATGCGCGAAATCAAAATTGGAAACTGGCTGTCATGATTGGTAAAGTATGTACTGTAATAGTTTCCTTAGTGTGACTATAGAAAAGATGCGCGAAATCAAAATTGGAAACTACCAATTTTCCAAGAAAGTGAGTCTTGATGATACTGATAGCCAAAGCTGTATTTGATTTGTAGTTGGTCATACATGTTCTGTCTAGGTTGGTTAATCTAACCGGGGTAAGGGTCAACCTGACAATGGTGGTTTACTTCTGTTGGTCAACGAGGACTGTGGAGAAATGCACCCTGTCAATCATAGCAAGAAACTTGGAAAATGAAACGATTGCCCGTGCGATACAAAAAATCATGGCATGTGTTCCAGAGATAATGGTGGGTACATAATGTTAAATCCAACAAATTCTTCTGAACAGTACTTACATCCTGATATACAGCAAGCAAATTTTTCGTTGCATATCATCAGCTTTCATTAAAAAATAATGAAAGTCAGCTTTGTGCAAAGGCTAATCCGTCATATAATTACCTAACATAAGATGGATCTATTTATGTAACGTCCATTAACATGTTTTTACTGCCAAAATCATCCCTGTAATGAGTATAAAAGGGCAGTTATAATTATGGTAGGTCACCATTAGTTACCTTAACATAGGAAGATAGAAGAGATTTAAATCTTAAAAATATTCTTTGGTGAATGTACAAATATACAAAATGCAATACACAAAGTCTGACTGAATATAAAGGTATCCTCGTTTTCCAAACTAAGTTGTGTAAAAAATTTTATGTTAAAAATGTTGACAATACACCAAAAAGCAAACAATCGAGGGACCCGTTTATCTGATGAAAACCTCTCCTTTTACAAACACAATTCAGTCCCTTGGCTTTTTTACCACATTGGTATTTGTTAAATGGAGGTATCATTTTAGTCTATCAACAGGACCTATATATATATATATATATATATATATATATATATATATATATATATACTAGTATCTCAAAATTGCTTTTTATTTCATTTTTCAGAAATGGCCAAGAGGGGGCGTGGTACGTGAAACACTGTAACATTTATTTTTTCTGCAATATCTAAAAAAATATTAAACATGTCACAATTTTTATTGTCGTATCTAAAACTAGGATCATTGTCTCATTACTCCGCACATGTAGCTTTATGCTGCCGTTACCATGGTAACCAACCTTCGCGATCTGAAAATATGGAGATTTTTCCTCCTATCTCAGTTAATATTTATGCTAGAAAGGTCCAATTTTTAGCTTGAAGTAGCAGTCCATTAGTTCATTTAGTTGTGAGTCATTCAATTGCAAGTCTCGTAGAATCTCGCTCTGTTTGCTTTCAAACCAGAAATTACGAGATTTCGCAGAAATGCTTCTAACTCGGTCACGTTTTAGGCTAAAGAGGGGCAGTTTTCGGCATTTCGGAAGCTTAACATGTTAATAACACAAATATTGCCACATCTCGTACCATCTGCCGCCAAACGAGAATATTCGAGATTTCGAACAAATGTCTATATCTCGGTCATTTTATTTTTCTATTGTTCAAGAATCACTTGACTAGTTTGAAGTGACAAAAGTGAATATCTCGTCATATCTCGCACCCTTTCTTGTCAAACGAGAACATTCGACCATTCAAAGAAACGCCTATCATTCTGTTATTTTTATGCTGAAAACCTATAGTTCTCAGCATTTGATAGCGTCTAACACTCTCGGTCACACAAATTGATTATATTGTAGGTTAAGTCAAATATTTTTTCTTCAAATAAAGAAAGTATATCCCATTGCTGTGACCATAAGTGGCGGCAGTACGGAGAAAGTAAATGCCAGCAGGGGCAAACCATTTGACAGTTGGAGCAATGGTCTATTGGTGTGCGATGGTCCATGAAGAAGACTTCTATTGTGTTGTTATTGTCTTCTTTTGATTGTTGCTTCGTAAGCTTCACAGACCAGCGGCAACGACCTGGTTGGCACGTGTCCTCAATGTAAACAACCCTTGCTGTTTTCCTATACTTAAGATATGTATGGTGGCCTGTTCACTTGTTTGTTTGTCCCCGAGTGATCTCGAAATGCGTGTATCAAATTGAGAGAGAAAATTTTCTTGGCAAACGCTGGCGACTTTGTCGTGATTACATCTTGCACTTGTTATTATGGAGAATGTCTGTTTTTCAACTCGAGAGGTGAACCCGCGTCATTGAAGCGTAACACAATGTACAAAGCAGGATCATTTGCCTTGGTGATTCTGGTAGAAATATGCATGCCATCCATGATGTGAAATAACCTTCATGTCCAAGAAGAGTTTTTACATTTATTTTAAATAATATCTGGATAAGAAACGGAAAACATGCTTCCGAATAAAATTTAACACCTCATTTTCAGATTTCAGCAACCGAAAACATTCAAATGTTCAAATTCGTGTTTATATTGTAAAGCTTATACGAGCAGTTCCTGGAGTCCAGACTGTAGCATTTAATGTGGAAAATATAAAGGGTGGAAATGTAACGTCACAAATGGTGTATGTCCAGGAAATGTCTGCGAACATGGTGTATACCACACGTGTATACCTTTCCTGTGAAAATCTTTACCAATCCGTCTTACTGAAAACTGATATATGTTAACAAGTGTCTAATAACTAACACTTTGTTTTATATATATATATATATATATATATATATATATATATATATTTGAGTGGTATAGCCGTGTTAGTCTGTAGCTGAAGCGAAGGTTAAGATAAACAGTGACGCCTTTTAGATAGACTAACTAGTTTACATATATTTATATGTATGTGTGTTAATAAACTAGTTAGTCTATGTAAAAGGCGTAAATGTTTATATTAACCTTCGCTATATATGTGTATTTATATATATATATATATATATATATATATATATATATATACACTTGCATATATAAGTTTATTTTCTGCCAAAGTTTGGCACCAGGAACATGGGGTAGAATCCGTATTCATTCCTGTGGATAATGTCAAAACGTAACCTGTGACGTACGAAACGGCCTGTCCTCAATGCGGCTGTCGCGAAGGCTACAAAGGCCCTTAATGCCTATATGGTACTTAAACTCTCTTATACAATTTCTCACATGTGGCGACATTCTACCTCAAATTGCTTAACCTATTTTTGCTATTGCTTAACTTATTTAAAAAGGAAGATCATAGCCGTGTCAGCTTAAAACGGCTAATGTATATGTAGCACATGATTTCGGCGGTCAGTTTTTCAAGCACTATGTATGTACATTTTCCTACATTGATAAGCTCTGGTCTGGTCTTTATATATTATTAATGTCTGGCATAGACCTTTTCAAATATGATTACTGTTTATCTTAATTCAGAATAAGTGAGCCCATAAATGGAATATGCTAATTTTGATAGTACTTTGTTTACATATTCACATTTTTTCTTCCGATGCGGGGAGATGGTGGTAACATTCTTTAATTGCTTGGCCATTATGGATATTTATATTATATATATATATATATATATATATATATATATATATTTAATGAAAATGACTGAAGATATATGAAGTCTATGTATTCGAGATTGTAACATTGTAGCTGTTACAGTAATTTCATTTATAAAAAGGTTCCGCAAAGATAGCTCCAGAAAGTTTTTTTATATATTAAATGAAACAAATATGTTGATCTGTTGCTTGCGCGGACATACTGTGTAACTGTCTGGTAAATATGGTTACCTGAAAACTCCATAATTTCCCAGTTTTAAATGTTACCTTGATATTTGCGCATTCACCAAATGGTGTGTGTGAGTGACCAAATGCAATTTATTCTCTGAAGTATTATACTCAATATATCAAACATAAAATCTATGTTTCTTTCACAAAAATTATGTCAAACCAATTTAAGTTTCCTTAAGTTTTTTTTTCTAAATGCAAGCTCTTTCCTGCTATATTTACAGTGAATTATGATGAAAGAGTGGATCACAGAGACAATCTGGGATATATATTTGTATATTCTGGATAAAATTAAAAATTATTCCTTAAATGCCGCAATTATTTTTAATATTCACAGCGTAGTTAGCGTAGTTATTTATAATTTCCGACACATTATCTGTTATTTAATAAATACAAATTGTCACCGGGTAAAACAATTTGAAAGGATTCTTCACACTAATACTCTTTTTGTTCGACGATGTTTCCTCGTAAGTTGAGTAAGAACAAAAATAAGAATTCAAAATCATATCATTTTATAATATGTATTGAGAACTTTTCGGGATTTTGTGCAAACAAGTGGTTGAATGCAGTAAATGGAAGGCGACCATATGAAAAAAATAAATGATTAATTATGGCCGAAAAAATACCAAAGCTCATTCTGCAACTTAAACCCTTTAGAAAGGGTGAACGTCTTTTCCTGAATACAAGTCTCTTCGAACTGTGACAAAATTATCTTTGTAATAAAGGTGGGGAAATCGCAGTCCCAAAACCAAAAACGCTTTTTCATTAAATATAATTAATTGCTTCGTACGAATGCCGAAATCTGTGGCTATTATGTTTACATCAACCGGAGAGTGGTCAGATATAATCAACGTCTTCGGTGAAAATATTTAATGAGTAATTACAAGTAAATGAGATATGCTGGTGAATTGAAATCATTTGTACAAAGGGGCATGAATAATGAAACAAAGGAGATCTTTTTATAGTCATTTGTTTGTTTTCATGAAAAAGCAGTACTCACCTGTTTGCAATTGCAATAATACCGGACCTGTCATTTCTACTGTAGGACCAAGGTGAGATTAATCATTAAATCATGAATAAACATGCTAAACAGATTTGCACGCATGCGCATCTTGATGTTCACGCCACAGAAGAATCGAGTGTATAAAAATAAGTCATTGGAAACTGAAATAAAATAACTGATATCTGGTGCATATTTTCTGTTTCTGCTTCAACAAAAACACTCTAACTACATTCCATTTGATTTGCCACATTAAGCAGCTTTAAAGCATGATTAGGGTATTAAGATATGGTCACTACATATATCACTCATTACGATCCCGTGGTATACCTTCATATATCCCGTGATATCCTTCACATACTCACTTAGACTGCTATATCTCACTACATATGAAATTTCTAACATATGTATTATCCGCAAACTAAAAGTATTATAAACAGGAAAACATATACCGGTTCCATGGTAGCAGCATATAACAGTGAATACGAGCAGTAAGCGACCTCAAGGAGTCAAAAGTGTGAAGAATCTGCCATTTAAGCAAACATGCTGACATTAATTTTTCTATATCTGATACTAACTTTGATTTTGTCAACACATGCAAGAAGGGTAATAATTATCTTATTTATTTATTTGTAAAAAAATGTAAAACAAACAAAATATTAAAAAAACTGTGGTATTTGACCATATTATAGTGGATACCAACAATAAGCGATTTCAAGGAGTCACATGGGCAAACGCTTGCCATTTAAGCAAAATTACTGACATTAATGATTATAAATCTAATGTTAACTTTGATTTGTTAACCAATGCCACAAGGGTAAATATTTATTGTTTTATTTATTTATTTATAAGTAAAAGGGTGAAACTTACACAATTTAACAAAAATGTGATATTTGATTTTGTAGACCTCGGGATTTCATAGGTTAACAGTCAAGATTAGAAGATTAAGTTCGGATGCGTATAATTCATGAATATAAAAATTAAAGAGAAAAGATATTTTATTAGGTGAAAATTGTCCCGCATCACACCTTTCTTTTAAACCCTATTTGCTGTCCAGTTTGCATGTTATGCGTATGATTCTTAAACCTGGACTTCCATATCAAAATCATACTGTTATGGTGCATACCGTTTGATATAAATATAATACCGTTCTTGGTTAACGAGCACGATTGTACATTAATGCGAACATTCGTCAGTAATTTGGCTTCTTTAGCTTGCAGGGACGCAAATGGGTGATCTCAGACTGGTTGAAGTTGAAGAGATTACTCGCGGGTTGCGTCAGGATGATAAAATGATGTTTAACTACATCTGTAAGACCAATTTGACCAAACTTGAACCATCGTCCCGGACAAGGTGTGCCACTCCGTTAAAAGCAGGACACAATTCACTGGATTTTATGACAAACAAACATACTCCAGGTTAGTGTGAACCTTTATTTGGGACAAATTACTAATCCCAGTGTATTTCTCGATTTTTTTTAGGTTCAACCCTCTTTATTGGGACAAATAATGTTTTATCACAGTGTATTCCAATTGTGTCAGGTAGAGTAAACCCCTCGATTTGGACGAATATTTTTTTATCCCACGGGATTTCTAGAATTTTAGGGTGGTAAAATCCCTTTAATGAAAAATATCACCTTTTTTATCACAGAGTATTCCTCGAATTTTATGGTAAGGGGATTAAAACTAATTCGGAAAAATAACTTTTATCAAAGCATATTCTCTGAATATACGGTGTTTAAACATTTTTGGGGGGACAGAAAATTTTTATCACAGTGTATTCCAAGAATATTAGGTGTTTCAGCCCCTTTATTGAGACAAATTACTTTTCATCACAGTGTTTCTAAGGTTTTTTGGGGGGGGGGGGGGGGTTTAAACCGCTTTACTGGAAATGATTACTTTTTTATCAGTATATTTCCCGAATTTTAGGAGATTTAAACCCCTTAATATGGACAAATTACTTTTCATCACAACCTTTTTCTCAGAATTTTAGGGGGTTTAAACCACTTAATTCGGACACATCACTTGTTAATACAGTGTATTCCCCAGTAAGTTTATACCTTCCCTTTATTGGGACACGCCCTTCGATGAAACAGTTAGTTAACCCCACCTCTTCTCCAATATCTTTGATCAGTCCTTAGTGCTTACGCACTTTTTCTTCAAAGGGGAAACTAAAATTCCCTATATTGAATAATTTTAAATTTAAATCAGTGGAAGTCTCAAATCCCATTTTTTTTTTTTTTAATTTAGGTCTTTAGGTACCTCTATTCGCCTTTTAAATGATAATCCCCTACTGTTACACGCATGTCCTTAAAATAAATGTGATGAAAAATGGCGCCCCTTTAAACTTACAGTGAGCGTTCTTGAAGAGATGTATGCATACTTTTAGAGATGTGTCCGACTGGCTGGCTTTCCTTTCATGGCACGTGTTACAAATACTTGGACTTCGACGCCTCGTGGCAGGAGCACCGCAGCAACTGTCAAAAGCTGGGGGCGGATCTAGCAAGGATACCAGACAAAAGCCACAATGATTATCTGTCTCAAATCATCAAATACCGCACTTACTTCCTGCTGAATGACAAGAGGGTCGAGGAGACATTCGAATACAGCCCTTATGAGCTGGTAAGTGTACAGACACATGACACATGAGAGGCAGAAGGCCGGAATATTGACTTTTAACTGCATTGAATCCATTGAGAAGTAATGTAGTACCTAATCTAACTTTGCCTTAAGTCCATTTTCATCACTTGAAAATATGATTGTTGATTAATATGTCAGTCGAACTTATTGTGTCATTCATGTTCCTTGTTATCTGAGATTACCCTACTTATTAGTCCTGCACTTTTCAAATTATAATTAAAATTCGGTGTCGGTGTAGGTATGCGCTCTCCGACTGCAATCTAGTAACCTCGGGCAAGGCGGTTATATGATGGCCCTGTCTATGTGGTTCTTGTTTGTTTAACAAATGTTAACCAAGTGATCTCTACGAAACTGTGCGAGGGTTGAATGTGGTTCAGGAAGGACACACTAGGAGTGTTATTTCTCCAGGTTGATTTTACAAACTGGTACCATGGGGAGCCAAATAACGGCCAATGGCCCTGGAGCGCGGAAGAAGACTGTGTGGAGGTGTTCCCAACCACATGGGAAAAACGACCAAAGACCTGGAATGACCGAGACTGTAGCTCTGAACAACACGCCCTGTGTTCAAAACATTCAAGTGCGTATTATACTCACAAATTATAATAATGATAACAAGAAACTGAGAGAAGTGAATACCTAAAAGACATTTCTTAACATGTGGTCGTCTAAATAAAAAATACATGAACAATACAATCAGCGTCTTAAGATTATGATTTCCATAATTTTTTAACGAAGTAAACATTCACCATTGGAAAAAATACCAAGGGGGGAAATATGTGAATAAACTTTTTGAAAATGCGGGCTTTTCTGTTGTACGCTCCCGAGACAGCGGAAATCTTGCGCTTCTAAAGAAGCTACTGATGTTCCCACTGCCTGCTTTGACCGATTATAATGCACTCAAACACCAGGTAGCCTGTCCGCTGGAAAAACTACTGATGTGTCTAGCAGCCAACCAAATACCAGTCAACAAACACTTGACAGGTTTCAGGCTCCCCCCGGAAACCACGAGTTGGGCTATTCTCTCTGATCCTTTGGCCTGTTCAAACGGTTGCCGGGGCGATGAGCTGTCACTCAAAACGAAATGAATAACATTAGCTCCATGTATTTCTCGCTTGGAACCGTTTTCCAGCACAGGGTCTCATCTGATTGGACCAAAATACGGTGCTCCCCTCTGGTGTAGAGATTCAGGATACGAACAGCGCTTACGATATAGGTAGTAGGCCTATAGGTAAAGCGCTGTGTAAAGAGCGTACTCTGTTGCAGATTTATATTGGACACAGGCCGTTGGTTGTCAGGGAACAGAAAACCGACTGGCTGACTGTCCACACGAAAAACTGGAACCTAACGAATGTCAGGCCGGACAGGCCGTGACAAGTTCCTGTTTATTTGTTTTTAACCAGGTAATCTGAATCACAGTAGTGACTTTACTTAATGTACTTTGGTTAAGATTTTACACAACTTTATATCTATGACGTTACATCTCCGGTCATTATAATTTACATTTACGGTCGTTAAGATTTTACATCTACGGTGATTACATAAAATTTACATGTACGTTCGTTATGATACTACATCTATGGTCGTTAATTATGATTTTATATCGACAATCGTTCAGATTGTACCTCCAGGGCAGTTTTAATTTTACAATTTAGGTCATTATGATTTTACATCTATTGGCTTCATGACTTTACATTACGGTCGTTATGACTTTGATGCGGTAGTTAAAGAGTTAAAGTTCATTTAAGTCTTTTTAGTAAAAATTAAACATATTTTCAGGTTGACGGTGAAGCCTCAATTAGCATAGAAATGATCTATCGGGGGCTCCTACAGGTCAAGCAGGATGGAATATGGAGCTATGTCTGTGACAAAGGTTTTGATAACAAGGCGGCACAGGTGGCATGCCGTCAGCTGCGTACAGTCCCTCATTTTATGTTCAAATATCTTCCAACAAGAGCAGGTACCAATTTCAAATTTTGTTTAGATTTCAAATGCAGATTGAATGGATTCATTTGTGGCTAACTGTTTGGTAATGAGAGCTCACTTTATAATTTTAATGCCTCCCATAGGCAAATGCACTTTGTTCCATAATACTCTTCCCAAAAATTGAATATAGCTTGATAACTGTGTGATGTTAATAAAGATAAACAGAAGCGATTGCCCACTTTTAATTAACCTATCCACCACAGCCCATATGTTCCGCCCTTTTCAACTAAACATAATAAGGAGCCCTCAAACGATCCTACACACAAGGACTTTCATCCTCATGTTTGCGAGGGCTGTTAACAAGACAATGATGACGTATGATGTCGCATTAACTGACGTCAACTGGAATCACTGTTTTCCATTGATGAATATATCACAGTCATTGTAAACTCTCTTGCAGTGTTTTGTATTCTTTGGCATATAGGAATTATGTGCCAAGTAAGACATTATTATTCACTCGGTAATCGGAAGAATGTCTCCTGCAACCTATGGCCTAGACCTTTTTATACTGTCTCCTTTGTATAAGAAATATCCCGGAAAACATGCCGACATGGGTACTGGTACAGAATACAGGTGTCCTGTTTGGCAGAGTTATGCCTAATTTTGCAAATTTTGTGGTTTACAATGCCAACGGTCACCTGATTGGTTGCTCGTTAGTCCAATGCATATGATTATTCATTGAATGAATATGCAATGAAGGTCACATAAAGGTCATGGATAGGTCAATTATGTAAAGATAAATGTAGGTAAGAGCACACTGATCAGATATTAACAATATCTTTCGAGGGGAAGGGGGAGATTAAAAGGTTTCGAAAAAATGGTTTTACAAATCAACCATTAAAGCAACATTTTGTGTTATTATGAGGTGTTTACGCTCAGCCTCTATTGCTTTATATGGCTGCCGTGTTGTACCACCAGCCTGCTAATAGGGACCTGATCTGATATCTAAAGATATCTAATAATTACAGACAATTCATTGAATTTTTTACAAAAAATAGGTCAGGAAACGCTGATTCCGACGCACATAGGCTGGTTTATTCATAGTCACGTGTTTATATTATGTGGGGGGGGGAGGGGGGGGGGGAGAACACCACAATGATCAAGGACATCTCGTGACAGGTCAGAAGAACCAGAGATGTTAAAGTTAGTTTTCAACAAGGCATCGTTCTTCTTCCACACATATGCAACCAGCCTCCTTCGGTTTCTTTTTTTTTTTGTTTTTCAACATTGATGTTTACTAACGATAATCAATTCCATATATCCTTTTCAGAGGCGTTATAGGAACATTTCTCACATTATTATGTACACAGTGTAAGCCAGAAATCACATATCTTCAAAAGGGCAAGTTCTGGAATATCTCGCTTGAAAGTAAGAAAGTCACGGAAAGTTTGCTGTAGGATTTCGCTAGATTGAAACTAAGAAACTAAATGAGAATCTTTACCCTCTGTTGGTCAATTAATGATATAAATTATCTCTCTTTTATATCACATGACAATAATATGTAAATACCTATTGTCGGTTATAGGTTTCAGTGACCTTCGACTATATACAAAAGGCTGTTCTAATGACAAGAACAATTATACTGAGTGCAAGAGAGTTTCAAACGGATTCATTTGTTCCAGCCAGCCAGCAACCATAACGTGTGAAGTGGTAAGGATGTAATGCGATGTGGTATTCATATCTAATCGGTTCTTGATAAAAACAGTATGACAAAATTCACTATGTGTTTGGCCAGTTATCCGAACATTAATATACAGACGAATAATTTATAATATACTGTAGTTGATTTTCTAATTCTGGGGTTAATTTAGATAAATTATAACGTTAACTTATATTTAAAGTAACACAACAAACCAGTTGAGAGTGATAAGAAGCTATTCTCTCACAATTATCAAGACTGCAACATTTTAAGTAATTGAAACATGCAAGTTAAACATGCATACCTGGGTAGGGTTAAGTGAGAGGCAGAGCTTAAGTCAACCTTCCATGCTTTTGCCTTTGTCCAAACGAGAACACTCATTGGAGAGGACCACCTGTTTGTCCGTGCACTGTAGAAAGTGGTGTCATTTGCTGCAGTGTGGTTGGCAGGTTAGCTAGGTGGTCACCTGATTGACAGCTGGCCATTTACTGACAAGTGGCAGAAGAAGATATTCCAACATAATACAACAACAGATTAACTATGCTGAATAGTGTTGTTCACTGTAGAAAAGAGGAATCGCCATTCATTGCCCTTCTAAAAAAAGTCAAATTTTCAATCCTAAATTAATAGGCAGTGGTATCGCCTGCAATTTTCTAATTGTAATATATTGAAATATGTGCTAACGTATTGCGTTAAGTAATGTGATATTTTCATATATGGAAATGTGTTTTCTAGTAATACATTTTAAATATTATTATATGATATGTTTTATTAGATTATTATGTTAATTTTAAGTATATACAATACAAAGTATATATATATATATATATATATATATATATATATATATATATATATATGTACCAACATGTTTGTGCCTAATAATTTTGTACCAATAAATCATCGACCAAACATAAATTCTGGGACGGAACTTAAATCGTATGCATGGTGTTACGGAACTAAATAACAGGTAAGGTCCTGACACTACAAGTGTCCGGATCCTAGGCTTTTCTTGATACAACCACTGTCACAGCTCAACAAGTTTTTTTAAAACTAATAATCCACATAAACAGTTCAAATAGTCCAAAGTAAAGCTCTTGTAATAATCACGAAGGCAAACTGGAGACAGTCCAACTAAATTTGCGTAGAGTTCGTAGAATCCCTGACACTACTGCAATTATCGGATAGGTCCAAAACTGACTCACACTCTTCCGTGTCCGCTGGAATTTTTTCCTTTCCCTGCTCTAAACACAGCCCCTAATTTATAACTTCTCACCCCAAAGCCTAGAAACTTCTATTTCACGAACAATCCAAAGAACACAACAATACATAATACACACGCGCCAAAAGAACAATTCAAGACTTTTCATAGAGCGGGATCAGCCCAGAAAATTCCAGATTAGCATTAGCGCTGTGTACCCAGTACGGAATAAACCGAGCGCTGTGTCTCTACACGCCACAGCGATTGACGCCCAGGGCTTTAGCGCACAACAGCGCACAACAAGAGACACCTGTAACAATGGTCTATCAATTTTCCCAGAAAATTCCAAATTAGCATGAGCGCTCTGTCTTTACACGCCAGGGTTCACCCAGTACGGATTTAACCGAGACTTGTGTCTCTACACGCCATAGCGATTGACGTCCAGGGCTTGAGCGCACCACAGCGCACACAAAAAAAACACCTGTAACAATGGCATATCAATTTTTTAGCCACTTTCAGCCTTTCACTAATCCACATTCATTTTTATGTCTCAATTTGTAGCAGGAACCTTATATTTAATACAATAAATATAGTTTAAGTCACGTTTGACAAAATATCGAAAATACTGATTAATGAAAACGAATTTGCAATACGCAGTATACGATATGATGTATCGTGATAAGCTGATATATCAATAATATCGCACTCTATTATAAGCCTATTTGAACATGCCCGTCACGTGCAAGGCTTTCACTTTCAGCCTGTCGCCAATCCATTTTCATATGTTAATTTGTATATACCTTATATTTTACACAATAAATACATTTTAAGGGAAACTTGATAAAATATATCGATATATGAAAACGATAATGCGATACTTTGAATCGCATATATCGATAATATCGCACAACATTATAAATTAATTTATTAATATTAAGCCATGGAGGCGCTGTGCTGTTGGTCGGTACGGAAAGGACTGTTCTGGACTCTGTGGAAGCTGTGTCGGTGGACGATGTTCCCTGAAGAACGGAAACTGTCTAGAAGGTGGCTGTCATCCAGGATATATGGGACCCAAATGCGACAAACGTAAGCGATGATTCTCCTTTTAGAGCGTAAATTTGTTGGACTTCGAGGCAGCTTCAACCTAGAATGGCGAAATCCCTATAGAACATTAGATATTCGCTCCATCTCTTGCTTTTCCCAGCTCCTTGCACAAACCCCATGAAAACAACATATGATTATCTTAATTCGATAATATAGAAAATATAATAGGGATTTACAGTAGGTATCCTTAATTAAAGTAAGGGCCATTTGTTGCAATAATTCAGATGAAAAGAAATCAGTTTTAAGTAACTTATTTCTCAATAATTGCACATCTCAGGCGAAACGGTGAAAATTTCTATGGAGTAGTTTCAAGTTTGTATTTTTGCAGACTGCACATCTGGCCTCTGGGGCGAGAACTGTAAACACAGGTGTGGCAACTGTAACCGAGGAAGTTGCGACCATATAAATGGCCTCTGTCCCAATCACACATGTAAACCTGGTTACCATGGGAGACGTTGTGAGAAAGGTACACTCCTTACCTCTCACAACCGGTTTTTTACATAAACTAATCAAATTTAATCAAGAGTACCTTAAATCTTAGATTTTAAACTCCTGCTCATGAAGACTATAAATTTTCTTCAATGCCAAATTTCGTGCAGCACATTTTCATGGTAAAGATACACTTGATGTATGCAATAACTATAGCAGATTCTTTTACTATTAGAAACACCATTTTAAAAACATACAAATTTCATGAACACTATATATATATATATATATATATATGTAATTAATTTCTATGACTTAACTGGTTATATATTGTGTAATAAATTATGCTGTAATAGTATCTGTTTTTTCCAAGTTTGTGAAAACAGGTCCTGGGGCCCCAATTGTAGCAAGAAATGTGGTAAATGTCAGTCCGAAAAATCCGAGGATGCTTGCAAAGATGGCTACACTGGCTTTTCCTGCGACAAAGGTATGCTGATGAAAAATGGTCCCCGAAAGACTGAGGAAATTAAAAATTTGATATCAAAGTTATGTTTAGACTTTCCCCTGTGACATAAGCGATTCTGATTATAGTAGGGTATTATGTGATGATGAAGATGGCATTGAAAATGTCTAACGGCCGGCAACAGTGCTGTCATCTGGAATTATAACCAACCGCTAAATATGGTTATGTAGTATCTAACAATATCAACCAAATCTTTAAGTTTTAATCAATTTATTGATCAATTCAACTGTATGTCTTATGAAACATTGCAATCAAGAAGAATGTCTCCCACTAGTTATGTGATAGGCAGCTGAGTCGTTCGCGGCGCAGCAAGTGACTGTGTTTACCATAGCTATGGGATTTACACCTTGGTGTGTACATTCGCGGGGCTCCAAGATAAAATTATCGGCTATAAGCAGCTTTGTCGCTGCGATGGGGTGGATGGATGGTCATTGCTTAGCAGTTTTATTCATGCTGACCATGACGACTCAAAGGGAGCACAGTCTAGCGGATATAAATGCCTGCTCAGTGTATTGTTGGCTAACTTTTCCAATACTAACCATTATCCTCGAGTATATATATATATATATATATATATATATATATATATATATATATATATATATAGCATGAAAGTGAGGAGCAGCGGCACATTTCAATAAATGTTTAAGTATCCTTAATTTCTGTTATTTAGCATGTGAATCCGGCAAGTGGGGACCTCAATGTGAGAAAACTTGTGGTGCGTGTTACGGCAAGTGTCACCCAAAAACTGGTGCTTGTCTCTCGGGTATATGTCAGCCAGGCTTTGGATTAGTGCGGTGTAATGAAGGTACAGCCATTTAAAGTCAAGGGAAGCCTCTTTTGGTAGAAATACATCTTGGCTCTACATCCATATATCTATAAAGTAAAGCATTAGCCAAAATGTAAGATGTAACCTCTTAAAGATGTCAGTGCTGATGAGCAAAAATGGGACCATCTTAAGCACCAGAACAATGATTTATTTTAGAATACATATAAAATATATTTTGACATTCTCTATTATCCTGTTTAAATTACTACTAAAGTTTTCTTGGTTTTAACAGCATTACCTCTGTTCAAGGCCTGTGACACTGAATGCCGAGAATGTACACCATGCGGCCAAGCTGAGCATGTTCGATCCTCTGAGAGCTGCGTGGATGCCATCGGGCCATATCAAGCCCTGTACACCGTTACTGGTGTCATGGTTGTGTTTGCCATTCTCTTTTGCATCCAGTGTGTTATCTTCGGTCATGGAAGATGCCTGGAAAAGGTGCCGTCACCTCTTAGACCGGCGTGCTTGACTAACAAAACGACAGACACATCTTAGACTTGTAAGGCCAACCCCAAAACATATATTTATTTGTCGAGACAAATAACTTGATAATTTCCCAATGAGGTGGGATACATGCACGTGCGTTAATTAAAAAAAATGCATCTGAATAACATAAGGCAATATCCATTTTAAAAAAAATATATACTTCTATGAATGAGTATTGTATAATTCATACAGTCAATATTGATTTTTGACGGGACTGGAGTAAGTGCACCGATGGATCGTTGATACCGAGGACATAGTATTTATTCACCAAAAAAAATGACCGGAGAAAAATAGGCGCTCCGATTTTGTATCAGATTTTTTAGTTTTAAAGGGATTTTCTTCACACCCTAACCATAACCTTTTTTAAACACAGGAGTGGTTTGTCATTTTCATATTGGCGCCATCATAAAACCTAAATTAACTCTGGACTCCGAGACCGAATATCTGGATCATGCGATTTTTTATTTATTTTAAATTAACTGCTGGCCAAAACATAATATGGTACTACAGAAACAACACAATGTTTTACCACTTCAGGAGTACCTTTATGAATGAAACTGTCATTAATACTTGATTATACTTCATCGGAGGGAACTGTCGCCAGGAAGCCGTGTTATAATAATATGTTCTTTTAATGAGATAACTGCATAAACCAGATGAAAAGCAACTCAAAGTAAGGAAAAACAAGTTTTATTAGTGCTAAGAGCTGTTGGAAATGCAAAGGACGAGAGGGGCTCTGAAATGATTCTATTATCGCCCACAGGGTTTGTTTATGTGTCGACTGCTTGTGATTATGATGCATTAGATGGTTCTTACAACATGAAGGGGCAAATATAATAACAAAATACAAGTATTTGTGACCAATATATTTTCGGCTGTTGTTTGTTACACTTTGTGATGAGCATATTTTAGCAGCAAACCAAAATCAAGTCGTTAAGATACAGATAAAAAAAGGGAAGTACTTTTCCTCTTGCCGAACCACTCACTACTAACATTCGTAATTTATTTTATATAATTCCAGAGGTTTCCGCCGCTACCGATTTTACATTTTTACCATGATCTGTGACATAAATCAATCTCCCCTTATTTGGAATATTCAATAAAAGAGTCTAATTTGAGGGTTAGGAAATCGTCAGTTCATATATAATAATAGTTTATGGGCAATTCTCAATTTTTTTGTCCAGCACACGGTCAAAAGCTCACGTTTAGAAACATATGAAAGGAACTGTAAATTTACTGTATGGTAATATGATGTTCCATTTGTGTGTGCATTTTATTGTTATTATTATTATTATTATTATTATTATTATACAAGAATCCTGGTTGGAAAAACTGCGCGATGATGCAAGAACAGCTTATCTTTTTGTCCCTCAGCAAGACACATATATACACACACTGCTTTTGGTCAGGATACTAAGGGCAATATCATAAACCTCGACTGGCAGCTTGTAAGACAAAGATGAAGAAGGTGTAGCCATGTCTTTAGGACATGCCGCGGAGGAAACCTTGTCACATGCCTCTATATCTAAGTATTTTGATTCCTTTATAGTAGGTGGTTCATAAGGTTAATTAATTTCATAACTAATTGTTCGACTGATAATTAAAAGGTGCCAAATTGATATATCTTGAGAGACATCGGAGTATGTTCCTGGATAATGTGTGTGGAACTGGATAATGTACGACTTATATATGCGTAAACTGAAAAAAAAAATCAGTTAATTTCAATATTGTCAGTGCAACGTAATTCAGCCACTATCATTTGTAAATACGTAGCCCACGTAAAGATTGTTTGATCTTACAAAGACAGCTTTTACATTTAAGGAATAATGGTCACCAAGTGGAAAGCAAAATCTCACTGCACTTTGAATTATTAAGATAATATTAGATAATTGCAAGAATATTCCTAATTGCCTGCATAAGCCCTTGAAGGTTAACCACTAAAACTTGTGAGTGGTGTAGGATGTTAAGGCATTATTAGTGCCAACCATCAAATGGGCGTGGTGTAAAGACCCACTGTAACCGCGATAATCACTGTCGGTTAAAGACAAAAAAGGACGCCAAACAGAGCGGTAAAGGCTGATGTAGTATAAATCGCTGGGTAAACCCATGTGTCCTTCTAGCAACTTAGTTGTGAAACTCGGATGAATCCAATCTAACTGCAGCGCTCACACACAGGGAAGTCACTGATGCAGACTGCAGGTGATGAAGGTTAATAATAATTCACTGCCAAAATCAGAAGATAAATTTTCTTGCCCCACTCTATGTACTTTCCTACTATATATATATATATATATATATATATATATATATATATATCTTTATTCGTACAAGGAAGTACAGTTCATTACATGAAATGCAAAGAAATATGAAATAAATGAAAGATATACAGAAAAAAGGAAGGAAAAATGAAAGTTCAGTCCGTACCTATTACAAAATCGGATGATAATAAATCGATAAGCGTGTTAACCTCATCGGTGGTCAGATGCGAGGTACATATCCCATCTTTGCATTCTATCAATTCTGACAGTAAATCTATGTTAATGGATGTTGTTACCATCATCAACTGTCTTTTAAGTATCTTTATATTTCTAATGTCGCGTTGTATCCCATGGTTGTGCATCTGACTTTCCAGATATCATAAGTTGCCTCCAAGTACACCAGTTGAGGTATAATGAGCTCTCTTTGTCAGAAAATTTACAAAGTCATTTGCAACATCCTGCATGTTCAGAAATAAATTTATAAAGCATGAGCTGATTATATTTATCAGAGCCCGAGAGCCCGCCAATCCATGTACAATATTTTTGTGCGAGTTATATGGCAAGTGCCATAGGTGACGCAGAGCCTTATTATATGATGTACTTAATCGATCAATTGACTTATGCTTTAATAACCAGGTTTGACAGCCGTAAAAGGAACAACAATAAGAGTGAAATAGCCTGTTCTTAACCTTGCTAGACAGACATCCGAAATCCGCCGTTAAGGTGTTAAAGCTTGCAATAAATTTGACTCTTTTACCGAAGACGTCATTGTTATCTGACAAGTTCCAAGTTACTGTATTCCCCAAGTACTGTACAGAATCCTGCCATTCTAGGGCTACACCATTTAAAACGATCTTATCTGATCTAGCTGGATACACCCTGTTAAAAATAACACATTTTGTTTTCTTTGCGTTATATAACATATCAAATTCTTCGGCAAACGTTTCACATTCTTTAACCATCTGTTGAAGCCCCGTCCGAGTCGGACATAAGAGCGTAAGATCGTCCGCATAGCCAACAGCACCAGCAAAATAATTTCCAATATAACATCTTATTCCTTTATTTGTGAGACGCTTTAAAAGCTCGTCCATATAAATATTAAACAGAAGGGGGGATAAAACACCCCCTTGGCGTACACTATTATTAGCACCAAACTGTTCAGATTCAACATCATTCTATTTTGTCTTAATAACAGGTCTGGTAGATATCTGCTAGTATTCTAATGACAGTAGGTGAAACATTGCGTTTCATGAGTAAATGGAACAACTTGGGAATATTAGTTCTGTCAAAAGCGCGTGACGCATCAACAAAACAACTGTAAACTGATGACCCGTTCCATATGTAATGTGAAATAACCTCCTTCAGCCCTACTGTGCACATGTTAGTCGAATGCCCTTTCTTAAAAACATATTGCAGCGGAGAAGAGCCAAGTTTATCTACATTTTTCTGAATAATAACACTATCAAGTAGTTTGCTGAAACAATTACTTGTCAATGAAATACCCCTGTAGTTATCACTACAGATAAGGTCACCTCTTGGGTCTTTCGGTATAGGTATAATTACGTAAGTATTCATATCCGCTGGGACATGTCCATGTAAAATCATAGATTGGAATAAAAATGATATATATACATACAAATGGTGTGTTCCACTAATGATATGGTCAGACTGTAGAATCGATCTTCCATCAGATTTACCAGTTTTTAAATGATTTACAGCCATACTAACGTCGGATACACCAATGTTGAGAATATCCTTTGGTGATATGTTTTTGATTGCCTGATTAACAATATTATTAAGTTTCTCCGCTTTATCTAAAAGGCTATTATATAAGTGTCTGTATTTTTCCCCGAAGTGATTTGCAATTTCTGTACTAGTAAAATTATTATCAACAGTCCTGGTCTGTGAAGGGCCACCTGACTTCATCTTCTTTACTTCGGTCCATAAGTCTCTATCTCAACTTTTATTTATCATGTCTGTCATACGTTGCTTACGTAGGTTATTTTCTTCTCTTTGGCAGTTTCTCAATATTCTGTGATATTCTTCACTGGTCCTACGTCTAATTACAGCCACGTGACCTGTATTTGGGCGACCATTCTGTATACATAGCCAGTGCCAGAACAAGGACTGTTCTTTAATTGGTTTTACCGTCTCTGACAAGTATGGTACTCGTTTTCTGTTTGAGCTTGTCTGTTTTCGGTGTGGTAGCCACTTGTAACTTGCATCTACACAACTTTGAACAATGTCTGCATAAAGCTTATCTATATGTTTTTTGTGGGTATGTGATGAACAGGTATTGTTGGAGCATGTTATAATATCATTAGAAATATTATTTTTTTTCTAAATTTATATCGACTGTGTTTTTGTATCCCTGAATCGCATCCTTAGTTGCATTAAACCATTCAACCTGATCACGTTTAGGGTAAATATCACAATTAACTCTGTGTTTATCTACACGAATATCACATTTCATAAGCACCGGATTATGATTAGAGGCATTCGATGGGTCATCTATAATTCCGTCATGATAAATTGATTTATAAATATCACCTGGGCAGATGAAGTGATCAAGTGTGGAAGTACCCTCTCCCTCACAGTTCCTGTAAGTCTGATCAGGCAGAGCCTGCGGGCTATTCCAAGCAAAATATAGATTGTTATTAGCACAGAAGATTTTAAGTACTTTGTTTGACTATTATGTCTGCATAAGTCCACATTACAGTCCCCAGCAATAATTATGGGATTTTTATTGTGCTTTCGAGTGCTTGCTGAAGATTATTTAAGATGCCAAGAAATTCCTCATTACATCAGTTTTGGAACGATTATCACACGGTAACTATATACAAATTAATATAACACTAGAATCGTCTGACAGTCTCAGGGATACTGCGCATAAGCGATTTGACCCAAGGTTTAGTGGCTGGACACAGGCAGAGACTGATTGGTGCCATAGTATGGCCACTCCTCCATGTGGCCGACCATAGAGTATATCTCTAGAGCTATCAATACCTGTTTGAGCTGTGAACATATATTTATAATGTATAGAAGCTAGGAATGATTTTCGTTCCTTAATAAACCATGTCTCCTGTAAAAATATTAAATCTGCACGATGTGCATCGATAATTTTTTTTATATAATACCTTTTTATATCATTTACTATACCAGTTGGGTTATATGATATAATTTTCAAGTTTTTCAGATTGTTAGTTGTCATAGCAATTAAATTAATGGTGGTTTTCATTTGTAGATTTCTTATCCGGGTACTCTCTCCTTATAAAGAATTTTCTGCACCCAATACCAGTCGGCCAGAATGCCTCATCCATTACTTTATCTTTATCATTAACATTTATCTTAATCTTATACGATTTCATTAATGAATCTTCATGTGATATTTTCTCAATACCCATCACATTTACTCCTTCGTTAAGAATATAATCCTTCAGTTCACTATCATCTACGTCATTACTGACTCTATTCACAAAGAGGTTGACAGTTCTTGGACCACCTTTTATCGTGTCATGATCCTTCTTACCGATAACCGTGGGCTTGTTTCGTCTTATCTGTCGTCGTTTCTCATGTTTCTGAAACTGGAAACCGTCGTTTTCAGTGTGGTGTGCACCTAGATCAGTTTCAGAAAAAGAGCTTGCTTTATTTTCCGTAGAGATTTTATTCTTATTTATAAGCCTGTGGCCGAGCCTTCTTTCATCACGTCACTGAGTAGCCTGGGTGAGGGTTCCTTGCTAGTATCCTGAAGGGACTGGCTTGGGCCTACACCTTTCTTCTCGTGACTAGCGTCCCTGTTACTTTCAACTTTGATTAGTTCCTGATCCACATTCGCGGTAAGGGCTGCAACTGAATCAGAAGTTTGCTCTGATCTTACTTCTACCAACTTAAGTCTCTGGTCTAATTTGTTTATCATATCCAGGACTGCTAATTGTTCCATCTGTTCGGGTGCAAACCTTGGTAATCGTTCAAGGTCACATGCACCAAAACGCGGGAGACTGATATTTTTGTTGTCCAGCTTTTGAAAAGCAGATACAATATCCGCTGCATCAGCTTCTCTTGCTGTTCTTGAACTTGATGTCACCCTACTTGGTTGCTCACCAAGTATTTCCATGCTACCGACTGTCCATAACAGGGTTTTCGCCGTACAGATTTCATTTCTCTCGTAAAACCTGCTAACTACAGCAGGTAAATTATCCGCTGAAGACCTATGTATGTAGTACAGTCTAGGCAATACAGGTCATCATCTATACGAAGGTCCACACATTTCTTTTGCTGTTTGCACTTCGAGCATCAGCGAGCCATCAGCCTATATTTTTTTATATATGAGTTTTTTTATCAAATATTCTCTATAAATATTGTAATCATAACATATCTGTAGTGTATATTACCTAATATTACACCAACAACTTCATATAAAGCGAGTTGTCGCTGGGCGATAATACAAGGAATTCACGGTGGTTGTTATAACAACCACAATAGGCCCCGATTAAAAGCTCGCTATTTGCCGAAATTCGAGCAGTTCTCTAACTAACCTTGATCTGTTTGATAGTCCTTTTTCACGCACCATCTATTGTGGTACAATTTCCGTTGAAATCCTCCTCTCTCCCTTTAAAAAACTAATAATTTTGGCTCGTTTGATGCGTAGTCATGAGATCACGTCCATCGAATAAATTGATGACGTCACTACTATAAGAAAAAATATCTTGTGGGAAGAACATTTTTCTATTTATGAAAAGAAAATCTTCCTTATACAATTG
The DNA here is from genome assembly GCA_026874595.1 of Sipunculus nudus. NCBI lineage: Eukaryota > Metazoa > Annelida > Sipuncula > Golfingiida > Sipunculidae > Sipunculus > Sipunculus nudus. The sequence goes on along the minus strand of CM049311.1, from coordinate 28,710,396 downwards.
TTTTTCTGATAAGATTATATTTCTTGCCATCAGAAAAAGATATAGCAAGAAATAATATCAAGTATCCACAGAGTGCATGTGCTTGCACATAACAAAAATAAATTCTTTCTATTAGAAAACTTTTACGACAAATAATATTTTCTTGGGAGTCAGTAAGAATTTGTTGCCTTCCAATGGTTACGAAAATATTTCTTCTGATAGGATAATATTATTTCGTCTTTAGAAAATTAAGAAACATTTGAAGATTCTTGTTAGGTGAAAATTGTTCTTGTCAATGAAATTTTATCTTAACAGGAAAACTTTTTTGCAGTGAAGGCATTTAAACTAGAATCTTAAAATATATAGTAATTCCGATATCAATTTCTAGTTTTCAAGTGCCTTCTATATCGCCATTAAGATGGAGTCATAAACTGTGGGAATTCCGAAAGCTATCATAATGATTGGAGCTCCTTATTACAATGATGCCCTTATAATCGTGGTTGTGCGCTTTTTTTTTATCTGCGCCTGAATTGCCTTAAGTAGTTTGGTGGCATAGTATAGAGGTACCCGGAAAGAGTTTCTCCAATATAAAGCTGAAATTTAACATGTTGATTATATGAATTAATCCATATATCACGCATACAATTTGACTGTTACTTTTTATCTAACTTAACAAGCTTAAAATCACGATCCTGATTATATACAAATTACGTTTTACCGTCAAACTTGATTCAAGAAAGGACAGGCTATTCAGTGTTAATCCCTCCAAAACTAGTCAAGATACTGCAAAGCAGACAACACAACAGGGTATTATAAATTACAGTTTACCCTGGAGGCATTTCGGGCCTCTTTACCTCTCCAGACAACCTCCTGGGAGACATTTACCATCCGTGACGCTACAGGTTCCATTGATACACTTTCCACAGGTGTGAATACAGTTTCTGCCGCAAGTGCCTGATGTACAAACTAAAACAGAAATTATGTATTTGTTGAGACCACAGAATACTAGTATGCATTGCTTAATTGGAGCCTCCTTTTTCCTCGAAGAATATTTAATTAATAAAAAAGATGCATGAAACATTTGACGAAAGGGACATGTTCGGCACCAAACACATTCAGTACAACTGTTTTCACCTTGAGCGTATTAGGAAGTGTCTTTTACATATTTGTTCATTCTTACAAACACTCTTTTCTTTTGAAGTTAGGCTTATATTTACTTTCCGATTTCCCCAGGCTATCATAGAATTGATATGAATGAGGGTAGCCAATGGAGGCCAGGGAAGAAATGACAACAAAGGTACAATTGATCTTAAAATAATTGCAAGGGGTTTTATTACTTGTTCTTTAGTGTATGATGATAAAATAAAGTACCATTCATATGAAAGTTATGAACCAATTCCGAATAAATCGTTACAGTTAAATTTCTTACATCGACTGCACCTGTCACCTCCATACCCTGGTTGACAAGTACCCGAGAGACACGTACCAGTTGCCGGGTGACACGTGCGTAACACGCACCACACGTGCTGTTACACCCTCGTCCCCATTTACCTGAAAAGCATTCTGGAATAGAAGAACCTGTGAAATTTCAGAAACCGTTAAAAGAAACTCTTTCCCTTAATATAAATGCATTGAGGTATTACCTTATATAGCAGATAAGTCATGAGTCGATTTATTATATTTAAGCATTCTACCGTTGTTGCAGAAGGCACCGATATAGCCATCTTCACAGGCATCACCTGGACAAACTGACGTCTCATCTTCCGGCTGAACATTTTCCACATTTCTTACTACATTCATGTCTGTACAATCCTCGGTGAAATTAAGTTTTACCTTTACTGCTGCTTCATTAAAAGCTACAACAAATGCAGAAAGTTTAAAAATATGTAAATTTTAACCATTGGATTTTATGCATGCGATGTAAGTTTATTTTTTCAAAATTTAAAAACATTTAGCAATGTTTATTTTTCCTATCCCTTCTACTCTCACAAGATAATTATATGTTAATTTAAAAGGTTGATTAATATTAAGTAAAGTTTTTCTCACACTTGTCTTCATTGATATCGGACGTTAAGGGCTTGCTTGGACATTTTCCATTAACAGGGTTGCAGGTGCCTCGGTCACATTTAACACATTTGTGCTTGTAGTCCGGTCCCCAATTACCAGAGGTACAGCCTGTAGTTATAAATTAGTATGAGTATGCACGTTTACTTTTACGCTTTTCCGTGAATTCTGTAATAAAGTGTGTTGGATTCCATGAAACCCTGTACGCGAATGATACAAAAGATAATAATAATACAAATACGGGGGAAACCACCATAATATAACGGATGGGAATCTAATTTCATGAAATGTGTTTTATTATGTAGAATTAACGGTTTGACGGTCGGTTTTTTCGCTTAAAGAATCAGTCCTTACGTTTATGACATTTTTGCCCCATATATCCGGGTTTACAACCTCCTTCAGGACAGCTGTCGTCTGTAAATGAACATTTTCCTTCCGCGCAGTGATCAAACAGGGCAGTACAGTTCTCCCCGTAGCGGTCAGCTGTGCATTGCCTCGACATTCATAATAAAAATATGAATTTTTATTAATATAGAAACATCCGCTGCTTTAACATTTCTTCGTTAACGTAACCTGGTAGATACTGTCGATGTCTTTTATGTGGTATAAAGAGGATAAAGATATTAAATACACATACATACCGCGTACATTTAATTGTCTCTGGTGTATCTTCACAAAGAAAACCACTATATACTCGCCCACACTCTCGACCTACAATTCCCTCTCGGGAGCAACCTTTCTTATGTTGTAGAAGACCATCAGAGCCTATAACATTTTTGAAGCCTTTGGAAGTGTGCTAAAGTTGAGACCTATTCTACTCTACTGTGCAAAAGTTGTGGCTTGTTCTTTTCGTTGAGTTACTAAAAGTAATGCTGCAAGCTTTTTTAGTTAACTTCTGATTTGATAATTACTTAAATTTATTTCACATTAAAATGATACTAAGTTCTATAATATTTTTCTATAGTCACCCCTGTCAACTTGGGCTTTTCGCGAATTTTGGTCCGTGATTCATGGCTACACTAGTAGGTCACTACGGGATACACAGACAGGGAAAAAGGGTCGGCGCCTCTTTTGATCAGGTGCCTCTTTTGTCCACAAAGTGGATACAGGAAAGATGTCGCTAAAACTATTGACAAGGTCCTCATATAAGGCTTAAATATTGTACAGGAAATCATATCAAGACAGTTGTTTATTTCACAAAAGTTAATTAAGCTTTTTCCTCGTTTTGACCTTTATACGCAAAATTGATTCATCCCCAACATATCGCACGCCAAGTGGAGAGGAGTGGTGGAGTATAATATTCTAACTAACTCAGGCTCTGAAAGTACCAGCGTTTTTTGCAAGTATCTGGATCAGGCATTCAGATGCAATATACATTTAGATGAACACACTGAATACCTGTTACTTGTGAGAGGTACTCAAACATTAGACGGGGGAATGGAACGCAGTTGATGCCATGCAACCTGGGTTTCATTGCCCTTAAAATCTTTGTCACAGACATACCGCCACTTGCCGGCCTGTCAGATTTGCTAACCGCAGTAGATCATCTGTGGGCTTAAAAAAGGATTCATCCTTAATCTGGCAACGAAAATAACATCATTAGCTTGTATTTTGTGCCGCCATTCAGACCTTTAGCTTAGCGTCCCTTGGGTTATTAAATCAAGTATTCTTGAATAGACCACCAACGGATGTACTGGTGCTTTGAATCAACATATCTTTTCTTTAGACAGACTGCTCAAATACTCATGCGTATTCTTTTTACAGATGGGTACAGTGTAAGTAGATTAGAAGGACTGGACATAATTTGCCAACCGGGATCTTTTAAATACATGCCATGCATTCTTTCATTGCACCTGCAATCGTTCCATTTTCCTGGCCATTTGTGGTAGTTAACAGGATATATTCCTACATAGTCCTCGCTGCTGCATAGAAAAGGTCCACAATTTTCATGCTGACCCCGGTTCCAGTTAAAAGAAAGAAACTAAACAGAATAATATGACAACTGGTTTACATTGCAATAATGTAACTAACATGTTTGATTAAGCATAATGCAACGTAAAAAGTTATACACATTCATGCTTATTAGCATATTAAGACTAAACCGATATTTTATTATATTTTATATTAAACATTTATGATCACCTAACTTTTTGAGTATACACTGACAGGAACTTCAGAACAAACTGGCGATATTTTAATTAGATGATAGCCACAAGTTTTATATATAGTGAAGCTGAACACTGGATTTTTCATTAGCATTTAATAGTTTTCTTTGTTAGATTCATGTTCTGTGTGGGCGTTTCACAAGTCACAAAAAAGGTTTACGCTAAATAGTTTCACTAGCGCCTGCCCTGTATCAGAAATATATGATTGGACTTGTATGATACCGAGATTAAAAGTGATATGATCATATATTACTCAAGGTTAACAATAACACAATCAATTTGTAATAAAACATAATAATGCGGTATCAATTATGAACGTTGTCCGCCATTACTTTCAAATATTGATCCGCAATCCACAATAAATAATATTTGGAAATGGGTTTTTACATAGGCTTTATCTAGAATATATCCAAATGGGAATGGGTATTTCAGAAATATTAACATTTTGTTTTATCTTTAATCTAATGTTTCTTCACACCATATATTGTCATGAAATTGTTGCAATATAGGTTAACATGATCCTCCCTTAATGACCATGATTATATTTTTGATGCTCATATAAGTATATACTAATTTTTCATGTAGCTAGTTTTACTACCGGGGGTTAACGGCATCTTTTTTAATCATAATCATAATTCACTCTACAAATTAATCTTTTCGGAAATACAATGTCCCTATTGCTTTTTTATATATAACCTGACCATAATGTCTCTTACTGGTTCTGCAGGACCGAATTCGTACCGTCCTTCCTTTCTACTGTCGCTCGCAAGGAGTGAATGCAGCGTAGCTAAGTATGTTTGTCAGAAAATCACTGTGTTCTCTGTCTTTTATTCGAGCTAAATCGGCACCAAGCATTTGAATTTAAACTATCCGGTTACATAATACAAGGTTCTTGATTGCCCTAATTTTATTTATAAATTTAAAGCAATGGTGAATATTCATAAATGACCAACCAAGGTGGACCAGCAAGATCTTAAATGAGTTTTTAAGACTTTCATAATTGCATTTCCATGTGCATATGAAAATCATATATTTTCACCATATAATGCTAATGCCAATGCAAAAATTTAAATTTGTAAAGAATATTACTCTTGTCACCTTCGGACAGGTGAATCATTATGATTTTCTTAATTGTGTGTTATGTGCATAATAATAATTGCATGCAGTGTACAAATGACCATCGTGCTTGGTTGATCGGAAATCTGGAAACGTTTCTCAAACGGACTTAGCGTGCTTTGATTTATTTTAAAATTCAGGAGGTTATGGCCAATAGTAGACGGAGTGGTGCACGTTTTCCGGGACGATGGATCACGTTTTGGCAGATTGGTCTTGCACACGTAGTTAACAAACATGTTGTAATTTTGATGCAAACCGCGAGAAATCTCTTCAACCTCAACTGTCTCAAATCACCGGTTGATATTCCCGAAATCTACAAATATCATAACAAATCCCTTTTTTTACCTCTGCAAACTTTTCTGTCTAAATTTAAATCTGCATGAAATACCTGCATGTCATCTGTATGTTACTTAGTCATAGATGACATCGCTGTTAGTTTCTTCACTTAGGCCGAAAAAGGTATCTGACAGATTTCTTTCATTTTCAGTATGTTAAGGAACCTAATAACAACAAATCACGTCGTCGTGACGAGTTTAAATTTTGTTACGATGATATATAAAATCAGATTCTGTAACACCAGCATGAAATGTCAAGGGGAATGATTAGAGAAGTTTTTTGTTAACAAATAATTATAATTTATTCTTAAAACAATCCTCACATTACAATACACTAAATCAAAACAATTACACAGTAAAACAATAAAAATGTACAGTCCAGAGTATCCGGATCCTAGGCTTTTCTAGATAATGGCAACCACTGTCACAGCTCAACAAGTCCTTAAAAACATATAATCCAGATGAACAGTTCACGTAAATCTTCTCAGAGAATAATAGTCCAATGTATTCCCGAAACCAATCTGTTGCAATCCAAAAGTGAAGTTCTGGTAGTAATCCGAAAGGTAAACTGAAGATCGTATAAAATCCGTTACAAATTTCGAAGAATTCTATAAATTCTGCAATTATCGGAAAGGTCCACAAACTGACTCACACTCTTACAACTTGCTTCAAATCAACCGACCTACCCTCTTTTTAACCGGCACTCTCTTTTGTGGAGCATTAATTATTATCGCACGTGAGGGTACACGTCATTTAGATTATCTTATATTTTGCCAATCACAGTATATATATATATATATATTTATATATATTCATAAAAATCAGTTTAACATGTACCTGCTTTTAAAATTCTTGTAAAAGAAATTCGATTCAGCATGTTTTACATATAAAATAAGGAATAGATAACTCTGAATTCATTCGATAAAAATATTAAAGTGTATCTTTAACTTTTTTTATATTATTTATGAAAATGTGTAAATGTTGAATTATTTTATCAAACTGATATAAAATCCATTCATTTTTTTTCCTGTGTCGTTCCTCAAATAAATGATCCATCTGCTTTGTGTAGTCATAATCAGAGGAATCACCAAATATACAATTCGCATTGTCTTCATCTTTTATAACGATTAAAACATTTCGCACAATTTGGAGCACTTAAAAATGTAGCGGAAATATAGGGAGCGTCCATGGCGTTTAAAATGCGTTTGCCGGAGCCAATATGATTAAAATTAATTTCGCTTGAATTGTTTCCTTGATTGAAATATACGGTATATTGACTTGGTACAATAGCTTATTATTTCATTTACTCATGTTTAATCGGGCATGGCAAGCCCACCTAGTACTGGTGATTTATTTGCTGTATGTGATCAGGGTGATTATTATTTAATAATAAATATTTGTATATAACTCGACGTAAACAATTAGTAATGGTATTCTCAAACAGGGCTTCTACTAAATCTGCCCCTCAGTTGTATATTTATTGTTTTGGTATGATCAACCTTTTTTTGTAAAATAGCATATAATCTGGTACACCTTAGCAAAACCGCTGATTCAGTATCTGTGTTTGATATAAGGCCAGAGATGTTTGCTATGGTAATGAACAGGCATTTAATTCCTTCTTTTTTAAGAATGTACTGATGTATCTGATAATGTACACGTACAAACAAGTCCTGATAGGTGAATATATTTTATCCCCTTCATATGAACAAATGTCGTTAATATTGAAACATCATAAATAAATAATAAATATTTACGAAAATTTGATGTCATTAACCAATGTTATAAAAACATTAGCCTTTCCTGTTTTACGAAAATAATGATAAGTGATTTTAAAGTTTATATTAAGTTAGTATATATATACCGGTACTCCGTCAACAAATTCACTTTATGATTGGTGTGGCATCTAACGTCATAGTTATACATCATCATTACGTGATATAGTTGCTCAGGTGGTATAGGATTGCAGACCAGTCTGTATAAGCTCATTCCTTGTCGTCATTGCTTGTGTATAGCTTTTTCCACGTGTTAATTTTACGAAATCAACCCTTTTTATCAATCACATGTATATCACTCTTCGGTTTTGTTTAGCCGTTTGATGATAACTCGAAAAGCAAGAATTATTACAGACCGAACGGAAATATGATTTTGATTTATAAATATCTTTTTATTTTTAACCTTTGAGTTACCGATGATATATATATATATATATATATATATATATATATATATATATATATATATATATATATATTTAGTAGTATAGCCGTGTTATTCTGTAGTTGAAGCGTAAGTAGAGATAAAGAGTGACACCTTTTAGATGGACTAACTCGTTTATTAACACACAAGCTTTCGAAACACACAGGCTTCTTTGTCAGGGGTTAATAAACGTCTATCTAAAAGACGTCACTCTTTATCTTTTACCTATACCTATATATGTATATTAATGGATAATAATTAAACCGACACATGTACGCTACTGGGTGTATGGTGAAAGCATCTTCCGGTCAGCAGCGCTCAGCCAGCTGCGCTGAAAGGAACCTTGCTTTGTTTCGCCGCTCTGACAGTTCTTTTTAAGAATTATAAGAATTTAAGCCCTGGACATAAGTGCAAATAATATTTAACCAATCTCATTTTATTTTGTTCACGTGCTAATAAGGACCCATTCGTCCTAAAGGGGTTTACAATCTTTTATAAGCTTGTTCAGATTCTCGATGCTCTTCTGGCAATGCAAGCTGAATGATCTAAAATTACCAACATATGTGTTTCGGCCGAATCATACGAGTCTTTTAACTGGTCAAGTTGCCTTGTATATTCATCATAAATTGTGAGTGGCCTGATAAAGCAAGGTCTGTGATAGCGTAGCTGCTAGAACCTTGCTATATTGAATATTGGTTTAAACCAGTGTCCATCAGGCACAGGAAGCTGAGGTTTTGCAAGCTCGTATACTACACTATATCGAATATACATTTAGTCAAATACAGTATTACATTTGACTTATAAATTCATGTCTACTTCTCAGTCATAATGCAGCTGTAATGATTGTCTTATAAATTTAAATCCATTAACATTCAGAAAGTTCTGTCTTATTATCAGACCTCCAATATTACTTTTTATCTCTTTCGTAATTACAAACATTTAAAGGTTTCTGGCTTTTGCTGAAATTTTAATACGATTTACATTTTTTTCTGGGGAAGTTGGGGAATAATGTTTGAGTTCTTACATAAATATATATATATATATATATATATATATATATATATATATATATATGTATTGATATGGTTTAGAGTAATTTCTTTTATAATTTGTATCATCGCCACTATCTTCTATCTAAACGTTTTGATATGATGTGTAAGTAATTTCTAAAACTGAATTCAGAATCTTACAATCCATGGCACATACAGTCACAGATATTTGACCTTACCATGAAAACCAATGACCTTAATCGCATATTCATTCAATGGGTAATATTGAGCACAGCAGTTGCGAGCAACCAATCAAGTAACCGATGGCAATGTATAAACAGTCAATCACCTAACAAGCGCAAAATTTGCATAAATTGGGCGACTCTCCCAGAACAACTATTATCTGTACCTGTACCGTGTTCGCCTGTTTTAATTGTTTTTTTTTTGTATAGTGGAGTATAAAGTTCTAGGCCAAAGGTTGACGACTACCAAGTGCCTAATAATGTCTTACCTTATTAGAATTTCGTATGAGACCAATAATCGAAAATATTGAAAAACACTTCACAATTACTGAGATATATTCATCACTAGGGAACAGAGATAAAGCATTTCCAGCTGATGACGTCGTCAGTCAACGAGACGTCATACGTGACTAACTTTCTTGACATCACTGTTGTCTTATAAAGAGCTCTCGCAACCATAGGCATTTAAAGCCTCCTGTGAAGTGGCGATTTTGGGGCTCATTAGGTCAAAGAAGCGGAGCAAATGCACTGGTTTTGTAGTAAAACAATCCTGAATACGTAAAAGCTGTGGTATGGTTTAAATTTGACAACTATATTTATTAATTGTTTAAAAAATTATGATTTCCTACCTTCAGGTCAGTTGACAGAGTAAAATATGTGGTGTTTCTCTTTTTTGCCAGAGCACATATGTTTGACAATTTTAAGTTTTACCTGTTATCTTCATTGATTTCAGATTTACTATTAAGGCAATGACTGAATTCTTTAACTGCCAGGTAATGAGACATTTTCATCATTATTAACAACATATATGATTGTTATTTTGGCTAAATAACAGAACTGTTACATCATTTTCTCGATTGGTGATGAGTGAACAATGAATATTTGCATCAGACCTTATCCTAGTACGATGTAAAATCTCAAGAATATTTCCAACATCTCAAAGATAAAAATATGTAGATTGATTCATAATTTATGTTGTCTAGATTTTATCTAGATATTTAGATATATAAATATATAACTCCTTTGGAACCTGAAGATTTCTTTTCTGGAGATAGGAAATGTATCTCCAATGCACCGTCATTTGTCAAACTTGTGGAACATGGACAACTTAGTCGAGGAAGCTGCCTTGGTATGCAATGATTAACATTAAAGAAAAACATTTTCATAGGAGTGCAGTATTTGACCCCGAGGACGTATTTTTCAGAGCATTGTATAAATTGAATGACACGGAAAACTAAAATGCAATCAATAATCAGAAATAGCCTTTTTATAAAAGAGTTGCATCTACAATCTTTCATTTATTATGATTTATATTTCATTTATATATGTATGACTTGATTTTGCTGTTTGCACATATTTATCGTTTTAGGTGCGAATACTTAGTATGTGGCAGATGTTATAAAAGCAGTCCTTGTTTAAAACAGTTTCCGGACAACCTGGCGTAGGCTAATGAATGATTTTAACTGTAAATATATAAATCCAACAGGTATAAGCCACTTACTCTCCACCCTCTAATATTGTGTACGATGTGAAGGCACTATTTGTACAATCTTTACAACACGATTAATACGGATAAAAACACGAGGCGATCTGTGATAACCACCGAATATTGTATACGCAAACACACTGAAGAAAAAACATGACGCCAAACAGAGCAGTAAAAGCTAAAGTTGTGTAAAGTGCTGGGTAAACCCATGTGTCCTCCTGGCAACTTGGCTGTGAACCTCGGATAAAACCCATCTCACTGCAACTTTCACAAACAGGGCACTGAGTGTCGCAAACGACAGGGCCTGAAGCATTATGGTAAAATATTTATAGAATCTAAAAAAATCAAGACATTTATTTTATGATATAATACAACAGTCTGATGTTGAATATTTTGGCGGTCGGATGTAGATTTAATTACTATTTTAAATATATAATAAAATTTAAAAATTCCATATCCCGTATAAAAGTAATTCTAAAAAAAATTGTTATCTTATACTCTACATATCAATATTCAGCCACATATGCTGAACGCTTATCTGTTCACAAATATAGTTAATGCAGTCATCTGCATATTGAAAGCATTAACTGCCTCTGCCAACAAGGTATGTGTGTGTGTTTGTTCACAAAAAAAACTCGCATAATCAAGAAAAGAATCTCATGAAATTTTCAGGCCATTTCTTGAATTGGCCAATAAGGATCATGTGCCGATTTCAGAACTTCAACAAGGAAATTGCTCAAATGTACATTCACAAATGAACCTGGGAATATGGGCCGAATTAGAGAAGGCAAACACAATTCTGGGAGCATCCCACAATAGGGACCCCAACATGGCGGAGGCTTGCATACCTTAGAATGCAGTTTCTGGTTTATGAGGTGTCATATATATAAGTAAAGTAATTAGTAGACCTGTCACAACAATTTTAGGGGCTATAATTTTAGCTATTATTTTGAAGTTTCTTTACTTTTGCTTTATTGAATTCCAGTCAAACGAATGTAAATGAGGTATATCTCTACTTGCTCCTGATAAATGTAAGGGAGACAAATATAAAGCCTACAGTGATCGTTGATCAAATTTCATATGAATTTGTTACAGACTAACAGTCAATTGGCATGTTGAAAAAACCGTTCCCAAAAGAGTTTTACCTAATAGGCATTTAGAGCCCCTATATCCCTCTAGACAGCCGCCCTGAGGGCACTCTCCATCCATGACGTCACAAGTTTGATTGTTACATTTTCCACATATTTGAGTACAGTTTCTGCCCCATCTTCCTGTCTGACAAACTGTGGCAAAAGTAAGTTAATGTTAATCGCATAATAAGAGTATTTCATGGATAATAAAACACAGGCAACAAATAGCAGTGACATAAAAGTAAGATTTTGTCTCTCTCATTCAAACCGTAGAATTAAGAGGCAAATTGGAAGTGCACGATCTACATTGGGCAACTTCACTTTTGTATAAATAAAAAGAAACACGTGCTTCAGCCATATCTTATGTACGTTTTAAGGCGTATGCAAGAAGAATGATTATATCCACAAAACGTGTCTTAATTTCTGTAGCACTTTTACATCTATTATCCCGAGAATGAACATATTAAATGTTGGTTCAAATATTATTCTTTCAATGCCGTGTTATTTTATAAATAAATAATATGTACGTTGAAACTAAGATATGATACGATCCAAAACATATTATGTCCATGCACTCTTAACTTAATTCGCATACCGTCTTCACACCTGTCACCTCCGTACCCTGGTTGACAAGTACCGGACAGACACGCACCAGTTGCCGGGTGACACTTGCCGTAACACGCACCACATGCTCTCTGACACCGGGTGCCCCACGTCCCGACAGGGCATTCTTAAATACAGATACAGATGGAAATATAACCATAATAATTTCAGCATTCAGAAATTTAATTAACGTTTCTACCATTACAATTGTAACATTGTATCAACCAAACTCTTTATTTCAAAGTAGGTCTGATTTGCTTCGTGCTATGAGTATTTGAACTGAATTAGTTCTCCCATAGTAAAGACGATTTTTCATTCAATATATATATATATATATATATATATATATATATATATATATATATATATATATGCGTTTCCTACTAGAAACAACTACTACTAGGGTGCTCTATGGTATTACACCAGACTTGATTCCTCTATATTTGTATAATTATATATATTTTGTATACATATAAAGAATTTGGAAAAAGTGCATTATCATATGAAAATTGGCTTAAACTTTGATTTCTGTTCTTACCACTGTCTCCATGGTTATCGTTCTTTGAGTAGACGCTGCGACATATTCCTGTGACAGGGTTGCAGTTGCCCTGGTCACATGCAGGACACCTTTGCTTGCAGCCGGATCCCAAGTTTCCCGAGGTACATGCTGTAATACATACATACATACATACATACATATATATATATATATATATATATATTTACTTATTACATATTCGGTGAAATGTGTAGTGTAAAAAAAATAAATCGTGTATTGAGTCAATGCCATGTGCGAGAGCTCTTACGTTCATCACATTTTGATCCCATATATCCGGGTTTGCATCCTCCTTCAGGACATCTACCGTCTTTCAGAGAACATCTTCCTGTGGCGCAGTGACCACAGAAGGCAGCACAAGTCTTCCCATAACGATCGTTAGCACATTCTCTAGACACCTATATTGTCATTTTGTGAAAATGCATCATGCTGATCGACTGATTTTTTTTTCATGGAAGTTAAACTTAAAATCAGTTTATAATAAGAGTATTTAATGTGACATAAAAAACACTTTAAAAATCATCACATACCAAGGTACATTTAACAGCAGCTGGGGGATCTGCACACAGAAACCCATCACCCATTCTCCCACATTCTCTGCCAGTACTTTCGATCTTGGAGCAACCTTTCTGATGTTGTCGAAGACAGTCAGATCCTGCAACATTACTCCCATATCTGTCAACTTGTAATAGCTGATCCTAATTCTTTAAGCTATTTTGAAGCGATATGAGAAGTGTGTGCTATAGGAAACTTCCATTTTGTCAGTTACTTAAATATATATGTTTATTTAATAAGGAAGGGTCCTTAGCAACTTTTATATTATCTAGAAATACCAACAAATACTGCTGGTAACTGAACTGGCTGCACATTTTCCTGAGGGTGAGGTCACGGTCTGAATTATTAAAAGACAATTAAACCAATCATGTAACTTGCTCCTACCTGTACACGCGGTGGTGAAAACAAATCTGTTGCTATTTTTAGATGAACCGTTTTGTGGTGGGAGACGTTACCCAGAATGACCAATCAAATAAAGTCTTGTAAACTTAGTGAGTGTCCGGTGCATTTGTACTTTTTCTTAACGTGTGAGAACTCTTTTGATTTCTGTGCAGTGTTTACTTTTTAAACAAGCGCAACTATTCAAATATGATATAAAACACCATAGGCCAGCTGAAGCTAAGTTTATACTCAACAGTGCCAGAGAGCCGACCCAGGAAGATGTGGCTGCATATTCTTACAAGTCTGTAAACGCCATAAGCGCAGGTATGCAGATGTGTACCAAATACGTATCAGATGAACATAAACATAACTTTAATACCTGTTATATTTGGAAGGTACTCAAACATGAGATGGGGAATGGAACGCAGTTGACGACAGGCAACTTCGGCGTTATTCTCGGTGAAATCTCTGTCACAGACATAGCGCCATTTGCCTGCCTGCCAGATTTGGAGCAGCCCACGGTAGATCATTTGTGTGCTCAGCGTGGATTGATCGTTTTCCTGACAATGAATATAATATCACTTGCATGATGAGTCATACCGCATAATACACCAGAAAATATAAAAATCAGCAATTTTATGCAAGGGGAAGTTTCATACAGGCAAAGCGCATTAAAAGACAAGTGCAAACACTTAAAACGGAAAAAAAATATGATTAAGTATTTCCAGATGCAAATACGATACCAATTATAAAGGGAATTTATTCAAATATACTTTGTACTAAAATATATATTTGCCACGTGCTATTTAGATATGTGTACATTGAATAATGTATTCTCTGCAGCTGTAAAATCCAGTCATGGTAGTCGTGGTAGCCCTCCCACCCTTGGTGTAATCTCCCATTATGACAGAAAGAACAATAGCTCCTTCATAGAATATCTATATTTTTTCTTAAACCCTTCAAATTTATACGACATACATATTTTGGTTACAAAAGTAATTTTGCACAATTTCAAAAATTATTTGTAACCATGATTTAATTTGGTTTGAATATTGAGGACATTTCTATAGGTTACCCGTATTATGATGATATAGTGAGGCCACTGAAGCAAAACATTGAAGGAGAAGCATAATTGAAAGATTATCCAGTAAAAGACAAAGAACTGTAAACTAGATGACTGAATATCGAATTTAAAAGCATGCGTGTTTTAGCACTAAAACTTAGGGGGTTTAGTTAAATCCCCCCCCCCCCCCCCGCGACAAGGCCCATGTCCTACAATATCTCACCGAGTTAAAGGACAAGGAACAAGAGATTTTTACTGCCTCTCCGGGCTTACAGCCTTTGGATCCCAGCCTGCTTTTTGGACAGTCAGAAAGCCGACTTTCGTTTCCTAGGCAAGCGATGGTTTCCGTCCAATAGAGTCCTGAAAGAGAGCATTAAACTTGAGTATTATATATGTTAGAGTGATGAAACAGGAACTTTCATTAAATGAAGATAAATGACAATTCCAGCATATATATTCATCTTGGACCTCCATGACTTTGAAAGGGCTTTTTTCTCCTGCTGCCTTAGTGTGTTAGCAATGAAACTTTTAGTCAAGTTAAATTATACTTATAGATTTACACTGAACATCAAATGTTTCCCCTAACTGTCAATACAATGACACTAATGTCAATAGTATTACAAATGAAAGATTGGGGAATAATTAGACGTCCCCGCTTTCCTTTTCTTATAGTCCGTTTGACCACGTGCTGTCCACTTATTTTTTGTAGAAAATTTTCTTATTATTTTATAATTTTTCAAAATTTTCCGAGAAATCTACATATGAAGGTGACAACCTAATATGGGAATTAAGAAATTTTACAATAAAACCCCCATTCATGTTTTACAACTTTTTTAAAGTCTTTTCACAATGATATGGCAGGCATGATGTGTCCCAGCATGAATATCCATCTTTTAGGTGTTTTTTAAGAGTGTTAACCTGACATCCAATCAGCAGCTGTCAATTGAGGCTGTTTTTGCATGTGACCAATGACCTTGACTGTCATTAATGGGTGTTGATTGAATTCTAATGTTTTCAAATAATTCTCTTTCTTAAATAAATTGTAAGGTAGGTATTTATTGACCTTGTTGAAAATTAGGACCTTTAATCCTCATTTCTACTCTTAAACTGTTTCCCTTGAAATGTAACTTATAGAAACATTTTTAGAGCAAAATACTTGTGGACATGATAGGATGAAACGGAATATAAATGTTTCTTTTTTTGCATTCGTTTATTTGCACGTTTACCGGCGATAAAAATTTACAAACCAGACTCTTTTGAACACATGCTGTGTATTCTGTGCCCGCAAGGGCAATCATTCCATTTCCCTTGCATTTTTCTATAATTTACAGGGTACATTTCTCCGCAATCCTCGTTGTCCCAAACCAATGGTCCGTTGTCAGGCTGACCACTATTCCAGTTGAAGAAACGAACCTAGATAGTAAATAGGTGGCAATAGGTGTTTTGTGTTTACAAAAATTGTTGCTGTTGAGTCTTACAAAAGTATAAGAAATGAGACATCCATGCTTGTTTTAATAATTTAAATGCCCAAGAAGGGGAAGAACTAGTGTTTTATAATTTATAAGTAGAACATGACCATCTGGAAAAAAATTTAAATACATAAATATAACATGAACCATTTTCATTTTCGATTTTAACACTTCATATTACTCACGAAACTTTTTCTACACCAGATAGTATGCAAAGAGTCCTCATCTGTTCCAAAGAAAAATAATCATTATTATAATAATGATAACTATAATCATTTAGAAAAATAATAAAGACAATTTCCTTGATGTATTCTGTTTCCTTTAAGCATGACCTATATCTTCACCAAATAGGACTAACAATATGTTATATTACACAACTTTTACAGAACTAACCCATGAATAGTAGCCAGGTTTTAAATAAACATGTCCAAAGAATATATGCTACATAAAATAAGATTGTATATAAAATTTTGCATTTAAAATAACTGTGTGTTTATCATATGTACCTTACAAATGAGTTCTTTCAAATGGTTTTCAATAAAACGTTTATGAAAAGTAATTTAAAGGTATAGAACGAATGATAAACTAGATATTATCCATTTAAAGAGGACAAATGACACAAGCAGATAAGCTTAATTTGAATTCGGATTCTGATTTGACCAAAACCACCACAACCAGTTTCCAAACTTTGGCAAAAAAAAGACTCTAAACAACAATTGATTTTATAATATGACGTGCTGATTGGCACAAATCAAATGGGTGATTTAAAAAATGAATGCATTGTTCAAAAAAAAAAATATATCGCTATTTCAAAGGAATGTTAGATGCTCATACGATTATTTGCCATCAACTAGTTATTCTCCCTCCTTTTCAATAGAATGGTTATGATTTCTGGCTTATTGCAAACATACTTATGAACCCCTAGTAATTCCCGTATTGAACAGTTCTGATGAAGGATGTATGAACTTGTTTATCTGCACGCTGTTAGGAAACACAATAATGTTGACAAATCATGTAACCTAAGATGACTTGTTGATTGTATGCTAAAGTTTAAAGGTCCCTGGATGCAAAACTCCCGTTGCAAAACTGATATGTCAGACTTGCCTCCAGGTTTCGTTGTTGAATGTGTTTTGACTGTTCTGCCACCAATCCCCCCGGCCCAACAGACAACGTTATAAATATGAGTATACAAACAAAACGAACAGGCTGTGTGCGTTTATGAAAGGTTCAAAGGATTATATTTATTTAATAACTGTAAGGCCTCCCATCTAATGGAAATTAAAATATAAATGTGCCTACTGGTTCTGTTGGACCATATTCGAAACGTCCTTCCACTCTTCTGTCGTTCATCAGAAAATATGTACGGTAGCTGATTATATTCGTCAGAAAATTACTGTGTTCTCTGTCTGGTATCCGTGCTAAATCAGCTCCTAACCTTTGACAGTTACTCCAGTGCTGTTCCCAATTTCCAGATGTAGCCAAGTATTTATAACATGTGCCCTTGAAGTATTTCCATGTGGCTGGGCACATATCTAGGTAGCGATAGCAAAATGTGTATACTGAATATGTAGATAACTGATAAATACATAAATGACTAATGATACGGTGAGACGTATCCTCATAAAACGTATCCTCATAATGCATTATTTTTTTCTCGATAAACATATATGTTTTTGACACAAACGTTGTTTATATATTGTTGTTTATATTTACATTTATGCATGTTATTTATATAGTATTTTGTCGATCGGTTTTGTTTCGTTATAGGGCGAATACTGATTATTTACTGATTGGAGTTTCATTAGCTCACCCATCGTCCTTTGGTTTATTTCATAATCATGTGAATCGTGTTCGGTGCTGGACGTAACGGCACACTTCGTTCGGGAAGTAGCTTCAAGTTTTGCAAAATTTGTCTTGCAGATATAGTTTACCAACATCTTATCATCTTGCCACAAACCGCGAGTAATCTCCTCGACTTCAAGTAATCTCAGGTCACCAGTTGATGCTCCGGATACCTAAAAAGGACACTTTACTCAAAATCGCTATGACAAACAAATGTCTGCGTTAGAGTGATAAGATTAAAGGGATGAGGATTTGAGATCAATGAACCTATCAGCAGACGAAAAGGTTGGTTACTCAGACACCTCGCGTGCATCGATTTTCAATTATTTAAATTTCGTTGGAAATATACCGATTTTGAGCCAACAAAATTTCAATACATTTTTGTTTTGATATTAAATGCTTCTACCTGTTTAGCAATACAGTTATGTTATAAGAATGATAATCTGATCATATATAATTTTTTATCAGACAAAAAATTGATAAAATGTTTGATAAAAATCGCGGTCCTGTGCTGATTCTGATTTTTAGTCCAATCCAAGTTTCCTTCCGCTGAGGTAAAATTTAATCCGGTTAAGTTTGTGCCGGCGGAGAAGGGATGTAAACATACTTTTTAAGCTGTTACTAACAATTTTTAAGTTCTACTGCAAGCGTTTTGTGATCTGGTTTGTTAGTACAATATCGGTTAAAAGTACAAATATTTACATTGGCTTTTACTAGCCGTGTATACGTGACTCTGCAGACATTTAAATCTGACTGATTCACCTAAACGAGTGTGGACGAGTTATACGGGCAACTGCACTCAATCTATCCTGCATTTTATGGATATCGTTGTAAACACCCGGCAATCTTAACCTAAGGCTACGAGTGCTGAACGTACCCGAAAGAAAAACACATGCAAACCAAAAAGTAAATTCCATCTCTATAGTAGCAAGACATTCCCTGTGCTTCGAACAAAATTGGTGCCCAGTAGACATATCCTGTAGGATTCACCAATATGTTGACTTTTCGCAGTTTATTTTTTCTCACACTGTAGGTGTTGCACATCGTAAATTCCACATACATATTTAACCATACACCTGGTAAGACAGTAAGTGATAGCGCAGGTGCCTGTGCCATATGAGGTGTTAGTGAAAATGAGGAATATACTGGGTTCCTGATCGTAATGTACAATTTGGTTCTTGCTCTGTAAAGTGTAAAAGCTCAGGTGGTGGCGTAAATGTGGAGGAAACCGGTTCATGTTACTGTTGTATTTTCTTATAACATGCACATCTGTCTTTCTTCTTTTTGATTGAAGAAAGAAACATGATAACCCTTGACCAACACCAACAGAGAACGTTTCTTCACTAAAGCCGCCACAGTGGTGTATTTTGTACTACAGATATTTTACAATTAACCTTGATAGGTGCAACAAAATAACAGTTATTTTAAATTATCCATGTTATAGTTACTGTGCAATTTTCAAGTATATTTACCTGTCTCGTTGATATTGTCAGAGTGAGTACCACATAGAACATTGCAGGCTTCTTCATGTTTACGGAAACATAAACGTGTCGCAATATGGAAAATGTGAGAATGGTACTCAGAGGCAGCATCGATTAGGTTTAAATGCTTCTTTTTCAGGGCAAGGTTGGGTTACCTTTCATGGTGCATTGACGGTCAATAATTTCGATTATTATTCAGTTATCTCGTGCTCAATCAGTCATGCCGAGCACGCATCATAGATGACGGCTATTTGTCATGTATTGTGATCTTGCAGTCTATGTTAAACATATGCAATGCAAATCTGCTGTCAACTATTCTAATAGTAAAATATTGATTGGCATTGGGAGAAATGTTTGAATTTTTCTTTTTCATTAGAGTATTGACATGAGTCATGTTTACATCGAGAACATTTAACACCAGTGTTAATCTTAAGGAGTATAGGGATTTAAGTTATACATGAAAAACGACCATAGACTCTTGACAACTTATAAGACTATTATTTCTGTTTGTGGTTCATATTCAATACCTGAAAAACAATAAAGATTCTTTTATGAAACATGTCTCTTTGAGATTATTGTTACCTGGAACATATTATGAATACACGTTCGCTCGCCAATTAGACTATTTCTATTTATGATTCTTATTGCCAGGAAAATTTATGAGAAAAAGAAAACACATTCGCCCGCCAATTAAATTATTTCTACCTGTGGTTCCTATAAATTACCCGACTTGGAGAAATGATTTATTTACCTTCATGACAAAATACGTTCGTCCACCTATTTTTCGGTGTTGTTAATGCTGGCTTAATTGAGTATATGCAGAATTCCATTCCAGTTTCGGGTTACCTGACAGAGCAGAAACCCGTTAATCCTGCCGTCAACCATATTTTGAAATGATTTATTTACCTTCATGACAAAATACGTTCGTCCACCTATTTATATAATTAAGGATAATTTGAACATTTTTTTCACCATATCTCAAAACGAATATATATATGTTCAAACGGAAC
Source organism: Sipunculus nudus (assembly GCA_026874595.1). Lineage (NCBI taxonomy): Eukaryota > Metazoa > Annelida > Sipuncula > Golfingiida > Sipunculidae > Sipunculus > Sipunculus nudus. Next base: position 28,689,734 of record CM049311.1, on the reverse strand, counting down.
TTCTTTTCGTGCAAGTGTATCTTGTTTGGTTTAGCTGGAGCAAATATGAGATGGTATGACAGCAGTTTTTTTTCGGTGTTGTTAATGCTGGCTTAATTAAGTATATGCAGAATTCCATTCCAGTTTCGGGTTACCTGACAGAGCAGAAACCCGTTTACCCTGCCGTCAACCATATTGTGTGGTACACTCAGTAACATCCGAAAGGCGCACTCGTCTGTGTGTAAAACACGATTGTAGGACACAGTCTTTCCATTTAGACTGCTGAGCGCTCATCCTGGGTGTTGTCCTATACCGTGAATAATTACCTTGAATAATACCTTTCCTTGGCTGAGATTCATACTCACAATCTCCCGGCTTTGAGCATGGTGCCCTTCCCCTAGACCACAGAAGCCTTCTAAGCTATAACAGTTCTACTGTTTTAACTTTTGTATTCAATAAACAAATTAATCTTGAGGTAAGAAAGTCGAAAATACATTGCAGAACTGATGGAATAGTGAAATGTTTGACAAAAAAAAAGTCTGCCACTACAATTTTGGAATTATGGATTGGATATAAGATAGATGGCATTTTATATTCAAACAATAATTAACAAAGGACCGACTTCCTGCTTTGCTTGGTGACATCTTCGTTTTCGACATCAAATTTTCTTCACTTACACTTCAGACTAACACGGCTGCACAATTACGATAAAAGCACGAGGCCATCTCCGATAACTACCACGTGATATAAGCTAACACATTGAAGAAGATCATATTTTATAGCAGAAACATATTTAATAGACCAGGAGCCAACACGAGGCATATATTAAACGTAATTATTAGCGATAAAAGCTATAACCACCGAATAAGGTATAAGCCACATATTGAAGAAGAAACAAACCGTTGATCAACCTTCATATGAATATGTTATAGAACAGCTGCCAACACGAAGCATATATCAAACGTGATTAATAGCGATAAAAGCACGAGGCTATCTCCGATAGCCACCGAATATTGTATAAGCCAAAACATTGAAAGAGAAACATGATGCCAAACAGAGCAGTAAAAGTTAAAGTTATGTAAAGCGCAGGGTAAACCCATGTGTCCTCCTGGCAACTTGGCTGTGAAGCTTTCATATATCCCATTTCACTGCAGCCCTCACAAATAGGGCAGTTAGTGTCGCACGTGGCAGGGCCTAGAACATATTGATAATTTTTGTTACCAAAGTTAATGGTGTCTTCTATATAATGGAAGGGAAGCATTAATTTTATAATCTATCATCTACGACGACAAATATTTATGGAATTAATCAGGGGCAGACCGTTCATCAAATTTCATATGAATATGTTATAGACTCGCAGCCAACATGAGGCGTATATAAAACGTGATTAATAGCGATAAAAGCACGAGGCTGTCTCCGATAACAACTGTTGTAATACCACCAGAGTTTCACCTAGTTGGCATTTAGAGCCCCTATATCCTTCCAGACAGCTTCCTTGAGGACACTCTCCGTCCGTGACGTCACAAGTTTGATTGTTACATTTTCCGCATATTTGAGTACAGTTTCTGCCCCACGTTCCTGTCTGACAAACTGTGGAAAAATGAAATTAATATTTATCACGTAATAATGTGTTCTTTGGGTAATGAAACACAGACGACAAATAACAGTGACATAAAATGTAATCCAAAGATTTGGTCTCTCTAATAAAACCGTAGAATTAAGAGGAAAATCGAAAGTGCTTTATCACTTTTGTATTAAAAAAAATGTTCCACAGCCATATCATTTGTACATATTAATGATTATGCACGAAGAATGATTATATCAACAAAACCTGTGTCTTTCCTCAAAAATTTGTCTGTTGCACTATTACACCCATTGTTCCGATAAGGAACATATTAAATGTTTTTTCAAGCTTTATTATTATCAATGCCGCGTTATTTTGAATAAATAGTACATGCATTCAATCTAATATTTGTTCCGATCTTACACATATAATCACCACCATTTTCTTGAAACCATACCTTCCTCACACATATCACCTCCGTACCCTGGTTGACAAGTACCGGACAGACACGCACCAGTTGCCGGATGACACTTGCCGTAACACGCACCACATGTTCTCTGACACCGGGCGCCCCACGTCCCGACAGGGCATTCTTAAATACAGATACAGATGGAAATACAACCACAATAATTTCAGCATGAGGCTACCTGAAATTTAATCAACGTTTCTTATATCACAATGTATTATTATATCATTATAATTGTTCCACTCAAACAGAGCCAGGAGAGGAATAGTCAACAAGATATCCAGAATTTTCATGTCTTTAGACAGCTTGTAAATATATAACTGAGCATATGTTTAGATATGTTTGGAAAAAAAACTAAACATAATCCATTTTTTCAGGAGATCTACTTATGTCGCACAAAGCACCGGTATGTCCATCCTGACAAGTATTGCCTGAACAGTCGCCGAAAGTAATATTACACTTCGGGGCTAAACACATTTACTGCATTCCTGGTTGCAAGCGGGTCCCAAGGAACTGTTCCTGCAAGCAGTTCTAAACCTCTGTATCAAGCAAACTTATTTCCGAGTAAGTCTGATTTGCTTAAAATTGTTGATGAGTACTGAACTTAGTTTCTTAAGACGGTTTCTCTTTAAAATACTAAGTATATATTAAGAATTTGGAAAAGGTGCATTATCATATAAAAGTGGCTTAAATATTGATTTCTTTTCTTACCACTGTCTCCACGGTAACCGGCCTTCGAGGAGTCGCTGTAACATTTTCCTGTGACAGGGTCGCAGTTGCCCTGGTCACATTCAGGACATTTTTGTTTGCAGCCGGATCCCCAATTACCCGAGGGACAAGCTGTAATATGCAATATATCCTTTTAATACTGTTATAATTTTTATTTTAAATCATATCTGACACTATAATTAGAACTACTTTTACAGTTAAACACCTGTATTATTTGTACAGGTGCCAATTCTCAGAATGTTTTATCAAGATTACATGTATGCATAGTTCTGATTATTTTTCAATAAATTTCTCTGTTAATTAAAGGAAAGAGAACATTGCTTATTGTGATAGAGGTTTATTTCAGTACAAAGTCGAATAAACCGTGAAAAAATAAAGCATTCATCATGTATTCACCGTAAATGTAATCAATACTTTTCAGCTTTATATTTTCTGTGACAAAAGTCAATGCCATGTGCGACAGGCCTTACGTTCATCACATTTTGATCCCATATATCCAGGTGCACACTCTCCTTCAGGGCAACTAACTTCTGTCAAAGAACAATTTCCTGTGACGCAATGACCACAGGGGGCAGCACAAGTCTTTCCATAACGACCATTGGCACACTCTCTTGACACCTTAATTGTCATATATAAAAAATGCATAATGTTGATCGACTGATTTCATTCATGGAAGTTTAACTTAAAATCAGTTTATAATAAGAGTATTTAATGTGACATACAAAAACACTTTAAAAATCATCACATACCAAGGTACATTTAACTTTAGCTGGTGGATCTGCACACAGAAACCCATCACCCACTCTCCCACATTCTCTGCCGGTACTTTCGTCCCGGGAGCAACCTTTCATATGTAGTCGAAGACCATTAGATCCTGCAAAATTACTCTTGCAAAGTATTTGCCCGTGTGTAATAACCTAACTTCCATTTTGCCAGTTACTTAAATGTATATGATTATTTAATAAGAAAGTACGAGTCCTTAAGATTCGAGTCCAAGTCCACCTTCTTCGGGTCCAAGTCATTTGAAACTCGAGTTTAAAGTCCGAGTCCATGACATCTTCATAAAAGAAACTTTAAGAGGATATTTTAGATAATCATGCAAACTTTATATAAGTTTGCAAGTGCCCTTTACTTGAATGTTTAAGTTTTTTTTCGTAATATTCTGTTTGTAGTTCGTCCATATGCACAAGCTTAACAAACTATAACTTCTTTCCTACTAGACTCAAGATGGAATCGGCCTAATTGCTCGAGTCCTTTCCTCCGAGTCCATGTCCGAGTCCAGGACCCTCGAGTCCAAGTCTGAGTCAAAGTTCTTAAAAAAAAATGGCTCGAGTCTGGAATCGAGTCTAAGTCCTTACTCGATTCCTACATCACTGTAAACAAGCGCACCTGTTCAAATCTTATGAAAAGTAAGCCAGGGGGCCAGCTGTAGCAAAGTCTATACACAGCCGAGCCGGAACCCCGACCCAGGAAAATGTGGCTGCATATTCTTACAGGTTTGTAAACGCCATAAGCACAGGTATGCAGATGCGTACCTCATACGTATCAGATGAACAAAAATTTAATTGAATACCTGTTATTTTTGGAAGGTACTCAAACATGAGATGGGGAATGGAACGCAATTGACGACAGGCAACTTTGGCGTTCTTCTCCGTGAATTCTTTGTCACAGACATAGCGCCATTTGCCGGCCTGCCAGATCTGAAGTAGTCCGCTGTACATCAAACGTGCGCTAAGCGTGGATGGGTCGTTATCCTGTCAAGAATATAACATCATCTGCATGAAGAGTCATATCGCATAATACACCCCAAAAAATCACCAATGCAGCGATTTTATGCCAGGGGGATTTCATATGCGAAAAGTGCATTTAAGGGCAAGCTAAAACACTTTAAATGGAAATGCAAATAAGATGAAGTATTTTCAAATGCAAATACGATACCGGTTATCTGTATTTGATAATCAAATGTTTTCCCCTCTTAAAGTTACATTTTAAAGTTCCTTGTACTCTGCATTTAAATACAAAAGCGACTTTTTCCAAATGCAAATACATTTAAACCTAGTTTATGCCAGTCGTAAAGTAAAGGCCTTGTATTTTTAAAGATAATAGGGAGAAATCCATCCCATCCCAGGTAAAAGCTCTCCTAATGATAAAGAGGACAATAGCTCCCTCATAGAATAACTAGATTTTCTTCAATCCCATCAAATAAACAAGGCATTCATATTTTGGTTACAAAAGTAATCTTTGCCCTATTAGAACATCATTTGCAATTATAATTCAGATTTGATTTGAACATCATAGACCATCTATAGGGTAACAGTATCCAGGCAAATATGAAGAAACTATAAATGGATGACGGAATTCTATAGAATTCGCTATAATCAAAATTATGCGTGTTGTACCCCTAAAACATAGGGTGACGGGTGACCCCCCCCCCCCCCCCCCGCAACAAGGCCCATGCCCTACAGTATCTTACCTGTACCAAAGACAGAGAACAAGAAATTCTCACGGCCTGTCCGGGCTTACAACTCTTCGATTTCATCCTGCTTTTTGGACAGTTTGAAAGTTGGGTTTCGTTTCCTAAGCAAACGATGGTTTCCGTCCAATAGAATCCTGAAAGAGATCATTAAAACGGAGTATTATATCTATGAGAGTGAATCAGCAAGAAGTTTTCAAAGAATAAAGATAAATGATATTTCATTATTTCATTTATCTTTGGTTTCCACCACTGTGTCTTGTATCAGGGTTTTTTTCTCCTACCGCCTTGGCCTGTTTTAACTTTTATTAAAGTTAAAATATATTTCCCTATATACACTGAAGTGCCAAGGATTTCCCTAAGTGCTGAGGAATCAGTGTAAATAGTGCCGGCCTTTAAGCATGAAAATTTGGGAAATGACTGGAAGTCACTGCATTGTGTTTCTTTTCCAGATAAACTCTGAAGTACCAAGGGTTTACCCAAGTGCTGAGGCAATGAGTGTAAATAGTGCCTGCCCTTAAAAATGAAAGTTTGGGAATTGATTGGATGTCACTGTATTGCTTTTCTTAGATGATTTATTCGGGCGAACTGTCGTTTATTTAGATGGTAAACAGCGCTAGAAATGTACAAACCTGACTCCTTTGAACACATGCTGTGCACTTTATTCCCGCAAGGGCAATCATTCCATTTCCCTGGCTTTTTCCTGAAATGTACAGGGTATATTTCTCCGCAATCCTCGTTGTCCCAAACCAAGGGTCCGTTATCAGGCTGACCACTATTCCAGTTGAAAAAACGTACCTAGATATTAAATGAGCAATATAAGTTCTTTCTATTCGCTAAATGTTGTTGCTTTATATTCTTCTTTTAACTTGCATGGGAAAGAAATTAGACAAGCATGCTTTTCATATTATTTAAATACCCAGGAAGGAGAACAACTTTTCCTTTCAAATTTGAAAGTATAACATGACCATCTGAAAAAAAAATGTTAGTTTACTTGAATACAACATGAACCATATTTATTTTCGATTTTAACACATCAGATTACGCACGAAACTATTTCTAAACCAGACAGTGTGTAAGGAGGCCTCACCTGTACAGAGGAATAATAATAATAATAATAATAATAATAGTAATAATATGGATATAATGATAAAGACCAATTTGCTGGGGATTTTTAAGCATGACCTTTATCTTAAAGAATATGTGCTACATAAAATCAGATTGGATATAAATGTTTATCAACTGTAACTTACTAATGAGTTCTCACAAACGGCTTTCAATAAAACGTTTATGAAAATTAATTCAAAAGTTATAACACGAATAATAAATTAGATATTATCAATTTAAACAAGACGATTAACACTAGTAGATAAGCTTGATATGAATTAATATTCTGATTTGACCAAAACCATTCCCTCCAATTTGTAAACTTCAAAACGAATCTAAATAACAATTGATTTTATAAAACGAAACGTGGTGACTTAAATGTGCATGAGTGAAGAAAACATATGTATATTATGTGACATATGTTTTCTTCACTCATGCACATTTAATATGCAAAATGTATATTATGTGACATTTTGCATATTTAGTTGTTCTTTAGAATAGCTCTCATAAAGCCTCTGTGATGGCTGTATGAGCTTGTTTATCTACAAACTGTTAGATGACAAACGGAAAAACCGTTCAAAATAAGGATGTCGGTTGCATATTTGATGAAGTTGGAAGGTAACTAGTTATAAAACGCCCTCTGGAAAACTCTTATTCGACTGATATGGCTCCAGTAAATATAAAAAAATGTAGATATAAAAACCTGGATGGGGTAGAACTGGTGTGATCTGGCTTTGAATTATAAAAGGTTCAGGGAATTGTCCTCAGTTAACAGATATAATATTCAAATCTAATCAAAATTATTGTGCAAATGTGTCTTACTGGTTCTGTTGGGCCATATTCGTACCGCCCTTCCTGCCTTTTGTCGTTCATCAAGAAAAAAGTACGGAAGCGGATGATATTTGTCAAAAAATTACTGTGTTCTCTGTCGGGTATTCGTGCTAGATCAGCCCCCAACCTTTGGCAGTTACTTCGGTGTTGGTCCCATGTAGCAGGTGTAGTCAAGTATTTAAAGCACGTGCCCTTGAAGTAGTTCCAATTGGTTGGGCACATATCTGGAGAAACGAAAGTGAAACAGGTAGTTAGTGGGATAAATGATGAAATTATTACTGACGATGCACTGGAGAGAAGTATTTATAACATGAGTCTTTAAAGTATTTCGAGTTGCTTGGGCAAATATCTGCGGTAAGGAAAGGAAAACAAGTATATTTTAGTGTGTATAAAGGTTTATATATTACTAATAATGAACGGGAGAGAAGTATTTATAACACGTGCCCTTTAAGTATTTCCATGTGGCAGGGTGCTTATCGGGTGGGGTGGGGGGGGGGGTGATATGATATGTATACTTTTGTTGAATAATATATGGTGAATAAAAAGATAAACTTCCTTATAATAATTGAAGAACAATACTTATCCTCACCAAGCATTATAGTTTCACGTATATTAGTATGTATCACATGTTATTGATACAATTGTGGTTTTTATATTTTCTTTATATTTACATGTTGCATATCTTTTATGTTGTTTATGTTATATTTTATCGCTCAATATTGCTTCAATGTACGACGAATACTTATTATTGAGTTTCGTTGATTGATTTTTTATTGGCCTTTCCTTATCGGCGCATTATTGTTTCACGTAAATTAGTGTGCATTACATGTTATTGATACAATTGTGGTTTTCATATTTTCTTTATATTTACATGTTGCATATCTTTTTTTTTTTGTTGTTTATGTTATATTTTAACGCTCAATATTGTTGAAATGTACGACGAATACTTATTATTGAGTTTCGTTGAATGATTTTTTATTGGCGTTTCCTTAGCTCACCAATCGTCCTTTGGTTTGTTTCATAATCCAGTGATTCGTGTTGGGTGCTGGATGTAGCGGCGCACTTCGCTCGAGAAGTAGCTTCAATTTTGTCCAGATTTGTCTTGCAGATGTAGTTAACCAGCATTTTATCATCCCGACGCAGACCGCGAGTAATCTCCTCAACTTCAAGCAGTCTCAAGTCACCACCTGATGCCCCTGAAACCTACAAAAGACACGTTACTAAATGATGCCTTTTATGATGAAATAAGGCCCATGTTAAGCTCAGATTCCTTATGTGAGGAATGGGACATGCGTAATGAGGAATGCGTGTGGAGAAATACCACATGTACCGGCACGGCAGCACTCATGCTTTTTCTGTGTGTTGCTCTTGGATACCATGCGGAACCGGCAAAAGTCGCTACATGTAAAGATTCATTTTGCCTGATACACATTCCGCATTCCGGATTCGCGCATAAAGAATCTCACCTTATTTATTTATTCAATACCAATTTTATCCACATTTCGCATAACACATGCGGGATCCACATACTGCACATAAGGTTTCTTAGCTTTTTAGTGTGACAAACTGAAAAGACAAGAACTTGAAATCCATGATCACATTTCATTATAAAAAATACTTGGTTTCTGGTGCACCTTGCCAGTAAGGTAGAAATTTACAGAATTGCGCCAATAAAATTTCGATACAATCTTATTTCGGTATAATGTGCACAAATCACAAATGGAAAAAAGGATTTTTTAATAATCATCCTAGCGCACTGATTTCTGTTTTATACTTATATATAATAATCAAAATTATCAGAAAAACAGCTTTCAGTTCAACCCAATCACTTTTCACTGATATAAGTTTAAATCCTATTATGTTTGGGATGTACACGTGCTAGAGTGTTACTTACTATGCACACGGTCTATTGTAAGCTTTCTACGAATGTTATTGTTATCAGGGTATCTTTTGTAAATTTCAACTTCTTTAGCCTTTCTTTTACTATCCGTGTAAGCTCTCTCCATGACTAAGTAGACATTTATATCTGACTGATTGACCCAGGCCATACAGGAAACTGCATACAATGGCCATCTATCCAGCATTGCATCGATACTGTTGAAAACATATCTTAACATAAGGCTATGAGTGATGGATTTACATAAAAAGAAATCACGTGAACGTGCATACTAAAGCGTATACATTCCCTGTGCCCCGAACATGTCGTGTACATGTAACCCGTAGGAGACAAGCCGTACGGATTTACAAATATGCTGAATCTTTTACGGAACTTTTTATGCAAATTGGAGTTATTGCACATTGTGATGTACACATACATATCTATAACCATCGGTTAGAGGAAGAACAACGTACTGGTGCCATATGAGGCGATGATGAAACGACGAAAATACTTGCGTCCTAATCATGTGGATCTCGACCTTGCTCTGAATGCTACTCCATCAAATGCCGCTATATCTTTACCCAAACTCTGCCCACTACATTTCTCTAGATTTAATTTAACCCGCACTATTATACCACATTTTAATATTTCTAGGGGTTCATGATACTGTAGTAATTTTTCATAACTTTCATATTTGTCTTTCTACTTTTTTGATTATCACGGAACAGAGAAACATAACCACACTTGATCAACACAGAAACAATTGCCAGTAAATGAGAATTCACAGATAACATTTCTTCCCTAAAGCCGCCACAATGGTGTACTTTATACTACAAGAATTATTGCTATTTCCCTTGCTAAGTACTACAAAATAGCTGTAATTTTAAATTAACAAAGTTATAAAACCGATGCAATTTTCAAGAATATTTACCCGTTTGCTTGGTATTGTCATAATCAGAGACAGTATCAGATAGATCGCCGTCTCCATTTTGACGGAGACGTGAATATTTCGGAAAATGGAGAATGTAATAATGGTGCTCGGAGGTAAAATCGATAAAATAAATACTTTTTTTCCAGGGCAAGGCAGGTTTAAGGTACATTCCATGGTGCATTGACGGTCAACAATCACGATTAGTAATCAATTTTCTGGTGCTTATCAGTCATGCCGAGCACACATCGTATATGTCGGTTATCTGTCATGTGCGATAATTGTGATTGGCAGTATTTGTAAAACATATGCAATATAAATATGTTGATAATCAAGCTAAATTAACAGCGCATGATAGAAAAATATCAATAGGCATGAGGAGAAATGTTTGTAATATTTCTTTTTCATAAGAATAATGATACGGAGCAAGTTTTCATCGCCAACATTAACCTTGAACCAATTTAAATCTTAAGGATTATCGGGATTTAAGCCATACATAAAAATGACCATGGATGATTGACCATATATAAGACCATTATTTCAGTTTGTTGTTCATATTAAATACCTGAAAGATTCTTCAGTTTCTTTTATGAAACATGTGAAATAAGGACACCTGTAATTCAGTCATTATTGCATAATAACGAGTTGTATTAAATATTTCTCGTTATGATTCTAAATTCCGGGTGTAATTAGGTAAAAACATTCTCCCGCCAATTAAATTATTTCTGTTTATAATTATTTTCACTGGTAGAAATTCTGAAAAACTGGTTCGTCCTCCATTTTTTTTTTCTGTTTGTGGTTCTTATCAAATACCTGACTGGGGAAAATAAATCATTTCAATTCATGAAAATTATTAAGGATAATTTGGGCATAATTTCACCATATCCCTTAAAGAATACATATGTTCAAAGGTACCATATGTAACAAGTGTATCTTGCCTGGTCTAGCTAGAGCAAAAATTAAATGGTATGGCAGGAGTTCTTTTTCTTTTATTTTTTTTTCGTTTTGCTCGCGGTAACGGTCCCCCATCTGTTAATGTTTGCTTTACTTAGTACTATGCAGAATTCCATTCCAATTTCAGACTACGTGACAGGGTGGAAAACACGTTTCCCTGGTGTCATCCATGCTCTGTGGTCTTAGGTGTTTAACACTGAGTAACACCCGAAAGGTGCACTCGTCTGTGAGTAAAACACGACTGTTTGGTACAGTCATAATTCCCTTTTAACCTGCAGAGTGTTCACACTTGGTGGGGGCCTATACCGTGAAAAATCTCACCGCTCCTCAGCTGAGATTCGAATTCAAGATCTTCCAGCTTTGAGCATAGTGCTCTACCCTTAGACCGGTTAATGTATGACAGTTTTCCTACCTTCACTTTTTTAATAAATACCCCAATTAATCTTGAGGTAAGAAATTCGAAAATACATTTGCGGAATTATAGGAATGTTGAAATGTTTGACAGATTAAAGAGCCTGTTACTTCAATTTTGGAATTACGGTTTGGTTAAAATTTATGGCATTTTATATATCAAAATACTATTAACCCACGTTGGTTCATTTCTTTAGATACACAGCTTTCTAATATATATACTAATTTTTTATAAAAGGTCTTGTACAAATAGTTATTATAACTAATCGCAGCACTCGACTGTCCATGCATGCATGCCCCTCTTTAAAGTATATGACATCTAAGATTGGTCTGAAATTTGTTAGCACATGTCCTCCGAAAAAGATCGACTAATCAGCATTTAAAACTTCACAGCAACAGCTGGAACTGTATTTGAAATAGGTAATACCTGTAAAATTAATTTGATTTAATACTGGACTAATACAATTTATATACTTGATTTCTGCCAGATCTGAAATTCAATACTGAATATGCTGCCTCGGCCTTAGGGACCAATCAGCATCAAATATTTTAGAGCATTTGCATGAAACGGCTTTTGAGTAATGTGACCGAAAAGAGCCTGGCGCCATATTGGGTTTTTATGGGTTTGAAATTTAATAGCAGTATGGTTCTCAGGCACCTTTTTTCAGAAATCAGTGCGTGCAGGCGTTATTTTATTTTTTACCTTTTTGTGTATGTCTCAATAAAAATGTCATATGATCAGGAATAGCATGAAAATAATGGGGTTTTTTTTGCTAAACAGGTAAAAGCAATACATAACAAAGGAGAGCTTATCAAAATTGTATATCTTCGTGAAAAATAAAATCAAAATCAAATTTTTTTTATGCGGGGGGAGGGGGGGGGTTACAATTGACACGGACGGTGCCTGAGGACAATACCTTTTATTTTTTCGGCCTAAAGAGGACATTTTGAGGCACCTGTCACATAAACAATGAGGATTTTCTGTTGGGGGTTCGGGGTATATTAACGTGTTGCCGGTGTAATAGACCACGAATACCCCCCCGCCCCCCCCGCCCCCTTATTCTATACCCAGGTATAAACGGGCTAAGCTAGTTCATACGCCGGGGGATATTCTGGCCCAGTCTATTTATACCCCTCTAGGCTGGATTATACCCCCTTGTTGCTTCTAATACCTGATATATTTGAATAAAACGACAAATACTTAATTTTATATGGATGGGCTTCCCACTTTTTGGTACTTTTCACATTTACATCTGAGATCCCCCCCCCCCTCCCTTGGCTAAAATCCTGCGCACGCCCTTGGAAAAGGTCCAAAATATTATGATCACGACCCACCCAGAAAAATTCCTGGATACACCCATGTATGCATGCACTTGTTGATTATGTGATAAAAAAAAGAACTTTTGTTTAAAATAATAGCTAATCTTCTGTCAGTTTTTATGTTATGGGGTGATGAATTCTACTTCATTTATGTCAGTATATGTATGCTTGTAAGCTTTGTCCTGTATGAATCTAACTCCGTTTTGCATGCATGATATCATGCAGGTAATTATTAAAATGTTTAAGTAAGCACATCGCCCTGTATAAACAGCATTTGTGTATCGGGATTAATTATATGACCTCTTTGGGGCTTCTCTGTTATTAACTCCTTTGGGGGTTTCTCTTTGTGTTGACTTTTTAAGGCTTCTCTGAGGCTTTACTTCTATGGGAGCTTCTCTATGAGATCGTGGTTTCTTTTTGGGGTTTCCGTGAGGTGGTTTCCTGGGGAAGGAGATTCCGTGAGGTGTGGGTGGGGACGGGGTATGGGGGCTTCTCTGAGAGAAAGTGGTTTCTCGGGTCAAGCTAGGATATACATGTATAAGATAAACCATTGACAATAATTATGTACCAAGCATGGATGAGACGACAGACAACCAAATTGTTGATTTCGACACCTCTTCAGAGAAAAAGTATCTAGGATTCATATACATGTACTAATTACCTCTTGGAAAAGAACGTATCGACGCAAAATCGAAAACTTGACAACTGGTGAAGCCATTTACGGTGTCTGGACAACCGGGCGGATACAGAATGTGTTTAAACTGTGCCATGACAATTCAAGTAATGGTGGACATTACGGACGAGACAAGACGTTGGCGAAATTCTCAGAGCGTTACTAATGGAAAGGTAAGTTTATCTCATCTTACCCGCATGAAGTCTATATATTATTTCTGAAAGGCATACCATTTTTTTATTTGATTTTAAAATGTGGGTTGGGTTTTTATCAATTTCAAATTATTACGACTCCTTGTTAGTTTGTTTACAGAAGTTAGTTGATAGCAAATTATACATTTAGGCTAATTACTCAAATATCCAGATGCTTCATGTAACCAAACAAGATCGTTTCCTGACTTTAATTCATCTTTCTACTTCCCAACTTGGGTCTATTTCCAAACAATGGCTTGTGTGTTACATGCGGTTATTTTCGATTATGGAGTAAAATATATTTGCCTAACCTAAAAGGTTTAAGTATTTCAAAAGGTATATTTATGGTCAATTTTATTCTCATAAGAGCCCATGTGAATGTTGCCCTGAAGTTTTAACCCCCCCCCCCCCCCCAGGAAATCTATAGATTTAGTTAATCAATATTTATTAGGGACTACGGCATGACACAGAAAAATAAAAGAAAAACTGTTAAATCAGTTTGATGTAACTATGTTATTAATATATAACAAGGACTCTTACTAAAGCACTAAGGCAGACAATCAATCTCTCAGGGTGGTGGGCCGGTCAGTGTTTGAATTAATTGGCAGGCCGTCTTAATCTGGTTATCTCTTATGCATGAGCCCGCACATCAAAGACTGTCGTACATCGGCTGACTAGGGCCGGGGTAGTTAGCAGGGGCAATTATGGACATTACCTGTAACTAGTTGCAATTAGCCGAAGCTGGACTTTGTTTCAAATAATCCACAGTATCAGTTGTTAATGTTTTAGTAAAGCGGCGAATTATATTTTTTTTATATTATGATTGAAAAATAAACACGACCGATGATCGATTATTAATCGATTACTTTATTTACTTTCTTTTTTACCTTGAAATCTTTTGTAAACTGGAACCTAAATTTTGCCCCAATATATTGTATGATATGTACATCAGTATTCACATTGAAACCATCAATCCACCCGCATCCAAGGTCGACTTGGTGTCATACGATTGTTGGCTGTTTTGATGCTGTCCGCTGCTTTGTGTTCGTATATCTCTCACAGGATTAGAGTCTTTGTATGTATATGCATAATCGTTTATAATCGATTATGCAAAAATTGAATTGATTTAATCGATTTTAAAAGAAAACGACCAATGATCGATTTAATCGATAAATCGGCACACCACTAATATATACTCCGTTTTGAATTGACGTTTTCAAATGTCGATTTGATCACAACTATATAGTATATAGTTTATATATATATATATATATATATATATATATATATATATATATATATATATATATATATTTATATAAACACTTGATCTGCTTTTTACAATTTGACCGTTCATTTATTTGTAATAAGAGTAACTATTAAAATTAAAAATTCATATGAATAATTTGTTATATTTCATGAATGAAATCTAATGTGCAGGACTACATACACTATTGCCCGAAGTGCGTGCAGCATAACCCAAAACTGCTAAAGGAAGCGCCACCACCAAACCCGATTCCTTTGCCAAAAAGGTTTGGAGCATATTTGGCACTGATTTGGTAGGACCGTTACAAGAAACTAGCCGTAGGAATAAGTATATTGTTGCCATGCCCGATCATTTTTCTAAATGGACAGAGGCTTCTCCTATTCCTGATTAAATTGCTAAAAGCGTCGCTGAATTTGTCTATAGAGTTGTGTGTTGAATTGGATGCATGTATTCTTTGCTGAGTGAACAAGGGTGCGTGTTCGTTAACCAAATCATTAACCATTTACTGGACAAGTTTGGGGTGGACCATCGAATATCATCGGCCTATCACCCACAGACAAATGGTCAGCGAGAACGCGACAACCGGAAATTAAAAACAGCACTGGCAAAGCTAGTTTCGAAAGAGCGTGACAACTGGGATACACTTCTTCCTGGTGTTTTGTTTTCCTATACCACACCTCTGACCACGCATCCACAAAATGTACACCCTTTGAGATGATGTGTGGCAGGAAAACTAGGCTGACAGGAGATGCCACTTCTTACTCTTCTCACGCTGACCTTCTATACATAATATGCAGGACATCAGGGAAAACATCAACACTAAGACGGCCACCAACATCGGGAAAGCACAGGAAAGACAGATGGGCAACTATGACCGACATCATAACAGCAATAAAGATATTGAAGTGGGCACTTACGTTTACATGAAGAACGGCCGACAGGTTCATCGAATGGGCTCGAAATAAGAACCGCTTTGGACAGGACGATATACTGTATTCGAGACGTTATCCAAAGGCCGAGTTCGAATACAGAACTGTTTATCTGGGAAGAAACATTAGAACACTTACCACGCTGCCAATCTAAAAGTGTTCATTCCAAGAAACCTTGAACAAGCAAATGATCAAGTCCCGGAACAATCAGATGACCCAGTCCCGTAACAAGCAGATGACCCAGCCCGTTAACAGTCAAATGAACCAGCCCCGGACCAAACCTCCGATCCATCCCCTGACCAAACCTATGATTCGAACTCAGAACAAGTATCTCTTCCAACTTGTGAAGAAAGACTTGATTGAGGCTCCGATTCAACATATGAGACAGCTGCTATACGTCAAAAGACGGTAGACGGGAACCATCAACGCGAAAAATGTACGCAACAGTCTTTCGCTTAAAGAATTGTAAGCCGCTGTATTTCGGAAGAAGCGGTTGCTCATGGAACCCAAAAGGAAATGGATCAACCAAGGGCGATTGTATTGTTAGGAACATAAGAAAATCATCAACAAATAAGAGACCAAGTAGAAAACCACATGTGCTTCATAATAATGCCTAGCTAACATATACACAGGGCACCGTACGGTTATTTCAACCCGGCGGCTTGCCATGAGTTATCGAGACCGTACGATCACCGTGTCATTTTTCATCTCACGTTGTTTGCACTCACATAATCTACGGCCACCGTAAGGTGACATCCGAAACTTGGTTTGTAAGGGGGCCGTTCGAGAACCGTAAGGTGACAGTGCGTGATCTAGGCATGAAGCAAGTAAACCGCATGGTGCCCGGCCTGTGACCGGCAGGCGCCCTGCCGGCGATCGCTGGCACCGTGCGGCACCGTAAAGGTATTTCCTACTTTATATATTCTTGATTTTCAAACAACAGTCATTTATTTGTTAAACATGAAGATAAAGAACAAGAAACTGTCAAATATAATAGAAACCAATATTATTTTTCCGGTATATAACAATCAAAGTTTTTTTCTTATGTAACTCAATTTTTCATGATTCACCTTTACTATAAAATTATTGGAAATCATTTATTGATTTTATATTATTGTCGTACCAACTCTATATTTATTTTAATCAACTTTCGAAGTAAAAAAAAACACTTCGCTCGTTCAATGAAGCTGACTTCAGCACATAGATGTTCAGTGTTTCAAATACAATATACCACCGTGGCTGTATTTATATATCTAACAGCTCAAATTCAGGGAACCGTGAGGACACCCCATCTGCAAAATTTATATGACAAGGGCGCCGTGCGGACCCCGTCCGGCAGCCATTTGACATTCCCATATTACACAGGACCCTTACGGGGACCACAAGGCTATCACACGGTGTCGGCAACGGCTGACATTGCAAGGCGCCCGTACGAATGTTGACGAGAAAATCACTCGGAAAATCGTACGGGTGCGCACGGACACCCGGCCGGTGCCCGTAAGTCTACCGGACGGACTGTCTACGGCCTGTCTACGGGCTTACGTTGAGTTAAAAACGCCGGGAGGATTAAGCGGAGCCAGCTCAGCACCACGGCGCCCGTACGGCGAGTAAAAATTGAACCGGCGCCCGTGAAAATTGTACGGGTACCTTGCGGACGCCGTGCGAATATAGCCAAAAATGCTGATTTTATGGTGGCCCATAGGTCTCATTCTCGTGTCGCGAAGCGCGAGGCGCGACACAAGAATGAGACCTATAGGCCACCATTGATTTTACCCACCGTACGGGCCCCGTAGGCTATACTAGTATGTGATAGCGGCTTAAATGATGACTTCGAGAACCATCTAAGCCAAGGAATCTCCAGCTATATGGAGCAAATACCCTTGAACCAAGATGGAATTAGGGCGACTGATGCCGAAACACTTGCCATTGCATCCTTGCTTGGGGTTGATGTAGTAGTATATACTAAAGTCGGAAACACATGGCAGTGGCTGACGTATCCTGCGTCATTCGACCTTAACAGAAAAACAGAACGTTCCATATACCTAGAAGACACTGGCTGTCGCCTGAATGCTGTAATCACAGTGCTATGATAACATTTTTTAATTAACTGATGTTACAGGTGCTCTTTTTATTGTGTGACACGGGCGTGGCTCGTGCTGTGGGGCTTTCTTGCCTGGCCGCTTGTTACATTCTCGGTTTAATCCGTACTGGTTGAACTCTTGTTGTAATGCTAGCTTGGGGCGAGCTAACGTGTACACCATGGTGTGTAGAGGCACGGCGATGTTTTTCTAGATGATTCCTGTGACGCGTGCTCACCGTTTATAATGTATTATTCTTCGAATGTTCTAGAGATAGAAGCTTCTCGGCTTGGGGTGAAGAGTATATAAAGGGGCTGTGTTTTAGAGCCGGGGCAGCAGCAGAGAAGATTTTCCAGCAGACGCAAAAGCGTGTGTCAGTTTCTGGGACCTTATCCGATGAGTGCGGCAATTATAGATTTTGGTCAGACTTTCTCATGGATTTTATGCATTTGGACTTCAGTTTACTTTTTGGATTGTTCCAAGAGCTTTACACTGGACTGTCCTTCTCCGAGGGTATACATTTAAAGAACTTATCGTTGTGACGGTGGTGGTATCCAGGTACTGTGCACTTTGTGTATTTTACTGTGTGATTGTATTGATTTGTTGTTATACCGGTTTTTTACTGTAAAATTGTAGTGATTTAGTGTATTGTAACGTTAGGGTTGTTTTAAGAATAAATTATGGTTATTTGTTTACAAAAAAAAACACTGACTTCTTTATTCATTCCCCTAAACATTTCACGCTTCCCAGTGTTACAGAATCTGATTTTTTTTTATCTCCATTACAAAATTTGTGTTCATCTCGCATACATAATCTGTTCATATTAGGTTCCGTAGCACTGATGTACCCTGGATATACTTGTACATTTGTTTCAACATAGAAAATTTATGAGGGGTGTGTTTGACTAAAGGCATGCACTCTGTAGATTAAATATATTAGATGGAGTGGTCGTTTATATATTAATAATATTTTTGTTTAAATATTTGCTTGAAACGGAGTAGGCCTATATAAAGATAAATTAACTATATATTGAAATGGACTTGTAACTGATTGCACCGAACACGGCTTCGGTGGCTAGTTGAGTTGTTTTTAAATATTATAAAATATTACTGTTCCAAATTATTAAAATGATTTTTTTTTGGTGTTAATGAGTATCAATAAATACAACGAATTACGTACAATAACGAGGCTTTAAATTCAATTCTATATGTGTGTGTATGTGTGTGCGTGTGTATTCCATTTTAGGGAAACCATTAAAATTTCTTCTTTCTTTCTTACAGAACAAAAAAGAAAATATTATGTCATTTCATCACTACCACCCCAACCCCCCTCCACCCCCTCCCCTGGGTTATTCAAAGGGTTTTAAATTGGTAATATTATTATTTCGGCTTTAATAAATAATACATTAAATAACAGTGCATTCATACAAGTGAGTTGCTGTGATTGCATATGGGGGGGGGGGTATAAACTGGCCTAGGGGGTGTATAAAACAGCCCAGGCCAGAATATACCCCGGGTTATATTCTGGCTGAGGCTGTTTTTTACCCGGGTTTAATCTGGGCATGGGGTATAATCTGGCCTTTAACACCAGTTTTCATATCTATATTTCTTCAAAATAAGGATATAAACTAAATGTTGATGTCAATGGTGAAAATGCGCATCCATCTCTATAACCTAGAAATAGCATCATCTTTAAAAAGTAAACCTCGTGGTAAAATAATAGTTAAAATGTTCAAGTCAAATGTCATTTTTTTTTACCGGCTTCTGTGGTCTTGACTGCGGACCGGACCCAGCAGCGGGCGCTCCGCGGACGCCCTAGTCTTGATCCGCCACTGATATTAACCCATTTTTAAAATACAAGAGAATTGTACATGAATATTATAGGTGTACCTATAAAAAAGTGTTGAAAGACTTTAAGCTTTTGCACTCATTACCGATGTATACACGGCATAACAAAATTATAAAATGTATATATACATATATACCCATCTGAGGCGCAATTGAGCATAGCGAAAATAGTCTTTGTTTGCTTAATAACATGCAATTTGAGCCTTATGTTTATTACCAAGAACTCGGAATCAGTATTACTTTAACTGATTTTCTTCAGGATGGGAAAATTCTTGTCTTGGAAAGTTTAATGTGATGTTGACAAAATTCATATAAATTGTGTTACACTTTTGATTTTTTATATTGTAATTTTTTAAATAATAGCTCTGTCAAAAAAGTATTTATGAAAAATATTACTAATATTTTCATGGACTTTTGTGAGACTTTTCTTTCATTTTTAAAATGTAACACTATAATATAAAATAAAAAAAAAATAAAAATTATGTTTTTACAAATTGTTTCAGGATAAAAAATTATAAAACGTTCCGTTGAACATTTTTTAAACGTTTTAAATAATTAACTCCATTCACATAGTGTGCTTTTAAATATTTTGGAAACGGTTGTATAAAATTTTCATAACATTTTTGTGCTAACTGGGATTGTACTTTTTGTGCACAGTTAATGCCAAAATTGCGCCAACGTTAGCGCCATCTGGTGACTATTCCGGCGTGACTCCGGAAACGTCCGAACCCGCGAGATTTGAATCCGTTATTCGTCGGAAAGTACCCGGATAATAATACAGTCAGGGATCGAGGATTCCCCGGAACGGTGAACAAGGAGGGAACTCCCGCGGGCAAACAGCAACAAATAACAAGGAAATCTGTCAAATAACGGCAATGGAGCAAGTGTCGGTAAGATATAATCTTAAAACAAGTGAAATATGTTCAATATGTGTGAAGTCTGAGATGATAGCGGCTGTGCTGGCTTGTCAGTCGGTGTGACTTTTTGGCGGTGTGTCAAAACATGTCACCACTCGCCAGTTGTGTGCACAGACACAGACGTGATTAAAGGGGGCAGGGTCGGTACTGTGAGCTCGGTGTGCTGTCATTGGATAAAAATCTTTTGTTTATTGATAATCTACCACGACATATTTCATTATAAGCACAGAATTATTTTTTGGTCTTTTTTTTTTTATTTTCTGAACGTTTTATTTTCTATAGTCTGTTCCAGCACCCCTGTCCACATGTTTTTTCGTGATTATTTTTTTGATAATCAAAGAACGTCCAAACTTTTTGATCTTAGGGCAGAAAGAGGAAAAAGCGTAATTAACTATTATGGAAATAATAGCGTACCTTATGTTATTTTCCTTTAAACAATTTAAAAGCATTTTATGAGTAACAAGTCTATTCTGTAGAGACATCGTGCCACTAATCTGTGAAATGGGCATATCAGGGATTAGTGATGACGTCATAATAGACGTGACGTACTAAAGAGGCACCCATATTCATGGAACCAATAATCAAGAGCTCCCGACCCCTGTTTACAGCGAGACTTGTATTCTCCGCGTGCACGTGCTTCACTGTTACGTCACATTACTTTATATCCATATCCAAGGAGGATAAACAATGGCCACTTATTAGGGATGCCATGAACCGCGGATATATATGAGATATGTCAACCAGGCCGTAAAGTGAATAATATTTATATTTTGATTAGGTAAGGTACCAAAAATTACGCTTTTGCCTCTTTATGCCATTGGTGCAAATATTATTTTGCAAGTTTGTCTTATGTAGAGGTAATCGCGAAAAAACAGGTGGACAGGGGTGCTGGAACGGACTATAATTCTACATCAAAATTAAAATTTTCAGTGATGTCATGGCATGGATCAAGCCTTTCAAAAATACAAGGTAATACTAAAATAGTATTATGATTTTTAATATGAACCATGATCAGTGATTATGGCAATAGGGTTAAGTTATAACTACTAATACTAATAGTCTATCAAGTATTTATAATAATATATATATATATATATATATATATATATATATATATATATATATATATATATATATATATATATATATATATATATATATAGACGTCCTCATTTACAGTATCTGTATTTCTAAACTTAAGTATATTTCTATACTTGACAGTCAGTATATAAGTATTTCAATGCCAAAGTTAACCCACAGAATTAACGGTTGAAATAACTAGATTCGGTTGATCATCATAGTGACAAATCATGTTATAACACACACACACATATACATGTATATATATAATTATATATATATATATGTATACTGTACAGTATAGCCTGCCCAAGAAATCAAGTCTGCATGTTTGCTATTAAAATTTGTTAAAAGAATATTCTTCACAAATAACTTTTGGCCTAAAATATATGATATATACATGCTTATATTAATGTAAAAAATATTTGTTGTGTTATTTATACGGTGGACCATAAATGGCATCTTCTCACACAGTTGGACAGTACTGTTTTCCAGCATAATTTTATGACATTCCTTGTTAGTGGTGTGAGAGCTGTTTATATTATAAGACTATAGTGACATCACATATATGTCATAAAGGTCTGTTACACAGAGGTGGATACAGGATTTAGGACAAGGGGGGGGGGGGCAACCAAGGAGGACTAATAAAAAGCCTAAAAAAGTCCATGGTATGGATATACTCTGAACCCTAAAAAAAGTTGCAGTGACTGAAAGGGGGGGGACCCCCCCCCCCCACCCTCAGGATTCGCTTCTGTCACATATATGACTAATTATTGAGTGATGTCATCAGTTTTTTATGCCTTATCTCAGGTCTCTGAGATCTGAATATGTCCCAAACATAGTTGACTGTTTTACAAGTTATTTTTCAGAATATGTGTCTCATGTAATTATGAATTCAATGCAAGGTGCTACATAACTGTATATATATATATATTTATATATATATATATATATATATATATATATATATATATATATATATATGCAGCATATATATCAAGGATCCTGGATATCGTCCTATAAAAAGCTTAAGAAAAATGGATGAATTTTCTGGAAAAAAATTGTACAGTATCATATATTGTGTTTATGACTTGAGACTTCTGTAATCTTGGGCAGAAATATTAATTTATTCGAATGACCAAATTTTTGCTAAATATTTTATTTACAAATGAAAGCAAGACTTACTTTGCAACCAAGTGCTGAAAACTGTCTCAGAATCAGAAGCACTGACCTGCGTGACATTTGCCCACAGAACCTCACCACTGGGAGGTGAAACACTGTAACAAGTTATTCCAAGTTATGATTCCTTTGCTGGTCAAAGGTTTTGGTGTCCTGCCCTGCCTTTGCTAACCAGGCTTGGGTCAAGTACAGGGGGTCAGTACTTGAGTACAAGTACAAGTACTGCAGAATTTGTCAAGTACAAGTACACAATTTTCCAATGTACTTGAGTACAAGTACAAGTACAGGGGTCTGTACTTGAGTACAAGTATAAGTACTTTAATTAAAAAAGCAATTTTTCTGAATATTTATTGATAAAACAATAACCTATATTATACACACTGTTACACAGTCAGATATCAGTACTGGTACACAAAAAAGTGGGTTGATGCTCCAATTGCTGAAAGTTTTTTTTCTTTTTGTTATTCTAGGTAATCCAGGGTGACAGTCTTGATGGCCTTTCAGTATTTATATACACTATTACACAGTCGTATATCAGTACACAAGAAATGGTGCTCTGATGCCTGTTCTGAATGACTATTCTGAATCTGCCAATTCTGTCACTTATTACTGTGGCTTTAGAGTCTCTGTACTAGTCTGTCAGTTGTGTAAAACTCACAGCTGATCAGCTAAACAGTCCACCTGAGGGTTGTGTATAGTTCAGCTGTGACAACTCAATTCCAGATTTACTCATTACCAACTAGTGGTGGGCCGATCGAGTTTTATCTTATAGGCTAAAATTATTCTTCCATTTTTGCAACATTCCGCGCTTCAAATAATTAGTCTTTGTTCCCATATTAACTTCCGTATGTAACTGAGTTTAACTAGGTAGATGCGAGAACAGAGGACAGAGGCAGGGAGCTGCAGAATTAGCGTGGAGTTTTGTAACAGATGTACATTGCACAGTATGGGCGGTATGGCGTTAAAATGCTCCATTCTCTAGGTCTATGCATCAAGTAGATGTCCTGGATAGTGGTTTAATTCTTGTTTATTATAAATAATTAAAATGAAACTTTGAAAAGCATATCTTACTGATAATAGGAAAATATAAATAAGGCAAATCTTCTTTTCTTTAGGTATAATTACTAAGACATGCGGGCTGGTTTAAGAAAGTACAGTTTCACAGATAATTGCATATTTCTTTATATTTGCCTGAATCAATTACTAATTGATCATCTATCTGTTTGCTTAAACCGATGATCGATTATGAAAAAAAAAACGACTCCCACCACTAATACCAACCTGACCTTCTCAGTTACCACGGCTAATTAGCCTGGTGCATGAGTAGATGTAACCTGGGACAAACTTACTCAGCAGAACTATTAAGTGGGTAGTGTTTCCACAAGCTGTTCATATAATCAGGTCTGAGGATAGACCATTACAGCTTTTTCCATGTAATAGTAATAGACTCAAAAATTTGAGCTGTAATAGTAATAGTAATAGAAACAGAAGGCAAAGTAATAGAGTAATACATATTACTTTCTATTACTTCCTGTGAGCCCCTTGATCATGAAGCATATCAGCAAATAATGCTGAACAGACTCAGGTCCTGTCCAGTAATTGCACAGGATGTGCCTACTGTGGAGGCAAGCATGGGCCAGCTGCAACATTGCTGCATGGTGACCACTGGTGCTAATTGCATAAGAGTACTGGACAGAGTAGGTCACAGCCAAATAAATTACCTGGCACAATCTGACCTTTGATTAGTAAACCATGGATAAACAGAGGCATGTTTGATGTTTAACAGTGTAGGCTATTATTATTGTGACATGCACATCTTGTCTAACATCCATCAATCTATATGCTCTCTATTCAAAATAATTGAAAAAAATACATGTACTTGACTAGTACTTGAAATGTACTTGATTTTTCAAGTACATTTTTAGCAAGTACAAGTACAGTACAAGTACTGTACTTGGTAAAAAGTACCAAGTACAAGTACAGGCCAAGTACTGAAAATTTTGTACTTGAGTACAAGTACCAAGTACAAGTACATGTACTTGACCCAAGCCTGTTGCTAACTGGTTATCATCAGTAGTGACATAATATTACATAGTGACATAATGTTATGAGAAGGGCACACTTGTTTCATATATAAAAAAAAAAATTATTGGTAAATTCTTTTGGACCTGTTTTTAGTCTTTATTTTTATAAAATTAGGACTAAAAACAGGTCCAAAAGATTTTACCAATACAAAATTTGCAATAAACCCAATACTTTAAAAGTTGAGGTCATCCTGTATGTACAGAAAATTTTGTTCCCCAGATAGCATGGCATACCGGTGTTTAACCAATAGGTGTCAGAAGAACCTGTTAATGATCCCTATCTATCCGAAAGATCCTTTTTCTGAAGATCCTTGTGGTTTCGGGAAATGACATTTTACATATAATACTGACCAGTCCAGGAAATTGCAGATTACTGTAGTAATGCTGTCGAATTGATTAATTTTCAAAATAATCATCAGGATGAATAGACCTGCTGTAGCAGCAACCATTTAATAAGTAAAAACAAGTAAAAGTTACAATTACAGCAAGGGTTGTCATTTGACCTTGGTGAAACCTATTTTACCCAACTCACTAGAAAAAAAAACCTTGAATAAAAGTATTTTACCCAGGTTTTACCTGTGTTTTACCCAGGTTTTCGTCCCATGTTTATTTGCTTTTCTCTAGCCTAACCAAAGCTTAATTTTTTTTCTGATTGGTCACCAGAAGTAATACACATTTTTTGTGATTATTGGTAGCAAATCATGTTGCACTGACCATATTACCCATCTAAAAGAGTCATTTATCATTCACCTTATGTTTGGCTGTGCAGAGTATATCATACTTATGAATGGGAATTGGGGGTAAAACCTTGGAATCAGGGTAATACCTGGGTTAAACCTTTTCACCCAGCCCAGGTTTTACACAGGTGTAACTTTTACCTGGGTTCTGGGTAAACTTGCAAACTATTATTACAACAATACCTGCTGTGAGTGGACCCTTGTATGGACAATGTCTCAACCCATTGTCCATTACAATTGACCTGTCTTGAGCAGGCACCTGCTAAACGCTGACAGGGACAGTCATGTTCATGAGCAGACACCTGAGCCCGATACATCAGCGGCCACCAGTTGCGATGTGTTCCAGTTGAGCAGCTCTGCTAGGAGATTCTTGCATGCCGTGACCAGTACATATCATCATTTAGATGATCCATTCATTCATCCATAAGTCTTATTTAAATCGCGAGAATTCATTAACAAGTCTTTTCCATCATAAAAAAAAAATTGGATTTGGTTAAGAGCTTTGCTCTGGCAAACTTTGGTCTCAATTTTTCCACTCTACAGTACACAGTCAGTTATGATCATCAATATAATGGCAATACCATTTGATCAGTATTACCATACTCTTACTGATGCAAAAGAATGCATGTCAAAAATCTTATTACCAAAAACTAATTTATGTGCACATATGATCCAGTTTGATAATGAGCAGCACCTGCTTTAGACAGCTGGGGAATGTCCCCAGATACCCTCAGCATTTCCACCATGCTGAATGTCCACGATGCAAGGCCCAGTTCGGGCATTGTAACCCTGACAAAATCATTGCTGAAATTGAGCCATCCAGTCATAATCTCAGTGTTGAGATAAAATCCTCATGCTGAAAATTGTTTTCATGACCTATTGAATTTGAAGTTTATGTGTTTGAATTAAGTTCAGGTGATGAAATCACCATACATATTTAAAATTTGATTGCGAAAAGCACTGTCTGATGACACAGCTGTACATTCATTTATACTTATAAAATGAATACATCTCATACAAAACCAAATAGTAGGCTAATAGTACTACTCTTTTTTTAAAGTTTTTTGACCAGTGAGGTTTGCGAATATGAAACCCTTGTGAAACACCAAAATTGAAATATCATGAACAATTTTCCAACTTTACAAATTAGATGCTAACCACAGTATCCAGATTGACCAGCAGTGTCTCCTGCATTCGGCAAATCTTCATATGAAGTGTGTCAGCCTTATTATAATAATATCAACCCATCAGTCATGTTCAGTGACAACAACAGTACATTGCTATCACAGAGAGGACATCTTCATACAGTGCTAGGTTACTATCTCTGTAAGTTGCAGGGATAGGATTTGTCCTAGTTGAGCTGGAGTTATCGGCTTATACACTACATAGGAGTGGTATCAGCAGTCAGTAAACATTACCTGCGCTCCTGATAAATTTGCGAGACCTGTACTTGACTCCCCTGTTTACATTCATGGATTGTATATTTAGTTCCAAATATTATGTCAAGAGTGAAAGCTTGACAAACATTTGATTTTCATAGAAGTCATGGTTGTTCTGTGTTTATGAATAAACCAAGCAAATATTGTACTTGTACAATATTATAAACCACTTTGTTTGAATGTATTTAATTCTGATCCTATTGACCTCATGGTAACATTTATTTTACATACATGTACACATACATTTTACCTGTTTCCAGGTCTGTGTGAATTAGAATCAATGATGACTGAGTAGAGAAGCATACAAGTGAATTTTAATTCTCAACTCCATGCATTGCATTAAGTGACTGTGAGGTGAAATGTTAAAAAGTCAGGGAATTTCATCAAAGTTCATTGGATTCTTGAATAAAGTTAGGGAAAGTCATGGAAGTGTCAAGGAATTTTGAGACAGCTATTTTGATCTTGATGAATATCAGGTTCGAACTGTATGGCATGCCTTGCTTTAAGAGCTAGCATTCAATTAATCTATATATTTGATGTTTATTGTCCTTTTAGTCTCATTTCTGGTGTATATGTAGGTTTAATTGCTGATTTCACTCAAATTTGCATTTGTTCTACTACATTTACCAGTAGTTAAGCTATAAAATTAAGTTATGGAGGTCAAATTATTGTGTTTATTTATCCTTGAACACCAGTCAAAAGTCAGGGAATTCCATTATGGTTATCTGCTGGTTCCCCTGATTATTTCTCAAACTTGTAGTTCCCCCAGTATACTAATAAGAATGTAAAAAATAATCAACATTTGTTTTAAACTGTTCATAGATCAAGTTCACCCAGTTCATAGTTCATTATACAGAAATTTATGCTACCATTTCAAAAGTAGTGTGTGTGGTGAAATAGCAGACTCTTTCATATACTTGGCCAGTAGTCATGAAAGGTCTGTGAACCCGCCTCGCCTGAGTCCTGACAAAAATTAATGGACCTACACAAACTCTCATGTACAACTTCTGAACTAACCCATGTTTGACCATGAGATTGCTTTGTGAATTAACAGAGCTATCCGGTGTCAGTTGGTATGCTGTGATGGGCTGGTCTGTTGACTGACCTCTTCAGATCACACACTGTTTATTGTCAACCCCCTGCTATATCAACAGCTGGAGCCTCCGTTTTGGAACTTAACTCTGCCAACTTACAATGGTGCTTTAGGACCCACAAATGATCGAGGGTGTCCACTGTTTATGTCTGCATACTGATGAGGGCAATACAACCAGAGTTATTCACTCCCTAACAATACCATGTCATAAGTTTGTTAGCTGAAAGAAAACAGAATATTAAATTTATATTTTCAATCTGGCTTGTCAGAGTTTCTGTAGTATCAGTCGTTATGTCTCTCCCCCCCCCTGTAGTATCAGTCGTTATGTCCCCCCCCCCCCCCCCCCCCCCCCCCCCCCCCCCCGGGGAGACATGTTGACATGTTGTTTTCAGTGCAGTCGTCTATAGGATATCTTGTGAACGTGATAACTTTTGAAGGGCTGCATATTTTCCTCCCGAAATAGAAAACACTGATTGTACCTACAAAAATCTCGAACAAGATCGAAACCGGGTGACTTGACCTTCATCTTCAAGGTCAAATCTGCCGAAATGAAATTTTTTTGGGGTTATTTTGTGAACAAAATAACTTTTGAAGAGCTGCATATTTTCTGCCAAAGTTTGACACACTAATGGTTACTACAAAAATCTCAGATGAGTTTGAAACCCAGTGTCCTTGACCTTCATCTTCAAGTCAGATCTACCGAAATGGGAAATTATTGTGAAGCCCATAACTTTTGAAGAATTTCACATTTTGTCCTCAAATTTGGTACACCAATTATTCCTATAAAATTTTGAAGAAATTCGAAAGCTGGTGACCTTAACCAAACCTTCATGGTCAAATCACCAAAATTATAGTTATTGTCTTGTGAAACGCAATAACTCTTTAGGGGTTCACTATTTTTCTCCCTAATTTGAAATACCAATTGTTCCTACCAAAATCTTGAATGAGTTTAAAACCTGGTGACATCACAGGGTCAGATCTCTCACCTTGTCTTCATTGATATTACCTAATGCAAACCGGGGGGGGGGGGGGGGGGGGGGGTCGGGGGAGAAAGATGTCTGTTTTTAGAAGTGCAAAAACAAGCCATTGTAGTTTAAGTTAATTTTCTCTTACCCTGGGTGCATGGGGGCTGATTGTGATAAATCTCTCTGCCTCAGCTGAGATTCAACCTCGCAAACTGCCCGCTTTTATCCTTGTGCTTTGCCCCTAGACCACAGAAGCAGGTTCCTTGAATGTTACCCTAGCCCTTAAAAAATTACATAAAAATGTTGCATCTAAGAACAGGGGCACCGGGGTTTACCCTGCCGGGTATTACCCACCCAGCCCTGTCTAAGAGGCATTTTCAATTTTTCATGTATTATCGTCTTGTCTCATCATGAACAGAACACCTGCTCAATGAGTTTTTAGGTCTGTAGTCTTTTTAGTTGAAAATTTTGTTAATATGCCCATGTTAATTTGCCCATTCAAAAGCAGATCTCTATTTAAATTTTATTTCTGTTTTCAGTCATATTATGTAAATGGATTATCTTGAAAAGAACCTCTTGTATACCTCAAATCATTTAGAAACTTGGAAATTCTGCCTGTGTGTTAATTAGCCCAGTTAAAAGCAGATCAAGCTATTTAAGTTTCATTACTTTCTTCAGTTTTGTTAATACTGGGTAATCTTGAAAAGAAACCCCTTATACACCGGAAATCATGCAGAAACTACAAATCTCTGCCTGTGCCTGTATGTTAATAATGAGCAAATTAAAAAGCTATTTGAAGTGTGCAAAATAAGATTATTGAGAGGAACATGACGGTTCACTGCCTGTGTATTGGTATTTGTACAGCTAATAAGCCCATCCATAAAGACCCACACCAATAAGTCAGCCTGCTTTTGAGGGTATGAACATATAAATGTTGGTAAAAGGGCAGTCACATTGTCTTTCAGTTTAAGCACTAGGGGGTGAAGGGGCATATTTTTATTCATATTATAATAATTATGTAGATGTTCCTATCTTTACAAAGGTTTTAAATTTGTGAATGAATTAGCAAAAGGGAACTTTCCTTTTATAGTAAAACACTTGTGAATAAGACATTTAATCTATACAACTGACCAGTCACTTTTAT
Organism: Sipunculus nudus; assembly: GCA_026874595.1. Taxonomy (NCBI): domain Eukaryota; kingdom Metazoa; phylum Annelida; class Sipuncula; order Golfingiida; family Sipunculidae; genus Sipunculus; species Sipunculus nudus. The sequence continues at coordinate 28,659,470 of CM049311.1, read as the reverse complement.
GATAGCTTCATTGACAGCTCATATGTACATTACCTGTGTATGCTTGTAGCCTTGTAGATTAAAGAACAGTATTATAAATAATTACGTATATTGCTGGTTATCCATATACCAAACTTGACCAAAATAATATCAGATCTGTTATATTATTTACCAGTAATGAAAGAGAATTTCCACTCCTTCGATGCACCTTGCAATGTTTGGTCCTTAAGCTTGATTCATCATCAAAATATCAAGATTTTTCAAACATAGAACATATGACAGGGTTGGCAAGTTTTTGGTATATAGTGTTTGTTCATTATTATTTTTATATATATATATACATTATTATAATCTCTATATATTTATATATATATATATATAAATAATTATGAATAAACTCTATATCGATTACAGAATGATAAGCAATAGAAAAGGAACTGTCACAAAATCACTGAAAAGTTAAAAATTGCACAGATTTAACCCCACAGATATATAGTCAAATACAGTATCTGTAAGTAGATCTAGTGAAAGTGAGCGGAATTCCATTAATGCAGCATTATAACAGTTTGCAACAGGTCGTCTGATTAGTTCAAACTGGCTTTTAGGAACTTGGCAATGAACGGGGCTAGAGGAATGTTTAAATGTGTACTCCCAGTACTACAAGTAGCCCTTGTACTTGTAGACTCTACTATAGCAAAGGCAGCACATACTGTGTACTGTTGGGCTACTGTTCCTGTGCCTGTGAGGACTTGTATTGTGTATACCTGGCCCAGCTTGACTGTGATATGTCATGTGTGTATGATTTTCAAGAGACCTCTGATAGTGTAGACCCACTCTGTACTGCCACATAATGACATTATGGTAATATAAATGTTTTGCATGTGGTCCCTCATTCATGAGAAGCACGGTCATTCTTGGCAAGCGTGTCAGATAAAGATTATTTTTTTCTATTCAAGGTTTGAGTGTGTTCTGTATGTTTATCATACTCAAAGTATGTTTGTGTTTGTTGTATGTGTGAGAAGCATGTTTCATATTCAGTAATATAAAGCAAGTATTATGTCAAGAAAATGCTCCAAATTAAGCAAACAAGTTTATATATACCATAGACAGGGTTAGATTTAAATGCATTCAGTAAAATACAAAAACAAAGAAAGTAATCTTATCAGGTGAAATACAAATACTGAGCCTGTTGGTTAAATACAAATTCAAATACTTGACATAAAATATGAATAGTAGATACTTGCAGGTAATTGTGTGTCTGATACATTAAACTGAATGTGTCAGTACTATATAGTTAATGTTTGTGGCGACAAAGAGTCTGTAGAAGTGTGGTGTGCAATTTATTTTGCGAACATTAGTTTTTAGCCCTCAGCCCTTAGGCTGATGGGCTATTGTCATCACCCAAGCTCTCCGTCCGTCCGGCGTCCGTTAACTTTTACCTTGTAAGCGGGATATCTTGAAAAGGATTCACCGTCAGAATTTTATTTCCTCGGTAAAGATGTATATCGACAAAATCTCGGTCAAGTTCGAAGATGGGTGACCTTGACCTTTTTTTCTACATTTTAGAGCTGATTATAGAAAAACACTTAGATGCTTATTACTCAGGAACCATTTGATGGATTTTCACAAAACTTACTATGATTATTGGGACTGATAATCTGTACCTGCTACACAAGTTTGGTGGCGCCACCTACAATATCTGATTTTTAATGAATTTTTATCTGATTTTTCAACTTTGGGCTTGTGAGCAGGATATCTCTAAAAGGATTCACCGTAGGAATTTTATTTTTCGGGTGAAAATGTATATTGACAAAATCTCGGTCAAGTTTGAAGATGGGTGACCTTGACCTATTTTTCTACGTTTTAGAGCTGATTATAGAAAAAACATTTAGAAGCTTATTTCTCAGGAACCATTGGCTGGATTTTACAATACTTACTATGATCATAGGGAGTGATGGTATGTAACTGCTGCACAAGTTTGGGGGCGCCACCTGCAATATCTGATTTTTAATGAATTTTTCTTGGATTTTTCAACTTTGGCCTTGTGAGCGGGATATCTCTAAAAGGATTCACAATAGGAATTTTATTTCTTTGGTGAAGATGTATATCGACAAAATCTCGGTCAAGTTCGAAGGTGGGTGACCTTGACCTACTTTTCAAGGTCACAGAGCTGATAATAGAATAAAACTTAGAAGCTTATTTTTCAGGAAGCATTTGGTGGATTGTTATGAATCATGGTACATATCTCTCCATTTTAAATTTATAACTGAGACATGTACAGATATACATCCATGTGAGAACAGAAATTTAGTACTTGTTACTGTTACCACCTCAAAACACTGTTCTTTTGGCTGAGGGCTTTTGTCAGCTTCTGCTGATATTCTAGTTCAATCTTGTATTCTAAAAAAATGGAAAAGAAGATGATCTAAAACATGTTAAGTTGTTGCCTGTGGTCTGGCTGCTGCAAAGTCTTATATACATACATATATATATATATATATAGGTCTTGCCAATCAGTTAATTTGTTTATGTTGATGCTGTAATAATGACTGAACAATGCTTATACTGAATTTAAAGAAGATTGCTGAAGATATATTAGAACTAGATGACAAGTTGGCAGCAGTTATGGATCACTGACCCTGACACAAAATCCTTCAATGTCATGTATTGGTTTAAGGAACATTATGGGAATTGAATAACCATATTATATTTGTAAACTGGTGAGGTAGTCACACATGACACATCATCTATATGTATAATCACTAATTTAATTTCATTATTTTAGAACAGAACTTTTGCCATGTGCCCATCTTCAGGGGTTATAACAGCTAGTATCTCATCTGGGACTAGATCTCTAAGATTTTGTTCAGGAACTGATTAATAGTTACTGGTAATCTGAACTCAAGTAACACTGATGGGATATAGTCAAAGTCTTTATGTAGGACTAGGCAGAAGTTTGTTTGTTCTATGTCCTTCAGTATACTTTGTATATTTAGAATATACTATATTTGTGCCTCTTACCATATAAGTTATATATATATTATACCTTATTCTTTATCACCTGATAATAAAACCATGTCCATAAAAAATATGTTAATTGTCCAGCATGCCATGAATTTACACAGTTTTTTTTATGTGTTTCAGCCTCGTCCATACAGCTACAGTGGTGTAATGCACCCTCTGGTGTCAGACGTAGACCCCACAATCAGCAGTATCGGCCTGGACGACATGACCAGGGACAGCACTATGTATAAAGAACACCCGGGGATGAAACCGTTCATTAACTCTGAGTTCATCACCGATGTCCAGCAGCCTCGTAAAGCCCCACCAGAGGGCAGTCGTGATGGTAATGAAGGTGCAGACACATATCATGGCTGTCCTAGCGACTGGTCTGCCGTACTCCACTAAACAACGCCCTACATTCTTCAGTGGTCTCCACAAGAATACACGATAATTCTAACCATGACTGATTTCCTTTTATACATAAATTTGCTCCATTCTTAACAAATCAGTATTTCTTGTGTTATTTAATGTAATATAAATAATTAAGGCTTATCTGTGATAATGAGAGGATTGATATATTGAATTTAAACATTGCTAAAAATGATCAGCTTCTTTGTAGGCTAGCTAAAGCATTTTGTTAATTATAATTCATGCAACATATAAATAATAACAAAACCATAACATATCATTGGATCAGAAAGACCTGTACGTTAAAACCTTGTCTGACAACTCCACATGTAGAATGGCTAGTCTTTTAAATTAAAACTTAATATGTAAGCAGATTCGGTGATTCTAGTGACAGCTGTGAAGCTAACTCAAACATAGTGACTGTTAGATAGATATAGTTCCTTGGTGAATTTGTAAGATTAACATTATAACCAGTTGTAGCATTGACGTCTTTATCCAGTAGTGTTGGTATAATTGATATCAGAGTATGATAGTTTAACCTCTAGTACTAATAGTATATTTATGTTCAGAAAGACAAGTGTCCCGCTGAGATCTTTGATATGGTTTGACAAGTTGCCAGGTCCCTTTGAAGTATACCCTAAGTTCAGACATATATCTGTCAAATTACCATTAGTAACTAGGTAAAGGATCCTTGGTAATGACAGATTACGTAAAATCTTACTGTATCAGACAAATAAATAAGTTTTTCTAAAATATGATCGCATGCCGGTGGAAAAGCATCCGATAAAAATGCTAAATAATCTGGTGTCTTTCATTACTAGAACTAGACAATGTTTTACAAATTGCATAGAAACAGATAATTGTTACCTATTTTGATGATCAGTTATTCTTGTGGAGAGCACTGCCCAGTTTCACCAGCTACAATTATAAAAATCATACCGAAATTATACACACACAGGGGTATTTATAATGACATCACATAAAGACATCAATGGTGTTATCATTGCCATCATGGTGTTCAGGCATTACCATTAGTTGTAACAGTTAAACATGATTTAATTATGCCAGAGATGCTTCTGTAACTCATCATTTACAAAAACATAGGTTTTACCTTAGAATGGAATCAATTGTTATAATCAGAAATTATGTTTACTCAAGGACACAGACAATAATAATTGTCAGGTTACCTTAATTAAATTTCAAAAGTATGAAAATTAAGTGTCTTTATGCCAGATAATCATTTGTATCAGAAACTGTACTGAAAATTCATGAAGAAATATCACTAACAAATTGATATATTCAGTGGGAGCATCTCTCCTACATCAATACACCTAACAAAGAGCTCTTGTTGCATTCCTTCAAATTCATTCACTCAACCACTGCTTGTGTGGGGAGTATTTGTCATAGACTGCCACCAGGGGAGCCATGTGTTATTTGCACAGTGTGAAGCAGGATTTTCCTGCAATGGGCCAAGAAGCAAAACCTGAGTATAATCTTGGCTTTGTGCAAGTGCCTTGTGGCAGTCTACATCAAATGCTGCCTGTATAAGCAGTAGTTAAGTGTAATGAATAAGTACGAATGCAGTGACTGCACTTTGTACAGAGTGCATCCTTCAACATACAAAATGACTTTGGGCTCTTAATATCAGGGATTACAGACATGGGTACATCAAAATGGTTTATAGTAGTAAGTAGCCTGGTGGAACAAAATCTGTCTGTATACCTGCATTATTTCATGCTCTCTAGAAACAAATCTATAGACCTACTTCATCCCTGTCTGTTTTATTTTGTATATTTACTAACTCTTAGAAATTAGCTACTGTACATTGCACTTTCTGATTAGTTCAGTTTCAAGCATCTTTTATGATATACTGTATAATGTTAAAGAGATTTTTTTCCAGTTCTGTTTTTTGATAAATGCAGTAATGATGCATAAATATATCTGTGTAGAAATGTGTTTGCGTATAAAACAATATAATTTCTTTTAGGGTGATTGACAGCAGAGTATCAACTACATTGGTGACTATCATGTCTTTATAATGATGATGGTAATATTATGATGAATAGCAGCATTGGGCCCATGTTGCTTTAGTCTTTACTGCATTTTGACTTCCAGCATCTGACTTGTGACATTCAGGTTTTAGTGTGTTTGAAAGATGCAACTGGTTGCACATGAATGCCCGTAAAATCTTGCTAGGAATAAATAAGGGATTTTAAGGCCACAAAAACGACAAGAGTACTACAAGGGTAGTGGGAAGGCAGAAATCTATTTCTTAGGAGGGTTTGTGGGAATCAGAATTTAAGCCATAGAAAAAAGACTACCGGTAGAATAAAATGCCTGGGTCAGGGGCGGATCCAGGATTTGGGAAAAGGGGGGGTCAAACCAAGGAGGACTTAGATGAATCTTAAAACAGGTCCTCAGGTTCGAAAAAGAGGGGGTCCAGGCCACAAAATTGGTCTGAAGCCCTTAAAAAAAGGTTGCTTCGGCTGAAAAAGGGGGGGGGGGGGGTTCGGACCCCCTGGACCCCTCCCCCTGGATCCGCTTCTGCTGGGTGACCATGCTGGCATGCCCATCCTTGTTAATTTATTAGAATTCCAAAATTACTAAAAATGATAAGCCATATCGTTGAAATCTGGATTTGAACAAAGCTGTTGCTTTGACATCCTCAAGTTAAAAAGGGGACTATTATTTAATGTTTCCCTGATGAAATGTGGCATCTTAAGACCATCTTCATCTTGGTCCATTTTTGTTTCAACCTTTACTTTGATTTTAGGGTAATTTAGATCATTATGTGCATTTTGTTTAAAATAATAATGAATATAAAGCCTTCATGGAAATTATACAATTTTTAGAGTCAAATATTTTGAAATGAAATTCTGTCATCTTTATAATAAGACAATGTGTATGTTAGGGAACTTCCAAATCATAAATTTCAGAGCTTGTTTCTTAGAATCACAGTTCTAACTGATTTTATCCACCAGTTTTTATTGCTATAAAGATGAGATTATTGGGAAAAAAAAGAATGTTAGGAGAGAATGGCAAACACTAGGGAGGATGGTAAAGAAAAATGATCAAATATGACTATTATTTAATTGTCTGAGATCTTACATTTTCAGCTAATGACCCTTGCAGTTCTTGTTTTGTTCACAGAGGGCTGATGAATTCTGGTGTTTTGTTTCCTTAATGTTTAGTTGTTAATACACTCCTTACTCAGCAGTTGTCCACTGAACTCGATCTAAAATTCTTTGTTTTAACCGCTGCTTTGTATGGCAAGATTTTCCAGGTTTCACGACCAGGGCAAGCACAAGGCAGAGAATTGTATTCAGACCAATGAGAGAGTGGTATTTCATTGTGCATCCAGCTCCAAGTTTTAAACCCATGACACCCGGCTCTCATTGGTCTGATTACACCAGTTCTGGCACCAGGCCAAGAATCAGACCAAAGAGAATCTTGGTATATGAAGCAGCGGTTTATACAAAGGAGATCTGGAACAACTGTAATATATAACTGCTTCTTAAGTATAGTGTAAGTTGTTAAGTATTCCCTCTGGTAAAGACTTGGTGACAAAATTATTGAGCAATTTCATACTGAAATTCCTTACAGCCATTGAGGAGGCCTTGCAGGCAATCCAGAAAAAGATCAGACAGATGGAGATAGAAAAACAGGAAGCGGGGAAGAAACTAGAGGACCTGACCACGGGAACCAGCAGATTACGAGACAGTCTGCAGCTGTCCGGGTTATCAGAGCCAGTACAAGACATCCCTAGTCAGCCACCACCACCGGTCACCCAGCTACCAGCGCAAGATTTTACAAACAGCAATAAAGGTCAGACTGTCATACTAGTCCAATTGCATACCTATTGCACTTATGAGAAATTTGAATGGTAAATTATCTTGAAATTTCAGGATATTATCCAAATATCTTTAGAAAGTAATTAAGTTTGTCTGTCAGAAAATTTAGTACTGATTTCATATGCCATGAACATGGTCTGTTAGCAGCACTGTCTATAGAATGAGTGTCATGGGGTTACCAGGAATCCTGGAAATCAAAAGAAACCTGAAAAGGGGATTCTCTTTTTTCCAGTCTGGGAAAAATCTTGGAGTGTGAGAAAAAACCCTCAAATTAAAGAAAAATCAGGCAATTTTATTAGCCAAAAAGAGAAAATGGTCAGTTTAATTTTGTCTTAATTATGTCCAAGCAGCTTGTCCTCTTGATGATTTGATATTGTGGCATTTTAGTGTTCAAAGCCTTGAAATAGGTTGAAAGAATAACAGGTAAACTCGGGGGGGGGGGGGGGGGGTGATTCAGATAATGTCATTTTCATGAACTGCCTGGAACCCATTAAAAAGGTAACCATACAAAACGAATGATGTATTATGTTTCAGCCTTGAGTCCATATGCTGTATGTATACTATTTGGCAAGGAGTTGTAGCGCCTAAAATGTGGTATGATCTCCCAGTGTGCTTGAGATCCATGTCCAGTTACTCTCAGTTTAAGAGTGGGCTGAAAACATTCTTATTCATGAATTATTTAAGTACATAAGGACACTTTTATTGTGTAGACATATACCTTTTTATCTTAAATTATAAGCATTCAATTGTATATTTTTTATGATGTTTATTCATATCATTTGTACAGCGTTTTAGAGCACACTGTGGATTTACTCTATATATAATAAATCATTATTATTATTATTAAGGAATACTCTAAAAATTGTTACCTGTAGTTAAAACAGGGTGAATTTCTGTGGTTCTTTCACCATTTCGCTTTCTAGCTCAAAAACCTTATTCACCAGGCAGTAACACAGTAGGATATATCATACGACAACATTGGGTATGTTATCATATGACTATATCTAAATTAATGTTTCCCCAATTTTTTTTTACTTTTTCTCACAGATATAGAGGGCAAACTGTACGGTACTGAAACAAAATGTAACCTGCTGGAAAAACAGCTCGAATACATGCGCAAAATGTTGCATGATTCTGAGCAGAGGAGAAAAGAGACCTTGGCACGCATCGCCATCAGCCAAAGACATGAAGATGAAGAGGTTCTGGATCAACAGAACAAGTTAAAGATGATGGAACAAGAAATGCTGAAACTGACTGCAACACAGACGCTGGCACAAGTAATGCTACTTCATTATTTATCTTAAATTTGTTTGTATGTAATTGGTAGCAGTCTAAACTCTTGCACAATTATTACATTCCACCAAGAGATATGTTTTGGTTGTCATTTGTCAGTTTGTTTGTTTGCAGATTTACTCAAAAAAGTTATAAACAGATTTTGATGTGATTATGAGATAAATGAAAATCAAGACCAACATGTAGTGATTTTGGAAACATTTTAAGTGTTAATTTTGAACAAGATGAATATGGATATTTTTCATCTTAATTGGGCAGCCTTTGTTCTGGCAGGCAATTGGCCTGCATGTGATGCAGTGATCAACTTTCTGAAATGTGGCACACATTTCTCCAGGCTTGTTGTATTCATATATTTCCTTTGCTCAAGTCCTGCCTATCAAAGTTTGATATTTTCCTGCTGCGCTGATTTAGAATGTAGGCAGAAGTGTATTGCTGTCTCTGACTGTTGTTTAGTTTATTGTTAACTTGTTTTTTGAGAAACTTGCAGCTGGTCAGGACAACTATGGGCTGACCATGTTGACATCACTTTTAAGTATCTAAAGTAAACTCACATCACCGGTCTACTGTTCACCTCAGAGTGACAGCTCAAGTCATACTGAAAACTGCAGTTTTCACATTTTGACAGTCTATTGTGTCATTTCCTGTAAGCCAGATTAACATTAACTTTAAATATGTTTGTATTCTAAAAAGGCCCATCATATGCAAAATATTATTTATAACACATCATATTACTATATGTCTTTGCCTGTCTTCTAAATTTCTGCCATTAAGTGAAATGGCTCTAATACAATGATTGACAGCTTTTAGCTGTCTGTGTAAAACTGACTACAGCTCAAACCTTGACACAAGTAGTGCACCTCAGTATTTAATTATAAACCTGTCTTGTTTAAAACTTGAAGGATTTGATATATCATGTTCCTCTTTTATTTTACAGAGCAAGATCCGTGATCTTGAAGAGAGGTTACAAACAGAGCAGCACCATCGTCGTCTGATGCAAGATAAGGCAGCACAGGTGGGTGATGCTTCTGTTACCTAACAGCAAAAAAAAAAAAATAAATAATAAATAAAGCCAAAAAAAAGTTAGGTTTGGTTCTAAGACACTTTTTTCATAAATCAATGTGTGTGGGTGATTTTTTTTTTACTTTTTTTGTATGTTTTAATAAAAATATCATATGATCAGGGAAGGCATGATATTAACAGATTTTTTTTTGCTAAACAAATAAAAGCACTACAAAACAAAGGAAATTTGATCAAAATGGTCTTATTTTATTTTCATGAAAGAAATGTCCACGCAGCTAGAGTGTAATATTGGTTAGTTTCTATTGAAAATCAAAATTAAAAATTTTGATGCGGGGGTTTAAAACTGATGCTGGCCGTGCCTGAGAATCATACCTTTTATTTTTTTGGCCTAATATGACTCAAGATGACCAGATCAGTTCATAACACTCTTACTTACCAAAGACCTGCAGTTCCTCATTTGATTAAAAAACACGAAAAATGGTTAATCTGTAAAACAGTTTTTTTGTGAGGCATATGACGTGTGTTATGTCATATATATTGTGCTATATATCTTTAGCTGGAGACTGCTGCTGAAACACAGCGTATTCTGATGCAGTCAACGGGCAAAGCCAAGTCTGTTCCAGTCCGAAAGGTAGCCAAGAAGAAAGTACGCAGCAAGTCAGCCGGTAATGTGAAACTTCAAGGTCACGGGCGAGAGCCACCTGAACATTACCGTCTCAACCTCGGGGATCTGCCCTTTGTAGCAGGAAAGGTATGGCAGTGAGAGTAGTGTGCGAAACACTTGTAGTACTGTGGATTCTGCATTGTTCATAGTGATTTTATTCTCATGGAAATTGTTGGTTAATTTTCCCCACAAAATTAAAACCTCACAATCATTTAGTTTATCATAGATGTTTTAAAAGGCAGCCCGTCTTTGCTCTGCACTGAGTGGTGACATTGTATAGGCCTGCACATCCCTCCATGTTAGCAATGACTTATTGATGAGGCTTTGCAAAAAAGGTATTTTCTGGAAAAAGGTATTTTGGGAAAAAGGTATTCAGTTCTACCTTGGGTTGAATAAAACTTCACATACTCGGGTACATGTGGAATTTTGCTCTCTCTCTCTCTCTCTCTCATTTCTCATATTATCATGCTGAAAGGTCATTTTGTACTGCTTGTCATGTTTAAATTTATGTCAGATTAAGGTCTTCAGTAAATTCTGTAAACAACACCAGAAACTACTTAAGTCCTGTTAATCCACAAAAGTTTTATCCCCACGAATAGTGTTTCATGTCAAAACCACAGAAAATTTAGACCTACACATTTATTTTAATCCACAGTATTAATAAGACAATAGAGTTCCCTGCCATTCTTAAATCAAGGAAAGCCTGGGAAAATGAGGATCTCAATCCAATCAGGAAAAGGTATGAAATATGAGAAAAATACCTCACCAGGGAATAATTAAATGTGAATGGCCCTGAAAAGAAATAGTGTGTCACATTTTTGTGTCTGTTTGATAATTGACTGTTTAATATTGGTTTTTATTATGATAATTCCAAGCAAATCTTAAATAGTTACATTTGAATTTTCAAAACTGTTTGCAGAAAATCAGGTCACATTAGGGAAATTTGCTCTCATTAAATGCTAGGAACCCTGATTATCAGAATAACTACATCAAATTGTGATGGATATAAAAAGGCTAACATTAGAATTCAAGGAATACAATTTTTCTGTATAGAGATCTAAAAAAATAACAAATTCAAGGATATTTCTGTTTCTCGTTCTGTCTGTACAGTTTTAGGGGGTTGGCCTTGAAGTAAATTAATTTTTCAGGTACATCTGACCTGCTGACATTGTTGGACTATATTTAATTATATCAAAGTAGGCCTTATATCTCTTATTTATATCCCAGATACTTCTTGGAAAACTGATGACTTTCATTCTACCATTTGCACATAGAACATACTTTGAGCTTTGGAATAATGTATGTATCATTGAATAAGTAGAGATCCAAATCAATGCAAAATCAGTTAAAGAAAAAAGTCCTGGACTGTTCATCATGTGCATTATGTTTATTATTATTACAGTCCACCAAGCCAAGCCACTCCTTGCCAGCCACCATGCAGGGTGTATTATCTATGATGAAGCAACACAACCCCAGGCTGTGTACGAGCCCTCGGCAGCACTTCCGACCGACCAGCGGGTTTGCAGGCACCATGACCAGCAGCTCGTCGGGGGTAAGCTCTCAGGAAGACCTGCAGGACACGCTAATGCAGCTACAGGAGGAGTTCAAACAGCTCACAAGGTCAGCATCCATAAAACATTACTATCCCCTCGCAAAGAAGTTGCCTGAGGGGATACAGTGATACCTTACCGTCTGTCTGTCCATAATTGGCTTGTGGATGCATTTTAAGCCAAACCATTTGTCCAAAACCTTTGATCTTTCACATATTGCTCTCCCAAGTGGATTCATATAAAACTTTTACCCAAAATTTCAATAAAATTCCCAAAATATTTGTCCCATTCAAACATATTGATAATGCATCTTTACCCTAAACTACCTGTTAGTTTTCTAATATACAACAAAACTAGCAAAACAGTGATATGGAACACACATTCCAACATGGCCACAGTTACAGATTTTTGTATGGCAAGGTTTAATTTGTATAATGCATGTAAAAGCTAGGTGTAACTTGCCAAAGGTATAAGATTAAAAAGTTATATATCAACCCCTACTAATGCAAAGAATCAGTTCTGTTGATATCAGCAAGGAATATCATTGTCATAGTATAAAAATCCATTCCAGTGCAGTTTTCCATAAGATTTACTCTCTCAGTAGGCCTTATCAGTCCAAAATAAACGCTTACTGTTTCATCATGAAAGTCATGTAGAAATGAAAATGATATATTCCAGGGAGCATGAAGAGTTGGCCAGACAGATCCAGGGGGCGCTGGACGACCGTCTGCGTGAAGACCTGGAGCGGGAACAGGATGATATTGTCTCCCAGATGCAGAAAAAGAGCAGACAGATCGAGTGCCTCAGAAAACATGCGGTAAGTCACATGATTTTATATATGCATCTAGACCTAGTCATCTCCTCGCCATAAATATTATTTTTTATTTTATTTATGGTATGTATCTTCGACATTAAATCATCACAAATTTTGTCATTCAGTGTAACATAAACAGACTAAAAACCTTTCTTTAGATCTAAATTTAAAATTTCAATCCCATTAGGTATCCCTTTAACACTTCTAGGTTTAAAATATTATTAACTAAATGGGATTTGATTTTATATGGGTTTTTATGGGCCATGGATGCTCCTCAGAGTACGATTTTTATCATAAAGTAAGTTTATTTGATTTAAAATGTACATTCCTGATAAGTATGGATGGATAAATCTATTAATACTTGATGATTAACAGTAATATAAAACAATACATATATTTGCATATTTGTATCCTCCATGCTGCATTCATGTCTGGATTAATCCTCTGAGACCCCTAGACTGAAACCCTGCATAATTATCAGGTCACATACATGTGAACTGGTGCCTGACAAAGATTGGTGGCACCACCTGCAATCCTTTTATGCACAGTGTCCACTTCTTCATCTTAGTGATAATAGCCCATATCTCAGAAGTAGTTCAATATATTGCACTGAAATTGTCTATGTCCATAGATCGGGATACCTGCATCTCGTACTTAAGACTAGTGGTGGCATCTGTAATCATGTTCACGTGGTGTCCCTGCATTTGCTTTGGGTGAAAATCACTCATATCTCAGAAGTTATTCAATGTATTGGTCTGAAATTTGGCATGTCAATCCACTTTGGATAGTTTTCCCATACACAAGACAGGTGGCATCACCTGCAATCATGTATTTGTAAAATACATTTATGCATTTATTTACAGCCTGCATCTCCATAGATCAAGGATGGCATTATCATGTACACATGACTGGTGGTGACACCCACATTTATCTGTAGTTTCGTCCATCCATGTGTCTTGGGATACTTGGGCATCTCTGATGCCACAGATTTGGAGGGCTGTCATGTTAGGAGATTCCATGCCTCAATTTATCCATGCCACTGTGATTTGGCAGATACCTGTAGTCGCTTGTCGACTGGCTAATCTAGTTTATCATAAATTTTCGATTTTAATTTGCAGACACCATCAAAGAAGAAGAAAAAGAAAGGAAAGAAGTCCACAAAACAGCAGACAGCAGTGACGTCTGTGCCACCTAATGGCGAGGTTCAGGTTACCACGACAATAAGGCGGTCCAAAGACAAAGGACAAGCGAGCTCAGGTCACTTCCATCCGGGGGCTGCTCAAGCAAGCCTACGACTACTGCACGATCTCAAGAAAATCCAGACCCAACTGACAAAACATGATATAAGCTGGGATGAGCAGTAGTATTTAAATAGTATTAACAAATTATTTCCAAATGGCATGACTATAGAATTAGTATCTACCTGTTACCTCGCAATGATAATGATAAATCTATAGACAAATATACTGATATACCATTTTGAGATGCAAATACAGACCTTAGTCAGTAAGTGCAGATTACTGAAGTTACATCACTATCTCCCTTGACAGTAAGGTGAAATTATTTATATGGGGGTTATGGAAGTTGTAGTGATTTTAGACTGTGCTTTTCTTAAGTATATTTTCTTTCATTAAGCAAAAAGGGAGGGGGACCTATTAACATCAGTCATCCTACTGAATACACAAAAAAATCTTTCACCATATTTTTTTTCGGGTAATTTGGAAGCATGCATGACATTAAAGAACATGCTTGGTTGATTGGCTTGTATTCAGGTGAAGGAAATGTATTAAAGTTCTGTTCATGTATAATGCTACAACACATAGGTGCTGATTCTATAGTCACTGCCTTAAAGTTCACAGTAGTATTTATTACTAAACTTCATCTTCAGTGTGATCAATGCATAAGAGACTGATTACCCTGAAATTTATATATATATATATATATATAAAAGTAAGTAAGCAATAATTCAGAACCATATATCATCATTCAACTCCAGCTTCTAAAATGTTCGGGACAGATGGTATCAGAAACTCTTACTTAAACTGCTCATGCCTTGAAGATCAAGTTTAAAATCTGCTGTTCTCTTTAATATATATTTTGTCATTGGTGTTTAATTAATTACTAGTATTTGTGATATGTACAAAAAATTGCTCAGGTTTAGTGATGCAGAACGAGTCTGCTCAGGATGGTAGTGACAAAATCACTTGAGAACACATGGACACAGAAACAGGTTATAGTTAGTAGACCCACTGTGGTGTAAGTGATATCCATATGGTTGTGCTGGTACAGTTAATGAAATTAAATCATTCACTGCATGATAGCAGCTGTGGGTTCTAATAAATACAGCCTGCACTCCATAGGCTAAAAGGCAATTTTGAGTGATGAATCACCAGGTATTAAAAGTGTATATGAACTTGTACTTATAAAATGTGTGTATCAAGCAATACATTAACCAGACGTTAAACCTCATTCATGTTGTTAGCAGTAAAACATCACTTCCAAGTGTTCTTGTGTGTATGAGGTTCTGGACTTTGTATATTTATGTCTATTAAAAGGCCACCTGACTTCCTGCATGTATAATTGTAGATATAATGATCAGTCTTTAGTGTGTTATCACTGTATAATGACTATTTAAAATTCAGTTAGATAATCCCATATTGAAGGTCCTATATAGGGTACCATAAAGGCTGCTTTTCCCCTGGTGTGGTGTGTGGTGCACCTTTTCCACTGGTCAATATTTTGTCACTTTCAGCATAAGTTAAGTAACTTGCTGTTGTAAAAATACCATGAAAAAATAAAAATGCATTGTTAATGAAAGACCTGGTACAAAAAAAGAATATTAGTTGTCATAGGTTTGACGGCATTTATTCTTGCCGATGAATCATGCTGTGTTGATTGTACAACCATAGGACTGGTTGTACAGCCAGGTTGCAGCTGTTCCAGTAAGGACACCCTAGTGTTTAAACATTAAAAGAATCATATTAAGCATAGTAGATCTATATCATTGTATTACAAAAGAAAAACCAGGCCTCGTGTAAAAGTGAACATGCTTATGGCAAATGGACTTGTCATGTATCAAATATCCAGCATTGGCCAGATTCCTGGCTGAGACATTTTCTTGATCTGCAATAAACTTGAGCAGTGGGAATGCCAGAGTGTATTTATTATATGTGTTAGGATCAAAATGAAGCAACGCAACACTGCATGCAGTGGAAAAAACAGCCTAATAAAAAAACAGGGTTAATATAAAATTGAAACCCTGTGAACCCACCAGCTTTCCTATGATCATGCTTTTTGTGAATAACTCGCTGTTATTCTTGAGATGAAAAAAAAAATTTAAAAAAAGTCAGCCTTTCATTGTTATTTAGTAAATAAATATAGATTGCATCTAAATAATGCATTGTACCATGTATAAAACTTTGAATTTTATACTATCAAAATGACATGATTGTCCAATCACCAGAAAAATTGCTTGCATTTTCACATTTATATTGTTATAAAGGAAATGCTAACCTCAGAGGTGACCATGAAATTTGAATATATTGCCAGTATGAAATTCACAACTTTGAGCAAGTGATATATGCTTGATATCATTCAGTGTTATCATCACCTTAAATGTGTTATATACAGATGCACACTATAATGAGGATAGTGCAGTTGCACTGAAATTTTTTTGTCATTCTTAAGAAACTCAATAAGATGTGCCAATTTGCCCTATGGAGGAATACTAGTCATTCCCTGTCGACAAGCTGCAGCTTTTTTTGTAGGCCAGACCAAAAATACATGTATTACATTGACACGCTTTAGCTATTTGTTTCTCAGTTTAACTTTTCTTTGCCATTCATTTTTTCTGTGAACAAAGTGAACTTATTTAATATGTATTTCCTGTTTGACATTTTACTTTCTTTATTGTATTTTTTTTTTTTATTTCTCAGAAGTGAACAGATGGAATAATTCAATTTTTGTGACTGTGTATGTGGTCTAACTGTGCTAGGTGTCAGCTGACACGCACTTGATGATGTGCAGATGTCATTTAATCATATTATATTAACAAATTAGCAGATAGATTTACAAGAGATACATGGCTTTAGACTTTCTTCTCTTCTATAAATCCTGAATAGTCCATAGATGGGAACCTATCACTGAAAATCCTTTAATTTGCCAAAAAAAAACCTGGATAATAACTATCCATGCAACTCCCAGAGTACTCTGAAGTTATCAAGTCTTATCTTGCCCGGTAGCAATGATCTTATCTCCTGGGGAAATGTGTTGCAGTATATAACTGCCTGTAGACACTGTATATTTCAATTGGCTTTATGTTTAAACACAAAAAGAATAATTATTTTAGGGGGGGGGGAGAAAATATGTTTACTAGGCACTTTTTTTCCGAAAACGGGACAGTGCTGGGTATGTTTTACCTTTCTGTAATGAGTTTATAAATAAAATTTCATAAAATTAGGGGGAACATGATAATAACAGAATTGTTTTGCCAAATTTTAACCCTAACCCTAACCATATCAAAGGGAAATTTTATTATTTTCTTGATGGAAAGGAGCTCAAAGCTGGAATTATAATTTGTAAATTTCTGCTAAAAATCAGAATAAAATGTGTGGATGCAGGGGTTCAAATTTTGGTGCATGAATCCTTTTTTCTTCTGTCTTAAAACAGTTGCAATCATCTAGAAAGTTCTATAGTTACTTACTCCCTAGTACATGATATGTGCAAACAAGCATTTTACAGACAGCATCATTAAACAAGTATTTTTTTGCTCAGTGTAATACATTTTAGTTGACATTATATTACATTGTAGGAAATGCTGGAGAGGTGTGAGAGGAAAGCTGTATGCACAAATATTAGAATCTCTCCCACATTATGAAATGCACAAGATTAGCCAGATCATAAAACAGATCCACTTTGGATCTGATTGTAAGCCCATTATTTAAACTTAATATTAATAATTATAATAATATGATTTTGACCACCAGCTATCATGTCCATCAGAGTTACTGTACTAAACATTTGGTATCTGATCATAAATGTCAAAGACATTAGCAGTTCTAGATGTGGATGGGTGTCTTTATGACTTTTCTGGGTTGCCAAATCATGGACATTATTTATTAACAATTCAGTTTAGTCGTGTTTTTATTTTGCTTCTTTTCTATGTATCTGGCAAGCACCAACCACATATATCACATCTAGCATTTTCATGATGATCATGGTTTGTAGCTTACAACAGTAATCCCAGTACACAAATAAGGCCTGCCCTGATTATTTTTCAGGTTTTAACAATACAATCAAATTGAACTTGAAGACTTGAGAATGTAGTAAATAAATTATAAGGCTGATTTATTTGTGGCATTAAATGTGATGATGATATTCTGTCATCATTGTAACTGATGCTGCAGAAAAGATGTATGAAAGGTTTTTTTTTTTTTTTTGGTTATATTATAGTCTGTTCCAGCAGTGGGTGCTCAAATATCTATTCTGTAAATTCAGTGAATGTAGAATTTTCACTCTGATAGTTATAGTCTTAATTAAAGTATAATTAAAAAATCATCACCATTCAGTCGAGTAAAACAACTGATCTTATATTTACCTTGTGTGGGTGTAAGATCATGTTCATAACAGAATTTACTGCATGATCATGTTCCTCCAACAAATGTGATCAAATAAATTATCAGGTGAAAATCACTGCCCCTTAACATCACTCAGTGAAGATGCACCCAGAAAGGTGTAAAATGTCATTTTAAAAGTCTGAATCAAATGCATAATTCCCTGGTAATTACTGGACAGATTTTTATGAACACTTCAGTATTATCAGCAATACACAACTGTCATTCATTGGTGGAACAAACTATAGTATGGAAACCAGCTTCATTGGTGTAATGTAATAGGAATAGATGAAGTTCTGAAATAGGTTGCTATTCAGATATGCCACATCCACAGACTTGGGTTGTGCATTGCAGTGTATTCTTTATAAGAGGGAAGGCTTGGGGTGCATGTATATTTTGCTATTTTGTTATATTTGTAAAAACTTAATAAATAGTCTTTGATTATGCAAGTGCATGTTGTTGTTATTTTTGTGACTGGATAAGGATAGCAAAGATATTTTAAGTGAAGATTCACAAAATTACTGTAGAATAAAAGTATTTCATGAAGTTTGAAGAATGCTATGTAAGAGTTTACGGACTAAATGGTAATGTACAAACTCATTTTGAGACACTGGTGTAAACCTATATCATGATATGACAACCTATTTGGATTTCCAATAGTAATGCCAGAAGCATCTTTTTAGACAGTATAATGAAAACATCCCCAAAATACCTAAACAAGTTCACACATGACATTTGTCTTCATACCATAAACACGCTTTTGAAAAAAACTGAAGAAACAAGTCGGATAAAATGTATGCAAGTCATTTTATTCTACCTTTATAATATTTTATAAAACATCATTTGGGTATGTTACATCTGATATTCTCAAAACAAAATATGTAGAGAATAAGCAGCATCCATGGTGGCTCTCTGGAGTATCTGAGGTTAAATAAATGTCTAAATTTTCATAAATGTCTTTACTAACAAGACTTGAAGATATAAGGCAATGATCCACCTTTATCCAGTAATTATTAATGATTTAAAAAAAAAAATAAATATCCAACTAGAGTGAGTTGATTTAAAACAGATGTCTTCTCTCTATATGGGAATCACATTGCCAAATTTGAGGAAAAATATGGATAACTTCAAAAGTTACTGTGTTCACCAAAAAATTATATTTCATTTTCAGCTGATATATCCTTGAAGATGGTCAAGATCACAAGAGAATTTACCCTATAAATTTGTGAAAACAATTCACATATGAAATAACATAAAAGTATATTGAGTGGTTCAAAAGTTATAGTATTCACTAAATATTTCTATTTTGGATGGTTTGACCCTGAAGATGAAGCTCACCAGTTTTCAAAAATATTCCAGAATTTGGTTAGAACAATTTGTGTATAAAATTTGAGGAAAGAAAATTTAGTGCTTCAAAAGTTGCCAGATTCACAAGAAATCATAAAGCAATGAGCAATAATTCTGCTGATTTGACCTTGAATATCCAGGTCAAGGTCACAAGTTTTATTAACTTATCCAAATTAAAAAAAAAAAAAATGGTGTTTAAAATTTGAAAAAAAGTAGGCTATACTTCAAAAGTTATGGGTTCATTAAATAATTCTATTTTGGTTTATTTGAAGGTCACGGTCAAGGTCAGTAATTTTTTAACTCATCTGAGATATTGATCAGAACAATTTGAATTTCAGCTTTCATGAAAAAATTGAGTGGTTCAAATGTTATCGCATTAACAAGAATCGACAAAGACGATGACTATGGAAGTCGATGACGTGGAAAGATCAAACACTGTCGCCCCAATGGGAGAGGAGACATAACCGCAATGACTTGGTGGTTTCTTGTGGAGTTTTAATAATATATGATGAAAAATGAATGAATTGCTACAATAATAACCTAAATATATCTATTTTATAGGTGCTCCTTTCAGGGACTTGCATGTGATGTCTCCGAGTTTGGTTCGCAGCGGACTTCCTTGCCATTCAGCCACCAGGCTATCACTAACTTTAAAATCAGGCTGAAAAAAAGAAAGAACAATAGGAAATTAAATATCATATGAAAGAAATTATTAAGAAATTTAATATATTATGAATATTGTTGAATAATTAAAAGCTTACAATCCCTACATGATGGCCATACTTCATTCATTCTATAACTCATTTCATTTAACCACTGCTTTCAATAGCAGCATTTACTACATACTGCCACAAGGGAGCTGGCACAGGGCCAAGAATGTTTTGTAAGATTAGTGGAGTATCATGAGTTTCAAACTTTACTAGGCCTACGAGACCCAGCTCTTCCTGTAGCATGACCACTGTGAAGAGAAGCTATTCAAAAGTCTGCAAGTGCTCTGTTTTAAAAGGTATATCAGTCAAACTGACACAGAAATTCAAGGTATAAATTGCCTATCTGACCCATCCATGTTTCCAAGACAGCATATATTAATTCATCTACTTGTCTCTTGTACTGTGGTTGGTGTCATATTGGCAAGGCTATTTCAGTATTTTGCAAGGGTTTCATTTTTCATGATATACCATACAGTAACTTACCCAGTACATAAACCATTATTATATCAATTACCTAATATGTACACGAAATCTTAACAATTGCGTGAGGAGCCAAGGGAACATCAAACAGCTGGAATTCTTCATGCAGTAGTTGCAGATTGATATTTTTAATTGATCAATATCTGAATTATAAGTAACATAAAATGTAGGCCAATATTGATGCTGTTGGCACAGTATACATGAGATACCATTGAGGCTATGGAATAAATGACTGGTTTAAATCAAGGTTTAAATTCATGATAATTTCCCCTTTGTGAATTATGTGAATTTAAAACCCTTGCAAACAAAAAGGCAACCACAGTAACAGGATGATCCCTGTCTGTGATAGTGACATCCGATGCAAAAATAATGGTATGTAAAGTTTTAAATATAAAAATAAAGGGCATAGGACAACACACCTGTGTGCCATGTAAAATAGAATGTCCATATAGACACCTAGACTATCATGTGACTATTTATTACTCAGAGCTGGTAAGATGGTGTATGTTGTAATTTACACATTTACTGAAACTTGTACCACACAGACTTCCAGCTAACATATTAATACAGTCCTTAATGTCCTTAAGATTTTCATTTTGTAAAATTTGTAATTTAGCAACTCTGTAGCCTGAAGATGCCAGGTCTGTATCTAAGTCCAAAACAGGTTGCCATTGGTGCAATATCTTTCTTCTCCTGGTTCCAGGAGATCAAACAAACGCTCAAAGACTTGAGAACATGTCCAGACCAGTGCTGAACTATTAGTAAAATTATAAATTATATTCTGTACCCTTTATGCCTCTCATACAAATTTACAGTGAGACCACCCATTTTACTGGCCAAAAGTGGTCTTAATGCACAGGTTGTCTTATCAGACGGGTCAGTTATAATAACTAATGTGAGGGCATTCAGTTGAATCAATAGTGGTTTTAATGGAAGGGTGGTCTGATCAGACAGGTGGTCTTTGTGTAAATTACAAGAGGTTAAGCACTTGTAAACATGGAGTATGGAATAAGCACACATACTTATGTAAAATGAACTGTTCTTTTACAGGCTACTCATACTGACTATAGATACCTACTTTAATTTGTGCTTGTGAAATACCAGCTTTAAAAATAGTATAAAATTCTGATGTGTGCATGATCCAGCATATGGATTTTTTCTACCTGTAGTTTTTCCCAGACTTTCCTCTTTGGGTTTAGTATCTCGTCAGGTTCGCCAGTGCTGTGACCTTCTACAAAGACTTTTTCTCCCGGGGCAGAACCCTCTGGGGGATCAAGGGGTTCAACTGCTCTAGGATCATCCCTGTAATATATTACAATATCTAAACAGAACATAATATTCCAGACACAGAGTGACAAGAAATTTTCAATGATTTTACCAAGATTTGTTACACACACCATTGACTAAAAAAGGTATATTTTTCACGTTTTTTTTTTTCAAACGAAAACACTCATCATCTCAAACCACAGGGTAGTAGAACTGAACTTGATATTTTAAACCCATAACAAATATTATTACATATAAAAATGGAAAGGCTATATCAAATTTAATTATTTTACAGACTCTGAGAACACAGATATGGCAATTTTTAAAAATGTTTCTGTTTTAATTTATGGGTCAAGACACAATATGTGGAACTTTACAGGCTTGACATAAAAGATAAGAATATTTCCTCCAGTACATTAGATGGCGCATACATTTATAATCAATAAAAAATGCAGCATATTTCATTACCTTTAAAATTTTCATAAGGAATTGGTGCAAGAGCCCTTATTAGCAAAATCACTTCTCAAGGACTTGGTCCTCACTTGCAAAAATTTATTTCAATCCATGAAAAAATGTAGAACAGCTAAATTTTTATGTGGCCTGATGTACATTGCTGATGCACACAGGTATAATTTACCTGTAATGAATCAAGCAAGATAAAAGACTTACACAGAAGCACACATCAGCATAGCTTTGGACTCGATGCCTCTCATCTTGACGGGTTTAAGGTTACAGAGGAAGACGCCCATACGATCCTTTAGGTCTTCCATTGGAACCAGCCCTGCAAGACCGCTGACGACTGTGCGAGGTTCAGGTTCTCCTAGATCTACTGTCTCTACATACAGGCTGTCAGCATCTGGATGCTGAAATACATAGTTAGTCTTTAACAGTGACTTATGGTAATATTTATTATATCTATTGGCTAAGAAACGAATGGTACCCTTTTCACGCACAAAATGGTTTTGGGCAATGCAAATTAATCAAATCAGTTTCAATCAGTATTGTTTGTGTGCATCTAGCACCAATGCATAAGCAGGGCACAAAATTAACACCTGACCCCTGGAAATGCCAGGTAGTTTTCTCAGGGGTCAGTAAATATCATCCAGGCACTGTACACCTTTTCCGGCATTTGTATTTTTTTTTTTATCATTCATGTTACTCTGCAAAAAAAGACAAGCTACTGTTTCCTGCCGGAGGTCTGTTGACAGTTGAAATGTTTCCCCTGCGATGCCTAACCGAGAATATGCCTCCCATTAGATTGCTTGCTCCATAAATAGAATATTTCCATATATGGAAATAACACTGGTAACCTATGATGAGGAAAAGTCGTTTGCATACAGTTTCATAGACTGGTAGCACACACCACTCCTCTGGGCCAATTTTTATGTGTTCCACCTGAGAGCAGCAGATTAAGAAATTGGAACAAACAACTATGCAGGGTCAGGTGGAATTCTGTGGGGTCCACCAAAATTTTTTTTGGGTGCTGGACCTCATTTCAGGTGGATAAAAAAGTTAATTTTGTGCCCTGCATGAGGTGTATGACATTTTATATATGGAACAATTTAGCAACATGTTACTGGTTTTAACCAACAGGCACCTGACACAGGGCCAAAAATGTAATCAAACAAATGAGAGAAGGGCATCTCATTGTGCATCCAACTCCAAGTTTAAAACATGGTATTTAAGGAAAAACATAAAATGCACCAAGTGAACTCACCCTTTCAACAGAGAGTATTTTTCCGACCTTGAAGTTTAACCTTGACGGAGTTGCTTCAGCCTGGGCAGCAGCTGCAGGTGGTCCTTTAGGGCCCTCTGGTGCAGACATGGGGTAATACAGTCTATTACTACTACTGTTACATTCAATTTCTGATACTGCTATTACTAGTGCTAGTGTTGGGGCTGATGATCGATTATAATTGATGACTGGTTGGCTGACACAGATGATCCAATGATCGAATGATCTTGCATTGCGCTTATTGATTATTGAGTTTCTCACAAAGGTTAAATTTATAATGACAGAAGGGATGCTTTCATAAATATATGCAGACAAACCTTAAAACAATCTGTGTTTGCTGAAGGATTCACACATAAATTTACCATATACACACATATGCTATGGTATTATTAGATATAAATATATATATATATATATTATTATTAACCAATATGTAGGCTTATATAAACACTGAGGGGACGTACAGGTGTATATTTGATCAGAAATTTCATACTCAAAAAGGCCCACAAATTTTTACTGATGACTGATCATGAAATAACATCTGATTCCTGACACTTCTCAAAAGCGACTAATAATTGATCATCGGTTGTTTATTTGCCGCCAATAATCAATTATGATCATGGCAGCGATTACCAACACTAACTATTACTATTACTACATTTTACCATCTATTACTATTACTATTACTGTAGTATCCATCACTATTACTATTACTTATATAGGATGATATGGTATATATATATAACAAAATATAAGTCCATATGATATTCCATATAATATATTGCCTCTCATATGGCATGTTGCCCAACTTGAATGTATAAGTCGCTCATCTGACAGTTTCGCAACTGACAGGTTCTCAAAAGAAAGTCATGCATCTGGTAAGACACCCTTTTCAGGTGGGGAAAATGCTGTAAAGTTTTCATAAATGATCATTAATGGTCTGATCATTGTTGTTTTCAGTTCAGTATAATAAATGTTGTTTTGTGTGTGTGTATGTCTTATTGGGATCCCCATTATTAGAATGTTAACTACTGATAGTTGGTGATATTAGAGTCTGCAAAGGCTGGGTACATTTTAAATCAACAAAGCTGAATGACTTGTTCCTCCAAAGTTTAACTGAATCTCTTATTTATTGGGAGTTGGTACATTTCAGTATATGCACATGGCTTCATGACTGGAAAATATTATGTACATTTCTCTATACATGTAGTAATATACCATGTATCTATCCCTTAAGAGAAACAGTGCCTCTGTTTATCCATGTGTTAGTTATTAAGAGCCAAGTGGAGCTAGGTAGCTTATTTGGCTGAAACCTGCTCTGCACAGTGCTCTGATGTAATTAGCACCAATGGTCACAACCTTTACAATAGATGGACAATACTTGCATTAGCAATAGGCACATCCAAGGTAAATATGGACCAGAAACAAGTCAGGTCAGCATTATTTGCTCATATGCTTAATTATCTAGTTGGACTTGGGAAGTAATAGAAAGTAATATGTATATCTCTATTACTTTGCCTTCTGTTACTATTACTATTAAGGCACATAATGTTGGTTCTGTTCCTAAAAAGCTGTAATAGTCTATTACTATTACTTGTTACTCTTACCCCATGTCTACTCTGTTAGCAAAGGTTGAAATCATTTCAAAAATTGAACTTTGAATATCAATATCACATTTTATTGTTTAGTATTAGATATCTATCACATTCACACATTTATCAAACAAATTTTGAATATGTTTTAACATGGTCTTCATTATTTTTCGTAAAATATAACTTACAAGATGTCAGAGATTCCTGACAGGAGTCGCAAAATGTGATCAAGGCTGTCACAGTTTAAAAAGCCCTATCCAAGGTTACCTCCAGAATAAAGCACCAAGTAACAACTATCTATAACACTATTTTAATATAATATTATAATGGCTGTTTATCACAATGGGATGGTATCCTTTAAATTAAAACTTATTTATGCTGAATCAGATTTCCTCTATAATTTAATATATTGCTCCTTGGATGTTATCTGAAGCCTCCATTAAAGTTCAACATATTCTGTTCATTACATCTGGGATAAATCAGCTGACAGACAAACTAGGTGGAGGTAGAATTATATTTTTATACTTAGGCAACTGCTGCTTCATTTTTGATGTAATCAAAATATAATGTTTCCATTAACATGAATTAAATGTCGAGCACAAAGAATGTATCTTACTTTGTTTTGCAGGTGGGGGGTAGGCTTTGTTCACAAGTGCCTTCAGTTCTGGGGATTCAAACTCTTTCCTGATTGGTTCCAATAATGCATTTAAATATCCATCCACAGCATTCTTCAGGTCTCCTGGATGCACTTCCTGTTAATACAACATGAGAAAACAATATGAGGGACTGAACTTAGATTGGAAAATCACACTGCACTTCTGCTGGGTTTTGAATATACAACCTCCCCGGCTTAGAGTGCTGACCATGAAGCAAGTTTTTCTTCTCTTTTGGTTGCAACCAACTTTTCATGCCTCCATTTGTTTACAAACAGTCTTCACTAAACTTAATGTTATATACTCTAAAAGAAACTTGAATCTTGAATGGTGCATACATAAATTTGTCAAACATGCAAACCTTAACGGAACCACAATGACTGTCTGCATCTTTAATTATGGCAATTGGTTAACTCTTTTTCCAGCACACTTTTCCAAGTATTGGCAGAATAGTATGTTTTGGCTTAAATAATATAAAGTATTCTAAAGAAGAACTGTTGCTTCAACCATTATGTAATACAAAAACATATTCCTGTGTTTTCCTAATGTCATATGTGGGAGTATTCCTACACAATAACCCATACCTAGGGGTATGTTTCACTATATTTTATGGTAATATTATAAACAAATCAGTAAAACCTCAAATTTACAACCATTAATTTGGACCTGGATGAAGTGGTCACATTTATTAGGTGGTTGTGTAAGTGAGATCTTATATTAAGAGCAAAAAAATAATCTGGACTGTCAACAAGTGGTCCTTATTTTAAGGTGGTCAATGAACAGTGATAGTCGTTACTATCATTACTAGGTTTTACTCTACTTATATTAATTATAAATATGACTCAAACCTCTTTGGCAAATGCTTCCTCTAATTCCTTGTAAGTCTTGAATGTGATGTCACCTCCGTTCTCTGGTTTGCGCTTGATAACAAAGTCCTGACCCTCCCTTAACGTAAACAGTACATGTTTTGTGAATGATAAGATGCCGTTATCCGCAATGTTTCCGGGCTCACAGAAGGCTCGTTTCAGCTTCTTCTTAACTTGGGCAGCACTGTCTAGGAGGTCGATCTTAGAATCTTCTTCTGATGAGCTCATTTTGCCTCCAGTCAGGCCAGGCACTGAAAGATACATGTCAGCCATATCAACACGACATTCAAATAATTCCAAAGTAGTAATATGTTTATATGGTACTTCAGAATGTGCTTATTCAAGCCTCACATGTTATTGATTGACACATTTGAAATAAGATGATAAACCTGAATAAAGATAACCCAGCAACTAATGGTAAATGAATTCCCCAACTTTTCATTATATTTTGATTGGTATTGTTTTACAGCAAACCTGAATCCACCACAAAAACAAATTTTACTGAAAACTATCAATGATTTATTCTTCATAAATACCAGAACCTGACCTAAAAGGACAAAATTAGCAGAACTAATTATAGTCTGTTTCATCCCCTCATGTCCACCTGTTTTTTGCCATGACAATTTTTATTAGTTATATTTCAAAGGAAACAATTATAGTGTAGAGGTTTAAAGGACCTAATTTTCAACATAGTAGTTTTCTTGGAAATAACTGAAAAATGTAAAATTTTAGGAAAGTTATCAACAAAAATCAGGTGGACAATAGGTGGTGAAATGGACTATAATTAGGGAAACCATTAGGCTTAAATAAATAGCTGCATGCCCTAGTGACTTTAACTTACAACAATACACATTTAATTATCTATGTGCCTAAAAATATTTAGTAAATCAAACATTTTCAATTCCTCATTTAAAATATAAGCACTTTTAATTTTCAGAAAAATGACATCAGTGATCTACTGGTTCTGTTTGTTACTCACCCATGGGGTTCATCAAATGTATCCTTTTCTTGTATCCAAGTTTTGGCAGTTGCTGAAATGGGAAAAGGTGAAATACACAATCTTCTTAAATAATGTGACACACTATGATCCCTCAATATAATTACTTATCAAATCTAATATGAGATAAGAATTAATCATGGAAATGGCAAATGTAGAATATGATATATCTTTTGGCTAAAGCACAGAAAAAGTTACAAAAGAAGTCAAAATAGAAACTCATTATTTTACATTTAGTTTCCCCTTCAACAAGTTCCTTACATCACAGGAACACCTACATTTAAATGCACTAAAGTCCATTTTACCATCTCATGTCCACCTGTTTTTTGCTATTGAAATTGATATTAGTTACATTTCAAGGGAAACAATTATAGTGTAGCGGACTGGATTAAAGGACCTAATTTTGTACAAGGTAAATTATGTCTACCTTACATTTTTTTCTAAGAAACACAATTATTTGTAAATGTGAGAAATCAGTCTACATTTTACAACATATCAGACCCACTTATGGCGGTAAAGGTCATTGGTCACATGCAAAATAGCCTTAACTCATTGGATGATGTCGTGTAAACACTCTAAAAAATATAACCAGTTTTTTGCTTAAATTATGTTGAAACAGATGAACCTGATGGGCTAATTAAGTAGAACTTTGATAAACAATTCTATCCATGGGTTTATTTCATATTAAAAGGGTAGTGAAGTGAGCAAGAAAAGTTAAAGGCTCCTACCTCTGTGGCATAAGTAAAGATTTTCCTCTGGTCCACTCCTCCAAACTGGGCATCCACTTTCAAGTACTCCTCATCCAGAGCCTAAAAATGAAAATTTGACACCTATAACACTGGAATTCCTTACTGGAGTCATGCACATCCTAATGAATAATATAATGTTTCATGTCTCGTCTTTTGAATTCCTAAATTTCACACATCCAAATTTGTCATTTTTAAAGTCCTTTTACAAGTATATGAATCTGTATTATATTTTACTGGTTTGCCTTTTTTATTTATTGTTATGTATAAAAGCACTTTGTAACATAAACTTCATATTTTTTTCATTTAAATTATTTTGAAACGGAATAAACAATGCCTGTAACAATACCCTTAAACAAAAGCCTGCAAGTATGCTGTCACTTAAAATAATCATAAGGTGAGTTGTGTACATCTAACAACAACCATCAACCTTGACTGACAGCCAAGCCATACGAGGAACAAGAAATTATGGTGATGACAACAAAGATGGGAATTAATCTTCTTTTACATTTACATGTATTCTTTTGTGTTAGTTCCTCTTATGGCTTAATGCTGAGATTACCACCTGTGTACAGTGATACTGATGCTAAATGGATGGATTAACACTGCAATACAGTTTTTCATTTAACTGTGATCATGACTTAAAATATTCCCTATGATTTCAGTATGAATGCCTCCTGAGTTGTGTATGAATGGCTATGTACCTGCAGACCCGGGTACAGCAGGCCACTGAGTAGTGGATGATCAACCTGCTTGACCACTTCTGCTCCGGCTTTTTTGGCGTCATGTTCTGTCACCAGTGATGATAATTTGTACATGTCTAGTGTGTACTCTCTGCAAGTGAACATAATTATTATAATCACACTCAAAAAAAAATTTTTTTTAATCAATAACAAACTTATTTCAGTAACTCAATTAAGCTATAAATCTTCCAAATTTTTCACCAATTTCCTCAAATATTAAGAAATGTATAATCACTTAACCTCCATATTTATGTACAATTTCTTTCTCCATGTGTCATGCACAGGTGGATGTTGTGTCAGCTGATTAAAATCCTTAACAACAACAAAAATTGACATATTAAATATATTTTGTATGGATACTTTACTTTTATGTTGAATAAAAAATTTCTCTCTCTCTCTCCTCTCTCAATCAGCCATCTCTTGAAATCTCAGATAACATGAGGCTTTACAAATAAAAAAATTTTAAAAATTCAAAAATATCTTTAAATTTGCTAAATAATATATTTAGCAGATTTTGGATTTGTTATTCTACCAAACATAGAATTTCAATGAAAAACAAAAATCAAGTTTTCTACCACTAATTTTAACAAGATCTCTGCAAAGGTGTATAATACACCTGTCATGTCTTGCGACCTCATTAAACATGCATGGTTTTTCCTGAGGGTCTAATTCAGGTGAGAAACTTGATTGGTAAATATTTATATAATAAGTTGCATGAAAATATATAAGTTCTTTGCTAAGTTATCACAATGCCACCAAGGTCTGATAACATCTGACCTGATAAAATATGCATGGATTTTGCTCTGAAATCAATTTAGGTGAGATATTTTATAGGTTAATATTTCTGTTGAGTTTTAACTTTCATCAAAATCCACCACATTTCTGGTAAGTTTTCACAGTTGCATCACAAAGTAACCTAGTGAACTCTGACCTATATGCCTGGATTTTTCCTATAATCAAGCTCAGGTGAGATGAAAAGTCAGATAATCTATTGGCAAGTCATTATTGTGAGTTTTGTGAAATCCTTAAAGCCCTGGTAGTTAATGCAACTACACTAAACTTAATAAGTAACTGGACAGACAGACGGACAGACAGATTGACCTTACGTAAACCATAATAGGTCCTGTCACAGACAGGTGTGATTGAAACCATAATATTAATGTTCATAAGTTTATTATATGGGGGCCTATTAGCAGGTTTTACAGAGAAGACTGTGTTGCTATTCTTACTTGCTGAGTTGGTAGTCTGTGCCCCGCACAAAGTGCAGCTTCTCCAGTGGAACTCCAATGGATTTGAGCATTGCTTTGATGGACTGTTCATAGTACTGTGTTCTCAATGCCAGCAATTCCCAGGGGGCCTTCATGTTATCAAGGTAGGCATGCAAGTCAGCAAAAAGTATGGTCACCTGTGTAATGAGAATATATGTACATATGGTTCTACATGCAAGTTAGTCTAGGGAGTAACACATTTTTAATATTTTTCTTAATTTCTATTTTGCTATCCATACAACTCATATTGTTTCATATATGCTTATCCAGCAAAAACTGTGTTAAAAATTACTATACATTAATTAATAAGAACTTTAATCTTAA
The DNA here is from genome assembly GCA_026874595.1 of Sipunculus nudus. NCBI lineage: Eukaryota > Metazoa > Annelida > Sipuncula > Golfingiida > Sipunculidae > Sipunculus > Sipunculus nudus. The sequence goes on along the minus strand of CM049311.1, from coordinate 28,628,549 downwards.
TTTCGTGAGTATTTAGCATCAATGAAATATTCATATTCTCACCTTATTATTCCTATTACATAATGGATTTTAAACATGGTAAAAAAGAAATTAACATTTCACACATATTTAATAATAATAACTTATTAAAAATGTTATACAGGTTACAGATAATCAAAGCAAATTTGTCGAATTAATGTACCCCACTTTGGGATCTTGTTGTCTTTCATGCTTGATAAGCAACCAAAATTATGATGTGAAGAAATCTTGAGGGCACGTGAAAACAGGAACAAAATCCACTATGACATGTGGAGACATCTGCAGGCTAACATAAAAACTAAAACACATTGAGAAATTGGACTAAAATCTGATAATTTTATTTTGAGCTGGATAGAATTATTTTTCAGACACACTCCAAAACCAATCCCAACCAAGGTATGCATGAGAACAATCACTGACCCAAATTGGAATGAAATTGTATTAAATTTAGGAAATTTATCACATGAAAACGAACCTTACAGACGGACAGACAGACAGACGGACAAACAGACAGAGGACACACCGACAAACCAAAATCAATGTCCCCCATTCTGCAGAAGCGGGGGACAATGATTCTGTAAAATCTGTACATTAATATTCTGTATTTTAATTTTCTCCTAACTCTTACTTCACATCCTGCCTTGAGGAAGTCTGCTATTTTTGACATTGGTACAAAGTAGGCTACATGAGGTTTCCCAGTTGTGGCTGTGCCCCAGTACACTTTCAGGTCCCGCTCCTTAAGGATTGGTCGTAGACGGTCCTCACCCATCACCTCCTGTTGCAGCAAAGTACAGATACAATAGTAGTGTAATGGCATTGCTGAGCAGACCAAGATGAAAGTATTCAAAAGCCTATAATTAGTTTTGAAATTATGAATCATACTCAAAAGAGGGCATTCTGTAAAGTATAACTTTCACATTGCTTAATGGTTATTATATTTATAGTATTAAGGTTCTCATATTTTTAAAAATAAAAGGAATTTATAGAATTTAATAAACTATTCCCATTTTTTTATTTAAATACCCCTATATCTAATATTCAAACCCTCATTTTTTTTCCTATTTTGCTAATAGCATTTTACTGTGACTCTATTTTGCAATGTTAGATAATGCGAAATATATGTAGAACCTAGGATATCCATGTGTGATCCATCATGTATAAAAAAAGAAAGCCAGTGTAAATAAAAACTAACTCCAATTCTACTGTATTGACATAAATGACATATATTGTCAAAATCCTTCTACATATATGTGGATTGTGGTCACCCATCGTCTCTGGAACAGTGAAGCCCGTAGAAAATACAGAGAGAGTAAATTTTAAAAGAAAACCTAGTAATGTTATCTCAGCTACACTTCTGGTGTGTTTGGTGCGTTTCAGGGTTTCTTTTTTTTTTAAATACATACAAAAAACAAACAGAGCAGCCATCATTGTGTCAAACATTTTTTTACACAATACTTTACATGCAGGATTTGATGATGGCTCACAACACATGGTTCCCACTTAAAATTTGTTTATAGCCCGAAATCTTGCTATGAGTGTAATGATACAGCAGTTCACTGACACACTGCAATATAAATCCATTATTGTATCAGTATCATCAGATGTCCCTGTATCCATCAGATATATTGATGATATTTTATCATCCTGTGGAGAGCAGTCATTAACATTTAAAAATAATGTTTCAGCACCAGGTAAGGCATCTCAGGTTAAATTTCGTTTGTAAAAATGAAATGAACATCTGTTTAGCTAACTGTTTTGAAATCAATTCTATTTATGGTTTGGAAATAAAATTTATGTAAGTTTGCTGTTTTACACTTATATATACAAGGAAAAATTTGGCTTGGAATTTAAGTAATAACACATGAAATATACATAATAATCTTGAATAGTATCGAGAGTAAAGTAAAGGTAAATAATGGGTAAGGTTGGGGTTTTAACATTCAAACAATGATGTCAGTCTCATCTGACACTGAATTCCTGGTCGTTTGGGCCTCAACTCCCTGGGGAGCATACCATCCAAGCAGCCATAACATGTGCTACAAGGTTATTCTTTCTACATTTGCCTAATCTGAGAAATTTATGGCTTTCTCTGTGTATATATTAATGATCTAAGGGTACCAGTAATTCTGGTTGTGAAAAGTTCCTATAATGCTTTCATGAAGGATGTATGAACTTGTTTATCAACATGTTTGTAAACACAGCAAAGTTGACAAATGGGAAAAACATGTAACCTAAGGTGGAAGGTAGCATAATGCGGAGGAAGAAAGGTCACTTGTTGCAAAATGCCATTTGCAAAGCTCTGGCTTATCTGACTTGCTTCGAGATGCTGTTAAATTGTTTTGATTATTTTGGTGGGCCCCCACATATTATAAATACGTTGATATAAACAAAACAATCAGCCTGTGTGTGGTGATATATACATTTTCTGGCCTATTTTTAAGAAAAGCTCTGAGGGATTACCTTTAGTTTACAAAGGTCAGACAGGTGATCGGGCCCCTTTAATGCAAGATGTATTGTATCATGAGAAAATATATTTTTACGGCCCTAAATTTTACTCACCTGTAGATTCCTCTTTATAAGATTTTCCTTTTCTTCAATGCTCAACTCATTCTTTATGTCTGCTCCTGGTCCAGCCATGATTCTAAATTAAAACAGAATAATTCTAAATAAAATGAAAAAAAAAACTAGAATGGCATTCGATATAGCATTCCTATCAGATCATCCTTTTTACCCTTATTCTCACCAAAGTCTAATGGGTTCTTACCTTGGCAACTGTTCATGGAATCAAAATTTGAGGAAACAAGCCAGGCTACAAAATGAGTTTATATATGCATTTTTTAATTAACTAAGGCCAGGCTAAGAGTTCATGAACTGTGAAAAAAAATATAAAACTTTTTTCCTCATCTTTCTTTTATAATTTGAGATTCTAACAGATATGTGAAATTATGCTAACTTGCAGGAAAGATGACAATTCTTGAAACGATGGCTATTTTAAATCAGTTAAAAAGTATAATCCATTTTCTATTTTCAACTGAGAAAAAAGTACCAATATGAAAAAAAAATTAATACTGAAGAATAAATGCCCATTCATAAAAAAATTTTAATCTGTGAAAAAAACTGCTATATTCTTGATCTTGTTAAGAACAGTAAAACCTTGTCTAACAACCACCTCACAATAACCACCACTTGTTCATGGTCCTGATTCTTTTTTGCTCTTTTTATTATATAAGACCTCGCTGAAATGACCACCTCTAAAATGAGACCACTTTAGCAAAGTTCAATTGGTGGTCATTATTTCAAGGGTTTACTGTATATATGTAGCTCTTTGGATGACTGGTTAATTTTAATGATGCAAAAACCCAATATTTTGGGAAATGAAAAATAATTGTATGCTGACATATGTGTAATCTAAAATCCATCCACAAGACACAAAAGCTTATTTACTAATCAAATTAAGTTACCTGCATGCAAATATGCATTTTCATCACCTTCTGGGTGCAACACCTTGTGTTTCATAGGTTACTGGTTCAATTGTACAATTAGCCCTATTTGTATTTTCACCTGTTACAATGGAGGCAGCAGTGGGATACCTGGAGTTGGTGTTATGGCATAATGTCCCACACAGCTCACTTGTGTGACCCCTGAGATAGATTCCCACGTTCTTGGGACAGAACATTCGCAGAGAATGGGTCAATGTACTGTGCACAGCAACTGGCCTTGCCAGTGAAGCTTGCTTTATTGGGAAAGATAGTAAAGTGTTATTTTCATCCATTTCACAACTAAATTGATTAAATATACAATGACACCTATGTAGTAAGACCATATATGGGACTGGCCATAAGTGGTCTGAATTCACAGGTAGTCTTATAAGACAGGTGAGTTATAACCAATGTGGAGGTGTTCGGTTGAATAATCAAGGTGGTCTTAATAGACAGGTGGTATCTTGAGATAGATAGTCTTTCAGACAGGTTTCACTGTGTGTGGATATATGCTGCAACTTGCAAGAGTAAGTATCTACATGTGAATGGGGCTTTATGCTCCTGAGGCAGCGGAAATCTTGCGCTTCAAAGGAAGCAACTGATTTTCCCGCTGCCAGCTTTAACCGTTTATGATATATTTAGACACCAGATGGCGGTTCATTGGCCACTGAAAGAAACATGCATATGATGTGACAAGCAGCCAACCAGATGCCAATAAACAAACAATCGAAAGGCATCCAGGCACCGCCATTAGCTGCGCTTCAAGCACCGCTTTATATCAGATTACGATCGAATTTTAATTGCTCCCTCTGTATTCTCGCATCATCGACCGATTCGATTATGACATTATGACTGTGTTAGCGAAGACATGTATCTGTTGTCTGCAGAAATGAAACCAGCCAGCGAGGTGTGCAAACAGCCTTTGTTGTTATGTATCGTTTGTATTACAGCTCACCGGCCAGTAGGGTTGGGACGGTTACCGGTATACGGTATTATCACGATATCTGACAGCTACGGTTTTCATACCGTCAACTTTCCTATTATCACGATATCACGATATCAATATTTGTTCATGATTTTGGTTCACAAGCAAGCCCTTGAAGTTCAAAATAAATTTATTTCAAAGAATCACATTTATTTTTATAAACCACATGTATTTGAATACACGCGTATGGGTGGAACCGTGTGCTTACAGACTTCGGGATTAGTCAGAAATGTCCGAAAGTAGCAGGATGAATCAGAGGACAAAAGCTTGAGAATTCCCGGAGAAAATAACATTATAATGAAAGAGCAATAAATACACATGTTTATGCTTTTATTGCATGGAACGAAAATGTCAACATAAAAGTGTCACCACTGAATCGAACATTCCATACAGGTTGCATATTTTGCCATATACAATTGGGATGGTATATTTAGCCATGATTGGTATGACACGCTCTCCGAAAATTGGCCGGGATTCTCCGGCTTTTATGTAGCTATAGGAAACTGATGGAAAGTTCTGACAAGCGTGAATCGACGATGGGGGCAGGACTTCCCGCGCCTCAAGCTTGCACACCTGCAGGACCTTCATGCAACTTTCATCACTTAATGAGTCAATCTGTGGTACTGGCCAATAGGTATAAATGATATTAATATACTTAACCCCTTGTATAAAGTCAAGACTTTAAAGGCGGTTGTTATAAATATCATTATTGATGGCTTATTAATGCCATTATATATAATTAAAAATATCGCGATATCACGGTATATCGCGATAAAATTTGAATAATTATCATGATATCAAAAACCCATATCGTCCCAACACTACCGGCCAGGCATCTTTTGCGCCCAAGGCCCTAAGCAAACCACATTTAGGGCAATTCTCTCTGAGCCTGTGGCCTGTACAGACAGTTACCAGGGCGATGAGCTGTCACTCAAAACAAAATGAACATGATTTGCTCCGTGTATTCCTGGCTTGGCTCTATCTTCCAGCACAAGGTCTCATCTGATTGGACAAAAATACAATGCTCCCCTCTGGTGTTGCAATTCAGGATACGAGGTCATAACAAACAGCGCTTACCATATAGGAAGTCTGCCTATAGTTAAAGCGCTGTGTAAAGAGCGTAATGGGGCTTTAGATCAATGAATCAGCTGGTGACTATCTACTCAAGTAGTCACAGCTGGTAACACACAGATCATTAACTGGTCAATACTGCTTGGCAACCAAATTAGCCCTGGTCCCATTCCCTATGCTCCATTGTCCTCCACTGTGAGAGGGTGCTATAAGATGCTCTCTTGAAAACTAGAGAAATACCAACAGACAAAGTGACCCATGGGTCCTGACACTCAGCTGACTGATGTTTTGGTATTGGCTATGATACTTTTTGCATTTATGTGTTTAGTACTGGTTGTCCAGAGGACACTGTGCATAGCCTGTAATTTATGCAAATGAAGTAATAGTGTCCTGTTCATTCATGGAGATCCAATGATTACAATTTGTACCCTATAAGGCTGTAATAGTAACACTGACAGTAATACTAAAATATTCAAATTTTAGCAGCTGAGAAAATGGCGCCATTCCTTTGTGACAAAATACAGGATATATATGTAAAAAACACACACAAAAAATGTGGTGTCATTCAATTGAGAAAAAATGTAGCACATACCCCAGGGGTCCGAGTCTAGAATTTAGGCTGCTGTTCAGGACATGTTGAAAAAAAACGGATACACGTTAAACGTTATAATTAAGGATCCCACTTTCTAAGGGACCTTGAGACAGTCAACCCACAAATGTTTTTGCCAATATTTAGATACTGTAAAACTTTATAAGCCTGCCACCAAACAGGGGATGGCTCAACATATTTATATATATATATTTTTTTTTGTGGAGGTTACCGCTTCAGTTTGTTTTAATGCTAGCTTCACTCAGGCAGAACTATAGAAACCGGGCTGCAGCCTACCACTGGTACCTTGTGCATGAAAGGTGTTGCATAATAAATTGTTTCCTGACAAAGGCCGATACTTATTATTTTCCTGAGAATTCCCATATTTAATTTTGCTCATAGCTGGAGTCTATTATATTAGAGGAGAAGGGGTCCGGGGAACCTGGGTTCCCCGCCTGAACGGGGGTGTTGGGGCGGAGCCCCCACCTTAAGCTTAATTCTCCTGTTCAAATAGTACATGGTTCCCAATTTTCGTGATAGATGGCACTTCAATCGCAGATATAAATGAAAAAAACTCGCCCCTGCTGGTATCTCGTCTTCACAGCTTACAGCGTGCAGGGTTCCTAGTCTAGAGATCATAGGTTTGATTCCCAATTCAGGCGACTTCTGATGTTTAGTGGTGGTTTATGTCAGAAGAGTTGAAATGGTTGTAGGGACATCTACAGGGAAAATTAGGAGTTAAAATAGGGAATGAGAGGAGACAGTTTTATTTATATTTTCATGTTCCTCAATAGAAGCGTAGCCTGCATTCTATAGTGGCTCCCTAAATTAATGTACATCTGCAGAATTCCATTCTGGTTTCAGACTATGTGACAGGGCAGTATCATATGCTTATTTTCATGTTATATCCTGGTATTAACCAGGCCCAGTAACTACTGCACCTAAGGGACCTGGATGTGAATTCTCCCCATAGCTGGGTTATACCACTGAGGAACATCCAAAAGGTGCACTTGTTTGTGAGTGAAACACGGCCGTTGGGCAGGGCCATCCCATTAAGCCTACAGAGCGCTCACCCTGGGTGTGGGTTGACTATGAAAATCTCACCACCACAGCTGAGATTCAAACTTACAATCGCCGGCTTTGAGTTCTGTGCTCTACCCCTGAGACACAAAAGCCGTTTTTTGTTGATAATGTTAATTGACATAAATATTTGTTGATAATGTTGATGGGACTGTAAACTGCAATACAACCACGTGTGTCCCCCCAAAGTCTGTTAAAGAAAAAAACAACAAATACCTTCTTGGTGAAACGACCCCTTACCTGAAATTGTCCGCCTGAACAAAATATATGGTATGACGTTGTAATCTGCGTTTTTTCCTGTTTATAATTCAGTTAATTCCTATATTTCTTCTACCTTGCATCAGATTCTGTCGCTTGCATTCCGGGAAGACCGGCCGGCTGTCAAAAGGTGTAGCGAAACCACCACTCTTCATTGATCATACTTTTGCGCATGCTCAACAAACTAGATGACAAGTATCAAATTTTGAAACTCACACTTTTTTATTTCTTTATGTCTGATTTATACAAATAATTTTCATCTAGGAAAGGTTACTCCTAAGTCGTACAAATTGAAGATGTTTTATTAATGCACTGTATAGAAAAGTAAGTAAGGAAATCACCCCCCAAATAGCCATATGAACTTGCATACGTTACACTAATATCAGCTGTCGTGATATTTTGCTTTGTTAAGTTTACGACATTTATAATTTCTTAGAAATATTAAATATCATTTTAATTAATTAAAACGAAATGCGAAAGGATATAAAACGATACCGACTGTTAAGTGTATATGGATTTTGTGCATAATTGGAGCAATGACCTTCACGTCACCATGAGTAAGAGAGCCTTGACCTTTGACCTGAGTTCATCACGCGTGTGGGCCGGACGTCAGTTGATAGGTTGTAGCGAAGAGAGTAAACTCCACGCTTTCTCAGAGAGTTAGTTGGTTTGTGGAAATACAGTGCCAACCAAAAGGTAAATACATGTTTTTCTTGTTTCAAAAACTTTATTACTGGGTTCGTGTTCATCACGTGACTAACTTTACGCAGCAGATTTGGGGCGGTAAAGTTTGTTTTGTTGAGTGTATCGTGTGAGTGTGGTGCCCTGCTGAGGACAGATGAATTCCGGCAATGCATCCGCCCCTCTCTGCTCCCAGCCAGCTGTCACTGACAATTTTGATGTGCTGGAACTTTATCAATGGACGCCTCCATGATTTATGCTATAAACGTTTCATCGACCAATAAAAGTGAACAAATAGGCTATTTGTACAATTTGAATATGAATTTTGTGATATTAATAAACCATCGGAGCGAATGTAGAATATCTCGCGCACTGTCTTGACTAGCTATGTGCGTATACGTACGGACTTATTTGTGATTAAAATTAATGTAATGAAGATGTAAGAGGCAGTTGAAAATAAGTGACGAAATTAAGACAGAAGAAGTTGGTTATAAAAACGTTTTCTGTTCATACAAGTGCCGTGCCTCAGAGGTGTGTGAGTTATTCTACATTCTTGACAAATTATCTATAAGTCATAATAATTAAAAGTCTTGTTTATATACAGTATCTGCCCTTTTGTTTGCGAGGGTTTTATTTCATGATATTCATGAATGCGGAATAATTGCAAATTCATATGAAACCCTTGGAATTAAACTGCCTGTTACACTTAGCCCTAGCACCCGTCCTCTCTTACTACGCTACGCTGTGCGAGAGCCCTAGAAGATGATTTGAGGAAACTGGAGACATTCCACATGACAATTAAATTCTTATATTTCTTCTGAAAATGTCTTATTCGTTAAGAAATAAAGATATTCTTATCAAATACGCATATAACATACCACTTAGACAGTGTTTGCCAATTTAAATGTTGATTAGAAGAATATGTATTATCCTAATAAACGGTGATACACGGGGAACGATGTCTGCTGTGCCGTTTTCCCCCAGCCACGGCTGGCCGGCAGCCGCCTGTGTAACCAGTGGTAAAGGGCCGTGTTGGCTCAGCAAGCAAAGGTCACGCCGTTCATTGTTTCAGATTCTGAGACAGTTTCAAGCGCAAGGGTTGCAAAGTTTTAAAAGGGAGTCTTGTTTACATACTAAAACATAATATTTAGCTGAATTTCTTGGTCATTCGAATAAAGTACTATATCCCCCTCAGATTACTTAGTTTCCTTGTCATAAACGTACTATTTGATTTTACACGATTTTTTTTTCTGACAAGGGTTGAAGTTCTCCAGTTTACTCTGAAGCTTTTTATGCGGCGGTATCCAGGGTCCTGGATACCGCCGCATTGCAGTTAATTACCCTTAGATGAACAAGAGGGGATTATGCATCTGCAATAATGGATTAATTAGTTATCATACCTCCGGAATTTTGGTTTGTTGATCAATCACTAATCTGCAACCTAATCTTAGCACATGGATATGTAAATAATAATACCACATGCTTCATCAACAGTTGTCTCATCCCAAGACGATTTATTCCGATTCACTCTGCTCCTGCCATCAACGTCTTGGGTTTGGCGCTACTGTATAAACTGTGTATGGTCCCAAATAGGGGGACCCTTTGGAACTGTATAAGTAATTTTCTTGTAGGTGATAACGTCCATTTAAATTATTACGGTAAGAATGTGGTTCTTGCCAGAAAGGCTCAATTTACTACCAAAGACACAACTAGATGTATTTTGATGAGTATATTAAGCACTTTTAGAGTTTTTTGGTGCCTTCTACAATTTCATTATTACACAGCCACAGTGTACAAGTCAGGTCCACAACTGTGATTTTATCTTCCCAGTAGTTTTACTGATTGGTTTGTCCTCGCAGCCCTTTTACCTGTAGAGATGCCTATATCACGGTTTCACACTTTACGCTAATGGTTAAATCTGGTGTGCCAAAGATAGAACCCTTGTAATTAATTGAGCAAACAGATCAAGAGGCATGCATATGAGTGGCCAGTGGTTTAGCACTGGTGGATAGGCCATTGTCAGGAAAGACCAGTGGGACTGCAGGCATTTTTGGATTGATAACATTGTAACAATGATAATCGATTCATAAATTTAATAAATACAGTAGAGCATCCTTTATCCGAAATGCTCGGGGTACAGGGTTTTGTTTGGATAAAAGATCATTTAGATAAACAATTCACCATGATTGCCAACCTAATAAAGCAAGTCAAAAATAAATGTTGGCAACAGCATTTTTGTTAGGTTTTCCATCAATTTAATCAGTTTATAATTTAATGCATTGAAATTATTTCTCATTCTCCCTGGATCAGCAGAAATCAATTCATTGTTAAATATTTTTCTCATCGTTGTATTTCAGATCTTTGGCCAAAATTTCAGATCACAGTTTTTATTTTCAGATAAACATTAAAAAAAAACAGTGTTGGGATCAACAACCCTCTACTAGTTATATTTTCTGTAATGTTATATATTTTACAATAGCCTAGACTCCATTCAGGCTGTTCACCTGTTACTTTATATTTTTCAATAAATGTAGATACTGATCATAAAAATTCTGTATGCAGTTATCTCCTAATATGCAACAGCAAGGCTTTTCATGAAGCTAAGCTCCATTGTGAGTCACCTTTCTGTACTTGGCTGCTGTGCTACCTATTTCATAAATAATTAATTAGGCCAATAAAGCAATCAAATGACTCGAGCACACCTTCTGTTATCATGGAGCAAAGCAATTCTATGGCTGTGTTCAGATTACCAACCTTGCAGTGCCATAAAGAATCTGACCACAGTGACCAGTCATATATTTATAAAAACTTATAAACCTTGGAAACCTATATACATTTGGGGAAGGTGAAATATATTGTTTTTATGGAGTGTTAGCAGATTTGACTAAGTACTGTATACTTTTTAAAATTTTATTTTTTCAGATGTTATTATTTTTCACCCCATCACATGTGGACTTGTTCATAATTCATAAAATACACTGTTTTGACCTGATATAAAACGAGAGACTTAAACCAAAATATAAATACCCTGTTTGACCCAATAAAATATCATCAACTCCAACAAAAGTGCAAAATGCTTAAGTAAAAATGCACTGTTTTGACCCAAGCAGGTCAGTGTTGGTGTACTAGTACTTACACTTTCATGTTACTTGATGTGGCCACCTGATAAAAGTCCACATCAAAGTCCAGATAATGGCCTTAAATCTGCTAGCTTAGTGTACTCTTGTGGGACCATCCAGGGTGCAAGGTAGATACGCTTATCATTAATAAATACAACGGGAGACTGTTAATAAGTACAAAACAAACCCAGGGGGCACTGGAGCTCCATATATCATTACTGGAAAACTATTAGCCAGATTAGCCTTTGAGTTCCATAATATCACTAAACCAACAGATCTTTCATTATGATATATTACAAATATCAGCAACCAGACACTGTTGGCTTTTGGTCATTATGATTACAAAACTAAGCTAAGGATACTGTTGCAGGGTTAGGAATTTGTTTTAAAAGTTACATTTCAACAAAACCTGAAGTTTCTAAATTTTTCAGGCCTCCCAAAAATATTACTGCCAAGTTTCAGTCCTGCTGAGTTGAAGTTACTAGCCATTAATTGGCCTTCTGCCTTCTGGCCACCTAATTCGTCAGTTATAAAATGCATCCTTATAAAATGTATAACTGCTAGGACCCACTTGCGCTACTGATTATAAATTATGATTTATTGTGAAATATTCATTCCCCAGCATCTGTCTGACAGTTGATTCCTTGATTTTGTTGAATTAAAAAGTAAATGGAAAATTAAATGTTACCTTTGCAAAATCATTGCAAGGTTCACATGTTATACCCAACTACTGGGCACACCCGCGCTGGGTAAAATAAGTTTTACCCAAGTATTACCCTGGAATCCTTCGTTTAAACTGCTGCTTTGTTTAGCAGGTTTATTCGAGGTCTCAACACCATGGCTGGCACAGGGCCAAGAATCTGACCAATAACAGTAGGGTGTCACAGATTTTAAACTTGGGAGCTGGATACACAATGCAATAATACACTCTCATTGAACATTCTGGTTAAGCCCGTGAATTGCTAAGGGGCCTTTGATTCAATTGGATTATTGATTATTGCCTTTTGATTTGTTTTTGTCAATTTGATAATTGTCACAATTTGCTGTCAGAGACATATAACTGCTAAGTTTTCATCCCAAATGATGTTACAAGATGAAGATTATTATATTCCTGAGAATTTATGCAGACCAAGTAATATTTAAATCTTCTCATCAATTATTGTGCTAACATCTAATGAAGGATATAGGTGACTGTCTTTGTTAAATAACAGTGCTACTTCATTATATAATTGTATCCGCCATAACAGAGTTTTGCGGAAACTATGTTTTCAGCTGCACGATGCCGCCACAGTGTAGGTGTCCAGAGAACTCCTCCGTAACCGCTGGGCGGAATTTTACGAAACCCGGGATTATGTTCGGGTCACATGTGAACTGCTGCGCCCCGATTTTGTTCCCCGATTTTGACCTCTGACCTTTCCTCTGTGCTCGCCCGTTTGTGCGTCTGTTTCCACACTTAAACCCACATATCTCGGGAACAGTTTGAGCGATCAGGAAAATTTTTTTGCACAAATGTAGCCCGGGGGAGCTTTATAACATACACAAAAAATGGTGGCGCCACCTGCAACCATGTTTGCACAGTGTCCATCTGTTCGTCTGCCTTGGGTTAAAATCACTCATATCTCTGCAGTGACTTGACTAATTCACCTGAAATTCGGCATGCGTAAACATCCTGGATAGCTTTTCTGATTTTATGACAGGTTGTGCCACCTAAATTCACGTTCACGCTGCAGACATCCAAGCTCATATCTCGGGAACCGTTTGAGCGATCAGGAAAATTTTTTTGCACAAATGTAGCCCTTGGAGAGCTTTATAACATACACAAAAAATGGTGGCGCCACCTGCAACCATGTTTGCACAGTGTCCATCTGTTCGTCTTCCTTGGGTTAAAATCACTCATATCTCTTCAGTGACTTGACTAATTCACCTGAAATTCGGCATGCGTATACATCCTGGATAGCTTTTCTGATTTTATGACAGGTGGCGCCACCTACATTCATGTTTACGCTGCAGACATCCAAGCTCATATCTCTGATTTGACCGATTTGACCGATTGGGCCAAAATTTTGCATGTGTATAGATCTCACATAGCTCTTTATCATACGCAAAACTGGTGGCGCCACCTGCAGCCATTTTTGCACAGCTCCTGTCTGTTTGTCTGCCATGGGATAAAATCACTCATATCTCGGCAGTGGTTTGACATATCTGGCTAAAATTTTGCAGGTTTATACATTCCCGACAGCTCTCTTGATTTTATGACAGGTGGCGCCACCTGCATTCTAGTTTTTGCAGCAGACATCCAAGCTCATATCTTGGGAAACGTTTGACCGATTGGGCCAAAGTTTTGCATGTGTATAGTTCTCATATAGCTCTTTATCATACGCAAAACTGGTGGCGTCACCTGCAACCATTTTTGCTCAGCGTCCATCTGTTTGTCTGCCACGGGCTAAAATCACTCATATACATGTAGTGGTTTGACTTATCTGCCTTAAATTTTGCATATGTATACAACTTGGACGGCTTTCTGGATTTTGTGGTAGGGGTGGGGGGGGGGGGGCAACCTACATAAACAATTTGGCTGCAGACATCCATGCTAATATGCAACACTCTATTTCCCCTTGCCACTCAATCCATGCCTCACTTCACCTGTTCCACTCTGATTTAGGTGGATACACATAGTCGCTTGTCGACTACCCGTATTCTAGTTATGTATTCTGTTTATCTGTACCTAGCTAAGAGCTAGACACCGAAAATGTATGAAAATGATTGAAAATGCAATAATTGAAATTAATTGATGATTTCATGCCAGATTCGATTATCAAGTAATGACTGGCTTCTATTCAATGCATCAGTTATTAGATGCAGTTACAGCTCTAATTCTGATTACAGTTGTTTGCTCTGTGCAAGTCCTGGTGGTGTAACCAGGAGAATCTTACTTTATCAAGCAGCAGTTAAAACGAAGGAGATCTGGATTGACTGCACAGTATAATCATTGTGTGATGAATGGAAATGGGCTCCCACTCACTGGACATTCCAACACTTGCAGGATATTTGACAGTGACATTATGTGTTTATCATCTAATTGTGCTTGCTTATCATTTATCAACTGTATTGTAACCTTTGCATTCATACACTTTTCCCTTCTTTAGGTGAGTCAGGGTGTATTATTACCAAACAAATGAAATTGTATATTGTAGCAAAATAATCACATGGATCACTTTTATTGTGGTTATGCCTGTGATCTCTGATGTTTGTGCCCAGGACAAATAAAAGTTCATATAGTTGTCGGCTTCAACTTGTCACTTGCTCTGCTGGGCAAGTACTTCCAGAAGTTAATGTCAAGCCCTGAGCATCTACTTCAATTTTATGTTATTTGTTCATTTTAAATATTATGTAATATCCTGATGAACAAAAAGTACATACAAATTATAAATGACAGAATGAAGACTCTGTTTCAAGACAAAGTATTAGAGGAACATATAATCAGGAGAAATATTATGCCTATTGTTTCACACTGTCAGTTCAGTTTTGCTTTATAAATACAAAAGTTTCCTTGCAAAACCATTCCAGCACATAGTCTCAGTACCTCCCCTTCAGCTTGTTATGGTTCTGCATGTTTCTACAACCGGTCCACATGTCTGTTTACCATAACAAGGCCAAGTGAATTGGGAGTCTGATTTTGCACCACATATCCCAAACAAGGTGTAGTCCAAACTGGTTCATAAATGGACCTTCATGTCCTCTGATATATCTTTGCTAGATTAGCATCACAGTCCATTGGCTAAATATAAGTTCCTTGTAGAACCTGTCACGGCAGATGTGTTTGATAGGTCCAGCTGCCTCAGCTGAAATGACAGGGTGACTCTGTTTATTGGATCCCTGAGCCACTGCAACACACAATGTTTTAGCCAGTTGGAACACGTTTTACATTTGTAGGTAAAAATTAGTCCAGGCATCTCTTGAGTTCTGATTAACAGGTGTTGTGGCCTGAAAAAAATTGGACAATATAAGTGGCATTTGTGCTATATATATGTTCATGCCAGTGATTGCTCCCTGTTAATTTTTTTAACACTCTTAAAATACAGGATTAAGGCAATGGTTACAGGGCAATATTTTGGCAGGTTACGAGGTACCCTTTTATTTCATAGAAAAATGAGGTCCCTTTAAAAAAAATATCTTTAGATTCTAAGACAGTCTTCTGCTAAAATATTAGCTGTCTTGATCTGACCACATTGATCATAACAGCTTCAGAACTTTGCAAAGTCACATATCTGTGTAATGCAGTTATGTATCCTGGCTTTATTTTCCTACCCCATAGTGATCCAAGAGATCTGACCCCATTCTGTCATATCCACACACCTGACCACAGACAAGGCTCTATCTAGTTGAACTTTATCTCTTGTATAAAGGTCCTCAGTGAAGATGTGATCCAGGACAGGTGGTTTTTATACCTGTCCAAGCTTCATCTAGAACTGCAGATATTAACACCCAGGGGAGAATATAGTCACGTTCTCCCATCCAGCATATTTCGACAAAACTTGATTGATTTTAGAAGCTCAGCTTGATTTTCTGAAGAGTGAGCTGGTTTGAAATAAATTAGTTACCATATTTGAGGTAATGGCACTCTCAAAATTGATTTTGAATAAATATTTTTTGTGCCCAAAAAAGTGAGGATACAAAAAAAAGCTCTGTTGATACGGCCAAATGAAAGGACCAAGAGACAATTCATATCCTAACATTTTTGAGGAAACATGCAGTCTGAAGTCAGCAAAAGTTTATGTGGCCTGGAATAAGCTGGCAGGTTTCAAACTCCAGTACGGTACTTTTTATAATAACGTAATTCTTTCAGTTGAAACTGGCAAAACTGTCATATTTATGTAACACTTGGCAATGGTCAATGGACTAACGTGACCAATATGGTGCTATTTTCCCTAAAAGATTAATGCAACAAACCATAATGCTGATATTGAGGGGTGATAATGAAATCACAGCATTGATATTCCTATGCATTATTACACGGATCCTATTATGTATAATATATTGTTAAAAGTTTATTTTTCTGGTTTAATTATTCAAAAAAGCACTTCAAGACCTGCATTTTCCTGTGATTTGTCTTATCTTACACAAATACAAATTGCTGTGGACTTTATATTTTATTGTATTGCTCATTGATCTCAAGCTAATGACACTAAAAAATTTCATAGACCATACACGATCTACATCATATGTATATGACAATATGTACATGTTTTTGTCATATATAGGACCTTGTATCCCATATCAAAGTTTACTGTCCTTTATGTAGTACAACTAAACAGATAATGGTTATATATTTTTCATGATTGCCAGGCCAGCTCATATATCAAGGTCCATGTGAAAATCAGCTTGGTACTCTGTACCACAAGTTATACCTGCACATGTATGCAAGTTCCCACTAGATATCACTATATCATTGATCTGTATCATCTATATATTTATATCACTACATATCATCACAAGTGTTGACAAAAAATTATACTGCCAGGCCTCAATCAGTCATGAATTAAAGTTTAGATGTATGATAAATTTACTGAAAAAAAACTGAAATTTTATGATGGCTTACTTTAGATGACATTATGAGAAGAACATATAATTCTCCCTTTTTTGGACCATTCTGCAAGTTTTCTTCATCCATATCCCTTACTGTCCCTCTTTTAGGGGTTCATACCAACCATGTGATATAGTGAATATTGTAATTTTAAAAGGAGATATAAACATGACAGAGTTGGCACTGTCATGCAGATACCTGAAACTGATCACAATCCAAGGGATGTGTTTCTCAGCTTTACATCTCCATAACTAGCATAACGTATTTTTATTTACATATGGATAGCAAACTGGTGCTACCTTAGGCCTTGCTTGTGCAGATGTTTTGTTTACCAGGTCTGTATAGAGGGGCTGATTCTGTTGTGTGACACTGACACATGTTAAAATAAAGATTTTGTCTCATTCAAGAAGTCTGAACCATTCATGAAAACAAAGTATATTGTGCTGAATCCCCAGTGTACAGGTTATCCATTTTGTTTATATCCACTTGTTGATCACTTGATTTTGGCATGCTAAAAT
The DNA here is from genome assembly GCA_026874595.1 of Sipunculus nudus. Classification (NCBI taxonomy): domain Eukaryota; kingdom Metazoa; phylum Annelida; class Sipuncula; order Golfingiida; family Sipunculidae; genus Sipunculus; species Sipunculus nudus. Next base: position 28,611,167 of record CM049311.1, on the reverse strand, counting down.
GGCAATGGCATGCACAGCAACAACATCTGAGAAAATCAGGCAAACCAGAGTTTGCAGATGACAAAGGTTGCTTTAAATCTTGCTCAAACCAACAACAACTGGAGACCTTTCAATTTTCACACACAGTTAACCACCTATAGACCCAGTTATGGCTCTGTTGTAAACAAAGAGCCACATATCCCTGCCTTCATTTAGAGGATGGGGTAGGCTACACCTGATGTTGGGTTATCTATCCCAGTGCCCCTGTGCAATTGTTTCAACAGCAGTATACATGCATGTGTTACATCATCACTGGTGCATGGTGTGAGATTTCTGTAACTGGACCAGTGGATACAGGACTACTGGCTATAGGCAGCCTTGTACAGGCAGCTAACACACTGGATTGTTTTAGCTGGCCAGGCGTATGTATCACATTTCAGCTGGGTGCAACAGTAAATTGGCAGTGATGATGTAACAGGTGCAGTGCACAAAACTAGCCTGAAACAAACACCAGCCAATCACCCGGGGCTTAACCACAGGCTAAATGTCCTCAAAGTGGGTACATCCTTGTCACTTGCATGCGCTCATGTCTGCCAGATAAATGAAGGCAACCCCAACTGGGTCTAAACCACCCACAGTCACATGGTTGTTCAGTTTGTCAACTTTGGCAAGTGTACGGTATTTTACTGTTAACAAAAGGGCTTTATGAATACACCCACGGAGGTTATTAGAACTTTTCTTCGCAGAAATTACCAGCAGCTCATAAGTATGTACCCAGAGCAAGCCAGAAGTCCCATAAATTATACAAAGAAGGCAGTTGAATTACTGGCTTTAAAGGGGCCCAGTCACCAATAAAGCAAGTTGAATTAACATGAAAAAGCGTCTTCTCTTTGAAATGAATTGGTACCTGCTTTTGTCCTGAAACTGTTGGCTTACTCCTGATTGTTAAAAACAGTGGACCAGGCATGATCAAAGATATCAACATAAACACAGCGTCCACTGCCTTGGCCAAAATATATGTCAATCAGGAGATGCCCTGACTGTTTTGGCCCAAAAAATGTAATACATGTTCATGCTGGCTGAAATATTGCATGATCTCTGTCGCGCATGCGCAAAATCGGACCTCTGTTATTTTAAACAGACACATGATGTGTACTGTGTTTACAAACACACAAAACTATAACAAGGTGTTAAATAGCTCAAAGGGAGGTACTGAGACCGTATGCAGGAATAGTTTTGCCTGGAAGCTTTAGTATGAAGCAAACATGAACTGATAGTGTGAAAGAATAAGTATAATTTAATAAATATAAATGTATGATATAACCTAATGAAAACATGGTAATTAACTCAGTTTAGAGCTGCAGGAACAGCCTGTTGCAGGAACAGGGCTGTTGAGCAGCCTTATTAGCAGAGGGACTGTGATATCTAGTATACTGGTAATATTGCTCCTTATTTTGTCTCTTTAAAGAATGTTGAACAAATTGTATTTAGTTCTATAGTTTAACAATATTTTCATAGATGCAGAACATTATGGTACTGCTACCTTTACAAACATTATTTTTATATTAATAATATTTTGGCATGTTAACATGACATTTAATGACCTGTATTTGGTTGTAGGATATCCAGGATGGGGCTGATACAGGACATTAAATCCTTGCTGGTACAGACTTTCGTCTTCCACCTGGTGGCTGGGTTCACCTTCGTCGTGAGCGGTCTTATCATCTGTTTCTTCATGCTCATCGCCTACCTCACCATCTGGCCGTGGGACCAGTTATTGTACCGCAAGGTCGTGGTTCATCTGGCCTACATGCACTGGTGCCGTAAGTACATCAGGAAGATTTTATTATTAAATCAATAACTTACTTATTTCAGTAACTCATTTTGTAAATCTTCCCAGTTTTCCACTAATTTCCTCATTAAATCATAAAGTCCCGAATATTGAAAAATGTTTAATCACTTAACCTCCATATTTATGTACAATTTCTTTCTCCATGTGACACAGGTGGCTGTTGTGTCAGCGGATTAAAATCCTTAACAACAGTCTCCAGACGTAATAAAAACAAAATTATTGACATATTGAATATTTTTTGTATGGATAATTTACTTTTATGTCAAATAAAATATTTCTCTCTCTCTCAAATACCTGATAAACACATGATAGTCAGACAGCAGTCAAAGAACATACACCTCATCCAAGGGCTGGGTTTTATACATCTTACGTCATTAATTACCAAATGTTCAACCAGATGTCGCTACCAGAAGTATTGCTCTTAGACAGATGTAAAATTGAAAAAATATAATCTCATATATATAGGTCTGCATCTCTGTTTAAATCTTTTAGTATTTCATAAGCTCTGCAAGCTCTTAAAGTGACCGTTGAGATGTTACATGGTCATAGTAATAAAAATTTGACATCTTTTCAGTTACAGGCAGGTAAACAAGTTCAGGCCTTCCAAATCACTCTTTTTAAAAGAGTCACTCTTCTTCTTTTTGAGGACTTCCTGAAAATGACACTGATTACTCTTTTTTCACTTTTAAGTGAAAGAATTCCAATATATTCTGTTTCTGTCCTGCTTTAAATTCTGTTAAAACAAGAATTGGATTTTTTGCAAATTTTGTGTGCAAATGTCCAGCATGTGTCACAACATTTGGTGAATGCCCTTATCTTCATCCAGGGCAATGTGCACCATGTATCTTTCTGACTTTTGGAACAATATACATACAACACATTTGTAGTATATGAAGCACAGCTTTATTCAGTCTATGATAAAAATAGGAAATTGGTGCTGATTTTACTGTTTTTTCACTCTTTATTTCAAAGAAGGCCACTTTTCCAGAACACTTACTCTATTTTTTTCGGTCATTCATCTTTGGCAGGCTTGTAAGATACTTTTACACATTCTGTAATTTGCCTTCACTTTTTAGTATTAGACATGTTTTTCTGTATATGTTTTAGAGTTCACTTTCCTGGGACAGTGGTGGTCCGGATCTGATTGTACGATATTCCTGGAAAACCTGGAGGACCTTCACTACTTAGGGAAAGAGCATACTATAGTCATAATGAACCACAAGTACGACATTGACTGGATGATGGGATGGATGCTCTCGGAGAGGGTCGGGCTCCTTGGGGTATGGCATCATTCTATTGTACCAGTTCCTCATAAAATGAATATTTTATAGTGGATATTGTATGTCAGTACAATTCAATACTTCTCTCCGTTGTCATTGTGGGTCTGTCACACCTTGGGGACGTGAAAGCAAAAGTAAAAATGACAAGTACCCTTTCTTAAAAATTAACCAACCATTCCCCAGTTACAAGTGAATGACAGAGGTCTCACTCTGGATTTAGACAAACTAATTGCCCTCTCTTGCACTGGTAAAGAATCTTTAAACCAAAATTCCTGAAATGGGATGGTGATCCAGATTTCCTTGAAAAAGTAAAGGATTTTTCCTTTGGTGTTACGGTACCTTAAACCTTATTAAATTTTCATCAGAATGTTTATGAGACAAACACTGGCAAAAACATATTACCTCCCCAGTTGAGTTATTATTATATATAATGATAATATATATATATATATATATATATATATATATATATATATATATATATATATATAATATATATACCGTATTTATCCTAATTTGGCGACCACTTAAAAATAATTAATTTTCTCATAGGTTGAGATAATGGAGGATATTTGGAAATTATCTTCCTGTAGAATTCGCGGTGGTCGAGATTTTAGAGGCATGCGGTTTGATAACCTTCCGTAGAGACTCAGAGCCGCTCTGACACTCGAGCAGTCATATGAATTGAGTGATAATTTGGTCGTTTATAAGCTTGTTTTGTTAGCTTAACAGTATTTCCTACAAACGGGCTTCCAACTGTCTCAATAATACGGAGTCCGCAAATGGTAAATCAAACTGAGCTCAATCACTTCACAAAATGATCACTACTTCGCGTATAGGTACGATCACTTGACATAGACGGCAACTCCTGTAACTACCAGCTGTTTCAAGTTAACCCACCAGGTGGTGATATCGGCGGGCCGAAAAGGGACAAGCAGCTGCACGGGAGTTTTTTTAAGAAGACTTTATAAAAAATAACTGCCTATTATCAGATAATTTTATTTGCATAATACATAATAAATAGAGGAAAGTAAAGGCGCATTAAGATATATAAGACCGGAAATGGTCCTAGCTCGCGTGCCCTTGATCGGGCCCTGTTTGGTACGCGCGGTCACCCATCCATAAAACTAACCGGGGTCGTTTAAACTTAACTAAGATGACAGTTCAAAGTGTGTCACAGTTGTTCCACTGCGCGTGCTTTATCGCATGTTGTAAATATTATTGCTAAAGATCCCACGTGAATTGCACACGAGGCACGTGCGTACCAGGAAAGGTACACAAATTTGCTTCTTCAAGGACACCCATTTGGATCTTGAACGCTTTATCATGTTTATATATTATGAAAAACGCATCTTTGTATCATCAAAAATTTTAATGGAAACAAGTTTGATGTGGATGCTCAATGTGATAAGAATCTAGTCAGATACAAACTGCGGTGCCCGTGAGAGACGGAGGCATTTCATTTTAACATCGTTGACAGAAAACATCGTCAGCAGTCGCTAAATTAGAGTCATTTTAGAAATTATGCTTTCAAAATATTTTTTGGGGTTGAGAAATAAGAGGGATCACCAAATTGGAATAAATACGGTATATATTATATTCATGAAATATTTATTGGCTTGTGTACCTGTATGGTTGGTAGTATTTAGCACTGTCAGGCGAGTGTTAGTTCAATTAAGATTATTCCAGCATTTTTCTCTGGTTCAAGATGGTTCATGTAAGTGTTAACATAGAAAACAAATTTTGCTGCCTGTGTACTAAAAAAATTTTCACTTATGAAACATTCGTAAAATTGTAATTATGTCATATGTTATGATTATTTATAAATATGTTTTTAATGGTAAGGTGTTTTATCTCCTGTTTTGATAAGTATGCCCCAAAACATGAAATCAGTTATAACTCAAACAAAGGAAGATTATGTTGTTAATGTGACAAGATTTTACATACAAGCCTCAATTTTGCAACTAATCTTGAATTATCAATTTGTACCTAAAAAAGTATGGTCTACCGGTACTTGACAAACTCTGGTCGTCTTTATTTTGAGAGGTTGAATTTTTCATTAACCTTGTACTTTTAATTGTATCCGCCAAAACAGAGTTTTGCGGATACTATGTTTTCAGCTGCACGCCGCCGCCGCCGCCGCCGCCGCTTAGGTGTCCGGAGAACTCCTCCGTAACCGCTGGGCGGAATTTTTTTAAACCCGGGATTATGTTCGGGTCACATGTGAACTGCTGCGCCCCGATTTTGTTTTGACCTCTGACCTTTCCTCTGCGCTCTGCGTCTGTTTGTGTGTCTGTTTCCACACATAAACCCACATATCTCGGGAACCATTTGACCGATCAGGAAAATTTTTTTGCACAAATGTAGCCCTTGGAGAGCTTTATAACATACATAAAAAATGGTGGCGCCACCTGCAACCATGTTTGCACAGTGTCCATCTGTTTGTCTGCCTTGGGTTAAAATCACTCATATCTCTGCAGTGACTTGACTAATTCACCTGAAATTCGGTTTACGTAAACATCCTGGAAAGCTTTTCTGATTTTATGACAGGTGGCGCCACCTACATTCATGTTTACGCTGCAGACATCCAAGCTCATATCTAAGGAACCGTTTGACCGATCAGGAAAATATTTTTGCACAAATGTAGCCCTTGGAGAGCTTTATAACATACACAAAAAATGGTGGCGCCACCTGCAACCATGTTTGCACAGTGTCCATCTGTTCGTCTGCCTTGGGTTAAAATCACTCATATCTCTGCAGTGACTTGACTTATTCACCTGAAATTCGGCATGCGTTTACATCCTGGATAGCTTTTCTGATTTTATGACAGGTAGCGCCACTTTCATTCACGTTTACGCTGCAGACATCCAAGCTCATATCTCGGGAACCGTTCGACCAATTGGGCCAAAATTTTGCATGTGTATAGATCTCACATAGCTCTTTATCATACGCAAAACTGGTGGCGCCACCTGCAGCAATTTTCGCACAGCTCCTGTCTGTTTGTCTGCCATGGGATAAAATCACTCATATCTCGGCAGTGGTTTGCAAAAACTGTCTAAAATTTTGCAGGTTTATACATCCCCGACAGCTCTCTTGATTTTATGACAGGTGGCGCCACCTGCATTCTAGTTTATGCAGCAGACATCCAAGCTCATATCTTGGGAACCGTTTGACCGATTGGGCCAAAGTTTTGCATGTGTATAGTTCTAACATAGCTCTTTATCATACGCAAAACTGGTGGCGTCACCTGCAACCATTTTTGCTCAGCGTCCATCTGTTTGTCTGCCATGGGCTAAAATCACTCATATACATGTAGTGGTTTGACTTATCTGCCTTAAATTTTGCATATGTATACAACTTGGACGGCTTTCTGGATTTTGTGGTAGGGGGGGCAACCTACATACACAATTTGCCTGCAGACATCCATGCTAATATGCAACACTCTATTTCCCTTTGCCACTCAATCCTTGCCTCACTTCACCCGTTCCACTCTGATTTCGGCGGATACACGTAGTCGCTTGTCGACTACCCGTATTCTAGTTACTCATTTTTTTCAATCCCTTCCAAAGCTTCCATTGACCTTTTATAATTCCTATATTCCCCTTTAAAAAATTATCTCCTATAATATCCAATATTTCCAATATAAAGACTTCAATCTCCTATATTTTCATATATTTATTATTAGACAATCATATTTACCACTAAAATTTTATTTCATCCAAAAATTATTGTTATACAGACCTGTTATTTTTTATAAACAGTGAGCTTTTTATGTAGGACTGTACATTTAAGTGTTATAGTCAGGCAGGTAAAACCATCTAAATAAATTAAACTCCGCTGTAGCTGCTGCTCGGAAAACTGATGGTTATTGAATATATTAAAGTAAAACTTGTCTGTTTAGTGAAAACTCCTATAGTTTTCCTATATTGTGGTTGGCTTATTGTTCATGAAAATGAAACCTTTGTGAATAAGACATACAGAGGTGAACCATCATTATTAATTATATAGGCTCATTAGCATTTTACGTATGTTATCCACGTGACCATGCCTGCAGTTTTAAAGTCGAAAGGCAACATATTGATATTATAAATTATAACATATACTGTGGTTGCCTTTTTGTTCGCGAGGGTTTTAATTTCGCGATATTGGCGAATGGGAAATAATTGTGAAAATGAAACCCTAGGGAATAATCGGCCAATTGAGAATGTTCTTCTTATTTAGTGTAATCAATACTTGTATGGTAATAGGTTAGAACAGAGAGAATTTTTTAATAAATTACATCCTTGCAGGTATAGGGAAATTTAAACCTTAAATTTGAACTAAATCACCTATGCTGTGCCCATCATTATATAAGAAAATGTCACAAACGCATCACCTATTCTCCTTTTATAAAACACAAAGGTATATGGTTTTGCCAAAGATTTGATATACTAGTAGGTTCTTGTGAGATCGCGAAAATGAAACCCTCGCAAAACATTAAAAATGGAAAAATCGCGAAATTTCAGCCTCGCGAATATGAAGCCAACCACAGTGTTTTATGTAATGTGTAAATAAAAGTTTGACATTATCAATGTCGAATTTTCCACATTATCTGTCTACAGGGGGCAAGAATTTATATTCTTCTTTGCAAATTCTTGTCAAATTCTTGGGATTTAGTTCACATTTAGTTCACATATCAAATTTTCAGTGTGGTTATAGATATACTACAGGTAGGTTACTGATCACAAAAATGAAACCATTGTGAAACACTGAAAAAGTGAAAATAGCGAAAAATTAGCCTCACAAATATGAAATTGACCGCAGTATTTTGGCTAAAAATTCCTAAAACTCCTATATTTTTGCCTCAAGTTCCCCCTGGTTTTCATAACCTCTCAGTCAACTATGTCAGGACTGTATACAATGTATATATGATTGTATGCAGTAAAACCTTAAAATTACCAACACCATTTGGACCTCAAAAAAGTCTTCATATTTTCGAGGTGGTCGTCTATGAAGAACAAAAAAGAGTCAGGACAGAGAACAAGTGGTCATCATTTTGAGGGGTCACCAAACAGAGGTGGTCATCAGATTAGGTTTTACTGTACAGATTTTCAGATTCTATCAGTGCAATCTATTCAGTATTGCTGTTCTTTCAGGGTACCAAGATTTATGGTAAATCAAGCCTCAGGTTTGTGCCTTTGATAGGCTGGGCCTGGACGTTCACAGAAAGCATCTTCTTGAAACGAGAATGGGAGTCTGACAGGAAAACCCTCGTTCGAGATCTTAAATATGTCACAGATTATCCTCCTAATTACTGGGTCACGGTGAGTATGTCTGCCAACAGTTTAGACTATATCGGCATAAATTCTGTGTCATATATATTTATAAATATATAACAATAGAATTAGGGAAACAGTGTTTTTATCAGATATGCACTATCTGATATATATAGATACAACACAAAATATAAAACTGGCTATTTTAAATCTAACAGAATGACAACTTTTGATCATTATGGCTAAGTTGTGTCAAGGTATCTGTACAAACAGTTGGTTGAATCCTTATAAAGGGAGAAAAGGGGATGAGGCAATAGAGCATATCACATCTCTTGAGTGATACATGCTGTCTCTGTTAGAAATAACTACACAAGTCAAGACTAGATACTCTTGTAATGCACAGTTTCATCCATTTCTCTATAAAAGCACAACTATAAATAGGAAATCAAGCGACTGTGGTACAAATATAGTGTTCTATAAGTAATTCAATGTTCAGTTTGCCAGATTTAGGGTTTCTTGATGACTCAGGACTATATGTCCTATATATTCATTTTTCCCCATGAAAATCGTCTCCCTTAAATTCCTATATTTTCATTTAGGCCTTTATCTTCTATATATTCCTGTATTTTCTTCACTTAATTATATGAATTAAAGCAACATGAGAAACTACAACACTATGTACTATTTATGTCTACTTTGAAAATTACTTGCCTTTTAATTTTGTTTGTTTATTAGTCAATTGTTTATCTATGAATAACTGCAGAGAAATCAGCAAGTTAAAACATCTCTTTAATGGTGACATTGTTATAGCAGAACCAGTGAAACAGATCATTGTGTAATATCAATATACCATTTTTCTATAGTACACAATTTTCTTGTTTCAGCTGCTCTTATTCCCAGAGGGGACACGGTTTACAGAATCCAAACACAAAGCCAGTATGGAGATAGCTCGTAAAAAAGGTTATCCAGAGCTAAAACATCATCTTCTGCCAAGGACAAAAGGCTTTATCCTCTCTGTGAGAGGGGTCAAAGGCAAAGGTTAGTCAGGGTTTTTTTTTTAGATATTTTTGTTGGGTCATACCATCAAGAAAACCCCAAAAGGTGCACTTGTTTTTTAGTGAAAATAGGCCAATGGGTACAGCCTTCCCATTAAGCCTGCAGAACACTCACCCTGGGTGGGGGCAGACTGTGAAAAATCTCACCACATCAGCTGAGATTCAAAATCAAAATATCCCACATATGAGTCCTGTCTTGACCCCTGAGCCACAGAAGCCAGTTAAGGTTAGTCAACTTATTATTACATTGGCCTGGCTTGTTAACTGTGACTCGTTAGCGGTTATTCAAAACGAGATATTTCATTCACTAAAAAAAATGTCTAAGAATGATTAACCAGTGTTTATTTCAGTTTAAGGGCATATGTAGTATTTATAACACATTAAATGTATAAAAAGTGTCTGTTTAATTTTCAGATTAATATTTTTTTATCAGACATGTCATGTCTCAGATGAGTTCAAAAACTGATGACCTTAAACTTCAGAGTCAAAATGGTGGAAATCTAGAATCATATTAACACCATAACGTTTGAAGTACTGAAGATTTTTCCCTCAAATATGATATACCAGTTGTTTCCACCATATTCCTAGAGGAGTTTCAAAGCTGGTAACCTTGACCTTATGTGGTCACTTTATCAAGGTCCTATTGGTGTTCCTATTTCCAAGGTTTTACTGTAAATTTTCTTTACTTAACCATGGTCTGTTTGTTTGATGTATTCAGTTCCCACCATTCTAGACATCACAATAGGCTTCAGGGATGATGGGGCCCGGCCAACTCTACTTAATATAGTCCAGGGACGTAAATGTCTCGCTGAAATGTATATCAGGTGAGTAACTAGTAAAAAAACACTTGTAGGAATGTAGCCATGAATACATGAATCAGTAGAAATTTATATTGGGCTGGTAAGCCTAACTTGAGTCATGAAACAAGTCATAAAAGGGAAAGTATTGCACTGGTCATCCATCCTTTTGGATTGATATTGTGGTAAACCGCCAATTAAAATAACATTAGGCTATGAGTGATGAGTCACAAGCCAAACTGAAAATCTTGTCTCTATAGTATCGAGTCATTTCTGTATCGCATACAAGTTAGATGCTGTCCTGAAGCCTGTGTGAACAATGCTTGAAATTTTTCTTAAACATGGTAGGTGTTGTTAGAAAGTGTACTAAAAAAGCTAATGATTGGTCTATATTTTGTCAAGTTACACTGTAAATGTAGGCCATGAGGCATTGAATTCTTTACTCTAAACTAAATGTGATGTTTTGCTGACAGAACTTGAGATCCATAAATAACCTTTTTTTACCTTTCTTGCAGGAGAATTCCAGTAGAATCCATTCCCACAGAAACAGATGAAGAGTGTTCCGCATGGTTACATAAACTTTACAGAGAAAAGGTAAGATTATTTAACGTTTCTTCGTTTGGCGACAAGGTTTTATATCTTAAAATTAAAACACCTCCAACGCTTGTGAAAACTTAAATTTGTCAACAGTCTTTATTGAATTTGTATGCACAACTTGGAGGGATATGTGATATCCAGTTTTGTTAGGCCCATAATCATATATATACTTGTATATGATTATGTTTATGTTATCTTACCATATTTTATTTCACTTGTTTGAGATTTCTTAATTCTCTAAATGTATTTTATATTTAAAGAATGAAGTGAATCTCATGTCTGTACACTAAAGACATAGTATGGTCACCCACTAAATAATGATGATGGGATCTTGGTGTGACCTCAGCATCTCAGCCAGCACTAAATTTAGTCCCATTTTCCATACCATTAAGAATTCTTTAAGGGAATTTGTGCCATAGCACAAAAAGCATTATTACCAAGGACATGATCTTCATTTGCAAACAAAAAGAATGATCCCGAAAAAGAAGAAACGGCGTGTACATAGAACAATGAATTTTATTGTATGGCCTTATTTTTACATGTTACTGGTAAAGCACTGATCTCAAATTTACTGATACATATCTTGTCAGGAATACAAAATCACTGTGGAATAACAACTCCAATCAGTATTAGTGTTAAAATTTCTTCCTAGTGAATATGTTTTTTGAACCTTCAAGGCCTTGAAATTGTTAATCCTGAACTGGCCTCATCATAATGGGATAATGTCTAATTAGTCTTACTGTCAGCCAGGTACAACCAGGCATTATTTTTTACACCTCTCCCTACTGGGCGGCTCTCAACCTATCAACAATTGGAATACATCTTCCAAGTCACAAATGTAATCACAATCACCTCATTCCATTGCCAAACTTGGAGCCAATTGGACCAGATTTCCTGTGTAAAAGTGGGTACCTGGAAAAATATCAGTTAGGCCAAAATAAATAAAAGGTATGGTTCTCAGACCAGTGCAGACAGGTGATATTTTAATTTTTACCTTTATTTGTATGTTTCGATAAAAATCGAAAATTTTGTCATATGATCAGGGTAAAGCATGAAAATAATAGTTTTTTTTATGCTAAACTAGTAAAAGCACTACATGACAAAGGTAATCTTATATTAATTTTTCTTCATGAAAGAAATGTCCGAGAGGCTGGAGCTCAAAATTGGTAAGTTTTTTTTAAAAATGGAAATGAAAAAATTTCAGGCGGGGGATTAAAATTGACACAGGCCGTGCCTGAGAACCATACTTTTTATTTTTTTTTTTGCCTTAAACTTAAGTTTTTTTTTGCATAGAAAATCTGTTTGTAATTGTGTGTGAGATATTACCTGTCAGGTTGTGCTTAGTGGAAAGTTCATTTTATTTATACTAGATTTTTTATTTAATTTATTTTCAGGATGAAATTTATGATAATTTTGTCCAAAATGGACATTATACAATAGGCCACAAGCATCAGATTCCTCGACGACCTCATGACCTTTTGTTCTGGAGTCTCTGGATGCTCACTGTAGGATATCCCTTTGTTCAGTTCCTGTGGACACTTATCATTACAGGGTCTTTTATGTTGCAACTTGGGTTCTTGGCTTTCTTTATATTAGGTGAGTTAAACTTAAAATTATATTAAAAAAATTGTAATCGTTTTTAAACATTTGTCAGATTTACTGAGTTTGTTGGGTCAGTAAGGTTGTCTGTGTAAAACCAGGGAATTTTAATCATGTATTGTAGAGTGTCATTTATCTGAACACCTTTAATCGGAAATTTTTTTTATATAAAATTGAAAAATGGAAACCGAAATCTTCACCAATTATCTGAAATCCAAACAATGAAAAATTACTCAACAGTGATTCGGATCATGAATTTTCAGGTAGCATTAGCAATAATCTCAAAGTATTTTACATGATAAATTGTTTGAATCGATGGAAAGGCTAAAAAAAATTCTGTTGCAAACATTTATTTTGATCTAGATTAATTCATGTCTGTCAGTCTCTGGTGAACTCCAGTGCTGGGCAGCAGGTTGGTTATCATAATGATTTGGGTAGGTTAGTATATGTGAACAATTGCTTTATCTGAACTAAAACCCTGACCCCTGAGCTTTTCAAATAAAGGACGTGGTACTATAGTTTGAAAATGGGTTAACATTTCATGGTCTCACCTCAGTTGCTCATCAGCACCATCTGGTGTTCAAAACTGGAACTGTTCTTAGACATTACATCCTTGCTTGAATCATATTGCCATGAATATGCTAAAATTACAACCCCTCTGCAGATATAAATAAGTTTTTTTTGTGAAGATTACAAAAAAATTTTCAAGTATGTGTAACTCATTCATATTTAATTGTTTTTCAAAGAATGGAAAGTAGATGGCGCTTTTGAATATTTGAGCTACTACTGTAAATAACAATAACCATAATCTAAATTAACCCACAGGTTGTATCCTTGTGTCTATCTTTGTTTCTGTGCATCTGTTCCACAAATCTAGTTAAGAATTTTTCTAGCAAAATAACCACATGTTTAGGTTCATGTCACGTGTTGATTGTTGATGTTAAGAGTGATCAAATTTGGTAATATCCTAGTAACCAAGTGGTCGGGGCATCTAAAATAGTCCTTTTGATAAGTAAATTAAATTCTTTGTTTCAGTTGGAATTGGATTTAGATATCTCATAAGCATCTCAGAGATTGAGAAGGGATCATCATATGGGAAGAAAACAGCATAACCCAAGGGCTATCAGTGGAGCGAAGCAAGAGAACTGCCAGACAACAGGGATGTAATACAAGGCTCTGCTTGCTAAGCTACATTCTCTTCTCATGGAGAACCCTTCCTTTTCTCTGTCTAAACGTCATGTGTTTCTTTTATTCAATATTTTTGATTGACAAGTCAGAGTTAGCATTCTTGATCTCTTTTGTTTGTTTTTCTTTTCAAAGTTTAAGTCCATTGCCTGTAGTTTGGCATTTTATGTTGAATGATTATGAAGAAAAATCGATTATGATTAATTTTAATTTTAGTTATAGTATATACATGTACAGATAATTAAATGGGGCTGTTTATTTTAGGGTTAAGATGGGATTTTTAGGTTCACATCCAAAACTGATTTCTAAATAACTGAACAATGTCGGAACAGATTTTTCCTTTCACTCTTGTGCTTACACACACATAAACATGCTAGTCCTTTCACTCTGGTACTCAAATACCAGTATTTTATCCTTTCACTGTGGTATACACAGATTATATTGTTGCACTTTATTATACACGCACAGTATATCCTTTCACTCCTATACACACACTATATAGTTTCATTCCTGCACACAAACACATACATGTAGTGTCATTTCACTCTTGTACACAAACATATGCACAAACACAGCTTTCAGTCCTACTGACATACATGCAATATTCTTTGAGTCTTGGTCTCTTGGACGTACATAGAGGCTGTGAACCTTGAAGCACGGCTGTCTTCACATACAAAGCCTGAACATTTAGGTTTATAGTTTTCATGTTAATCTTTGGCATTTAGAATTATACAGATGTATTTTTCCCTTTTTTTATATATATATATATAGGACAATGAACCTCTGTTAGTGGGCACCACCATATAGTTGACACCTCTGTATAGTGAGCAGTTTTTGACAGTCCCATTTTCCCCCTCATTATATATGTTTCAGTTATTACCTCCATATATTTGGATACCTCTGTAAGTAGGCAGATTGGCCCTGTACCAAGGGTGTCCATATTACAGAGGTTTCATTGTATACATTAGAGCAGCCACTTGATCTGAAGGCATGAACTGACCACTCATAGTAACTGAACAGGCCATGCATACTCTGTGTCCTGACTTTGTTATACAGTATAGTGTTAGCTAACCAAGAACTCGTACACTTGAAGAGGGTTATGTACATACATTTCCTGACATGCTATGCATCATTTTAAATAATATACATCCTGAAGGGAAACAATTCATTTAAAGTAAAGCTTTATTTTCTGTGGTGCACACACAGTATTTTGATAAGGTATCTGTGAAACTACAGAAAAAATAATTTCTGAATGAATTATGAAAATTGTGTAGACACTATAAAAATTATTTACTGTGTCACAGACATATATTATGGTTGAAAAGTGTATAATTTTAATCTTGGTATATCATTCATTATGGGGTTTCTCAGGTGCCATATCATGATAACATGACATTCTAGCCATCAAGGATGACTTAAAATGATATATCTGATTATCTGTACATTTTTATGTAGTATATTTGGGTCACCAGTCCAGATATGCACTTGGGTTGGATAATAAGACTGTAACTCTAAAAGGGAGAGAACACAATTGAACAACAGGTTCTTTGATGTGTCACTGAAGAAGAAATTAATAAAAATAATACATCATAAATTTAAATCACACCCACTTCTTGAGGGTGCACACTTTTGTTTATTGGTTTGCTCAGTGCTTTTTCAGTGAAATAAGAATCACTGGTCTTTTACTTTAGTACAATCAAAGGCCAGCAGGTGGCATCAGTGGGTACTAGAGTTATGCGTAGGTGGCCCGAGTGGTGGCATGATTGACATATAAGAGCAGGTCTGTTAATGTATTCCTTCTGTAACCTGTTGCAGTTCATCAGTTTCAGGTGCAGACCATAAAGTTATTGCAACATTGTCATGCCAATTAGCATCTGTCATCAGCAGTCATTGTTCATAGGCATTTAATGTTCTGTTCCCTATGATGCTTACAACTTTTGTTTTAATTTTGGGTCTTACCAGCCACCTCGGTCAATATCTATCACCTTATATGTATATGTATCAGTGTGTGTATATATATATATCTTCAACTGTCTCCTGGCTCAGTATCTGTTGCCTCATCATCCAACTGGGGTCAGGAACTATTTATAACTGAACCCAATCAGCCTTCTGGAATTAGTATCTCTCAATAACTGGGGCCCATCAGCCATCTTGGTTTAAAATCTCTTGATAATAGGGCCCCATCAACCTTCTGGTTTCAGTATCTCTCAATAACTGGGCCTTTTCAGCCATCTGGTTTCAGTATATATTTATGACTGAGCCTCATCAATCATCTTTATAGTATCTGTCCATGCCTGAGCCTTATCAGCAGTCAGGGTCAGGAGCTGTCAGCTTGTAAATTGTCATTCACTTAAATTTTTTCACCTCATGTCATGTTAATCAGTATATTGGATTAGATTATACATATCAGTGTATCTCTTGATTTTTTAACAAAGGGATTGGTAAAGGGTAAGGGTCAAAGTTCAGTGACACCATGCATCCAACATTCCAGTTCTACTTAATTTTGAATGTAAGTTATGTCACTTTAATTCTTGTCCTCCCATCTACACATTCAGGGTTATAGGTCAAAGGTTCCTGAGAGAAAATATTACTGTAACCTGAGCACATGGTTGCCATTTTCCAGTGAAGTGCAGCCAATGACATGTTGGTTTATATCACCATAAAACATCTTTAATTTTTTCAAGTGTTGCCTACGTGAAGGTCAGTTCAGGGTCACAGCCAGTTAAACAATGTTCTCCATTTGCAGCATATATCTCTACCTTCATTTAATGTATAGTTCCAAGATTCCATAGTTTACATGACAATGAAAGCTGAACCATGACAACAGGATGTATGTATGAAGCTAATCATGCAGGGGATGGTCAACAAGCCTTAGTAGTGCTCTCAGTGCATTCCTACTGATTTAGTTCATTCAACCACTGCCTGCGTAGGGATCATGAGTCACAGGGCCCCAAATAGGAGCAGAGATTTTTTTGCACCTTGCCAAGCATTTAAACTTGGCTTATACCTGGGAATGCCCTTTTCTCTCATTGGGCTTATACCTGGGAATGCCCTTTTCTCTCATTGGTCAAAGTCAGTGGTTGAAGAATAATGGCTGTGTGCAACACCTGGTGGCTATCTGCAGCAAATGCTTCTTATGCAAGCAGTGGTGGATTTAAATGAACTAGTTGAAATTATGCAAAGAGAACACCACATAAGGAGTGTGTGTCTGGCTATCCTGTGGCATTATCATATTGGTGGTGTCAAACCACTGTGGGGGCTGGTTGACGTCACTATAAGTTGACGTAAAATTAATATAGTGTATAGTTTGTACAGCAGGAATCTAAATGAAACTTTGTTTGTATTTATCAGGTAATCAGGCCGTGTGTAAGGGTTACAAATTTGTGCCATAGATATCATGTACCATTTATGGTCCTTAGTCATACTATCTATTATTTACTCATGGGAAGAATATAACATATTTTAATACCCCTTAAAATGGCGAGCGTAAAACAGTTTCAAAACTGTTTTGGGTGTGAATTGAGCATTCACATGTCAGTCCAAAAGGTTTTTGATCAATTTTGGCCAAACCATTTGAATCCCACTCAGGAGGTGGAATAAAACTGATTCCAATATGAATTAAATTATCTTTTTGAAAGTGCAGTGTGAAACTGAATGCTCAATTCACATCTAAAATAGTGTACACCTAGTTTGAAGCAGGGTCACAATGCAAGTGCTTATGCTTGTGTCAGCACGCTGTTATATTGTTTCACATATGAAATGTACATCTCTTGCCTTTGTGCTACATGCCCTTTTGAATGCAGAATATGTTTGAAACCGATTTGATCAATCTGCATTGCCCAAAAAATGTTTTAAAACCATTTTGTGTGTGAATGGTGTATATGATGAAGGACACTGTCACACATTTTTGACGAAGATTAGTAAGTAGGTGAAGGAATGTAGTTAGTAAACTGATGTTTGTTTCATCATAGCACTGCTGTTCTAATATGGCAGTCAGCTGTTCTCAGGTAATCTGTTGACCACGCCAAATTACCTGCTCAATAATATTCATATTCTTAGATGTTGATCAGTGGTGTACTGAATTACTTTATCAAGACCTAACTTCTTCATGAAATGTTTATTTCTGTGTGCAGTGTCCTTTTTGGTAAGATAGAATGAAGCTTTGCTATGTTTACAGGGCTTCATCAACCCGATCCCCGTGTGGTCTGGTTTAAGAACTATAAACAAATGTATCAGTAGTATATTTGTATTCTATATTAAATGTATTCTCATACATTGGTGCAAGACACCACAGTTTTCTGTATGGACATCTTAAAGTGAATTGTTTCACAATTACATTTCTGCTTAACTGGTGAACGGTGGATGGTGGCATAATATAGTGTATGTCTGTCTACTGTTTTGTAAGGGCACCTTTCCACACTTGCTGCAGTGCACTGGGCCCTTTCCATATGATTTCTGGAATTTATGCTCAAAATGGATTGATGGTCCAGCATTTTTGGGCTGATTGTTGCCTGCCCACTAGACCTGTAAGGGCAGGAAACAGTGTATCTGTGACAAACACTGGGTCTACCAGGTCCTTTGACTACAGAGGGCTTAATGGTGGCAACATGTTGCTGAGAGCAAGTCTACAGAAAATTGATTCCACGGGGTACTTAAATTACAGATACCTAAACAGGTGTACACTATGAACTCGTGACAGGGAACAGGATGATGATTGCAAATATGTAATGAGTTCCGATTACATAATCAGGTCTTTTATAAGATTCTGCTATAATTATTATGTAATTGTATATAGCATTTTTTATGTGTCTTTGTGAGGTTTTAATACTATTACCACAGTGCCAAAGACACAGGCAGCGACACCAGCTTTTATCATCTTGTGTAAATTGTAGGCCTACTTGTAACATATATATATATATATATATATATATATATATACATATATATATATATATTGTTTTGCAGAAACCACATAAGCATAAACATTAGTTGTGCATAATAGCTATCTTATGATTTGTACCATTCATTCATTTATTATAATCATATTTATTACATGTATTATCATAATTATTGTCATTATTGATTATACATAGGTGTGTGTAATTACTAGTTGACGGAAGTGTGTATTTAAGTTGTTTTTAACCCTGAATTAAGTCAAAGCAGGGTCATTGTTTTCAGTTAGAAAAATGTGTGCTTGAAAGACATCTAATGAATTGGCGGGTAGTGTAAACCTGCAAACCTGATTAAACTTTGGCATAAACCTTAGCAGAAATCCTCCGAGTGAAAGTTTTAAGGTTTTAGCAGCCTAGTTAACTATATCTCCCACCAGGGGGCTACTTTGATTAATAATAAATTAAATGTGATAATTTAGCCATCTTTTTGAAGCGTAGGGCTTGTGACATCATCAAGAATAATGATGTCATGCATGCCTCTTAGTGCAAGATGTTTGAGTGTAAGGAATCCAGCACAGGACTATTACTGTATGCAGGGATGTGTTTCAAGACAAGTTTTATTTGTTGTAATCACATAAATAGCTTTTGATCCAACGAATATAGTTATAATATGATGCGATTAGAGCTTTTACGGTAGCAGTTTAAGCTTAATAAAATGCCTTTGTACATAGACCACAAGGGTTCAGAGAATGGATTTACACAATAAATAAGTAGTATGCTAGCTTTATTTAATTCACCTTTTCCAAAAGAAACATATTTATACTATCATGTCTATGGCAGCTATACTTTAACAGACCTTGATTCAGCGAGAAACGGTACAAGTTAATGTGGCTTCATATTTTTGGTTAAATTCACGATGCCCTCCCAGCAATGCTATGTGTGTGCTTTAGAACTAGCACCAGATGTGCTCGGGCAGCCACGTAAAAAGATATATGTAAGACTTTTGATTGGTCCCATTTGCTTTGTTTATTATTTATGAAACAGACGCCAGAGCGGCTCGCTGAATCTAGTTTTGTGAAAGCGTAGCTGACACACACTTTGGTAGTATGAAAATGCCGAACATGCGCACTGCGTGTTATGACCATCGGTTGTGTTCGGGTCGAGTAAAATCAAATGTAAGCCAGATGCCCTACATTGAACTTGCCATTAAAGATTACCCTTTATACTGTCATAATTTTAGATACATGGATAAGTGAGGTCTTTCTAGCTATGTAGTACACCCGAACACCTAGTCACAGTCATTGGCGATAGGTGACGCTAGTTTGATGGGGACTGGTTTGTACTAAATCGAATAGCGTTTCACAAGGTACATTTCTCAAAATAATGCTGTGTTATTATCTTAGATGCCTTAATTGGGTTTTCTGATTTTGTAGTGATTATTGATTTTTTGTAAATATAGTAATGATTATATTGTCATCAGTTAAATCTGAAATTTGTTAGTTACTAAGGTAAGATGTGTTAATCATGAAATGATGAAATTCAAACTGCAATAACTAAAAATGAGGATATACTCTGTACAAATACTGACGCTCTTTTGTGTTTCATATGCAATAGGTGTACTACACATGGTTAGCGAGGATATATATTTATGTAAGCCTACTCTATGTCAATTATTAATATATAGATATACGTCACTTGTGATAGCCATGTGCACCTTGAACCATTTGTTCTGCGTATGTCTTGTGTATGTGATGTTTAAATAATATTCTACCCCTCAGCTGTGGTTCTAATATTTGTTATGGTAATAATAGACTGATAATAGACGATTTCTCTTCAGGGAATATAAATACTTTGTGTAACGAATATAAACACGAAAACTGCAGAATTTGTTTGTACTTAGTATATGACAACATAGCAATTCTCGTTTTAATTTGATTGGTTACGTATAGAGGGCGCTACCTGCGGGCTCCCGTTATCCCGTTCCATTTCTTTTATCAGAGTTCGGTGTCAGATTAATGAGAAAAACCACCTTTGAACATATTTATTAAAAAAAAGTGAGAGAAGAGATTCTGTATTTTTCCGTACAGCTTTAGTTCACTCGGTAGCTATATCCATTACTATTTTATTCTCTGTGTAAAAACACTGTAAATTATTGCAAGAAATTCATATCCACTTGGAGTATAATATAGGCCTATTATACGACATTTTGTTTTGCACGACAGATTCCTTATAAACTTTAGTGAGCGCACGTTCTATTCCTTAATCTCTATTGCATTCTTAATTCTGTACGCGGCTTTATATATGGGGTATGTGTGCATAATGTGTATAATTTGAAATGTATTATTATGTAATATATCAGAAAAGACCATGTGATCATGTCAAACAATTTGTACATCACGCTGTTAAACCAAACGGCAAATAAATGACACAATAAGAGGAACTCTCGTCATGTGTTATTTTATTAACAGATGCCTTTGTACAAATGAAGTAAGTCATTAAGTAAGGCAAAAAAATATATAAATAAATAAATAAATAATTATTAAATAAATAAATAAAAGGTATGGTCCCCAGGCACTTTTTTTCAGAAATCAGTTCGGGCGGGCGGTTTCTTTTCTTTTTTTTTAACCTTTTTCTCATGTTTCGATTAAAAATGTCATATGATAAGGGAAAAGCATTAAAACAACAGAATTTTATGCTAAACAGGTAAAAGCACTACATAACTAAGGATGTAAAAATGTATTAATTTATCTTGAAAGATGAAAATCAAAATAAACATTTTTTTATGCCGGGGGAGGGGGGGGGGGGGTTAAAATTTACCATTCCTTTTATTTTATTTTTTTTTTTTGGCCTAAAACATCTGAGCTATTCCAATAACCTCTTGTCCGTCGTCTGCCGGATGTCTGTTAACAGGGCACATTTTGACTCAGTCGGACCTGCGAATCCGAAAATCAACATACAGTTGGATGTATCTAAGTTCTCCTACCAAAAGTGGGTCACTGCGACATCGTTCCATCGTGAAAGTAGGAAAAACCGCCATTTTCCATTAAAACCCCATTGCTACACTTCAAGACTGCCTATAATATCGAAACGTCTATGGTTATTTAATTCATATTTAAAATAATTATTCCTCTATTTATTTCCTATGTACATGCCAGAAATTTGGGCAATATTATGTAATATTTTTAGAAGTTTTGGACCAGAATATTATAATTTATATTGTCAAACACAGTAGGAAATATGTCCACCAATTTAACACGGTAACCGTTTAAGATAGTATTTTTTTAGCAAATAACTATATTCATTTAAGATTTTATTATATACCGGAAATTATATCAGAATTTTGTAATTTTTTAAGTAATCATAAATGTAAAATCATTACCTTAAATTTTGTCCAACTTTCACCATGGCACATTTTCCCCTGTAAGCTTTGTTGATTTAATTCCCATATCATGCACACCTACAAGGATTTAAGCTTTTATTGCCAGACATTTGAAAGCAATTGATAAAAAGTAATGTTCCTTTTATTAACGTTTTAGAAGACCTTCATATGTTCATATACGAATGTATGCATTAGCCGCGCTTTACTCGGGGGCAGCTCCCCTGGTCAGTTGAGCAGGCTTATTTATGTGATGCAATTTATAATTTTTTATTTCAGATTTTTTATTAAAAAAAAAACAATAAGGTCTAATGCAAACATGTATTTAATATTTTCTTGCCTCAGCAGAATGGGGAAATACAGTAAACAGCTCTGTCTTTCCTTCTCTCTGTCAATCATTAAAGAAGTGATAATTCTTAATCAGCTCATGTTTTATGGTAAGGTTTTATGTTACACCTTTATGATTCATCATACAATTTTAAAAAACAGACATGATAAAAATTTGTATCTATACAAACAAGTAATAATCTCCTACCTCAGCATGTATAATCATTTTAGCTGCCCCAGCAACATCATTTTATTCGAAACGAGAGAGGATACAAGACATTCAAGGCATGCTGATAAATAATATCACCAAATGACTCCAGTATTAGGATTTACAAGTGCATCAATAAAAAAAAATGTCTGTATGCCAGAATTTAAAAAATTTACGTCAGGCAAATTCAGCTGAGCGCCGTGACCCATAGGTTAGTTGATAACAGTTTCTGGGGGAAAATCGACTACAGACGGGCCTCCAGTACCCGCACTTATAGCCATGCCGGGAATCGCACAGGGGCCGCCAGCGGAGAGATCCGAGCTTTTCATGACTGGACCCATTACGAAGCATTAAGTGTTTGATGAAAATGGGGACCAGAGCAAAGAGATATTGCAGGTTTTACTTCTTTTCTTTACTCCTTTTAAAGCAGGTTACGCTTTTTTTTTTCCTTTTTTTTTTTTTGTTCAGCACATAATTTTTTCGCTCATTTACCTGTATACTCCTACGAATCGTTTATACACTGTTGTCGTATATCTCCTTCGCATTAACCGCTGCTTTGTATAGCAAAATTCTGCAAGTTTTTCTCAACCAGGGCTGGCACAGCACAGAGAATTGTAATCAGACAAATGCGACCGTGTTATTGCATAGTCCACCCAACTCCCAAGTTTCAGCCTCGCGACACCAAGCTCTCATTGGTTTGATGCACAATGCCACGCTATTATCTGTCAGCTTAGAATTTGCCAGCCCTGGTGTAGAAACCAAAAACAAATGCTCTTCGAAGCAGCGGTTAAAGCGAACGAGATCTTGAACGACTGCAGTGTTTTACCGTGGTACAAGGAGTGAAATTTACCTGTGGCCGAACAGAGATGTTCCTCTAAAGAAGACATCATAAGGCAGGAGCGTCAATACAGAAGGCTATATAACCCCCCCCCCTCTACTTTTTAGCGGGGGGGGGGGGGGATGGTCAATGTAATCATCCCCCTGCTACTCACAGTATGATATTTGTGCATAGGAAATTAAATATAATAATAATTAGAATTACAGACTTTGGTTCCATTTCTGAGCCTACTATGAAATATTTTATATCTAAACCTGGTTAAGAAGTCACCTATACCGGGAATATACCATATTTCTTTTAACCATACATGTATTTGAAATACACCAGACATATATATATATAAGTTGTCAAAACTTTTTTTCCCTCCCACTCTGAGAACCTTATTTATTTAAGTGGCGATCAAACTACACCAGCCATTCAGCGCACGGTTGCTTCCATCCGCCAGTGGTGGTTTCTACTCAAAACAGTCCTCTACCAGTTTAGGACTGATGGATGGCAAGGACTACTTGTGTCAACTGTCAAACTTCAACTTTTGTCAACTTTTACTGGTCACATATTAAAATATAAATAATAGACCAGCTCGGTCATTTTGGTCAATATTAAGCTAAACGCATAGAACAAAAAAGTTTTCAATACCAACCGGCATAAACCAAAGTTTATCAAATTATTACAGTCTTGGAAAAATACAATGAGTCCGAATCTTCGAAGATCCCGTTTGACCCACAAAGGAGCAATGTACAGACCATGAATCCTACAACCGAGAGGAATGATGTATCCAGGGTTTGAAGAAAATATGGGGGCGCAGAACCAGAATAACAAAGGGCCTTTACCTCTTTTCTGCTAGTAAGTGATATATATATATATATATATATATATATATATATATATATATATATATATATATATTTCATATAATTTCACTGAAAATTTCAGGACCAAGAAAAAAACATGTCCTGTTAAAAGTTTATTTTTAGAGAGATGGGATGGTTTCGCAAGACTCTTGAAAACGACCTTTTCAATATCAGAGCACTCCAAAGTAAAATATTGATTAGAGACTCGTATAAGCACAAATCAATAATAATAGAAACGAATCAATCACATTTTCTAGATTGGTTTTAATCATTATGACATTACCATAAAAAGTACCAATGCAGTTATTTTAATGTATGATTGATTTCATAAATAGGGTTATCCTAATACAACTGACCGTTGCGTTTTTGCCATGGGAATAGAGAGGCTTGCATATATTTATATATGTGCCGGGAAATAATGTGCTAAATAATGTTAGCGTTGTGATGTACGCAGATGACTTCACTGAAAATTGCCATGGTAAAAATGCTTATGAAGTTTAGATTAAATTAAAGCGCAGTGTTGATCAAGTAATAACCTGGTAAGACGAAAACATACTCACTTTAAATTATAATAAATCTAATTTCACTTGGTAATGCCAAAACGATTTCTTGTCAGAAACTCCAGATATCAATATTGGATTGACATTTACCTTGTTCTAATGAGACTAATTTATATTTGGCGTGATAAGGGATGCTTATTTAACCTGAAGACCACATGTAAACTCATTATGCAAAAAAAATATTTTCAAAGATAGTTCTTATTCGTTTGACAAACATTCTTTCTCTGCAATCATTGACCGAGGTTTGTGCGACAATCATCCAACCACATGTTGACTACGCCCTGTGCATCTGCGGTTGTTCCTTGTGGTCAACCAACAGTATGGTACAAAAGAAATAAAACGCACCAAAAACTATGACAGAAATGTAAATTTCATGGTGCCAGTAGGTGAACTAGGATAGATGAATATATACATCAACGCTACACATATTATTTTGCAGTGCTTAGTGTTTGCTTAATGGTTCCAGATTCACAAGGGGATAGTTTTCATTTTGTTAATTAAGCTCACAATCATGGGCCTTGAGCTGCTGAAAGTAAAAATTTACTGATTTAGCCCCTGATTTTATACGTTATGGTTTGTTACTTTCATAATGCACACGACGACCTTAATTCATTCAAATAAGTCATGTATTTGGTCCTTAATTAATTAAATTTGCAAATTAAGTCAACGTGTAGTTGCAAGTGCATTGTTGCTTCCGCCAGGAGGGTGTGCGTTTATCCCAGTTCGTGTGTGTGTGTGTTTGTTCACAACGAAACTCACGCAATAGTCAACGGAATCTCACGCAACTTTCAGGGATTCGATTAAAATTTGGTGTGGATCCGGAAAATGATCCGGATTCAGGAACGTGACCAATGAGTATTCACAAATGTACAGCCATATATGCTCCAATGAAATTTAAAATATGGACCGAGTGAGTGAATGCAAACACAGTTCTAGGAGCATCCCAAAATAAGGACCCCCACAAGGCCTAGGCTTGCATTCCTCAGGATACAGATTTCAAGTTTTGCTTTAGATTCCACAGCAGTAATGTCTTGTAACGCAGCCCCTGGTTTGCTTGTAAGATTCACGTTTGCTTGTAATTATCATGCCGCGCCAGATTGACAACCACTAATGAGTGCCTAATTTACTGTCTAGGGTCTATCATCGGAACCTGGGCGTGCGTGTTAAATCCAGGGTCCCCCGCCCTATTATCTGTGGGCGTTTAGTGTTTGGTTGCGAATCTTCGACCATGGTTAAACTGCTCAGATTACATACGGTATGAGCCGAACAATTAAAATGGGCGTTGCACTGGCTATATGCTTCGTGCTCCATAATTGTAATACAGTTTAACAACCGTATGTCTTTTAAATACCTGGAGCAATATGTGCTACAGAGATCGACCTTTAGGTCCCCAACTGCATGCTTGAAAATCCTTAAAAATTCTAATAATATATATGCTGGAAAGAGCTAGAATGTAGCAAATTTTTAAAGTTTTTTTCGAAAGACCTTGATGTCCACTCTGATGGCTGCCTGTGTCAGACGAAGATCTATTACTTTTGTCACTGAAATACAAACTAATATTCTTGCAAACCCTTGGACAGACGTACCTTTTTGAAAATGAAATAAAAATATTGTGGGGACTCAGTTCATTTATCCTATACTCGTGGCACGTCATGCATCAAAGGGTTTGGAAGCAAAAGAATTTATCGACTCTCATGAATGCAATCACTCTCACGGTATTTCTGTGTATATAAGTCCAGAAAAAACTATTTAAATATGCCCATCATACCTGCATTATTTTCCTTATCTCCCAGTCTTAACACTCGAGATGTTTACATCTGTACCCTAGCCCTGAATACACAAACCAGTAGATATTTATATTGGGCTGGTAAGCCTAACTCTAGTCGTGAATCATGAGAATATACTGCCACGGTCATCCATCCTGTGTCATTGATAAAGTGGCAAGCAGCCGATATATTTTACATTAGGATTTAGGGTACGAGTGATGAATTAACACAAAAGAGTACATGAGAACTCACAAACTGAAAATCCTTCCCTATGTTAACGAGTCATCTCCTGTATCGCGTGCAAGTTGGCTGCCGTTCAGTAACCCGTGCCAGCCATGCTAGTATCCATGCGGTCAGAATTTCAGGCAGAGGGATTTACAAACGATTCATCTGGTTTATGTGAAGTGAAGGGAAGGCCATGAGGCGTTGTCAAAAAACGACAAAAATATTTGCATCCTGATAGGTCGTCACAGTATGGTCTTCGGTACAAGATGTAAAGACACTCTGACGCCGGTAATGTCAGATGGCTGAAATGAGAAACATTAATTAAAAGGCTGTCTCTGATGCTACACAGTTCTTTGCATTCAACAATGATGATAAAGTTTTCTCTGATTCAACAGGATTAATATCTGCTCTTAAAAGTAACGTATGAAAGCCAATTTCAAAACATGAAAAAGAGGTAATTTTCACATCAAACTCCACTATGTGCTTTCATTTGCACAGAGTTGTAAATACCGGTATAGGGAAAACAGCTTACCCAAGGACATTTTTTTAAAAACTTGTAATGAAGTTCATAGATCAAGGATTCCTTACAAATGAAATTTAAAATAAATCGTTCAATGAATGAACCTTTTCATAATTTTTTTTTTTAGTTTTTATTTATGCTAAGGTTTACTTCTGTATTGAGTATTAAACGTGTTACAAGAATATCTAAGTATTGGGCAGTTTCTCGGCCGAATAAAAACTTTTCCAGGATTTTAATCTCTACTGTCTCTCACCCACACAGTTTATGTAAATTAACAGATTTAATATGTCTTTTCCTCTTTCTCTTTGCCGTTGGATTGTCTTATTGCTATGATAATATATTGTATTGTTGGCATGTATGGTGGTATATATATACACATCCGCACACACACATAAATCATGGCTATAGCATGACTCATATCTTATATTACGTATAACGTACGACACTTGAACAGAATAAAACACATACACTCGATGCAAATCGAAAAATGAATGAACACATGCACATAACAACTCAAAATAAATAGGTTTCTTTTCTAAACATAACCCTACCAAACTCAACGTAGAACCAAACTAACATCACATTCATTACGTTAGCAAGAGTAACATTACAAATTCCTGTCTATTAGATTTAATTCATTAACCTTAATTCAAAGTCCGGTGACACTGTATCTCATGTGTGCTAATGATCGGGTTAGGTCATAATCTATAACATAAAACATGGAATAGCTCACAACCATCATGAAATGCTAAACTGAAATCGACAAGAAACAACAAAATCTGACAGGAAACCAACACCGATGTGCATGTGACACGTGACAGTGTTTCGTTATTGAAAGACTAATCAGATTAACATCTATATACCTTTCGTTAAGCTTGCTGGACGTAAGTATGCATTTATCAATATTTATAGCTTTAAGCTGTTCATGCTTTCACCATTTTTTACCCAAATTTGTAGACTTGATATTTAAACACCTCCTCCTATATATGCCGCTCTGGTTAACTAATACTCTATCCTTATTCTTTTATAAGTTACTTTTGCACGGTTAACATAGATGATATGTCAGAGTATATAATAAATATTTGTGTTTTATTTCTAATGCCATCACTCACAGGAAAGACAATTTAGTTATATTATGACTTTTTAACTGACATTCTATGGGACTTTTCAATATTTATAGTGTCATTTTTCGTCCTCAGTCTAGCAAATATATTTTTCCTTATTAATCTCAAATCTTTATTCCGCTTGCTCCTTAGTGCTGGCACACCAGATTCATCAAAGAAAGATTCTAATGGAATACAGGAGGTACAACCCAAGTACAATGTGTCTGGAGTATCATGTATTATAATGTTGTTTAGTTCGTGCGACCGACGGCTGGCGTCGCTGTGGGCGGGGTTTTCTCGGCTGTCCTGGAGGACGGCGTCCACAGTTTCACTGATGTCGATCACAGCATAATTATTAGAAAGACAGTAGGCAACGAGCCAGTTATTAAAAAGTCCTCCACCGACACTAAAATCAGGCATTTGCCCCCAGGGGAAGTTGGATCTAAATATTAAATAATGCTGTGCCATGTCTGACACCGGGGAACCGTAAATCCTTCCCACAAGGCTAATTCTCCCAGGATCCTCCGAAAGAGTGTCTCCAAATTTCACCATATCCACTTGCGAGCATTTGCCCACAGCAAACATCGTCTGAAACCAGCCGGTCACGCCGTGCAACATCCCAAGTGATTTAAACAGGGTGTCTCCATACAGGACCGAGTTATCACTGTATACCAGGAACATACTTTGTGTATACGTCTTATTGATTCTGTTCAACAAGTCAGTCAGGGCGGGGTAATCGTCTTGCTCCGGAAATCGTCTGCTCAACTCGATCACGTGCCAGTTTTTCTTCTTGGCGTGCGTTGCCATGGCACCTGATAGATTTCTTGTAAACATGACAGGTTGTATCTCCGGCAGAAGAAGGCCCCAGTTGTTGATGGTGTTTGTCATGACGTCATGTGTTACGTCACGTTCATCCACGTATGTAAATAAGACCGCGGTCGGATTTCGCGGGCCTCTTAATACATTGCGGTGTCGTCTGGGTGTAAATGATGTTCCCAGGGTGTAACCGGTGATGTAAGCGAGCTGGAAGATCAATCCTCCCGATACAACAACCGTAAAAAATAACAGTCTCCTCAAATGTGTCCCCAGACATTTTCTTGCCATCATTGGGACCTTCAAATAAAAAAAATTAATTAAATTAATAATAATAATAATAATAATAATAATAATAATATCAATAATAATAATAATAATAATAATAATAATAATAATAATGTTTATTGAAGACTCAAAATCCATGTAAGCTGTTCGTCTATAGAAAGAAATTAAATATGACATATTTGTGTATTTGATTGTGATGTGCTTTATAGTGGTATGATTAATAATTATATACACACAGATATGAATATATATATATGTGTGTGTGTGTGTGTACGCGTAAGAAGAAATGAAAATAATAACATAACTCCACTGAAGGGGAATGGAAGGTAAAGAAGCAGTGATATTTTGGTGTATTATATAATATTTAACATATTTAACATATTTATAATATAATATAATATAATATAATATAATATAATATAATATAGACAGTGTTAACTTATGCTAGTGTGTGTTATGTTATGTTAGTATGCACGTGTGAGTACTTGTCATACTCTGTACACAAGTATGCAAAGGTATACCTCCCATGCAGACAAATTACAATAAAAAACATATACAACTTACCTTACAATTAACTCCTGTATAAATAGATATGCTTCTGTGTTGTGTCTTGGATAACGATATATAGCCAATCCTGGTTTTCTTAAGCGTTGAATCACTCTTCACACTTTCACTGATCTATAAACTTGCAAGTGAAAACTGGTCATATGTTATAAAAGCTGAAGCACACAAAGTCCTCAACATTTGTTTAAGAGTGCCATAAATTCCCAAAGGGAACTCACTGTACCGTGCGTAATAAATGAAACTCAGTGTTCCATATTAAAGCGACGCGCATATGTTCAAACACACGCTGTTCCTGCTGTATATTAAATAATATTCCGCCGATCGGTAGCGCATGCGAGTCTGCCGAGGTTGTTGACACGAGAAAGCTCTGTAAACAAACATTCTTGTCCATTCCGCTCCTGTGTGTAAACTGGAAGTTTGTAGAGATTTGTTAGAAGCCCCGGGGTAATATTTATACACTGTTCGCTGAGCATACTTCTATGAGAAACCTGTGTACATACATTCATTTTTTTCCAGATCATGGTTCATAAATGTCAGATATAACACAAGCATGACACAAGGTTTGTCAATTTATATTATATACACCTTGGCCCTGTTTTTTTTTTTTTTTTTCCAAATGAGACTTTATGCTCCCATGCACAAACGTGTTTTTATGCTATGTGACCTGAAATATTTACAGATAGATACCGTCAGGAGAGATATATAGATGTTATATGAACCGGGAGATAATATATAGAGTATGGTGCGAAATAGGACATATGCAAAAGACCTAGAAATTATTTATAGTCTTATATGAGTAAATAGAAAATATGTGAAATAATTGAAACAGGCCATAGGCCTTACGAGGGGGGAGGGGGGGGGGGGGTTATGGGGTTATACCCCAAAACCTTGAAATACACTGCAGTCGTCCCAGATCTATTTTGTTTTAATGTCTGCTTTGTCATTTTTATTTATCAGGGCTGGCACAGGGCCAAGTATCGTACCCATACCGACGAGAGCGCGGTATCGCATTATGCGTCAAACCAATGGGAGCGAGGGTTTGAAACTTGGAGTTGGACGTACAATGCGATACCACGCTCTCATTGGTCTGATTACAATCCTTTGCCATGTGTCAGCCCTGGTGGTGAAACCCGTAGAAGCTCATATAAAAAGCAGCGGCTAAAGCGAAGGAGATACAGAACGACCGCAGGTTATAACCGCTGAGTGAAGAGTGTAACCACGGTCAGGCGTTTGCTCAGTGTCCTGTGTCTATAGATTCTTTTGCGGTGGTCCTTCCTAACTCCCGTAACATGGTTAATGTTTTGTTGAGCATATTTGTAATGTCTGCATGAAGACATTTAAAGACTTCAATATAATTCTACAAAGCTTCAAACATATATAGCTTGATCCACCACAGGCCTCTGAATCTCTATAATCATGCAATAGATGATTTGTCTAAGTATATGTTATGATGATAATGTATTCTGAAGCTATTATTTAAACCTATGGGCCTGAATACGTCCACCGAAAGGTAACGGTGTATATAACCCTACCAGCAAGCTGAACTGACATTGCTTGTAGTGGAATTGCCATGCCTACACCCCGATGTCCAAACAAAAATGTTTGTTCTGCCTTTTAAACTGACAGCTTCTCACTTTTAATCTGGAAGATATTTGCATAAATAATGCATTTAGTTTGTTCGATTGGTATAACCACAGCAAGTTTACACAAAAATGTGAGCCATGTTTGATCAGACGACAGGCTGTTTCTGAGCACTCATGTGGTTTCAGACCTACAAATCAAAAAGTTATAGTATTTTAGACAACTATTTTTTTTACATCGGCGTGTATAGGCACGCCGATACCACTACAATAAATGTCAGTTAAGCTTGTATGTGTCACGGTTTTTGAAACCGTTCCTAGTGTTAACATAATAAAAAAACTAGTTACAGTATATGTGTTAATCCGAGCATTTTTTGCTACCTTATTGTCACAGCTATTGATAATCATGTCATCACTTCTTGTATTGACAGTACAGTCAATCACAAGTATATGTTTACAGTGACAGCATCAGCGGATGTTAAAGAACTGTCAGTTGCATTGCTGGCTTTAAACGGTAACTTGTACGTGTTTTAACGGTCGGGATTGTGATCAATAGGGATCCTATACATAATCATAATCATTCTAAAGTGTAATAAACTCTTGCATTATCATTATTTAACCACGTCCGATTATTATAACATAGGAATGTGTGGAACGGCGGCATGAATTCATGTAAGCACATGGTATTTCCACGGCTCGAGCGGCCCGAGCGATATTGAGGGATTCAGTATACTAACACGGGAAAACATCGTTCTTTTGGTCTTACCTTAACGATCAGGCATTAAATAGACCTCATAGATTATTTTTTTTGGTAATATGATAGATGTCAT
The DNA here is from genome assembly GCA_026874595.1 of Sipunculus nudus. Lineage (NCBI taxonomy): Eukaryota > Metazoa > Annelida > Sipuncula > Golfingiida > Sipunculidae > Sipunculus > Sipunculus nudus. Next base: position 28,578,827 of record CM049311.1, on the reverse strand, counting down.
ATACAGTAATAGCCGTTTTATCCCTGGGAAAACCATGTTGCAAGATCAGCTGACCGGCGTTTGTTTGACAACATTTAGGAACTATTTGCGGCGTAGTGATACGGGCTTGCCCATGCGTTCTGTGATTGGCTGTTGACCGCAGGGTGCAGGGCGGGGTATTTGAACTTCAGTAAGGCCCGTCTGATGCTTAAATGTTGTCACGTTTCTTAATTATAATAGTAAATACTTAGTTATAACAGGCTATCGCTAGTTAATTGTACAATATATAGCTTTCTTTAAGTTTCAATCACTAAAGTACGCGACCTCTGTTTTGGCCACAGGATCACGTGGTATGTGACCAGTTTTGGCCACAGGCCTGACCCTATAAAAGGAGGCGACACCCAGCGCAGACGACTTTGGTCCCGTCAGCTCCTGACGTAAACCACTCAGGGGAAACACCCTGAGCCTGACTATTCTGGCATTAAATGAATGGGAATAGATATTCTGAAAGGGCTTTGGTAATTTAACTAGTGTAGTGTACATGTTACAAAAATCTAATTTATATCCTAGATATGGTCACTGTGACTCAGGGAGTTGGGCCACAGCCTGTGACTCAGACAGTTGGGTCACAGCCTGTGACCCGAAAAGTTGTGCCACAGGCTGTGACCCGGAAAGTTGTGCCACAGCCTGTGACCCGAAAAGTTGTGCCACAGGCTGTGGCTCTGTGACCTGAGAGAGGCTCTCTCAGGTTCTCTGAACTTGATTGAACAGGTCCCCGGCTAACCTACGCCATGTAGGTATTTTTTGGCTACAAATAACAGTTTATAATAGAACTTATATAAGTTGGGCCAAGGTTGTGACACAAATGTGGCCACTGGGTCACATGTGCGCCACAAGTGGCCATTGGGTCACAAGTGGGTCACAAGTGGGCCACAAGTGGCCACTTGGTCACAAGTGGGTCACAAGTGGCCACTGGGTCACGAGTGGGCCGCAAGTGTGTCACAAATGCGCCACAGGCAATATTAACGTGTCGTGTAAATAAATCACAAGTTTCTCCATAAGCTAAATAAACTTTGGGTGTTAGATTATATTGACTGGCCACAAGTGGGCCACAAGTGTGCCACAAATGCGCCACAGGCATTATTACCATTCTGTTTAGATACATTTATAAATTTTGTCTATATGTAAGTTCATCGAGGGCTGGTAGATTATGGACTGGCCACCAGTGGGCCACAAGTGCGCCACAAGTGGGCCACAGATGTATCACAAAGGTTCCATAAGCAATGTAAGGACTGAGTGTAGTAAAAAGGGGTAGATGTTATTCTAGAGGACTAAGTGCTGATCCAGGGCTAATATTCAAAAGCGAAGAGTATAGTTTCATATCTCCTATAGTATAGGAGTAACTGTATATATGTGGGTTTTGTTAACAATCTTAAAGCTTATTCCATGAATTGTTGTCTTTTAAATGAGAGACTGTGTGTGTGTGCCTAATAACTGCCTATGTGGTGGTATTCTCCGCCCCTAGGATAGCAACTAAAATTTATACGCCCTAAATAACTAATCCTCAGTAAGCTTATTAATTCCGTTCATCCCCTTGGATAAATAAGGCCATCCTGACAAATGGGAAAATACCAGAATCCTAGTAAATGGTTACAGCAGCAGAATGTCCTGGTCTGCCGGGTAAAACTGGCAGGCCAGGCCCGCGACAACTGGTGTCAGAAGTGGGATAATTTGTTATTAAGACTGGGGAACAGTTTTAAATAAATAACAAAACGAACTCGTGCATTCTGCTGTTATTAACAAACCATCAATATGTCCATTTGTCTGTCCATCTGTCTGGACAATGACATCAGAGCTGTAACCTGAGGCCACAGAATAAGTCAAGAGACACTGAAGATAATGCAGTCCTTATTCTGTCAAGTGTTGCTCGAGAACTGCCCAGTGAAGTTAGGGAGACAAAAGGAGATGTTTTCATGTCAGCCAAGCCAAAACAATCAAAGTTACCAGTGACCAGTGCTCCTCATTTGAAACCACAACTGATATCTGTGCAGAAGATGGGCCTGAATTTGTGGCGAGACAAGCTGCTGGAGAGATGTTACAATTGTCTGAGAATACCAGTGTTGTGGCAGAACCAATTTACCAGCCTGATGTACCAGGAACTGGCCAAACAGACCATATCAGTGACAACCACCAACAAATACTCAGCTGAGTGCAGGGTTAGAATTGAAGCAACAGATTGTTTCCGCCCCTGTTCAACAGATGAGCATACCAGCCCAGCCCACTATATGGGAGCCTAAGCCCAGCCTTCCTACCTGCAATGGAAAACAGCACTGAGAACCTTTTTGGGTTCCATTTGAGTTTATGGCGAAACAATTAGGATACTGGATGTCAAGCCCACATGATGAGGTTTTGGCCTATGTTTAAAGACTACTCTCCACCACCAGAACAAATCTATTTGATTTAATATCAGCCCCGAGGAGTAGATTTTGGGATGTTTTACAAGAGAGACTTTACAAGAGTATGCTGTTTGGGTAAGGGAGACTATGGTTCAACTGACCCTGGACTTGAAGGTAGTCAGTTGTGCAGCAGCGTGTTAATAGTGTACACTGCCAAAAGATTGCCAGGTCCTACTCTGGTATTTGATGTTATGACTATGAGCAAGATTCTGTCAAGCATTGAATAAGTACTTGATTTAATAGAGTGGCACAAGTGCTGCAGATCTTTAAGTAGAAGCCCATCTCAGCAAGAAGAGTGGAAGGGGACAATGGGCCTAACACCTTCGACAATCAGGGAAGTCGACCCTTGTTTGTAAGCAAGGATTGTTTGCAGTCCATGTGTCAAGGGCTTACCTATAGCAATTTGCAACAGGTACGAGAACTATTCTCCAAAGAGGAGGTATCTGCTGGGGAGGCCTGTTGCCCTAAGAAAGGGGACACCTATATTAGCAGCTCCTGTGAATACGTACCAGGGAGATGTACGTCAGTGAAAAAGGATCCTAGTAATGAAAATTTTCAGATGTGCGGCACTCAAGAGTGGGGCCGTCACCTATATGGTAAACCTCAGGGAGGTTGTGATGAGAATTTAGGACTTTGGGAGTCCAGTCGTTTAATTTTAGACCTCTGGGAGGTCAGTTTCATGGCCTCAGGGGCAACACTTGGGGAATGAGTGTAGAGCCGAGAAGGCATGCAGGTGTCACTCTAGGAATGAGTAGACGACCTAGGAATATTGTTTATGAAGATGGCCTCGGGGGCGACACTCAGGGAATGAATGTGGAGCCGACGAAGAGGCCTTTTACTGGAGAATGTTGTGTGCCATGAGTTAGGATATGTGGCACAATATTGTCCTGTTGCAAAATGCTCACAACCACGACTTCGTGCTGCTCCAAACCAGGGTTGTTTAAACTAGACCAGGCTTGACCCAAGAGCCCGGGTTCAGCCATCTGTCTACCAAAACTGAACACCCTTGTCAATGATGCTGTTTCTACTTCCAGAGATGTGTGTTTTTCCCCTGGCCCAGTGGATATTCTAGACCCCAGTGGACCAATGGAGACAATCAGCATCCCTAAAAAGTCAAAACAGATGAAAATAAATACAAATAAAGTTTTGCTTTTACATTGGGAGTGAACACACAGATATAATAATATTATATCAGGTGAAAGCTGTATCTGTAAAAATTGATGTAAAAGTGTGTGAATATGACCAGGCTGCTACTATAGATACTGGAGCTGAGGTGACGATAATAAATGAAAACACATTTAATCCAAGCTACCTGAGAGAACTGAGATGGAGATAATTCCTTCCTCCCAGCAATGAATTATTGCCAAAGATGATTAAGTCATGCCAACCAATGGAACAGATGTCATCCTCATCACTAATAGTTCACTTATCTTTGAATGGTCTGGTTCTGAGATGAGTTTATTGGAATGAGATACACTACTATTACTACATACATTCCACATCACATTGAACACAGGGACAGGCCTGTTGATAGACAGTCAATTGGTACCAGGGAGCCCCTTCCTACCAACAATCAAGCATCAATATTGCCAGAGTTCTGTTTGCTACAAGCAGTGAGGTGATCCCTGTGCATGTGATTAACCTTTCATCTGCGGCAGCTGAGACAATTGGTCACCTTTGGTTATAATATAAGCCTGGAGAGATGCATAGTTTTATTGAGATGGTTCAGCCAAATACATAAGTGTGGACCCTTACCTCGATATGCAGTACAAGCCATTAGCCCATGATGTGAATATGAGAGACGTGAATGTTACCAATGTCACCAGTGTCTAGTCTACAGTTGTTCCAGACCATCTTAAAGATTTGTTTACCTGAAGCTTAGAAAACTTAGAAACATCAGAACATTCAAAGACCTTTTGCCAGATTTTAGCAACATTTGTTATGCTGAAGATAACTCAGTCAGATATAATAACCTGTACTGTACTCAAACTCAGAAATGATGTAAATGGGACAGCACCTACCAGACAACCTCTCAGGTGTACATCACTGGCACTGGAGAAAGAATTACAGACATATTTATAGCAACAGCTAGATACAGGCCTGTGTTATTGCACCTTCTTCTTCTGCATGGACTAGTCTGCCATCATCATATTAAAACAGGACATTGCTGTACAGTGATGCTGTAATTTCGGAAAACTTTACGAGGTAACAGTCAAGGGCATCTACGGACTACCAAGGCCTGTTATATTTCGAAATATAGAGATGACATCAATTCATCATATACAGTGCAAAAATAGAGTAGCAGTTCAAGGGACTCGCTGAAGTTTAACAAGTGCAAAATACAACTTTTTGGAGAGAATGAAGACACAAGACCTGGTTGGGGCAACATTTGCAATGGCATCAGTTGTTAAATATTGGGTGGAAGGATTTACATCAAATGATTTGTGGATTCAGACTAAATGATGGTACCTGATGGGACAGCAAGCAGTCAATGGCTAATTCAGAATGAAATTGCCAGCTAGTCCTGAGGCGAATGGTTGAATGGGACTAACTGAGACCCATTGATGATGTATGGCATATCAAATATGTGACCTTCAATACTTAAAATGTGTACAACCAACTGCTCATGCATAAGGATTTCTGGGAGTGAAGTCATGAATCACACTTATCTGGCCGATGTCATGAATCATACTTATCTGGGCATTTGGGTATGGAGAAAACAATAGGAAACAGACAGAGAGCTAACTGGAGAACCATGCATGTACATCGTGAAGTGTGTGAGGTGAAGCATACTGCTCTAAGATAAAGGATTAAGGCACCTCGGGCAGAATGCCAGGCAGGTCATCCCATGGATTATATAAATTAAATTTAATGTGCATGATTCATTGGCTGTGAGTAACGTGGGTAACAATTTTTCTTGATGTGTTTAAGCCTACTACATACAAGATCAGACTGCTGCGAACTACATGATCACTGCAAACAATCTGATGGAAGAATTCATACTGATCGAAGAAGAAATTTGAAGTGAGCTGGTTCAACAATTATGTTAATTATTAGAGATCATATCATCCTGCCCCAACAGACTTGTGGAATTGAATGAAATACTGACCAAGATGATCAGGTGATATGTCCAGGTAGACCAGAAAGAATGGGACCTTCAGTTACCATCACTTAGAGTACAGTGCAGCCTGCTACAGGTGATAGCAACAGCTTTTCATATGATGGGATGAGAGGTTTACTTCCTGTGGATTTGGAATTTTCTAGACCAAGCAGACAAAGGGATAATATGTGCTGAAAATTTGCAGAAACCGAGAAAATCTCTCTGACAGTTACTGGCTAGAACAAGCTACAACCAGACTAAAGAAGACTTTAAACTCGAGTATTACAGCATTTATACCAACCTGGGGAATTATTTTATACAGCAAAAGCTTAGGCCAGCAAATCCGATGACAGAAGACCGGGTCTATTTATCATGGTGATATCTCCGAGGTGTACATTGTGACTGAAGAAATAAGAAGAAATCCTAAGTTGTTTATAAATGTGATAATTCTTCTGTCATCTACTGGGCAATTAAGATGAATAGATAAACAACTGATAGGACCCACTATCTTATGAACAGATGACATCCACAGATGTGCTGATTCCTGTCACACTGAAAACCGGAGGGAGATGAAGGGACAATTATAATTATGTGTTTCAACTGTCTTGGAAGAAGACCCCTAAACCAGAAGAAGACCTCAGACCAGAGAGGAGCCAAAAACAAGGACCACTACACTGACCGAAGCCAGATTAGAGCCTGTCATGATGCCAACTGTAGGACACCAACCCACCGTAGAAGAATGAGAGATGCAGGCCATGTCGACACCACTTAACTCAGTGCTTCATGATGAATATACTTGTTGTTAATACATATTTATAGCACCGCTAATAGATAATTTTACTCCTTTCAGTGGGGCACGGTACAAGTTATAACATATTTATATATAGTGATCTAATATTTCAGTCAGCTGGTAATCTTTAATGGTAATTGATAACCAGGATATGTAATCTACAGACTTTACTATATAACAGCCATGTCAGCTACTACAGCTAGTGTGACAGGTATTCAGAGTGGTAATAGATTATATCATTAATGAGAAGAACTGGTAACTCAGTATAATTTTCTCAGTAGTATATCTAGTAATAGTATTCTTTAACTAATCCTCATTTCTAGGAAGAAATGATGTCTGGAGGGGGGGTAGTGTCACGGTTTTTGAAACCGTTCCTAGTGTTAACATAATAAAAAAACTAGTTACAGTATATGTGTTAATCCGAGCATTTTTTGCTACCTTATTGTCACAGCTATTGATAATCATGTCATCACTTCTTGTATTGACAGTACAGTCAATCACAAGTATATGTTTACAGTGACAGCATCAGCGGATGTTAAAGAACTGTCAGTTGCATTGCTGGCTTTAAACGGTAACTTGTACGTGTTTTAACGGTCGGGATTGTGATCAATAGGGATCCTATACATAATCATAATTATTCTAAAGTGTAATAAACTCTTGCATTATCATTATTTAACCACGTCCGATTATTATAACATAGGAATGTGTGGAACGGCGGCATGAATTCATGTAAGCACATGGTATTTCCACGGCTCGAGCGGCCCGAGCGATATTGAGGGATTCAGTATACTAACACGGGAAAACATCGTTCTTTTGGTCTTACCTTAACGATCAGGCATTAAATAGACCTCATAGATTATTTTTTTTGGTAATATGATAGGTGTCATATACAGTAATAGCCGTTTTATCCCTGGGAAAACCATGTTGCAAGATCAGCTGACCGGCGTTTGTTTGACAACATTTAGGAACTATTTGCGGCGTAGTGATACGGGCTTGCCCATGCGTTCTGTGATTGGCTGTTGACCGCAGGGTGCAGGGCGGGGTATTTGAACTTCAGTAAGGCCCGTCTGATGCTTAAATGTTGTCACGTTTCTTAATTATAATAGTAAATACTTAGTTATAACAGGCTATCGCTAGTTAATTGTACAATATATAGCTTTCTTTAAGTTTCAATCACTAAAGTACGCGACCTCTGTTTTGGCCACAGGATCACGTGGTATGTGACCAGTTTTGGCCACAGGCCTGACCCTATAAAAGGAGGCGACACCCAGCGCAGACGACTTTGGTCCCGTCAGCTCCTGACGTAAACCACTCAGGGGAAACACCCTGAGCCTGACTATTCTGGCATTAAATGAATGGGAATAGATATTCTGAAAGGGCTTTGGTAATTTAACTAGTGTAGTGTACATGTTACAAAAATCTAATTTATATCCTAGATATGGTCACTGTGACTCAGGGAGTTGGGCCGAAGCCTGTGACTCAGACAGTTGGGTCACAGCCTGTGACCCGAAAAGTTGTGCCACAGGCTGTGACCCGGAAAGTTGTGCCACAGCCTGTGACCCGAAAAGTTGTGCCACAGGCTGTGGCTCTGTGACCTGAGAGAGGCTCTCTCAGGTTCTCTGAACTTGATTGAACAGGTCCCCGGCTAACCTACGCCATGTAGGTATTTTTTGGCTACAAATAACAGTTTATAATAGAACTTATATAAGTTGGGCCAAGGTTGTGACACAAATGTGGCCACTGGGTCACATGTGCGCCACAAGTGGCCACTGGGTCACAAGTGGGTCACAAGTGGGCCACAAGTGGCCACTTGGTCACAAGTGGGTCACAAGTGGCCACTGGGTCACGAGTGGGCCGCAAGTGTGTCACAAATGCGCCACAGGCAATATTAACGTGTCGTGTAAATACATTACGATTACAGCAAAATAACTCGAGGTAAGTTATTAATTCCAAATTAGTTAAGTACTCATTTTCCTCTTCCTGCATGTCCTTGCTTCAGAGAATTTGTCGTTCTTTGATTGTTCTTAAATAATCTAAAAATAATTTGACACGGGTGGTGGAACGGATTATTGTTACAGGTGCTCCTTTTATTGTGTGACACGGGCGTAACTCGTGTTGTGACACCCTCGCCGGGCCGTTTGTTGCATTCTATGTTTAATCCGTACTGGTTGAACTCTTGTTGTCATGCTAGCTTGGGGCGAGCTCATGTGTACACCATGGTGTGTAGAAACAGCGACATTCTTCTAGATGATTCCTGTAACGCGTGTTTACTGTGTTGTGTAGGATCTTTTAGACTGTTCGAGAAGTGGAAAATGCTCGGCTTGGGGTAAAGAGTATATAAAGGGGCTGTGATTTAGAGCCGAGAGAGAGCAGAGAAGATTTCTAGCGGACGCAGAAGCGTGTGTCAGTTTCTGGGACCTTATCCGACGAGTGCGGCAATTATAGATTTTCTTCAGAGTCTCTCCTGGATTTTGTGCAATTTAATTTCTGGATTGTTCCAAGAGCATTACACTGGACTGTCATTCTCCGAGAGTAATTTAAAGAACTTATCGTTTTGACGGTGGTTGGTAGCCAGGTACTGTGCACATTATTTATTTTACTGTGTGATTGTTTTGATCTGTTGTTACACCGTTTTTTTTTTTTGTTTTTTTTACTGTATAATTGTATTGATTTAGTGTATTGTAATGTTAGGTTTGTTTTAAGAATAATTTATAGTTATTTGTTAACAGAAAAAAACACTGACTTCATTATTCATTCCCCTAGACATTTCACGCTGCCTATTGTTACAGAATCTGATTTTTTATCACCATTACAAAATTTTGTGTTCATCACGCATACGTGATCTGTTTATATTAGGTTCCGTAACATTATACAGTCTGTTCCACCACCGGCGCTTGAATTGCTATTAGTGTAGATTTCGGTTAAATTTGTTACTTTTCTTGGTCATTCCCTTATTACTGTTACTTATCTGACTATATATATATATATATATATATATATATATATATATGGTCATCTATATGGTCCATCTCTTAATTATTTACTTAATATATGAGATAGCAACCGAGGACGAGCCTTCTGATTGGTTGATATGTCTACTACTGAGGTCTTCGGTTGGTGACACCGCTGACGTAACAATGGTTCAGCCAATCACGCATGTACTTCAAATTAAGCCTGAAAGTGGACCCTCCCCTTTGATCCGCTTCTGCTCCTTGAAAAATAAATGCCATGAATTTTACTGCAATGAAGTTATGGGGCATAGGCCTTTACAACTATTATGAAATAAAAGCCATACCTGGTAAAATATTTGAGTAATACATTAAAATCAATAACTGGCTGAACAGTCTTTTTTTTTTACAACATATCAAGTCTATTTAGGAAGGTCAAGTCCATTGGTCGCATGCTCAAACAAATACACTTTAAAGTTTCAGAAGAACTAGAAGGTTAGAAAATATAAATGTTAGGTTTTGTTATGGATTTTACATCTTATATTAGGCTGTTGGCCCCTTTTCAGTATTAGTGTCATAGTGTGCGATTGTATTGAGGTTTAAGAGGATATAATCCCTAAATTTCAATGGACACCTACTGGTGGAACAGATTATATAGAGTCCGGCAGTCTGATAAGGGAACAATTCATTGGCTTCAGCATAAAATATTTTTGCAGCCTCATAATCTTTGGGTCCTACTCATTAATATTAAAGAGGGTGTCGCCCTGAAACTTTTGAGCATTTCGCATAAAACCCATTAATATGCACATTCACTGTCGCCATTATTGGAACTTCTTATTTTAATCATATCCCCTTGGATCTTGCCCTATCTACCGAACAAGGTGTCTACACCCATGTTTTCACGATCAAAGATTATGATGAATTGTTTTAAATTACCATTTAATGAATTTTTAATATGCAAATTAGCCATCGCCATATTTGGAATTTCTAGTTGTGTTCATATCAATAACTTGGACCTTGTCCTATCTTAGGGATAAAGGTGTCTTGACCTATATATTCATGGTCAAGGATTATGATGAACAGTTTCAAATTAGCATTTGGTGATTTTTCAAAATAAAATTGTTATATGCAAATAATAGTTTGTTTATAGCTGTTGCCATTATGGGAACTTTTAGTTTTGCTCATATCTCTCTTATTCCTTGCCCTATATTAGAGATTAAGGTGTCTTCATCCATGTTTTATGGTCAAGGATTATGGTGAACAGTTTCAAAATACAATTAAATGAATTTTAATATGCAAATTTATCATCGTCATTATTGGATCTTCCAGTTATATTTGTATCAACCTAAATTCTCGTCCGCAATGTGCATTTACTAGACCTAAGCTGCATGAAAACGTAGGTACTTGTTACAGGAACAGCACATACGATACTCATAGAGATCATCCGTCAGTTGTTTACCAAGGTATATTTGCAATTATGTCGGTTGACTGGAGACTACATTAGTAAAAATGTTTCTACTTAAGCCACCAGTAGCGGTGTTGTGAAATTTGCTTGAAGAGAAAGGTCAATTAGTCATTATTTTCTGGAACACTCGCAAACCAAGTGAAGACGTGCAGATGCCCCAGCTGCTTCGAAAAGCACAAGACTGGCTACACCATTAGTGCAAGGCGATTATCTTCAAATGCGTCATCCGACAGAGGTGTTTTCAATAAAAATGTTGTAAATGGAGCTTCTTTTTCAGACAAATCTGCCTTAATGGTGACAATGGTGGAGATCACTTATTACAACAGCCAATACAGGCAACTTAACACCCCTAGCAACTTAACCAGTTTTATCCTAAGTGGCATTGCATACGCCGAAAACACACTGGGTGTTCCCCACTGAAGGCAGTGCGCCAAAAAGGCTACCCCCAACAGTAAGGATTTTAAGAATCCTTTAAACAATGCAAGGTTCTCTACAGAATATTAAGCAAATGTTCCCTAACGTTTACTGTGGGTGTATAAAATCACCGACGCTTTTCTTCGAGGTTTTCACATCATCATTTCAATATTATTTGGTTTTTCTTGTATAGGGTGAAACAGTCCTTGTGGCACGTTAAGACGAATTGTTCACTAGCGTCTCAACCTGCTTCCAGCTCTGCCGCTTTGCCAGCCGTCCTGTCTTGTTTCGTTAGCTCCTATTATGATAGCAAGCGCGGATCCAGGATTTTTTGCAGTGAGGGGTCAACGGGTGTCATGCATAAAATTTGTCTAAAATAGGTGGTTGGTTAAGAGCGGGGGGAGGGGGCTTCTAGACCACCAAAACCCCTAGTCATGCATATGATATGTCTGAAAAAAAGGTCGTTGGTTGGGAGCGCCCCCCCCCCCCCCCGATCCGCGCCTTGGTAGGGAAACATTCTGATCTGGCATTAATCAGCAGTTTCGTAGATTATTATGACTGAAAATAGAATTCTACTTCCATCTTGCAAAGTACATTAATTATAACTGTAAAAGGCATTCTAATTCCATCTTGTAAAGTACATTAATTTGCAAACTAAAAAAAAACGGTAAATTTGCCTTGTCATTAGTCATTATGCTTGGCAAATTGGTTTCTTGGGCTATGCCATGACATGAGTTCAGTTAGCGGTGCCAGCTGAAGCTTCTGGGGTTAAGATTTGAATGGTCTAAAATCAGCTATTTTTTTTAAATTATTTGAAAAAAATCAGATTTCAAACCATCTTTTGATACCGGTGGTAGAACCGGCAAGAAATCTACAGATAGAAAAATGAATCTCCCCCCCCCCCCAAAAAAAAAATAAAAATTAAGATTTTTCTGCAGCCGCACATCTTTTAAAGCCGAGGAAATAACTGACTCTTTGGCAGTTCTGTGCAGTATATGCTAAATAAATAATGGTAATCTATCGAAATAATATAACCATTTCACACACAAAAATGCTTTAAACGTTGAAGGCAATGCGAATAAATTGTTTATTTTGTCGAAACTGTATCAAGCTTTAAACAGCAGGAATTATAGTATAATTTAATATATGAAACAATGCATGGAAAAAATGCTGACATAAACAGTTGTGCCTACACTATAATCTTGTTTCTGTTTCAAAACTAAACTATTTCGGCGTGTTCAAATGGCATAAATTATAATTATTATCACTTTGGAAGCCAGTCCCGGTGGTCAAGTGGTCTGCGTTTCTGACTACTTATCTTAATGCACTAGGAGGTATGCGTTCAGAAGGCTCTTTAATTTTTATAAATATATGTTTGATAATTTTTTTATTAAATTTTCAAAACAGTCCTAAAACTCTTCAAACGGTTGTTTTTAATTGTTCATAATTAAAACATGGATGTAGATAAATTGATCTCTATAATAGGACATGGTCGAAGACAGATATGAGCAAAATTAGAAGTTTCAATAATGCCGATAGCTAATTTTTATTTAAAAAATTCATTAAATGGTAGCTTGAAATGATTCAACATATTCCGTTACCATGAAAACATAGGTGTGGACACCTTAATGTCTAAGATAGGTCAAGAACTAAGACCGATATGAGCAACATAAGAAGTTCCAATAATGGCGAAAGCTAATTTGCATATTACAAAGTAAAAACATTCTAAAAAAAAACTAATGCTAATTTGAAATAGTTCATCATAATCCTTGACCATGAAAATATTGCTATAGAAATCTTTATCTCTAAGATAGGAAAAGGTTCAAGATAGATCATATATATGAGCAAAACTAGAAGTTCCAATGATGGCTATGGCTAATTTGCACATACAAATTAAAAAAAAAACACCAAATGCTAATTTGAAACTGTTCATCATAACCTTAGACCATGAAAACATTCGCGTAGACACCTTGATCGCTGAGATAAGGCAATATCAAAGAGAGATATGAACATAACTAAAAGTTCCAATACTGGCGACGGCTAATTTGCATATTGATGGGTTTTACGCAAGATGCTCAAAGGCGTCAAGGCGACATCCTCTCTCAAATTTAAGAGTAGGATCGAAAGGTCCTACTGCAAAAAACTGCAAAAAATATTTATGCGGACCCGAATGCACGCTTCCCGAAATCGGTTTGTCTGCCGGACTTATAGTCCCTTTCATCCCCTCATGTCCAGCTGTTTCTGTGTCATGAATGTATTTAATAGTGACATTTTAAGGAAACAATTATATGCCGATTGGAGGATTCAAGGACCTAATTTTTAACAAAATTTAAGATACATATACAGAAGATACAGAAGATTAAAGATACAGAAGTATTTGAAAATATGAGAAATCAGTCCACATTCTACAACATATCAGACCCACTTAGGGCAATCAAGGTCATTGGTCACATGCATAATACAACCTCAGTACCCCGCTTTGATTGGATGATGTCATGTAAACACTCTAAAAAATATAACCGGCTAAAACAAAGACGGCTTCTCATGCAGGGACGCTTCATATCTACCAAAACCTTGCGAAGAGACAAAAAGGTTGTGAAACATGAAATTTACGATTTATTGTGAAATTCTTAATTGCCATATTAGATTGTCAACTACATATGTTATTTTCTAGGAAATTGTAACATTTGGTTACCTGTTACTATATTTTATAGCATGTTTAATACGCATTTTATGAATTAGTTTTCAGCAATACCTCCTTCCCTAAAAAAGAATGAACAAGTATATTTACTTGGCAACGACAGGAATGGTGTTGTCTTCTTTTATAGAGCTGAAAAAGCTGGCGTCATTAGAAGTAGCCATTCATGTGATGCTGGAATGATATTGTACGTAATAAATTTCGCGTAAAAAGGAATTCGCAAGAACACCATCGTGACATAATCTCTGTGTGTCGTCAAATGCATCTTGATCAGAATCATCATCTAAGGTCGTTGTTGAAATGTCAAATACCCGTACATGTCTCTTTCATGTCAAAATAAAACACGTCGGCAGGGGAAGTGGAACGGAGTATAGTTGACAACACTCACGTCAATGGCCCGTGTCAACTGTTTCTTAGTGATAACCATTTTTTTATAAAGAATTTTTCTAATAATAAGCAACACGTCAGGAAACAATGAACTTGTCGGACTTCTAAAACATAAGTACCATTTGGAATCCTTCAGACCTGTATATTTGAATTACATTTTGAAAAGGCATTACAGTTTACTAAATATTATTATGGGGCTACGGATTAGTTTAACATGCATAGCAGGATACAGTTTCCAAGAAATTATTTTTTATCGCATTTCCAAAATGCAAAACACATCGATCATTTGGTTAGTTAATTATCTGGTTAGTCTGTTAGCAACTTTATTTAAAATTTATAAACGGATTTCAATGATATTAATGAATAACACAGTTAGATGTTCCCCTGCAAGTATTGAGAGTTTGTGCACTGGTTTCGGGTAAAAATTGATATTCACTTTGGATGTAATTGCTAGATCGCGAATACGGATCCTTCACGAAACCGAAAAAAAAAACACGAAAATTGCGAAATTTCTATCCTGCGATTATGAAGCCAACTACATTACGTAAGGTGGTAATCATCGAAGTAACCCTGTCCTTACGACGTCCTATAACTTCAATATGTGATCAATGCATCCAGCTCTGATGTTGGCGAACTGCAGGAAGAATGGAAGAAAAATGTCAGTAACATGTAACATATTTTTAAGGCTAATATAACACAAGGCTTGTCCGCGCGCGTGAGTGACTAAAACTGCTAGATAAACTTCCCTAAGAGCAACAGTCCGTATCAGAAGCAAATCCAAGACTGTTAGCAGCAGATTCAACCACTTGGCTCACGCCGCTGTCGAGGAAAGGGTTTAAATTGCCAGAAGTTAGGCTGTAATCACAGACCCATGGGGCAATTTTGCCGCTGTTTAGCTAGTCAGGGGCAAAATTAGCAAACAACTAACTACCAGTATAGTTGCTCCAGGACACTTTGCTCTGCCTTAGGGGTGAATCGCTATGGTCCCAGAGGGGCGTGTCTGGCCCTTCATTTTATCTCATGTCTGGGCTACCGGTCATGTAAAACACAGCCTGACTAGACAGGACTTTTATGGGATACAATTTACTTGTTGTTCTTCGGGGATCCAATGGCACGTTTTCTACCTATACCGTGAAGGTGCTTAGATGGAATGCAATCACCTTGCATAAGACGACCCGTCGATGTTTCATTATTTCATTAACAAACCGATTATTTTTTATTATGATAAGAAAATACAGTGCAACCGCTGCTTGCGGGCACCTCAATAAAGTGGGTACCTTAACACGGTCGGTACTTTCTACCAAAATTTGTTTCTCCTTCTTATTTTTATGTTGCTTTTTTTGCCCTCTAAATAGTGGACACCACCATAAAGTGGACACTTTACACAGTCCGTAGGGTTCCCACATTATAGACGTTTTACTGTAATTGCATTATCTTTGCACTGGATATAATTGATGAATGTTTACAACACCGATTTCTTACAATGTTTTGATAATTATTCTTCAAAAGGAACCGGCTTCTGTGGCTAAGGTGTAAAGCCGGGAGATTCGAATCTGAGACGGGGTGATGAGAATTTTTTTACGTCGGCCCCCACCAGGGTGAGCGCAATGTAGGCTTTAAGAGAAGGCCGTGCCCAATGGCCGTGTTTCACACACAAAAGAGTGCGCTCAGTATCGAGGACGATTACACAACCAATATTCTCAAATTGTATCGTTTGGAAAACATTCTGGGATAATCAAGGCTAACTTAAAAGGAGAAACATGAACTGTGTTATATAGATGTCTCTTTAATTGTATGCAGCAGTGTGTTTGTTCAGCGCTAGCTTTGTCTGTTGCCATGACGGCATAGCCCGACCCACGCGTGGGATGTCGCGTGTAAACAGCGGTCATGCTAGTCTGGGGCTTTCTCGCCTGGCCGAGCCGGGCCGGACAACGCGTGAACCCTGATATGTATAAACACAGCGATGTTGTTCTTGATGTTTCCTGCAACGCGTATGTACTGTGTGTCATGTTAGGTTCTTTGGATTGTTCGAGAAATGGAAAGTTTTCGGCTTGAGGTGAAAGTTATAAATAAGGGGCTTTGTTCTAGAGCCAAGGAGAGTGGAGAGAAATATTCCAGCGGACACAGAAGCGTGTAAGTCAGTTGTTGACCTTTTCCGATACGTGCGGCAATTATAGATTTTCTTCTAAATTTGTGACTGATCTTATATAGTCTTCAGTTTGCTTTCGGGATTATAACAAGAACTTCATTTTGGGATTACAACGGATTGATTTTGTGAAAGAACTGGACTATTATTCTCTGAGAAGATTTATGTGAACTGTTCATCTGGGTTGTACGTTATAAAGGACTTATTATCGCTGTGGCAGTGGTGGTATCCAGGTACTGTACACTTTATTTATATACTTGTATTGATTTTATGTTGTACTCTTGTTATACTGTGAAATTGTATGGATTTAATGTATTGTAATGTTAGGATTGTTTTAAGAATAAAATTATAATTATTTGTTAACAAGAAAAACCCACTGACTTCTTTATTCATTCTCCTAAACATTTCACGCTGCCTAGTGTTACAGAATCTGATTTTTTTTATCTCCATCCCAATTTTTTTTTCGTCACGACTACGTGATCTGTTAATTGAAATTAGGTTCCGTAACAACTGTTTAACGAATCTCATTTAAACTTTAATTATTTTACATGTATTATTCATCTACTTATAACAAGTGATGCAAGGCTATGATTTGTTTCGTTAGGTGGTTCGAAGGGGCGGACAAAACCGGAGAAACCACAAACCTTGGACGGGCTATTACAACCCACTCTCAAAGCCACGCCGAGGATCGAACATGGGTCCTCAGCAGAGACAGCCGAGCGGAACATTGCATCTGGATATATCACATAGAACTGTTTAAATCAGTTTGACTGATATATGTCACTTCTTATTCACGATAGTGAAAAGAATACCTGGTGATAATCTAGCATTAATCAATAATTATATTTCCTATGAAAGATTTAGAAATTGTAACAACTGTTTGGAATTAGTCAACAATCTTATTGTTTCGTCTGTATGATGTTTTTAGCTTAGAATAATGCCACTCTTTTTTTTTTTTGGCGTAAAATTGCTAACAAACAAAACAACCAACGCACCAACGGGAAAACATAATATCTTCCTGTTTACTGGCGGATACATAATAATGACTGTGCACATAAAAATCATAGCACCTAGAATCGGGAAATCAGATATATATACTAGATATAACTGTATTATGTACTATGCCTTAAATCTACGATCATTCTACTTTGTAAGCTCTGTAACGGAAATTTTCATTAAAAGAATAACTATAAAAGAGCATGTAGTTTTGTCAGGTATTAATTGAATCTAGCCGGAAATAAGTCTAGACATGCAAATACAGTTAAATGCGACGTATCCTTTTAAAACCGTAGATGCCTTGCTGTAAATGCCTCCGCCAGGAGGGTATGTATTCATCGCCGTTCGTGTGCGTGTTTGTTTGTGTGTGTATGTTTGTTTACAAAAACTTGAAGGGAATCTCATGAAATTTTAAGGGAAATGAGCCAGTGGCGAATCGGTTTGATTTTGGTTTGGAACCGGTAAATGATCTGGATCCAGGAACATCAATAAGGAATACTCACAAATGTACGGTCACTTATGCACGAATGAACCTAAGGATATGGGACGTATGAAAGCGAATACGATTTTTTTGTAGCATCCCACATTAAGGACCGCCCGAATGGCGGAGGCTTGCATTCCTGGCATGCATGTTTCTAGTCTACAAATGTTTTACTCGGCCACAGAAGGAACTTAAACTATTTCTGTCGGGACATGTGGTATAGCCTTTGTCACCGCCGACTTTCTATGACATTTAGTGGTTGCACAGACAGCTTCGGGCGTGCTTGTTAAAATAATGGACTATTGCTCAGCTGGACTAAATAACAATAAATATTCTATTTATTTTACGATTCAAATAAGGGGTCCCGGAAAATTGGAAGTGGTAAAAGGCATGTTTAATGAAGCCCTTGATATTTCACTTGTCTGTTTTGGATGCACTTTTTGTTTGTCCGTCGGGACTTAATAAATCGAATTTTTAGAAGTAGGTTTTGAGCAAAGATTGCGCCAACACTAAAAGAACTTGCTGACAGACAGAGATTAAGGTGGCATGCCTTATGAAAATAAAAATGGACCAAAATATCATTTAAAACTTATATTAGATCCATGAGGTATTTATCATTTTAATGATTAAAAAGAAATGATGTTTTTTTATTTAATCAAAATTCAATTTTAAGTTAAAAAGAAACACGAGGAAATAAAAAAAAAACCGAGGTTGAGGTATTGTCATGTAGTTTCTTATGGTTACTTAAAATTTTTAATTTTAAAATTGTCAAAAATGTTAAAATTTCATATGAAAATGAATTTGAAATCATAAACACATATACAGTCAGAGAGCTCCATACCAAATTTAAAATAATAGATTTACTTCATGGGGTCTAATATGCATTTGAAACAATTTTAAATTGAATTTAAATTGACATTTTTGTCAGGGATCCTACCGTTCCGAGTCAGGTATTAATTAATGTGAAAAGGGCAACATTTTACTTTCACCAAAGTTTCAATCAATCGTCTGCAGGCAAAAGGTTGTTCTTGGTTCTTCTCTTAATAGAATGAATGTTCTTTTTTTAAATGAATGAAAAAAGCTAAACACAACAAACACTGATTAATAAAAAGTTACTTTTTATTAATGAATGGAATTTACAGATGCCTCTGTTTCCACAAAGGTCGAAATTTATTAAACCAGAAGAACCAAAGGCTATCGCCAAGTTGCTTTCATTAGGCCTGATTATAGGGCTTGGTGAATTTATATCTATATTTATATTTGGGTAAAAAAAAATTATGGGAGAACCTACTTAGAAATCCCCATGTAAAACCATCGATTTCAAATTTTTCTTTTCGTTTTATTTTTTTTTTCTCTCGTGCAGTTATCTGGTTGCGCTGATAAAGAATATGGCTGTTTTTTTTCAAAAGTTTAAATTTGGGCATAATATTAGTCTTACGCTACAGATTTATTTTTGATCTTGACATTATTCCCAAAATCGTACACTCCATTATCGCTCAGTTGCGTGCCTGGGAGAGGGAGGCCTCAAGTGACTGCTTGGCGACTGCATACATCTAGTTTTGATTTTCTTTGTAATAATATTATTTTCATCATATTGGTCAAAATCTGTGATAAAAATTTAAGCCCTTTGAAATACAGTGTTTATATATACGGGGCCTATAATCCAGTATTTTACAAAAATTAAGGCAAATCTCTTAAATGCTTCCGAGATTTCAGCACTAGTATGCTTCAGATAACCCCATACTACAGATAACATATACCCCCCCCCCCCCACGGTAACTTGAAGTCGATCTTGATTACTCACTACGATTTCAGATTATCACTTTAAATTGCAAATAGCCATTTCTTTGTATTTGTTTGCTTAAAATTCATATAATATATTTCGTCTTGATTTTCCAAATTAGTTTGAATCTTCGTATATTTTGTGTTTGCATTTAAAGTTTCATTTTTTTTTTGGCGAAGTGCATGAGTCAATATAAATGACATTTACAATATGATGAACATTTTGAGAAAATTTCATTTTTCATAGATAAATTCCATCTTATAAATCTCGTTTATAGAAATATTTTATTATGGGTTAACAGCATAAGAATTTATCATTTAGGTAAATTAGCGAGGGGATAATCTCGGCATTGTAGCCCTTGCTAGAGTTGTCCGCCTGTAAGATCATCGTGTCATTGACAGCCACCAAAGTCAATGCGAGTGACTATAACTCAACATTATCCTTAACATTGAACTGGCCTTCCACCCTTTGGGAAAAAACACTTTCGGGGATATTTGGCTGCAAGAAAATAAGCAGACAAACACAGCCAAACATATAGACTCAAAGAGAGGGAAATGCAGAATATTCTTTAAATAAATAAACACGAAATCCTAGATTTATATAATAAGTGTTTGGATATTCTTGTATTGAGCCCTGAACTCGTTTTAAGTCTTGATCTTTTAGAGTAAAAGTTGAAATCAATGTTAACTTAGTGCTGTGATGCATTTTCTAAATTGTAAATTGAATCCAGACACCCTTATTTGACTGCAAACAGCCGTGTACTTCGGATATAAAAGATTGCGTATGTAAATCAATGAGAACTCTACACCTTTCGTGTCTGAGTGAAAGACAAGGCGCCAAAAATGGTTTGTTCAAACAGTGTATGTCACAAACGTGTTGGAAATGTCAATGCACACAATTCGCCTCACCCTTTCATTATGTCAGTTTTAAGCACTGCCGAGTACTATTGCACAACATGCAAACAGCCTCTTTTTACCTAGCCGTGTGTATTCGACTTGGTGGCCATTCATATTAGATTTATTTGGCCTACTTCTAGTTGTGCCGCGCTGGGCATACAGACCACTGTACTACAATGTCCATCCGTCCTTTTGCAATGTTTTTGCTGTAAATACCTATTTTTTTTAAATCGACTCTCTAATTTCCAAATATTGTGTACAAAACACGTTACTCGTGCAGTCATAGTTTAATATACATATCAGTTATTGTCAATTTATTAATTTCCTTACGAACAGTTTTATTATTTTGCTTGCAGTCCACTATATGTACTATATGTCGCATACCTACATATCCAGACATGTATGTTTTCGATTCAACTTTATGACATATCGAACCTATTTGACGAATATTATATCGTAAACTGTATTACACATATGTACTTAAGTGGACCAAGGACCCTATTGAAAACAGCTCAATGGTCTCTCCTGCTCAAACATGTTTAAAAAATAAAAGAAAATGAGTGGTAATGTATATGTATACGCAATACGTTAATCCCATAACTAAGTTTTGAATATTTTCCCTAGAATTTGGTTTATGGGTTATTTCAACCAAATACACAGAAGAGTTCGAAAATTGGTGACCTAGACCTTTAAGGTAAAATCAACGAAATAATTGCTCATTGTGTCTAGGACTCATTGTGAATGTGGTAACTTTTGAAGCACTTAATATTCTTTCATGAAATTTTAAAAGTTTTACCAATATCTCGAAAGAGCTCGAAAACCTGTCACCTAGACCTGAATCTTCAAGATCAAATAAGCCGAACAAAAATTTGAACCCCATAACTTTGAAGTATTACATATTGTTTCCTCTAATATGATGCATTAGTTCTTTAAACCATAGGAATGAAAACTGGTGATCTTGACTTTCATATTTAAGGTCAAATCTGCCATATTTTTGAGCAATTCATATTAATTCCTTGAAAACTGATTACGCTTGTTGTTACTACCGAAATCCCGGATGCATTTCGAAAACAGCGACCCAGTCCTTATGTCCAAGTTCAAATCAGCTGAAATAGATTTTTTGTGTGAACCCTATAACTTTTGAATCACTTAAAACTTTTTTTTGGAATGTTATACTTGAGACGTTTCATCAAAAGCTCAGAAAAGTTGGGAGACTAGTGACCTTGACCTTCATTTTCAAGGTCAAATCTTCAGAAATCTATGATTTTGTGAACTCAGCAACTTTAAAGAATTCCCAATTTTTTTTCTAGATTACATGCATTTCCTTTTGTCAACATCTCTTTGTGTACTATCAGTTTTTCCTAATAGGAATTACCTATTTTGCATTAATACGTACGCAGTAAAGCTAGCAATAACATAAATTCTATAGAAAATGAAGGAGATTCGCTGGATTACGTACCTTTAAATAATTATCAAACATACATGATCAAAGGTTAAACTGACATTCTAATAACGACAAAATGACATGAATCTAGTTACATATTACGTTCACGTAGTTGCTGAGTGTTTCACTATTAGATAACTGAACATTCCAGTCTATAGACAAATTCCGCTGGTTTATTCCCAGGATCGGCAACCTCAGAACGTTTGACTCCAAGGACAGATTCAGATACAATACATGACATAACCTCTCCCTGCGGAAAGACTTTTAACTTTTATTAGCCGTTATATTTATGTATTTGTGTTTACTTTAGTGTTTGTATAAGCAAACCCGAAGGGAATACATGGTCAAGATATAGAGACAGGCACGAATTCTCTTTTTAGTTACGTATAACTGAAACGAGCCTCAACCTGTTCACGTCCCATGGTCATTTGCGGACTAAAGTTCGTACCGGGGAGGAGCATTCGAAAAACAATGTAAACATCAATACGTAATATTACTTTTTGTTAAATACCCATATTTCGATGAATTTCAGTGAGATATTAACCAATACTCCCTCCTGTCCGTTAAAAGATGAATTTCCCGACAAAAGGGAAACTCATCTTTGAGTTTAAACATTTGAGATTTTCAGTGAGAGTAAAGGAAACTATAGATTTTAGAATTTTACACTTCAATGTTATCCTGGTGAAATAAATGTGTTAAAACTAATGTAATTTGATTTACCCCCCTCCCCCCCCCCCTCCCCCCACACACACGTTATTCTGAAATTGATTACAGATTGCTCCCGGGGGTAGTCTGAACTTAATTTCAGGTTACCCTTGCACGATTGTGATAACCCACTGGCTTACTAACCAATAAGATAAATTCTAAGCTTTTAACTCATCATATATTATGTCAACAACGTGAAAGATACTTATTTTTAAAAGCCGAAATCAATATATGAATAAGTAAAGTATCGCAACATGTTCATTATATTCGTATTGACATTTATATTGACTCATGCACTGCACAAAAGCACATTGCGCATTACATTATAACATAAAATATACAAAGATTAAACTTAATTTGAAAAAAAAACAAGTAGAAAGAAATTATAAAATCTTTCAGTAAATTAACACATAGAAACAGCGGTTAGAGAAAAATCTGAAGCCGTAGGGGGTAATCATAAATTGGTTTTCAAGTAACCCTCCGGTAATTTTAAACGGGGTTAATCTAAAATCGCTTCACCTGGCTTTATATGCGAGGTTGCCTACAGTATCTTCAGCATTACAATCGGACTGCAGTGTGTTTGTACAGTCACCATGTATTAAGAGAATGGAAGGAACGTGAGGCATAACATCTTTTTAGCACATGATACCGCAGCACTTATTTCCTCAGCGCAAAGGTATGCGTTTTTTCTAGTGTTTGTGTGTGTGTTTGGTAGTTAACAACATAACTTACGTAATCATGAACGGAATTCCATGAACTTTTCAGGGCACCACGGGAATGGACCAATGAAGGATTGATAATATTTTGGTGTTGATCCGGTCCATGATCCTGATCCAGGAAGGACTTCCAGGAATATTCACAAATGTGCAGTCACATATGCCCGATTGAACATGGGAATATGGATCGAATAAGTGAAGGCATACGCTTGGGGAACTTTTGCATTAATGAACCTGGGAATATGGGCTCAATCAGTGAATGAAATACGGGTTGCGGAGTGCAATACATTAAGGACCGCCAACAAAGCGCAGGCCAGCATTCGTTAGAATGCATATTTCTAGTTATATATAGAATTATGTTACACGATTTGACCAGTACTATTATAACTTCTTGATTTGATATAAATGAAAAATAAGAAAAAACGTGTCTTCTTCCATCACTTACCTCTAACATGGCAGTCACGAACACGATTCAAGAGACACCTACCGACCTAAAACACGACTCTCCAGTCGTTCCAATTTGAGCGATATACATGCATTCATATTTATATCGACTCTCTTCTCGCTGCTACGATTTCAAATTATCCTTCTCAAGATAACCGTGTATGAATTGAAATCAATTTAAATAAGTCTATTTCTATATCTGACGTCTATTAACTAAATTTAAATCTTCGAACCATTCATAAAAATAGACCAGAAAACGCCGATCCCACGGTACATAGACTGTTCCTGTTGTGCATCTCATAACGTGAAAAGGGGGGGGGGGATTACCCGAGCAAATTCAGCAGAAAATCCTGCGGCAAGTTAAACTAACCGGAGTTTTGCAAATGGTGTTTTCCAACTACAGTGACTTTTCAACTCCCGCAATTATACAACCAACCACTTCCAGTTACATGCTCGGGCGCATGACCATGTTTCCTAACAGCTTGTAGATATAAACAATGTCAATGCCCCCCCCCCCCCCCCACTTTATCGACCTTACCATAAAAATCTGGAAAAAACACTCGTAGTACACCGTATGTACCCCAATTCAGTCTGTACATAATGAAAATAAAAGACCAAATGTATAGAACGGCTACAAATCTCTCTTGCTTTATAATGCATTTAATCTACCCCAGATTGCACGATTACAACCTAAGTTTTCAATCTGTACATATTGAAAATTAAAGACCAAGTGTATAGAACAGATACAATGTATGTCTTTCTTTATAATACATTTAATCTACTCAAGTTTGCGTGATTAAAACCTTAATTTTCAGGCGGCATCATAATAAACGTTCCTGACTTGAATCACCTACAGTTAATTAGTATGACTAAGTCAGGTGTAACAAAAAAACTCCATGGGTGGCTTTTAAACTTAAGATTTGAAAGCACATGGGTAGAGCACAGGACATGAGTTCGGAGATCGTGAGTTCTAATCTCAGCCGCGGCGGTGAGATTTTTCACGGTCGACCCGCAAACAGGGTGAGCGCTCTGTATGCTTATTGGTTAGGAAGGCCGTCGCCCAGCGGACCATCCTCACAAACGAGAGCGCCTGTCGGTGGATCGACCCTTTCGGGGGGATCACCGAGCAATGAAGACGATTACACACTCAGGGCCTCAGGTGCAGTATTCATCGGGCTTGGTTAATACCAGGATATATAATGAGAGGAAGCGTTGGACACTGCCCTGTCAAGAAGTCCGAAACCGGAATGGAATTCTGAAGATGTATATATACTGACAGTTAAGCTAGCATTTAAAAAGTGAAAGGGTTTCCTCCAAAAAAATAAAGTATTTGAAAAATGATTTGAAAGCAATTTTATCCTATCGCATAAAGAATTTATCCATTTCCTCTTTATATTTACCTGTAGTCATTTCTTTCATTAAGATTATTCAATCAGATGGAATCATTGACTATCTTATGTTTGCATGTAATTTGTCGTGCATTTTGTCGAAGTATTTATGTTTGCATGTAATTTGTCGTGCATTTTGTCGAAGTATTTATGCCAATATTACGATGCCGCTAATATCCAACTCAGCTTGTTTCCAAGTCTTCAGGTCCGAGTCTTTAAGAGCTCGAGTCAAAGTCCAATAGTATTTTTATTTAAAACACATTTAAATGGATAATATATATTTTTGTGATAGTTTACATATATGCTATTTTCTTTGTTTAAATACATTCCTCTTTATATTTACCTGTAGTCATTTCTTTCATTAAGATTATTCAATCAGATGGAATCATTGACTATCTTATGTTTGCATGTAATTTGTCGTGCATTTTGTCGAAGTATTTATGCCAATATTACGATGCCGCTTATATCCAACTCAGCTTGATTCCAAGCCTTCAGGTCCGAGTCTTTAAGAGCTCGAGTCAAAGTCCAATAGTATATTTTTATTTAAAACACATTTAAATGGATAATATATATTTTTGTGATAGTTTACATATGCTATTTTCTTTGTTTAAATACATTTAGCTCCCGTTGCAGAGATAAATAAACGTTTTATGTACAATCTTGATTTTTTAAAATCTATTTCAGTTGTGAACATTCAATTTTATGTGACAGAGTCTTTCCCTCTATGACTTGAGATGGACTTGAGTCCAAAAATGCAACTAGAAATCGACCCCCACATCTGTTTATAAAGACTAACACGTTTTGGTGGTGATTATTATATTTCCCACGTACTTATGCCTAAACCTGAAACTGGTCTCTAGAAAGAACGAGCTTTTTGCTAATTTGTGAATTTCCGGGAATTTGTATGTTTTGTTTTATATTGCGACATGTTTTGTACGGCGTAGTATGGTTTACAGGACGACCGTCATGGAATCACTGATTGAACACGAACGTGCATGTCAAGGGGGATACGATTTTACTTATATTGAATCACTTATCTCTAGTGATAAAGAATGTGTACGAGCCACATATAAATGTGTATGTGTGTGTCCTTATATGTACGAATTTTAGCTAAATGCATTGTCTTTGCTGCATGAAATTGATGACTTGAATTAACGTTTAGAGGTTAACCATGCCTTTTTCCCCTCAGAAAGAAAATGTTATACGTGTCCAGCTGTAACATTTGTATGTGACTGACATTAGGAATAACAAAGATGACACCTGGCGGTGGAATAAAAGTGCACTGTAAACTTTTAACCGATATAAAGTTTAATTGTTTTACCATGGTTGTATTCGAGATATCCAGATGCCCCCCTATGGGATCACCTGGCATGTTGCCGGAATAAATTCAAACATTGGTCATATATTTAACAAAGTAGGAAATGTACATGTACAATTTATGTGACAATATACAAAAGGGACAGGTTATGAAGAGGGAAGACACGGCCACAATTTTGGCAAGTTTTCTTAGGGTCTCGCACCTTGAGCGACTTTCACCAGTTTTCCTCTTTTCTAAAGTGTTTATACTATAACAGTTCCTATAAAATAAAGATTGAATTACGTGGTTCTCAAGTAGCGTCACAAGTACCTCCCTCACGAGGCGGTACCATTCCATTCCTGGTAGTCCATTTCATGCCAATGAAATGAACCAGTCAAATGGAATGAGGCGAGGGTATGTAATTGCTTATGAACTCGATAACCTGTGAACCACTCAATATTTTTTTCATGAAATTCGACATCCGGTCACCTTGACCTTCATATTTGCGGTCAATCAAGCCGAAATTAAAGTCGAAAAAAAAAATATTCTGAACCTCATAACTTTTGAAGTATTGCTTATTTCGGATGTGTTCGAAAACTGATAACCTTGACCCGGTTCTTCAAGGTCAAATCAGCGGAGCTATTGCTCATTGTGTCTGGGATTTCTTGAAAATGTGAACACTTTTGAAGCTCTGCATATTCTTTCCTCAAATTTGATATACCAGCTAATTCATAATTAAGCAGAAGATCTTTTTAAAAAATTATTTTATTGAGAGCAGTGAGGTCACAGCAGGCCGTACGATTCTGTACGGTATCGCAGGACACGAACTAGACAATCGTATCCTAAAACTGCGTATACTGAGTGGTAGAAAATCGCAGGCAATTTCATACCTATTATAAGCAAATATACATCGGTCACAAACAGGTACAAGGAATAGTACTGTATGTGGAGTTGTCCTTCGTGCCTCTGCCATTAAGGTATCCGTGCATCCCCGATCCTGTACGTGTATTTGTGTCACACCATCATGAACAGAATCTCTTGACATTTGGGGAATGGGCCAATGAAGGATCGATAAGATTTTGGTTTGTATCCGGCACATGATCGGATTCAGGATCGTCGTCATGGAATGTTTACAAATGTATTATTACTTATGCAGGAATGAAAATTTGAATATGGACCGAATAGATGAATGCAAACACTGGTTTCGGAGCATCCCACAACACGGGCCCCCACATGGCAGAGCAGGGCCGGATCAAGGATTTAGGGAAAGGAGAGGTCCAAACCAGGAGGTTTAATAACAAAACCTAAAAAAAAGTGTCCCTAGGTCAGGGAAATGGAAATCTAGGCCCCCGTTGGGAGCGACTGGGCTGGCTGCAAAATTGATGCCGGAGCCCCTGGTCAACCCCCGCAAATGGGAAGGAGAAACACGCGGGTCTATTCTACCTTAAGGTGGGTGGGTATTAATGATAACAGCATTAGCTCATGCATGCAAATATAACGCAGATGGCTCGGAATTAAAGTTCATTGTTATTATATTATTAAGTATTTCAGTATATGACCGCACATGAATTCAATAATAAAATATTACAGTTTTCCTTCCAGGTGTGTTCTCTGTTATTTAAAACGCCCACCTGACATGATCTCAATGTACCTGGAGCATGATCAGACATAATTTAAGCTCACCACGCCCAAACTTGTACAATAAATACACGAAGCGTAGATTGTATAGCATGCTGGGTGCATCTGAAGCTATTCAGAGAAGTACGTAAAGTGGTGTGAAAGAGCCTAAAAAATCTATAGAAAATACATGTAAGATGACATACCCGTGCAATAATTAAATCTTCACAAAACGTTCATTATGGACTTCTTGCAAATGTAACATACAAGGCATTACATAGTCTTCAAATAGCTCAAAACCAAGTTGACCGTCTGTTAATTGACTCTTAGTGTTAGAATCAAAACACCCCCGTACTGCACCAACTGACCTGGCTGTCTGTGAAGCACCGTATAGCATTAAAGATCCTTACCATCGTACACAAGTCTTTGTATACAACAAATACCCCGCATTATCTGCTCGAAACATTTACGTGTATTAACCTGAAAGAGAACTCGGATCAATTAAACTGTTGTTAACCGTGTGTGACGTCAGTATGGTGATCAGACGTTATGTGTGGTTGGGGCTATTCTGTGGAACTAATCGGCTGCAGACATCAAGATGCCCATTGTGTCACGACGTTTTCGAAAGCAGATGCTCAAGACGTTTCTTTTTATAGAAGGCTTCTAGCCATACTATTAAATAAACTAATACATTTCAGTATTTTTGTAATCGCCAAAACGAAGTTTTGCGGATACTATGTTTTTGACCGTGTTCCGCCGCCGCCGCCGCCGCGTTCGTTTCCGGAGAACACCTCTGAGACTACTTAACGGATTTTTCCGAAACTTATACCAATTATCGGGTCACATGTGAACTGGTGCCTAACTAATTGGCCTTGACCTCTGACCTTTCCTCTCTACCCAGAGTCCGTTTTTGCGTCTGTTTCCACACATAAACCCACATATCTCGGGAACCGTTAGACCAATCAGGAAATTTTTCTACACAAATGTAGCCCTTGGATATCTTTATAACATACACAAAAATGGTGGCGCCACCTGCAGCTATTTTTGCACAGCGTCCATCTGTTTGTCTGTTTGGGTTTAAATCACTCATATCTCTGCAGTGGTTTGACCAAATTACCTGTAATTCGGCATGCGTATACATCCTGGATAGCTTTCTTGATTTTATGACAGGTGGCGCCAGTTTCATTCATGTTCACGCTGCAGACATCAATGCTTATATCTCCGGACTCGTTTGACCAATCAGGAAAAAGATTTTACACAAATGTAGCCCTTGGATAGCTTTATAGCATACACAAAAATGGTGGCGCCACCTGCAGCTATTTTTGCACAGCGTCCATCTGTTTTTCTGCTGTGAGATAAAATCACTCATATCTCTGCAGTGGTTTGACTTTTCCACATGAAATTTTGCATGTGTATACATCTTGGGTAGTTTCTTGTTCAAATTACAGGTGGCGCCACCTACAATCATGTTTATGTGGCCGACATCCATTCTAATATGGAACACATGTATAACTCTATTTCCCCTTGCCACTCAATCCATGCCTCACTTCAGCCGTCCTACTTGGATTTTGGCGGATACACGTAGTCGCTTGTCGACTACCCGTATTCTAGTTTTATTCTAGGAACTATCTTATTTCCATAACGGCGTTCTTTAATAGGAACTAGATATTCTATTTGAGTATTGTACATCTAATTGAAAGGTTTATATATTTGCGCTCTTTAAATGAATAATTTACCATAGCTGTCATATTACAAATCTTCTCGAAAAGAGTAAAGGTGCCTTTTTCATTTTGAAATAATATAATATATACATATAGTTAAACATAATGCAGATCATGTATAAATTATTCAAATATTTATATAAATAATTTTCGACCATACAGGTAATATATGTAACGCCTTTTTGATAAACTTTAATGTATCCATACATTGATGTCAGCATTAGAGTAGAACTACCAGGGACGGATCCGGTATTATGGGGAGGGGGTTTATCATTTACAACGCGGCACTTGTACATTGAAAGGTTCCATATCATCCGGACAAGAGATTAGCTGTAAGGATATGGGGGAAAACCCTGAATAAAAGGTAATTAAGCGAAAACATCAAAACAAAAATTACGGAAAACATTTTATTCTATGTTTGGCGACATTTCACAAAACTTGTTTAAAAGTGTGTGTGCAAGTGTGTGCGTGTGTATATTAATTTTACAGAAGCCGAGGAACATAGGCTATACATATTCCTCAAATAATAAATTTAAGCATGCTCCTCAGTTATTACACCATCCTCAATTATTATACCAATATTACACTCATTCACCCATTGCATGTAGCGTAACAAAGTGTAGAGAAAAGGGGATCTTGGTGGATGGGTTTAAACACAAGTATATATTACAAGTAATATATACAAATGAGCCGTCCGTTTGCCACAAATTTACCAATAAATACAATATATATATATATATATATATATATATATATATATATATATATATATATATATATATATACCTGCTTTTATTTTGCGTAATTCATAACGATATAACCAATTCCAGGTGCAAAAGCTGAACAAAATACGGTACCTGACCTTCTTCGATGTTTAGTGTCAGTAGGCAAACGGGCGACTGACGCAATTTCTAAACCTTTCCCCACCCGCGGTTTCTTATCCGCGGGGACGTCAGGTGGGGATTAACAAACACCTATGACACTGTTGACACCTTTCAATGTTTAAACCACGAAATATTGTGACGCCAAAACATTAATTACACCCGGAAATCCTCAACTATGTATGAATGATGCTCACCAACGAACTTCCGTACGATGTGCAACAAACCATATTTGAGCACCAACGTATGTGTTCCTCCCTAAATTATCAAATTTAAAATATTTTATTTTAAATATTCACATATTTCCCCCAGTAAGGTGGAGTTTCACGCCCATTGCATTCATCCCATACTATATAGTATTTGTACTACATGCCAACTTAATTAAATGTAAAATTGCCTGAAAGAGTAGATGTACCATGAATAAAATGGAAAGGACACTATTATATATATACATAAGGTATGACTTAAGCTCACATGGATATAAGCAGGTGTATCATGATATTGATAACTCCTGTTCTTGACTGCCACGAATATTAAATGCCACAAATATTATTGATGTGCAATTTAATTGATTATATCGATCAGTGGTAGTTTTCTCGGTCGCTTTTGGCATTTTGCAGAATCACAAAAGATTGTGTGAAGGTAGATAATATTAAAAACCGAGTTTTCTCGTAAAAATGACAGGACACAATATATAAAACATCATTAATTCTGAACCTTTTGCAGCGAAAAAGGGGTCAACAACCTAGCCGTCACTTTGACCTTTCTGCGTGATGTACATGTCAGACTCTATAACTTGGTCAATATTTTAGGTATAATTCTATACAACATGATTCACGGTAAAATAGGTAAAATTAAGGAACATAAACTAATCGATTAATAGTCAATCATCGGTCGTCTTTTTCTTTCAATCATGCATTTGCAACCAATTCCTACCACGAATATTATATATATATATATATATATATTTATATATATATATATATATATATATATATATATATATATATATATATTTATAATTCTATATATGTGTATATATATATCTATATAGTTATATCTATATATAGTTATATATATATAATTTTTTATCCTTGCCTTATCACAGATTGTGTTATTATGCCAGTAAGAAGGCAGCCGTCGATATATTTGCATAAATTTAAACAACGACAGTTTTATAATAGTCTGGGCGTCCTTGGGTGTCGTCTGTAGGTACGGCAGACGCGGTATATCTGATCTGAAGTGATAAGCGATAAACGACATGAACATGTGGAGGTCTGCATGTAACAGTGACCTTTCCAGGAATGACGGCTCCCTGGTTCAGCCGAGCTCCAGGCTAGACATTTGTAACCCAGGGCTGCCTTGCAATAAAAACTCGATAGTAAACCTTTACTGCTTAAGGTCATATATAGAAGGACCTTGTGATACAGAAATTATCCCTTCTGATTTACCATCAGTGCCGAATCAAGGAGGGTCTTTTCAGCAGTCGAAACCTTTCAAAAGAAATTTTGCGGTTTTTTTCTGACCTGAGGCCTTTTTTATTGGGATTTCTCTTTACCTTTTTACGCCCCTAATCATACAGTCTCCGGTGTTTTCTGTTCAGATATCGGGATTTTAAGCGAAACGAAGGCCGTTTTCTCTTTATTTTCCTGATATATAATACCTTCCCCCTTTAAATAAATCTTGAATACGCCCCTAATCATGGAGTCTGCAGTTTTCTGTTTAGGAATCGTGATTTTAAGCGAAACGGAGACACATACACAAATTCACTTTAAATTCCCTGTCATGGTTATACATTGCGAGTAATACCACCCTCCTCAAAACACTGAAGAAATAACTGAACCGCCGCGCTGGGTCTGACCATGAATGAGAATAAAAGCCTATTCGTGGTATAGCAAATGGTTTTCCTTGGCGGGATCCTAACTTGTTGATGGCAGAAGGTTAATTATGCATTATATGTTGGTGGAATACAAAATGACCATTTCATTCCAGCTTCTTCAGATCTCTGTTTATTACAGCTAATCTGGACCCTATGAGGCGGCGCGCACCGGCGGTATGTACATCTCTGATCACCGTCTGGGAGCGGCATAAAACAATCTTAACCCGGGATAATTGTGGATACACGGCTAAACCAGCGCTGTATCTGTTGGCAGCACGACATTTGATTACTTAAAGCAATGCAGGATCTTGTACAAGATCAATACAGATCCCAACATCCCGTAAGGACAAACAATAAAACATTTTCTTCAACAAAGTAGACAACGGTTGGGAAATGTAGCCGATTCCCGGCGGCGCCCATTGGTTTAATGTTATGTCTTGCACCATTTACGGATGTTTCGTTGGTGCAGGGCGTCCATTTCAATTATGTCGCTTATCCACATCACTTAGGAAAGCTAACAATCACGCGGTTTGTTAATGTTGGATCCCAGGTTTCCATGTGCTCTGGCATACTTTAAAGAGGTAACCACCCAACGGTGCTGTTGTGATAATCATTAATTTAGATTCGGGTCACTTTTGAGTAGAACTGGGAATTAGAGACCGGAGTTCGTGGCCGCTGATTGGCGTGTTGGAGCTAGCGAGCGGTCTCTCTGGAGGGCTGACTCGTGGGGCCACCTATCGTTGTACCTTCACCGGTTCTCTCTGCTCACCGATCAGATTGGATCATTCTTCAGTCCGCGTCCACCGACCACAGTGCAAGCAGCAGCGACCCACGGCAGCCAGGGACGCTGACAGTCTTTATACGTGTTCCAGCCCGCTAGCTCTTCAAGGCACGATCTCTTGTCAAAGGAACTATACAACGGTAAGGAAACTTACTTTGCATTCCAATCGTTTTGTTTGTATTTGATCACGGACTAGTTATGTATATCTATTTAAAATGTGGTTGGGGGGGGGGGGGGGGGGTCCAATAAGAATTTATTCATACAGAATTTAGGTAAGCCTCAACATTTCATTCTTTAATGAAGTGTTTAACCTCCGTTTAACATACGATTAGTATATATAGCACTGCGTGTGTGGCAAGATATTTGTGTCATTCCGTGTGTTGTCTGTAATATCATATGCTAGGTTTATGCAAATTTATCAGCACAAATTACATCCACTGTTTTCTCCTTTTTCTCTGAAGAAATGCGACTTTTGCTCTTCGTGTAGTATTTTGAATACTTTTAGTTTTGTTTTGCCAATATTTTGGAATATTATGTCAGAATAGTGTACATGCATAAAACAGGTTTTTATATAGTCCGACCCAAACCATGATACCAGTCTAGTCGATAAATTAGGATCATCTTGCCACATAATGCTCTACCAGTCACGGCGTGAATGGACTCTTTTTACATGTCACAAAATACATTTCGTACTTGTCAGTTGGAGCATTTATATTCTTGCCGTACTTCTTGCATAAGTGTTTTTTCTTTTAAATTTATTTGACTTTGGTCTGTAAAGTTTTCACTGTATACTTTCATAGCTTGCGATTCGTATGACAGACGATAATACGCTGTTGTGAAGGCTTTAGCGTTGTAGCAAAAAACCATTATAAAAGCATCAGAGAAAACAAACAGAGAAAAAATGCGTACAGCTTAAAATTGAATCTTCAACTTCTTTAATCAAGCACGGTAACATCCGGGACATTTCTCTATGCAAAAATGGATTATTTATACGATGTCTCCCATCACAACACAAGCTTCAAATTTTATGATAACTCTGAAAAAAAGTATATTTTGGTTAAAAAAATCAAATCCACAAATTAATATAGACTTATGCGGCGGATATAATAGCTTGCCGGTGTAAATTTCACAGAGAGGCATGAAACAGTGGTACCGTTTTTAATTGAGCACTGGACTTACGGCAACCATTGAGTTCTGATCACATGATTCACTCAATACAGGATCTTCTTTATTAAAGATAGAAATGACTGGTGATGGGTGTGGTGCGTCACTTGGAATGGTCGGGTGCCAAATTACGCAGTCTTTTAAAAAATTCAGATTGGGTTTATTTGAGGATGCTTAATCGTCGGTGTACGGACGCCCGCGCGTCTCATGAAGCCTGTGCACTTTCAATGGGTTTTCCGGAACATGAGAAAATGTCAAACACTTAACATCAGGTAAGTGAATACTTTAAAAAGAATACAAAGACCAAGAGAATTCAAAGACCTCTGTTTTCAATGGAAAACATGGCATGTTTATACAAGGGTGTTCTGGTTCATATACCACATTAAGTTAATTGTTCAAAGGGTCTTCTGCAAATTATTATAACTCCGGTAATCCATCAATTTTATAGGGATATCATACATGACAATTGAGAAATAATAATCATAATATTAATAATAATTATTATTAATAATAATAATAAATATTCATATTATTATTTAATTTTACTTTTTATAATACTACTACTACTAATAATAATAATAATTATTATTATTATAGTAATTATTGTTTAAGTATTTATAATCAAAATTATAGAAGTGGTGAAAATAATTGGTAATAATATTCAATTAGTAAATATTGTGATCTTTGAAAAGTTGTTCATGGTCAAAGTCAATAGGTAATTTATAATGCGGACAAAAAAAGGGTCTATGTAACTCTTGCATGCTGTATGACACACTCTCCGCCGATTATGTTGACACGGACAACAACTGATGGGGGAAGGTCGTCTTTGTGGGCGTTATGTCATCGTGTTTCACGTCAAATAACCATAGAAGTTAGAATGACGTTGAGTCATGCCTGCTTCACGGCCATGTTTATCTCTAAAACATCTGACTGCTGCTGCAGTTTTTTAAAGTCTGTTGATATAACGGTGGGAGAATCCATCACTGATATTGATCCGCTGTCACTGACACTGTGCCATGAATGTTATCAAAACTATACCCGGGGTTAGATAACACCCGGCCAGCACGCATTCCACAGATAATTGCAATAAGTAGGGTCAGTATATCCCTGACATCAGGTTTCTGCAAATTTGAGAAACTGGGAAAAAATCATGCTTTTTTTGTGTGTATCGATGCACACTGTAGAAATCTTAGGAAATAACAGCCAAAAGCGACGTCCGCCCCGGCGAGGTCGGTCTATAACTAGGGCTGATTATTTTCTTTTCGCAAAGTCCAATGTATGGGATATTTGTTTTCATGGATGACTATTGTCTGTGTTAGACAATAAGGCAGCCGTGTTTTACTGGGCCAGTTCTCATGCATGTATCATAATAATATAGAATCTTAAAGAAATGCTGAATTTATAATAACGAAATGAAAATATTTATGTTTTTCCCAGCAGTGAATGGTTATTTGTTTCACTTTTATGACAGGAGACTCATTTTAGGCGACAGAAGATATGTTACAAACAAGCGATTTTTCTTTTACACATCCTGTAGCAAACGCCCGTTCCTATGCCCGTCCTGATCTATGTGACGTCGGTAATCTCTACACTCGAGCAAACGTTCAGCTGTGATGGCGCGGGAAGTGGAGGATAAACACGTGACTTGCCGCGCTGACCAATCAGTGAAAAGCTTTATGAGCAGCTGAAAAGGTTAATGGCGGCGGGGGCGTCGTCGCCTGCGTTCTAATTTGGAGGTTTCCTTCCTGCACACGTGCCGTGCGAAGCAAAATGGTTGCAATATATTTCCTAAACACAATGGATAATGACCTCTAGTGCCTAATAACTAAAATGAGAGCGATTATTGGCAAGATAGCAGCTACCAGGCTGCACGATTAAGATTACTTGAATTGATGACGGGGACTTTGTTATTGGAAACTTATTATAGTTAAAATTCTAATTAATGTGAGATGAGTCCAGGTTTACTTTTTGCATTTCCTTACAGTGTATTCTTACCTTGTGTATCAGTGGCGGATCCAGAAATTCCAGAACGGGGGCTAATCTACTGGTTAGCAGTTGATGGGTATTCAGCAATATATATATATGCAATATTATATTACCCCTATATATATATATATATATATATATATATATATATATTATTATTATTATTATTATTATTATTATTACATACCTAATATTTTTGTTCAGCCTATGATTTCATTATTCACCTATATGAATAAATCTAATGTCATGTTCATTTGGAAATGAGAGCATACGCATTAGCCTTATCGGCTACTTTGTTAAAGCGTGCAGCCACTGTGTATTGTAGATTTACATATAGAGGTATGATTATGACACCAATACCTTCACACTGCGCAGATTCTACCTCGCAAGAGTGGTTAAGGTTTGTAGGCATCACAAACTGAACACCACAATGCACCGCGGCTTCTTAATACACAGATGGCGTAGGTATAAATGTAGTGAAGAGGAAAATATAGTCCATTCAAATATGTTGGATAAGAATTGTTTCAAGGCAAATTACATAAACATGGAATAAGTTATATTTTTGCAATTATGTGCATGTGAAATGTAAACAGAAGGTGTTTCCCTAAAATATAACAAATTTTGATTTTGAAGTTTGATAGTTGAGACAAGTACGGGCCGTCCAACATTGTCTAATTATAACAGGAAGAGGTTAGATTTGAGCAGAAACGACCTCTCACGGAAAGGTGAAGTACGTCGATTTATTTGACATACTGGCACCTCTACTTTAAACACAAAGTTTTCCTTAGGACGCGCATACATTCAGATTGTAGAAGTGTCTTTTTGTCTTGAACAAGGGTACCTTCAGACTGTGGGATTGTTCTTCTCACTCTTACCACGGATACACTAAGACTGAACGTGTGTTCTTTCTGCTTTGAACATGGATATATACTCTCAGGCCGTATGAGTATTTCTTTTTACCTTGAACACGGATACTCTAAAATTGTACGGGAAACCTTTTGCCTTTACCAAAGGTACCCTTAGACTTTGGGACTGTTCTTCTGACTCCGAACATGAGTACCCTAACATTGAACGCATGTTTTTTCTGCCATGAACACTGGCACTCTCAGACCGTATGGTATTTCTTTGCTTTGAACACGAATACTCTAAGATGGTACGGGAATCCATTTGCCTTGAACAAGGGTACCCTCAGACTGTGGGACTGTTCTTCTCACTCTGAATACGGGTACACTAAGATTAAACGGTTGATCTAAGAGTTTCGGTTGAACATAGAAATTCGCAGTTTAGTTTTTTTTTGCCTTGATCAGGGGTAGTCTCAGACTGTACAGAAATCTTTTTTTATGAACTCGGGTATTCTTAGACTGTTCGAGACTATCTAAGACTATATATTTGCCTTTAACTCGGGTATTTTCAGATTGCTCGAGATTTTTTTTATGTTGAACATGGGGTACTCTCACACTGATTGAGATTCTTGTTGCCTTGAACACGGGTACCCTCCAAATGTCTTGAACACGGATATTCTCAGATTGTACGAGATTATGTTTGCCTTGAACACGGATATTCTCAGAAGGTACGAGATTATTTATGCCTTGAACACGGGTACTCTCCAAATGTACGGGTATTCTTTTTGTCTTGAACAAAGGTATACTTTTTCTATTGAACACAGTAACTTTCAGACTCTGCGAGTAGTCCAACAGTACTTACATAATTCGCTCAGTATAACAGGGCAGTTAATTTCCATGCACGTCTCATATTCCCGGGCCTCAGAGTAAACTGAAAAGGTCAGAGATGTAGATTTCCCGGCCGAGAGCGCGTTTACTATTACGTATACTGTGAGTTCCTGCAACGAAGTGGTATTATTAATTTGCCTGGGAGAAAATTGATCGGGGCGCAGTGTTTGAAGTGGAAGTACATTACCAACATAAATAACTTGTGTATGGCACGTTTATTAAACACATACGATTTCCCAAATTTAATTTCTGAGATGGAATGGTAACCTACATGATGTAAAAGATATATGCGTGGAATTTGTTTTATAGGAACATGTATCCTGGGTGATTGGGAGCATAAATGATATTTATTTGGCCTTCAGATAGCGAATTAATGTGCAGAGAAGTTATATATATGAGAATATATGATATATTATATATGAAATTACGAAATATGAGAACATACACATATTGGAATAAAACAGGTATAGAACACAGCTTAAGAAAATAATCAAACAAGTCCGTCACTTTATTGAGAGAAAAAGCTGAAAGTTTGCTACTTTTTGCTCACTATGGTGATCATAATTAATATGTATTGCTGCTAAATTAAATCTTTCTTATCCAAAATAAGAGACACGTAATGGATAACCTACTATGTGTTGTGACTGTTGAGTTATTTCATTCACGTTATCATATAGTTTATTTAGTCTTTATACGCAAAAGATCAATACATCGATATCAATAAAATATAAAAAGTAAGGCTAACAATAAGGACTGTTCTAGAAGAAAAGAGTTCTCGCCATAAAATTAATAGTACAAATAAATAATTGATCAAATCCCATTTGACAAGAAGGATGCTTCCCATCTTATGACGATTCCGCATTAAGGACCTAAAAAAACTGAATTGTGTCCTATTGCATCCTATACGTTTATGCTCCGTATCGTTTGACAAATTAGATATGCAATTTGTCTTGCGATCCACAGATTTATTTAACTTTGAACAGAACTCCATATAAGGCATACGAACATTAAACTATCTGCCTGGGAGGAAAAACCTGTTGACGGGCCACCAGCAAGAACTGTCACTCACGGGGAAAAGGTTTTCATTAGCTCTGCAGCACTTCTGTAGTACAATTTACCTGGGAGATATCAAATGTGCAAATATTAAATGTGCTGAAACTATTAATGTTTTCAAAAACGGATGAAATCATATCTTTTTTAATTAGATATGACTATTGTGATATGACTCTTTCATTATATGTTTCCATTTTAATATTGTATATTTTAATGGAAGGTTTTAAGTGTGCATGGGAAGGATTGTTATGTATCATTTTTATTATGCTACTGTCTCAGTGTTAAGCACCTTAGAGCAATAACTTGGATAAGGTGCAATATAAATAATGTATAATAATAATAATAATAATAATAATAATAATAATAATAAAGAATAATACTAATTATAATAATAATAATAATAATAATAATAATAATAATAATAATAATAATAATAATGGTAATAAACATTGTCAGGGGGACAATGCACAGGAGCACCGACAGAACCATCCCCCTCAAGGAACGAGGCACCTGGTCAAAATTTCAGAACAACCCCTTCTTGAGACGAGTAAAACAGAATGCGGCTCACAGAGTATTATCATTTTCTCCCCTTCTACCTCAAAATTTGAAGCATATATTTTATCATACAAAAATTATTTTTGCTCAGTTCACAGCATTATATTATTCCTTATTAAGCTTTGATTTAAACATTAAAAACGGGCTATCATTAATGATAATTCATTGAAGCCATACGGAATATCGCTAATACCTATAATCTAGTGTGTGGAAGCATTAAACAACTGCCTGCTTGAAAACCTGCAAAACAACTAGTGCCTCCAGGCGCCCGACCTGACCAGCCAATTCATTCAACATAGCTGTGTGTGCACTGGGCATGGTGTTTTTAATTGCCGATCATCATGATACTTATTAATTATCATGGTTATTATGCTGTGTTAAAACATATTACGGAAACATAAACAGACAGGAGAAATTGCTGCATTCGACACAGTTTGCATTAGAATGTGATCTTGAATCAACTGCCTTGTTGGATGATATAAAGTAACATGCACAGGGTCTTTTAGTCTTTGATAAACGTCGTTTTGCAAACTTATTTCCTTGAAAGTGTTGTATATTCTGGTACGAAACTATTAATAACTAGTATTTATTCAATTATCATATGTATTAATTAGAGTCCATAGCGTGTGTAATCTAACAAAGTGGGGAAAGTCAGTTTGGTCCGTGCCAATGAGAGTTGATCTGGTTGAATCACGCGATGCCTGCACAAACGGGCTTCCAGCTGCGCTTGTCAGTTGTGTAGCTCCTTATCTACATGAGAAGCTGCATTAGCGATATCCCCGTATTGGCACATGAAGTCCCAAATTTACACATTATAAGACGCTGATAGAATATTGAGGAATATATGACGAAACTATTGACTGATGGATGGAATTATCTTCAAATTTAAAATAATGTGTTTAACCCCTCCCAAAAGAAGGGGCGAGTACCATTTGCCCCCTCCCCTCTAAAAAGTGAGGCGGACATGATATATGATAGTAATCTTCTTGGCAGACGAACGCGAAATTGTATGACAATCTTAGATATGAAACATGTTTTCCTCGAGTAAAAGGAAGAACAGAAAAAAGAAAAAGAAAAAGTTATTCCTTCAATAAAGGAACACATCGTTACGTTTTTTTACGTTGTTTAAATGATTTATAGGATTTTCACAATGTATCCCAGTATGTAAAGCCCCAATACAACGGAGATTCAGTATTTTGTCTTTATCAACATGATGAAATTGAATAAATCAATAAAACAAAGATCAAAGAACCTTCATTTTCTAGGAATGGTTATAAGGTGTTACAGGCTGTCCGTACATATTTTCATAAACTTACAGATTAATTCCGTATGTTATACTGCAATGAAGGAATGGGGATAGGCTTATTTAACTATGATTAACTAAATCCATACCTTGCAAAATATTTAAGTTATAAAATAAAATCAGTATGTGTGTGCGCAGTCTTTTTTTACAACATATCAACGCTATATAAGAAGGTCAAGGTCATTGGTCACATGCTCAAACTCTGCAGTTGAAATTGGTTGTTTTGTACTGATTGGTTGTTTAGTATCATAAATATTCTAAAACTGTAAACCCAAAGCGATCGCCATGTCACTTGGCTACAAGTTTAAGAAAAACTAGAAGGTTGCAAAATATAAATGTTGGTTATTATTAAAAATGTTAACTTCATATTAGGTTGTTGGTCCCTGTTCGGCTTTATTATCAATATTTTAATGATAATATTTAGGTTTAAGGGGATAAGCAACAAAATATCATTGGCCACTTAGTGGTGAGACAAACTATAGTAGACTTTATACAAAATTGTATGGAAGGAAACCGGACAAGACGCAAAATTTTATTTAGGTTGCCGACCCTGCTGGTTTTTAGACATATATAACTCGGATTAAAAAGCATTCGAACCTCCCAGTTCAGTATACATTTCCTGTGAGATTCTGACAACATTCAAAAAGGCTTCCCCTAGTATAGTTTATATTAAAGTCTTTGTACAGCCGGCATGCACAGGATGCATGAATGACATTTGAATTACACTATTACATGTGTATCTGGTGAATAAAGCAGGATCAATAATTACATAATGATCCAAATTACATAAAATGCCTGTGATTATGCAATGCAACATTTTTGTTTAATTAGCTCATCTGGCCATTCGCCCGATGAGCCTCAGCTATCGCTATGCGGCCTCTGTCGGGTCGTCCGTATGTCCGTCTCTCCGTATGGCGTCGGACTTCAATTCACAAAAAAAATACTTCTTCTTCAATATTCCTTGAATGATTCAAATTTTGTTTGTTTTTTTTCTGTTAGGGATTGAAGTTGGCTTTTAAACTTGTACACAGAATTTTGAAACTCACTAATAAAGCATATTTATGCAGTTTTTTTTTCAAATCACAGAAAAGGCTTTTTCTTCTTTATTTCTCAATTGATTTTGAGTCTGATTATTTTTGACTGACTAGGCTTCGAACTAACTTCTAAACTTTTACACAGAATTCGGAACGAGCAGGTGGGGCCTCCTGAGATACCAATTTCCTTTGATGAATAGTTCATTCCAGGCACTTCCAAGAAATTAGCACACTAAGGGTGAAAGGGTGCCGGACCTGAACTACTTTATTGACGCTCTAGTTTAAACTTTATTGGAACTAGCGTATTGAGAATGATAGGCATTATAAATATAAATATATCAAACTTTGGTGTAGAATTAGGATATATAAAACTGTGTACATTTCGTCGTTAATTTAGGTGGTCGCTAAACTTCGATGGCCGTTTGGCGAGGTTTTACTGTATATATATATATATATATATATATATATATATATATGTATATATATATATATATATATATATAAGCAAGACTTAGAATATTGCGTTTGAGTTGGGGTTTAATTCATGAGATAACCAGACCAAGAGTTAACTGGGCAGGTTTGATGTTATTGAATAGAGATCCGAGGGCACGCAAGTAGCATCAACAATGCAATTACCAAAGTTAATTGTGTCTTTAATTACCCTTTAATTTCCAATATTGTTTCGTCCTGTGACGTCCTGAATCATGTTTGCGAGACCTTTAATTCGGATATTGGAGTAATCAGTATGAACAGAATTCAGAATTAGACCTATCAACGTCTAGAAAGATTCTGATTTGGGATACTTGAAGGTTTTATGGAGAAGTAGTCTGAATTCCCCGGGGTTACGGTCCTCGGGGGTCTTTTAAAGCGGCGTGTCAGCACTTGTGGTGTTTTAAGTTGTTGGGTCTGTCTAGACCGTTCAATCAACCGTCTGTTTGGGCGGTTACAAAACTTCCCGAATACGACTTTCTCTAATCATAATCATGCATCACGTGGTCTTCTTCTTAATTACCAGCTAATTATCATCCTTCAGGTGTCGCACTCCGTTCTCCGACTCCGTTCTCTCCTGCATAATGTACTAAGTTAATTACCAGACTTTGTGTTCACTTTCATTTATTCATTGCCCTTATACAATTGCTGGGTTATATATGAGGAAGGGATCCATTAACTTTTAGAAGAAGTCTCCTCAAGTAAACGTGGACATGTATATTCATGGACTTTTAAGATTTTTGTTAAGGATTCCTAGTGGTTGGATTAGGACTGATGAGAAAAAAATATTACAACTTGTTGATTTTTTAATAAAGCTGCAAGTATAGTGATAGCTCTAAGATGTCTGGTTAGATATCTTTAGCTAGATTCCAATGAATACTTAGTCCATACTTGAAAAAGTAATCATTCTACAGAGCCGCCGCCCCATTTTTTTTTGTGGATCCTCGGTAGTATTGCTTAATCGGACGCTTTCCTATAGTGCCTCAAGGTAAGCTCAAAGTATCATAGGAAAATGACTAAACTTTGTGTTATTCATATTTTTATTTTCAAGAATTGAAGCACGTCTACATATTTTTTTTCTAAAAACTTTCAAACATTCATAAAATATCACAAGTAATTTTTTATACATTGTGTTGTTCATAAAGATGATTTTAAAGAGACCTACTCGGATGTTTGACGTCTGTTCACACAAATAATCTCTTGAACCCTTTATAAATGTAGACCAGAAAACGTCGATCCAAATGCACACATGTTGTTCGTTTTATTTATAACCACGATTTATAACATGTGGGGGGCAAACATGTACACATCTGGCGGAAAATCAGAAGAACCCCAGTTTTGCAAAGGGCGCGTTCTGCAACCAGTGACCTGCAGCCAACCACTTTAGGTTAAATGTTTTTTGGTTTGATAATATTGACGCTTGTATCCTGTTTACCAACAGGTTGTATATAAACAAGCCCATACGTGCATCACAGAAAAGTTATTGGAATACTGA
Organism: Sipunculus nudus; assembly: GCA_026874595.1. Classification (NCBI taxonomy): domain Eukaryota; kingdom Metazoa; phylum Annelida; class Sipuncula; order Golfingiida; family Sipunculidae; genus Sipunculus; species Sipunculus nudus. The sequence continues at coordinate 28,534,606 of CM049311.1, read as the reverse complement.
TTAACAGGAATTACCTATTAAGTTCATTTATATGTACGTACAGTAAGCCAGAAATCACATAAATTATTCAAAAAAAGTTAGGCGAATAGTTGGTTTTAAGAATTGAAGCCAATTTTTTTTATTGAATTCTTTATATTTTTTTCTCGCGATCGACAAATAAAAACCCCAAGAAAGCTATAAAATAAATAGTTCTGATTGATGTATTTGCTAGCCCATTTTTCGAGATTCAGATTGTTTTGCAAATGCAGACCAGATCCTCGTTAATGAAGCAATTTTGATCTATGGCAAAAATTCTTTAATGAATTCTTGACGGTATAGAAAATAGATTTTATTTTGGTTGTTTATGTAAACCGATTTGAAAAACTAGAGAGGTTTTGTATTTTCATAGAAAGCTGGCAGAATTTTACATAATGTGTCTTGACCGGTAAAAAAAAAAAAAAAAACTGCCCGCTCACACCATATGTTTCGTTGAACAATAATTTTCCTGTGTGTCCTTAATATTATTAGCTCTTAGGCCAAAACAAACATTAAGCAGAAAACCGATCCTTTTTTCTTTTTTCTTTTTTTATTTATGCAGCACCGAGTATTCAGTAACTCTGCTAAATCGTGTTCTTGTTTTAAGTATTTATAAACATTTGAAAAATTTACTAAACTGTGTTTCTTTTTGTTTATGTACCATTTCAGGAACCTTGATAATTACCACCTGTTTTGTAAATTAAAAAAAAAATAATTAATTTATATCGTCTACACCTGGGGCAGATTCAGAGATTTCCCAAGGGGCTGAAATCTTAATATGACAACGATGCCATCAGATAAATTTACATATATTATTATTATTTTATTATTATTAGGCCCAAAAAAATTAAAGGTATGGTTCTCAGGCACCGCCCGCATCAATTTTAAACCCCTGCATCAAAACTTTTTATTTTGATTTTCAACAAAAACTTTCCCATTTTGAGCTGCTGCCGCTCCCATATTTCTTTCAAGAAGATAAAACCATATAATTTCCATAGTTTTGCAATGCTTTCACTTATTTAGCAAAATGAAACTGTTATTTTCATGCTTTTCCCTTATCATTTGACATTTTTATCGAAACATTCAAAAAAATTTAAAATAAAAAAAGCGCCCGCCCGCATTGATTTCTGAAAAAAAAGTGCCTGAGAACCATACCTTTTTTCATTTTGGCCTTATTATTATTATGTTTAGCAATTCCTTTGCTATAATTCACAAAGAATTGTCAACCCTCCCCCTCCCCAAATACCCAACCCTAACAACAAATACAAAGACGACCACACACACCGACTCTCCAGATCCGCGCCTGTCGGCACAATCCATTGTACAATTTATTATTTGTTGTGGCTTTATCTTATTTACGTTTGTGTAAATTTATGAACACCGGCATGTCTCCTTTCAATGAGACAATGCATCCCCCTCCCTGGGGATGTCAAGCACATGAACTAACCACAATAGCTTCAGCCCTTCCGCCGGACTTGTATTGTATCTTTAATAGCACAGGCCAGCTGCACAACCAGGGGCTGCTGTCACTGAAAGTGTTGTGTTCAGTGTTATAACGGATGTTAACAAGCAGATCCGTGGTCATGTCTGGGGATTAGTTATTTATGTCGACTTAATGTTGCTGCCATGACACGCATGAAACACCCACTTAGCCGCCTACAGAGATTCTTCAGCCTAAAATTTACCAATAAATTTAAAAATACCTAGAAAAAAATTATAGGATTATTCCGTGGAAAAGGCCGCCCCCATGCTCCCTGCACGCGTGACTCTAATGGCTGATAAAACAGTACAAGGATATTTATGGTAATAATTTCCCGACATTTACTAAAATTATAGAAATACAAACCAGAAACTCACATAAGCACATCGGTTATCTGTATATTATTATAATTTTACTATGCAATCTTCGCCGATGAATTTGTGAGGATTTTGAGAAATAAATAATGCATCCTACTTTTTCAGCACGATCACGCCCACAAGATTAGATTGCAACCATCTACTGGAATAATTTAAGTTTAATTTGATTTGTACTGTTCATATAGTTGGCTCATATTGCCGAAGATGCAAACTTTACCAGTCTATGAGAGTGATATAAAATATACTGGGTCGTCAATACGTGTGTGTGTGGGGGGGGGGTCCCCCTTCCGCCCCTACTTCTAAGCTAGGGGAGACGATCAATGTAATCATACCCTGCTATTCAGAGAATTAGATTTATATATTGAAAATAAAAAATTATATATCAATGATTAGCCAAATAGACCTTGGTTTAATTTCTTCAATTCTGAGTTTACTATGATATATCATATATCTAAGCTTGGCCTAGAATTAAACCTATTATGAAAATACAATACTTTTTTTATAAATACTTAACCTTAGACAATATACAAAGACAATATAAGGTATATCTTGATATATATATGTTGCCCCCCGACAAAAAAAAAAAAGAAACCCCCACCAAACTATAGATCTTGATAACTCTTCAAGAGAATTTCATTTAACTTTATCTGCATATAGAACATGATGTTTTGGAAGAATGCTACACATTAACTGTCCCTGCAAAAATTTCAAATCTGATGTCCAAAAGTACAATTCCGGCTTGTGATATCAAACCCGATATATCTTCGTTCAATTGAATTGATAGTCTATTGGGCCTCCATGCATCTTCTCTCCAAACTGCTCTCAAAAGTTTCTTCCATGAGTTTATTGAGTCCCTACTCTCTCCCAGAATACCGGCATCTGTGGTTCAGGGGTCGAGCGCAGGACTCGAAGCCGAGAGATCGTGAGATCGAATCTCAGCCGAGGCGGTGAGATTTTTTCACGGTTGGCCCCGCTTGATGCGGAGCCTGCATGTGCCAATCAGTCGTGTTTCACTCACAAACGAGTGCGCATTTCGGAGGTTTCTCCGTGTTTTGCCCAAGTAATGGGGATGACACACACCCAGGGCCCGCAGGAGTGGTATACCAAACCTGGTTGACACTGGGAAAAATCGGATATAAGCCCTGTCTCGTAGTCCGAAACCGGAATGGAGCTCTGCAGATGTACATTTACTTAGTTAAGCAAAGCATTTAAAAATTGAGGCGGTTAACTTTACCAAAAACATTTCTTTAAAAAATGTCCCCCATAATTATTGTTTGCCAACTTTGCTTGATTTTCGCCTTTAGGTCCCTTTCAGTAAACTTTTCAGTTCATGCGGCATACACCTTTTCACTTCGAGAATTCCATATGGCATAATCAATAAGATTGCAGTCTGGGTTTGCGGGGACCATTCGTCTTTTTCTATGAAGCCTGGGGCAATGTGTTGCAAATGTTCTTGGGTTCTATGACTTGTATGTGAGGTTGCACCATCTTGCCAAAAGATGTAATCACTATCAGAGTACGGGTTCTTACAGTCCTGTATATGTCAGCGGTCTTAAAGTTAAATGTATGCTTCACTATTAAACTTTGCTTTTTTCTGTTTCTATAAAATGAATCCCCTCCATGATATCCCCGCAGACACCATTATCTTCTAAGTGAACCCAGATGTTCCATGATAGAGTTTTTTTTACAGTAATGTCCCGTTTGCGCCATTCGTTTACGCGATCATTTTTTTTGTCTGTTTCTTGCAATTTTGAAAGTGAAATACTTTTCATCATTAAAAAAATATACTTTTATTCTGCTTCCTTAGAATACCTATCATCCGAACTTTTACATCATTTGTATCTTTGTATCTTTTCTAGATATCACATTGAGATCATTGCTATCTCTCTTTGCGATTTGTGGGTACGTAGGGTTCTCCTCCTGTTAATATATTGCTTCTTCAATGTGAGCTATGTTATTTTCTGAGTGTGCGGTCTTTGGGCGTCCACTTCCCTTCTTTCTATCAGTTAACCTTATTTCTTTAATTCGTGATATCAAATGATGTTATATACTCCTTTTCTATCCTTTCCCAGGAAATTCTGACACTATTCTTGCACCTTGCCAACCCTTCTCCAAAAAAAAACATGCTTTAAAAACAGCTTTATCACATTACGAAAGGACAAACTAGGAAAATGTGATATTTTATTATTCATTGGTTTATAAATAGAGAAAGGTAGTCCTTACGTTTGATTACCCTCCCAAGCCTATGGGCTATGCCCAACCTTGAAGATAAATCGACGCCATTTGAGATGTATAAGATATTTTTATGTGTTTAGGACAAGAGGACTGTTGTATTTTACCTTGATGATAGTTCCAAATCAATAGCTGCGTCATTATATTCCCTTTACTAATCTATTGTATTCAGCAAACACCTTGTACTGGAAGCATTTGCCGTTAAATGCCACCAAGTTCTTCCACCATTGAATTTAGATGAATGAAAGCCGGGAATCCCGGGGTTTCAGCGAACTTTGAACGCCTGGCATAGTGCCAATAATACACTATACCCATGGTGGCAGTCCACGACAAATGCTCTCACGACAAGTGATAGAGTGAAACGGAGAAGTAGAAGGAATGAAATGAGGCCACTTTTCATTGGTTGAAACATTCTTGGAACAGTATAATTTCCTTAGTGGCAATACCCTGCAAACACTGTTATTGGAAGCAGTGGTTAGCTGGAATTAGTTATAGAATTAATGCAGCATGACCATTACGTTAAGAGTTGAACTGCAGAAACACTTTCATTGGAAGGACTCTTTTTACACTTCAGCATAGGTTTATTCTAATTCTGGATGATATTTTTATATGATACAGTTGAGACCAATTTGGTTTAAAATTATAACATGGATTTGATTTTTTAAGCCATGTTTCTGATATAAATACTGTAACATATTACTTAATTTATGTATATAGAATTGACTCTGTGTTATTATTTAAACTACCATAAGCTTAAAGAACAAGAGTTTAATTATTTTATTATCTGTTTCTAAAAATATGAAAGTAGTAGACTCCCCGTTTATCTAATACGTGTAGGTTCTCACATTTATAAACATACCAAGGTATAGTGTGTTTATTTACATTTTTTATTTATGCAAGTGTATGGTGACAGTTGTGACTACATAGCATGTTTTCATTGCGAGATGTCATGGGCAACAGGATAGATAGAAAACAAATGTTCTGATTACTCACATATAATGAGCATAAACAGTCTTCTAATGTATAGGTCAACTTAATTCAGCCTCAAGTCAGCAACGTCGTGTTTTATAAATATATAGTAAGTTGCGTAAGACCGTATTTGATTGGCTGCTAGTTGCATCAGTGGAAACAGGCAGCGAACGGAGCGAGCAAAGTATGTTCAGTCTTATCACACCCTCGGTAGTGTATATGAAGTCGTGTGGATGTTATTATTTTACGATACAAACTAAATTAAGAATGAGTGGTAGTCCATACAAGAGTATACCTTCCAGGGGACCACAGTCCCTGAAACGGAGGGTATTATGCATTTGTATTATGACTTACACCGAGTGTAATAAACGAGTAAGCACTGAGTCGGCATTCTATAAAGTGTGCTCCTGTTAAACATAAGTGACATCATTGATATATTTTCGCCATTACATCACCAAATGTCTTGTGGTGTTTGCGTCGTTATTACATCACAGGGATCAGAGAACATTATCACCAGACCCGCGGCTGATATAAATTGGATTATTTTCAATATGCAGGCCGCGTCTCGTTCGGGATTAACGCTTCCCACATAAAACTTAACTCTCACTGGACATAAAACCGATCGCCAACGATCTGTTGTATGTCTAAGCTGACGGTCTGTGTTTGTAATTCGGCCGTGAAGCATGTTTTACAACAGCCAAGAGCAACATCCGATCAATTGTAAGGTGAACCACGACTTTGGTGCCGCTTTTACACCACACATAGATTCACCTAATTGGAGAAGGGTGTGAAGAAAAACGTCCAATAACGGATAAATTAGGTAAATCACATGAGTGCTGAAAGTTCGCAGATTAAATAGAGATAAGTCCCGGGAACTGCCAAGCCGTGTTTTGCCTTTTAGCATATTTCACCTTCCCCACGGGTGAAACTTAGCGCCATTCCGGCCCCTCTGGCAATTAGTTAGTCCCCGGCCAGCGTCAGATTGACTTTGAATAAAGGGCCACACTATAAGGTTCTATGAGGATGCAAATATTTTTTTCATTTTGACAACGCCTCATGGCCTACAGGTACGCTGTCACTTAAAATAAACCAGACTAATCGTTTGATATGTTTGTGTACTTTCTATCAACACCTAACATGTGCGGGAAAAATTCCGATATAACACATCATATTCATAATCCCATTGCATAATTGTTGAATTTCTGACCGCATGAACAAAATAATGTTTTGCACGTGTTACTGGACGATAGCCAACTTTTACGCGACACGGCAATTGACTTGTTAATATAGAAATGGATTTACACTTTGGGTTGTAAGTTCACATGTATTCTTTTGTGTTAATTCATCAATCATAGACTAATGTTAAGATAACGGACTATTAACAAGGGTATTAATACACTAGGATGAATAGCTGTTAGCGTGCGTTTTCGCATATCACTTGTGTCACGTCTCGAGTATTGGCTTACCAGCCTACTTTGTAGTGTATTCACGGCTAGGTACAATGGTGCCTTAAACAATTTCCAATAAATCAATCCCACCTCATTAATGCCCTCTGCCGGCGACAGCTGATATTGAATGTTTAGGTTCGTTATATTGGCAAGAAACTAATTTTTTTATCATATGATACATGTGAAAAATACTGCTTTATTTTTAACGATGAGTTTTTTTTTTTTTCTTTCAACAAAACCCTCAGGACTGAAGACTCATTAGATGGAACATGGCAGACCATCATTACGTGGGATGGGCATGGAATATTCCACTTTTTCAACTTTAGTTATACCTTTTTCCAAATTAGTTTAGCTATATAATGTGTATAAGCAACACTATGCGTATACATATATGCCAAACTGGGCTTATCTGTTGTGTCTGTGGCTCGTCGAGATAGTGAAAATTATTTAGGAGCCCCGGTGCATTGTGGGTGGCAGATTTTGACGCCCACAATCCCTTACCAGCAGAGTCGTACCTTGTGTATCCGATTCTGCGTAGTTTGGACTGAAGGCTTATTGGAACGAAACACAGCAGACGACCATTACGGGGGATGTGCATGCTCAAGAAAAGGGCTATTCCAGATTTTATCCAGTAAAGTTATTTTAGGCGTATGCTTTATGATGGATGTGTATAAGCAATTCATATATACATTTATGCTGATCTGGGCTTGTCTGTGGCTCGTCGTTTTTGTGTGAACTGGAAGAAACAGAGAGGAAAATGGTGCCCCTTAAAAATAATCGTTCCAACGATAAATATCCAAAAGGACGTCGCCCTCAGTGGGACAGCAGACATCGTGGCAGTCAAAGTCACACAGGCACGGCCATCTAATGCATATTTCAAGAACTTGAAACGTTAAATCACTCGCCCTATCTCTCTGTAACACGACCATGGCATCTTTGTTAATGATATATCAGGAAACGTTGTTTTCAAACGATGCATCTATACACAGCGTACATCAAGATTTAAAACTTCACACACCTAATCACACACACACACATACACACAAATATACACGCAGGTATGTTCCTACTCCTGTAATTGACGTTTTCCTTTACACTTATGGGGCTGTCCCACTTAGGCGACTACACAGGCGACTACAGGCGACCAGGCTCTCGCCTCATGGTCGCCGAAAACCAGGCGACATGACCTCCGCTATGACAATAATCTACGACAAACTACAAATGGTTGGCGACTGTCTGACGACAAGCTACGACAAGCTGCCGACAACCGGCGACACAGTCGCCGCGACAAAGGGCAATCGCCTACGACAACCTACGACCACATCTACGATAACTTACGACCTCACTGGCGACAACCTACGACACCAGAATTCTTGCTACGTCCACCCGCGACAAGCTTCGACGATTCTCTAGCATGTGCTATGTGAGGAGCATGACACAAGGATGGGCCATGTTTCAAATAAAAACAGCACACACGACAACCCGCGTCACCTTCGCGACAGCCTACGACAGCACTTACGCCAGTAGAAGACAGGCTGCGCTCACTGGCGACAAAAAGCTGTCGTCTGAGAATGTTGAACATGTTGAAAATCCAGAAGCGACAGCTTCGTGGACACGCGTCTTGGGGCGACTTCAGGCGACTACAGGCGACCATACAGGCGACAACCCGGCGACCATGAGGCGACAGCCCGGTCGCCTGTAGGGTCGCCTAAATGGGACAGCCCCATTACGACAACTGTTCGGGTCCGTTGTATAAACAAAAAAAGAGACTTGCCATACGTCAAATGATGAAAATGAAAAAAAGATCCTTTCTTTTCACTAGAGATGGGGTCCCTGTCTATGGCATGTATCTGCTTTAATTTAACAAAAACCGGCAATTCTGACTCAAAGGACCCGAACTCTGCAGCCGCCGTGAAGTGCTGTGCGCATATGCTCGTGGGAAATGTTTTTTTAATGTTTCATTATGTTTTGTACTAATTAGTTGAGAGTTTTTCCCTTTTATATCAAAGGAGGGTGTATCTACTACGGTGCCAGGTTAAACCATATTGAAACTGCCATGTGTAAAAAAGTACAGATAGTTCATATAGATTATTGCCAATTCTGCCAGAGAAATTCAGAAAGATTTATTCAAGAAATACACAATTGTTACCATTAAAGGTCTTAATATCATATCAGCCATGATTATGTATCACACTCAGAATTTCGGAAATCACGTGATTATAGACCTTGCAATCAGCTGAATGCTTAAATTTGGACGCAATTCCTTGTTTCCGGAGGCAAGACACCGCATGAATAAAACATCGTAACCAAGTTTGCCATCAGCATCCATGGAGGGTACTGTTGATTACGGTCATTCAGACAACCGAAAAAAAAATATGCAGATATGGTTTGCTTCCGATATGATTAGGAATTCCGTTGATTAAAGTGGTCTGGATACACTATTAACCCATCAGTTTGGTAATTTAATTACGGGAAGTTTCCAACAAAGACGCTTCATTTATGAACGTGCCAGTGGAGTTAAGCCTTCGCGGTTTTATAACATTAGAATTGGAATTTGAGAGAATCGACTAGAAATCTACATTCTAAGGAATGCAAGCCTTCGCCCTATTATGAGATGCAGACAGCAGCTCAGCTCAGAACTGAGAGCACATGTTTCCAAAACGCTCTGCGAACACTGCAATCCCGATGCTGGAGTTCAAACTTTGAAATTACCGGTGTACGCAAGCCGTAATGCAGATAACCAATGGACACCCTCAATCCGAAGTACTGGGCGATCAATCGAGACCTGAACCGGGGAACAGGACAAAATGCGAGACTGGACCGTGTTTGCATTCACTTATTTGGCCCATATTCCAAGGTTCATTGGGGAATATGTGCGAATGCACTTTTGTGAATTATCCTGGTAGTCCTTCCTGGATCCGGATCATGGACCAGACCCACAACGAAATCTAATCGATTCATCATGGGTCCATTCCGAATGTTTCCTGAAAAAATCCATAGGATTCCGTTCATGACTGCGTGAGTTACGTTGTGAACAAACACACACACATACACACACACACTGCAAGCGGAAACAATAATCCCAGAATCAATGAAAGGTTTGGACTTTTGAAAGGGAGCAGATGGTTGGATGGTTTCCATGGACGCGGGATGAGGCTAGGTAGATGATCCGCAGACTCTGAATCATGTAGCATGGCACCCTTTAGGAGGCCCAGCCTGTTATGACAATCTTCTGTCACCTGCTCCCTGTCACGATAAAAATGACTGAATGACCCTTGAAAATGACATTCCAAGGAACACATTTACTACAGTACAAAACATACGCCTTGTTTGCAGAGAAACAATCCTCCGACATAATAAACCCCCAACCCCCACCCCATTATGACAAACAGGACAATATCCCTCTCCCAGGATATCATACTGGTCTTCACGTCTACCTCATAGTTATAAAATACAGTGACACTTCGCCTAACGACAACCTCGATTCAGCGACCACCACAATATACCCACAACATTTTCACGGTCCCAATTCTTTTTTGCTCTTTATCTCAGACCTCTCTTAGGCGACCACCTCGACCATTTTATCGAATTCCGTTGATGGTCGTTATTAAGAGGTTTCACTGTATATATTTTTATTATATAAATAAGTTTAGCTCGGTTTTCAGCACTATGTTATTTATAATTTACATTTGATTTAAATATTAAAAAATGGGGAGGGGGGGGGGGGGTTACATTTATGACAACTCATTGAAGCTATTGTCACATGCAATGTTCTTGATTCAGTAAATATTAGATGCATTATTGAAAGGAAATTGAGTAAAACAAGATGAAACTCTAAACTGATTAACGGAAATGTCTCGAAAAATGTATTTGTTTTTTTTCCCTTAAAAAGTAACAGGGCAATGTACCTTTGTCCCCACCCCTAAAAGGGGAGAGTGGCATGTCCCCGCAAAACAGTTCCCATGGGAGAAAATGTATGAAACGAAGGGTAATTATTGGTTTTCCTGAAAAGTAACATTTTTCATTTAATAATGTTATATTGTAAAAAACAGAGCACTCAAAATCCGCATACCTCCACCAATACGCTGAGTATCCAGATCTAGAATAAAACCAGGATCCTGATCAAATTTTACGTGCGTAAGCGTAAGCGTTAGCGCCGGATATATAATAAACACAATCCATGGAGAAGGAAATGCGCGTCACAGTTCACCATATCGATGTTCGCACCACATGTTAGATCTGCTCACGATAAAAAAGACTGTTCCATTTAGAAAAATGTGGGCATTCGAAACCTTTGCATGGGCAGTGGAAACGCTCATGCATTCGGTTCGGGAATTTACACTGTACGTTTGCCCTGATACTGATAAATGAAGTTTCGCTCTCGGGACAAAAAAAAATACCTTGTCTCGCTAGGGTAAAGAATGCTTTAAACATAACCATATCATGGAACCATATTATATTATGGAAGAATCGTTTCTTGGGTGGTATCATAACTCTCCATGAAATATCGTCAAAATTCTCATAATTGTTTGAGTAAAGTTCCACACAGAGAAAGAAAATCCAGGAAACATCACCGAATAGAATTTTAAGAAAATTGATATAAATAATGTATATCCTGATAACCTAATATACAGCATACTATTTTGTCCGCAAATCCATCAATCCACAGGCACCCTATATGGTTCCTCGAAAAAGTACAACACGAGATAAAAAATATTGTACCAAAAGATGAAGACTAATCGAATAAGTCATTCTAATTACGGTGAATAATGTCGAAGGATTCAGTAGCATTTTGCAGAAAACAGTGTAACATAAGAGAATGTCACGGAGCGTCAGTTACTTATTTTTGAAATACCTATTTACTTACCGTTAATTAGATTTAGTGTAAGAGCAGTGTTATTGCAAACTCCCTATAGACTTTACTTCGAGAGGCAAATGATGAATTTAATAAAACAAGACGACAACATTTCAATTATTTAGTTTTATTGTTGATGAATCTCTTAATCTTGCACAATCGGGTAGAAAAATAGAACAAACTGTATTGAATAAAAATCTTGTTGCGCTGGATAGTTAAGAACAAAACACTGTACAACTCCGTTTCGTATGTCGCCTAGGGGTATACAGACTGGTTTGAAAACCCAACAGAATCAATCTTAAGACTTATTGTCCTCAATACATCTAACTTTGATTAAATATCCTAAATAATAAAAAGAGTTTTCCCTGCAGAACCATTCAACAGGAAATGGATTTTACATACCGAAACTAAAGATGTTTTACAATTGGGCATCAGTTCCTCCTAATTGACTTCTGATTTCACTACCGGTTCCCGGGTAATAAAAAAGTAAAGTATCTGTCGGCAAAGAAATTCATCACTCATTTGCTAGATCGTTAGCTATTGTTTTTCCTTTAAGGATATTTTGCATTATCTTGACTAGTGTTTCAATTGCTTCAAGAAAGCAGAGACTGAAGCACTTAAGGACCTTTTTATGGAGAGGATATCACAAAGGTGTAATGTATTACATTTTTGTTTTGTTCCACGTTTTATGTATTTCGTATATCATTCAGACAGCCCCGCGCCTCTGAAAGAACCTTTAATGGGATTCCCTTGTCCCATTATATGATTCTCGTTTTGCCATATCAACATTGACATTTGGCAAGCTCGCCTCTTATTTACGATGTCGGATTGATATATTTAGGTATAGTCTCTCTGGCGAAGTCTCTCCCTTTAAAATCAATCCAAACATTCATACAAACTTATATTATGTTCAATAAATAGTCTATCATATAGAACCTGGTACAGAGATTATTCTAACGGTATATATATTAAATATGTATATATATATATATATATATATATATATATATATTCATGTATAAATATTTAACATTTGATTCATTTTCGTATGATATTTAATATTTTAATTTTTTTAGAAATTGTGCTTTTTAACACCTTGTAAGAGCAAAACCATTTTATTGGCTAATATGAAAACAGATGAAAGTATCTCTGATTTTATGGGTTTTTGTCAATCATCTCCCTTTGTTTAAAATTAATTTTAAATATTTGTTGATTCAAAATGCTGACATTTTCATATAAAGCATGAAAGACTCACAGTACTTTTTTAGGATATTTTCTTTTATTTTGACATTGACTTATTTTATTTTTTTCTTATATTTTATTCTTACTCTTTCATCATATTAAAATACGATAGCAGAATAAATTCTCCAATACATATATACAATAAGAAATTTACCGTAACCGAATATATGATGACACATGCTAAACGGGACACAGATGATGTCAAAGCAATTCTTTGGAAATACCAAGATTTATATCCAGCTAGCTATTTTCCTACCTTTTCACTAGAATGTATGTATTTATGGTTTAGTATACCTTCATATCAATGAACTGATAAGAAAAGTTAAATCGCCCCTGTGACAGACGAAAAACATGTAACCTAAGATGGTTGTTTGAATATGTGTGGTAGTTAAAAAGGTGTTTTGCCCCCGCGCCTATGTTAAAAACACATGTATATGAACAAAACAGCCTGTGCACAGTGGAATCCACGTTTTCTGGTCTGTTTTCAAAGATTTTCTTTAGTCAAATATCGGCAAAGATTCCTTTCAGGAAGAAAAGTTGTTGAGTACGCACTGAGCAGATAACTATAGATGAAGGGCTACAAGCATACAGTCAGGAAATATCCGGATAGAAGGGAAATAGACATGAAGAGAACGACGTAAAAGGGGTGCATGAATGGACATTTTAACCACAATAGAAGCACCTATTGGTGGTGATTTACACTAGGTGTTCGGGTGATCAAAGTATTTATAAGTACGTTTATTTTTAAAAGTGTGTTTCTTGTCGGAGTTCCTATATTTATCATTTAAATAATACCATTTAATCTAAAATAATAACTGTAATGCTGGGTCACTGGACCCGAACACTACAGACGACCGTTACGCGTAATGCGATTGCTCCTGGAAAGGTCTATCAGTTTAATGGAGGAATGGAAAATGGTTTTTAACGACAGGCATAAGAGAAATGAACTTTTCCATACACCTGTATATAATTATTTGCACTTGTTTTTAAAGCTCATTTTCTCAGAAGTTTGTATCTTTAATGATTTTTCCTAAAAAAAAAATGCATATGGAAATAGGATTCATATATGGCAATCACGAATTCAAAAATAAATGTCTAGTATACATTTTGAATCTTTCTGAACTCTGACAGATCAGATATATCTCTGCATGTGTAATCATCTTTATTTTAGCTGGATATATTTTCTGGCCGTTTACTAGCCGTGTCAACCCAACTCAGAAGGCACTGACAATAGGGCTTGTAAGCCTTCTTGAAGCGTGATACAAGCAATATCGCTAAAAAAAAAGCATCGCAGTGGTCTTTCATCATGTTGCATTCATATTGTGGTAAACAGCCTGTAATCTAAACATGAATGAGTAAGCACAAGATATTACATGTGAATTCACAACCCAAACTGAAACTCTGTATCTGTGGTAACGAGTCATTTCCTGTATCGCAAGTTGGCTGCGTCCAGTAACCCGTGCGAGCTCTGCTTGTATTCATGCGGTTAGAATTTCAACAAACATGTCGAGGGGTTCACCAATATGCTGGCACATGGTTGGTGTTGTTATAAAATATATTAAAGAGGCTAACGATTAGATCTGTTTTTTGTTAACTGACAGTGTACCTGTAGGCATGAGGCAATGTCAGAAATGACAAAAATATTTGCATCCCTATGGATCCTTAAAGTGCGTTCCTCGCTGAAGGAATATGTAACGGCACTCTGACAGTCAGTAAGCTTGTCGTAGACTCTCTAATATCAGAGGGCCGAAATGTCACGTGAGTGTTTACATGACTCCATCCTGTCAGCAGCTGTCAACTGAGGCTGTTTTGTATGTGACATGTGACCTTGACTGGCACACATGTTGTTAAATGTAGACTTATTTCTCATACTAATGTGTTAATTATGTGTTAGGTGGGTGTTTATTTCCATTTGAGAAAATGAGGGCCATTAATCTTTTCTTTATTGACATGTTTCCCAGAAATGTAGGCCTAACTAATTGCAATTAAAAAAAAAAACAGGCGCATGAACATAAGGTGATGAAACTGGCTATGACATGTTGTTCTGTGGCCATAATGACAGAAATCAATTAGTGGTCATTAATGGATTGTTCCTGTGGAGACGACAATATGACGTGAGAAATATTCAGGCAGAATAACAGAGCAAATCAACATTAAGGGTGTTTCTATAAAAAAAATTGATACTCATTAAACCGAGGATTTCATTAATATAAAAATGAAATTTTAAAAAGGTCAGATGGCGAATAACACTGTTAACATGAAGTAAATCCACACAAACACACAAAATATTGTTCTATGGATATTGGAAACCAACAATATTGTACGAGTTGGGGATTTTTTCAGTTTTTTTTTTCTTTAACGGTCGAGATGCAAAACTGGAATTTTACCAGCATGCCTAGATAATACAAAGATTTGCTTCAATACTTAAAGGGTTTAAATGATCATCACATAATTTATTCCATTCTCCATTTTTAGGGTAACTACGCCATACACAATTTAGCAACATTACCAATGGCCCGATCTTCATTTGCAAGAAAAAGGATTTTGAATCACAAACAAATGGGACACCCGAATCTGTAGAACAAATTTTTTGTTTGGCCTTAGTAATTCATTCAAACACAACGCTTTTTTTTTGTCTATGAAAAGACAGGCACAAGTCTACATGTATCCTGGTCCTGTTAACATCATCAACCTGTCGCTGAGTGAAGGTCGTTCCTTATAATCCCCGGATTCCTCGACAATTTCTTCTCTTCATTAGACAGCTGTGCTTGACGCGACTAGGCGATCCAAGTTTAATTCGGATATTGGTAAAAGCGGCGTCTGTTAGCAAATAGCTTTAACCGAGAGTGAAATTTTAGAACCAGCGAGAAACACAGAATACAGCAAAGAGAATATCAAGATTTCTGATTTAATGTCATACGTTGGAGTTCTCATCCATAGCATAAATAATCAGATGTTTTCAAATGTGCATGGGTAGAAACTATTTGTACCTACGGCGCCTCCGGAAGAGTTGAGATCGTATTCGTAATTGGTTAACAGGTTCTTCTTTGGAAACCTGTTTTATACAATACTAGATCACGCTTCCAAAAGGATTACGTTTTGAGATTTTTAAATCGCTTTCGAGTAAACCACGAGTGCAATGCCACTACGACGCCATGAAGACACAGATAACTCGTAAACATTGCTTTCATATTGTAAAAACACGTACACACGTACAAGTGATTTAGTCGAATCCGCGCCATCTGAGTCCGAGTGCAAGTCCGAGCTCAGACCACTCGAGTCAAAGTCCAATTGCTTGAGGTTCGAGTCAAAGTCCACCTTCTATGAGTCCGAGTCATTTTAAATCTGAGTCCACGTCCGAGTCTGGGTCCAATAAAAATCTTTACTTAATGGCTAAATTATATTTAGCTCGATACAGACATAAAGCACCTGTAATGTTCTGTAGGTAGATCCTACCTGTATACAAATGCCTTTATGGTATGTGACTAGGCTTTCCTTCTGTTAGACTCGAGATGGACTTAGCTCGATTTCTTGAGCCCTCCAAGTACAAGTCCGAGTCCTGGACGCTCTAGGCCAAGTCTGAGACCCCTTAAAAATGGACTCGAGTCGGGCTTGAGTCAAAATCCGGACTCGAGTCCTCCATAACTTATTTCATATTGTACACATACACAGTATTTCAAGACCGAGCACACGTGTATATCATGAAGAATTTTGGTCACTGGTATACTACTCCGGTGTATCGATTAGAGATTACCCCCGCTACAGATTACTCCCGACAGTTTAAAAAACACAGTTGGTTCTTTATGTTTATTTGCCAAAATTTCTTTAATTCTTTAATTTCATTATTCTGGTTTCCCTCAAATTAGGTTGAATCTTAGCCTGAAATGGGAGTTAGCCTTTACAACTTGGTACCTTTATTGATATTATACACTTGTACAATTATGTTAGTCATAATTATAAATTGATTTTGTTTTTGGGATCGATGGGTTAACAGGAAGGAGTTTGAAGCCTTTAAATCGGAAAACCGGCAAAAAATAATTATATATCCTTGAAAGAGAGCCCCTCCCCCCACCCCGATCCCGATCAGGATCCACGTTGTTCTGATTGGTTCATTTATAGGTAATGGCTGTGTCGAGGCGTTCGTCCTCACAACTACATTACTGCCCACGTTTACAAATCTAGAAATCTGCATTCTCAGGTATGCAAGCCTCCGCAATGTGGGGGTCCCTTTTGTTGGATGTTCCCAAGCCTGTGTTAGCTTTCACTTATTCAGCCTACATTCCCAGATTCATTCGTGTTTAAGGAACCTTACATTTGTGTATAATTCTTGATTATGTTTCTTAATCCAGATCAACATCAAAATCTAAACAATTCTATATTAGCCCATTCCCGAAATAACCTGAAAAATTTTACAAGATTCCGTTCATGACTGCGTGAGTTACCTTGTGAACAAACACACACACCATCACACACAGACGAACGGGGATGAATGCATACCCTCCTGCGAGGGCAGCACAGTGTTGTCAAAAAAATACTATGGTAGGCTCAAATGATATTATTTATGAGGGCTTTCTATTTAGTAAGGAACAAACATTAATTCAAATGAATTGTGAACTGTAATGACAACTTGACACTCGGTGAAAGATTCAATTTACATGTCTCCAATACATTTCCATCGACCACTGATGAGATTTGAGTGTCCCTCAAAGGGACCCTCTGCTCCACTGCAGACCATGCAGCAATTAATATCATGTTACGTCCCATTAACAATTAATTATGGGGATTATGGTTATTCGACGCTGCCCCTCCGATGTGATTTTACACAAGCATGGCTCTACCGGTAGGAGGCTGAATTTCTTGTGTATCGAGTGGCAGATCTGCTGTAAATGTAAACGCTCGTCAATTGTTTTCAGCTTTGAGGGACAGTTCTATGTCAAGCTTGTCTGAGATTTTCATGTTTCACATTTTGACAAAAGGGCAATTTGAACTGTAAATGTATTATTAAACGTTTACTATAATAAAAAATTTTCATTTTGCCCAGGGCCGTTTTCGGACAATATGAGGCAACCTCGTGCTGCTGTGATACTTATATCGACAGAGGATTTTAAATATTTATATAAATCTTTAACAAATTTACGGATAAAGGAGGAGGCAGCTTAAGTTAACAGTGTTTATTGTAAGGGACGCACACTGTGCAGAAAAGGACCCACAAAGACCACACTGCTGTTTAGGGTTTGTGGACGTCTATCCATGACAACACGACTCAGTAGGCATTTTTATTGGGTTGATAAGCCTGAGTCGTGATACAAGCAATATCGAGGAATGCATTGCAATGGTCTTCTATTTTGTTGCATTCATATCGTTGTAAACAGCCCTTAATCTTACCTTAAGGCTACGAATCATGAATTAAAATAATACATCTGAACTGACAACCCGAACTGAAACACCGCCTCTACAGTAACGAGTCATATTCTAATCGCATACAAGTTGGCTGCGTCATTAACCCGTGCGAGCCATGCTTGTATCCATGCGGACAGAAGTTCAACAAAACCGTGGAGGGATTTACAAAATATGCTGAGTTAAAACGGAATTTTTCTCGCTCATGTTAGGTGTTGTTAGAAAGTATACTAAAAAGCTAACGATTGGTCAGGCTTATGTCAAGTGATAGCGCTCTTGTAGGCCATGAGGCGTTGTCAGAAATGACGAAATTTCTGCATCGTCATAGAGCCTTAAAGTGCGTTCCTCGCTGAAGGATGTAACGGCACTCTGACAGCCAGTACGCTAGACGTAGACTCTCTGTAATGGCAGAGGGCCGGAATGGCGCTAGTGGGGGTCACAATCTGACCCCTACAATGCGCGCGGCTCTTAATACACAGAGAACGTAGGTAAAATGTAGTAAAGATGGAAATGCAGTCTGTTCAAACATGTTGAATAAGAATTTGTTAAAAGGCAATTACTAAAACATTGGTGTTTTCGTGATAAGGAATTCACGGAATAATGATATTAACTAGCAGGCGTATGTGAAATTTAAACAGAAAATGTCTCCTTGAAATGAGACGAATTTTGATTTTAAGGTTTGCCAGTTGAGACAATTAGTCCCGGCCGTCCCAAAGTGTCTAACTCTTAGAGGTTTTATTTGAGTAGAAACGACTTCTGGCGGAAGAGTGTCACTAACGTAGCCAGAGTCACAGAAGGGGAAGCCTGGATTGTCTGACATACATGCTGGGCAAGTGGTAGACGGTGTGTTTAGGCTATATATACAACTTTTAAGCCTCCCCCTCACGAATCGGAGGCTTGTAGAGGCTGATGCGATTATTTCTAAAACCATATTAGGTGTACAATATTATGTAAGTGGACCTATATTAGATGCCCCTGACTGCAAAACTATCGATTTCAATTTTTTTTTTTCGTTTTTTATCTCTCCTCTGTCATTTTCAGTTTGCGCTAGATCTCTAATATGATTGATTTTCAAAGGATGACATTTGGGGATATTATTAGTCCTAGATCACAGGTTTGTACTTGATATTTATCTTGACCTTATTCCCAAATTCATACATTCCATGGCCGTTTCCATTCTCCACACAGGTCTATCTATGAACATGAAGGATAAACCGCCGTGTGCATGAGACACTAGTACGGCGTAATCAAATTGCGGCGCCTGGGAATAGTAAGTTGTTATAAATAAGTCACTGGTGCAAATAAAGAGCATGCATTGACAACATTCATGCCAATATGAAGAATATTTTAGTCTTTCTTGTCTGTAATTTCGTAAAACCCGAGGAACTACATTGCGGCGCGATATCTGTGACGTGGTGGTGTAAACGTACACAAACCAATAGCCCGTGCCAACCGGTTTAAACACGTATTTAGTAAACCTGGGTGACACCGCATCAACTTCGGGTGGTCTCTGGAGAACACGGATTTGGCCGAGGTGTTCCGGGTGGTCCGGATGAATATGGTCCGTCATGTATGTATGTAGTGGTTGCCTCGAAGCCGCTGAAGTAGCGTCTCGTGTGCACAAGCAATTGAAGGGTCCTACTATTGTCTTAATAGATCTTGACCCTGTGCGGAGGTTGAGACGTTTCCAAAGTATTATCGCTCAGTTGCGGGCGTCGGGAGAAAGATTGTGTCCCAGTGATATCTTGACGATTGAATACACATAGTTATGTGTTCTTATGTATAAGCGTGTGTACGAGAGAGTCTAGATTTAAATCCTAAGAAATTTAAAATTCTGCCGAGTATCAGCCTATAAGTTAATATTCTAGTTATATTTATTTTAATTTACAATAAGAAAAACATGGCCACCGCATATATATATATATATATATATATATATAACTAGGATGGTCAGGAAAAATTGTCCATTATTACAAAAAGCTCAATCGAGAATTGTTTATTATTTCATTTTATGTTTCATTAACCCAAGTTTCGTGGTCATTCAATGACAAATTCAGAAACTATGTTCCGGTGATAGATTTCTTTCAATCTATCATAGACATGTTGTCCATTTTAGAATACAGTAATGAAACTTGACATATTTTTAATGTTTTCAACATTACTTAACAAGACTATAATAGCACTATCATGTATTTAGTGTCAGGAATAAGATAACTGTTGCATCTAAAGTTAGGTAGGGGTGACCTGCCTCTTATATCGTCATGTAACCATCGTAACCCGAGAGTAGTTCTTTGTTGTATATATAGAGTGAATTATTGTAGATATCGATTATAATACAACAGGACACCGAACCTCCTTGCAAAACTTCTTTTTACTGAAATAACATCTGCCAATCGACTAGGATTGCTGTGGAAAAAAACATGAGCCGGAATTAAGAATTTTTAGATATTGAAACAAAAAAAAATTTTTCACAGAACCAAGAAGAACACGTTCCCTGTCACACGTGAGGAAACTCGGCTTGACATTAAATGGGATAAAAAAGGAGCATGATGCGCAATAACATGTGCATCCAAATTATTAATGTCATTCCACAACTATTTTTGAGCCATCCGGCTTCTGTGGTTCAGATCGAGGTAGAGCCAAGGGCCCGCAGGTGCAGTATAGTCATCGGGCCTGGTTACCGCCAGGATATAAAATGAGAGGAAACGTGTGATACTGCCCTGTCACGTAGTCCGAAACCGGAATGGAATTCTGCAGATTTACATATACGTAGTTAAGTGAGCATTAAAAAAAGCGAAGGCGGTTACCTCCAAACAAACAAATATTGAGTCATTCCCCGTTGGGTGGGAGGCTGATAGAAGTTTATGAGTATGGTTTTTGTATCTAAATGTTGGCAAAAACATTTGTGGATGGACGGTCTTAAGTTCCCTTAGTACAAAACCATCGATTTCAATGTTTTACCTTTTTATTTCTTCTGCCAATTTCTGTTTGCGCGCGATGTGCATTATGACTGATTTTCAAAAGTTGGAATTTAGGTATATAGTCCTACATCACATTTTTTTTATGTCTGACTTAACCCTTATTTTTTTAGGTCATACTTGTACCCCGCATTGTTTGCCGTCATATTAGCATAGGCCTAGTAGTCACAGGTAATAGATTTACCCAGTATTCAAGATCTGAGCCATCCCTGTTACTGCTCTCTTCGCAGGTAACAAGGGAAGACGGGGGTTGAGGGGATGTTAAAGGGACTAATTCACATATAAGGAATGTCAAATATACATTAGATCTAGTGTTTTCTTCTTAAAATTTTATGGTATATATTTCTCACAAATCGTTTGCTTACTCCCCAAACAAGAGGAAACAAACTTGCAACTTGCACCGGAGGCCACCAGTGGCGGAAACATAAACATAGCGCACGCCACATTGTAGCCCTACCGTGCAACTTCACAAATCAAGACTTTTCAAACTTTCAGCCTGTGTTTTATCTGTGTTTCTTCTTTCCTTATTCTTCTCCTTGCTTGGAAATTGTCGCATATGCGAAAAATCGGACATTGCGTTTTTACTCACGCGCAGAACCAAAACCAATTATACAAGAGTTGAACGGGGATAGTGGATCTGTGTGCCTTGATAGTTCTGCTGGAAAAACATTTAAGCTAAAATTATCTCAAATTCTGAGAAAATACACATACTTTTGAAAATGTACGTTTAACATCGGATGATCAAAACCGGGAGGGGGGGGGGGGCGCTTTTCTTGCTACCGCCTGCAGTTTGCTACGTATATATATATATATTTTTAATTTCTGTATAAGGACAGCTTTACTGATCTCTAGTGCTTCCTTTGAATGTCATGATTTTAAACAGAAACTGACGATGGGGATGTGTGGTAGTAGTGTATAATCGGGTCAATTCTTTCAAGGTCTCGGAATCTCAATGGTCCTTTACCCGGTGGTCATAGCGAGTTGGGGGGGGGGGGGGGGGGGGGGGGGAGGTCTCCTAAATCCCAATAACACGTGTGAACTTATTATAGAATATTAAACAAATAATTAGATATGAACATTCAGACCATTGGAATTTTTGTTCTATGTATTGGTCCATACGGAATTCCCTTCATATGTCAAAGCAAACTGGACTGAACTCTGGAGTCGGGGGGAGCGTCCGTGAAAATTCTCACCGCCTCGGGGGAGATTCAAACTCATTATCTCCCGGCTTTCAGCCCTGTGCACTACCAACAAACAACGTAAGCCGGTTCACAGCCACAGTTTCTTGATATTCCACTGAGAAGACGAAACGATCATGTTACTTCTCAATGAATTGACAAATGAACAACTCAGCAACACACAAAGCCATGTGCAGCCAGACGGATCATGCTTATGACGTGCCAAACTGATCTGGCGGATAGACTGGACAAGCCACGCTTTGAAGATATACGCAGGCGGTATTATATGACGTGACACGGTATATTGTGACGCCCCGTGATTAAGTCTATCATCAAGGAAAACCATTAAGCGAGTACAGTACATAAAGTGCCGTAAAGGTTATTAGGAGGTTCAGCAAGGCACAAGGGACTACTTACTGTCACAAGCATCATATCAATGATAAAGCTATAGCCAGCTCAAGTCAATCTGCTCTGGTCAAGCGGAGAAATTCCCTGTCATTTTGATGAAAGAGGTCGACCCGGGCCCCGCACACAAACGCGAAACTGATCAACAGTTACCTGGAGCGCATGGGCACGCGAGGTAACTCGCTTATGAATCTAATTTAACTAATAACTCTCAACACCGGTGAAGCGTGGAGGACTTTAAGACTTTTGCAATTGTATAGATAATATAAGCACTCCATCTCGCCCTCTCTCTTTCTCTCCCTCTCTCTCTCTCTCTCACACACACACACACACACATTTCACTGTCTCTCCCTTTTTTGCCCTTTATATATATATATATATATATATATATATATATGGTTATATGTCACACACACATTCACACGGTCTGTCTCTCCCTTTTTTGCTCTTATATATATATATATATATATATATATATATATATATGTATATATATATATATATATGGTTATATGTCACACACACATTCACACGGTCTGTCTCTCCCTTTTTTGCTCTTTATATATATATATGGTTATATGTCACACACACATTCACACGGTCTGTCTCTCCCTTTTTTGCTCTTTATATATATATATATATGGTTATATGTCACACACACATTCACACGGTCTGTCTCTCCCTTTTTTGCTCTTTATATATATATATATGGTTATATGTCACACACACATTCACACAGTCTGTCTCTCCCTTTTTTGCTCTTTATATATATATATATATATATATATATATATATATATATATATATATATATATATATGTCCCACACACATTCACACGGTCTGTCTCTCCCTTTTCTGCTCTTTATATATAAATATATATATATATATATATATATATATATATATATGGTTATATGTCACACACACATTCACACGGTCTGTCTCTCCCTTTTTTGCTCTTTATATAAATATATATATATATAATTATATATATATATATATATATATAAAGTTATATACATATGTTTAGAGAGTGTTGGAGAGAGAGAGAGAGAGAAAATTTACCAATGTTATGATCTGTTTCATGCTTTGAATTTATTTAAAACTTAGAAATTAGCCAGCAAAAAAAGTTTGAGCAATTTAGGAGTGGATAAAGTAAACAATATTTACAATTTTGTTATTTAGCGTTATAAGTGAAAGCTTGCGACGAATCGATTCCAGATAATGCACAGGAGAATGTTCAGATCTACACCATCTAGAACTGATAAAAATTCAGTGAATGGATGTTATACCCCAACGTCTTGGAAAATGTATTTCCGTCGCAAGACTGTGCCATATAGCATTTGATTATAATCTGTTTATTTTATTTCAGGCATGTTTCACGATAATGGCCAATTCAACTAATAGGCTGACACTAGATAGGGTCCTGGATCCAATATACTTTTGGGATATATAGATATATAATGGCTGACTCGCCATCGGGTGATGGCAAAACCATATCTCCAGCACTGCATACAGCAGAGAGAGAGAGAGAGGGGGGGGGGGGGGAGCAACCGTCCGAATTTATAATGTGTATATATATATATATATATATATATATATATATATATATATATATGTATATAATTATATACAATTTACATAAAGAGGGCATCATAGTATTCCAGTATATTCTATAACAACATCAATTCTTGGAATACCAGATCAACGCTTTTCAATAAGCCAGTTAGGCTAGTGACTAGGTTATTCAGTCTGTGAATGTAATGTCTTATTTCTCTTAATTTGACAGGCATAAAGTGTTCGACAATGTTATCCGACAAATTGAGGTAATTAACACCCAAGCGTAGATGAACGAGTTATTGAGGGGTCGATTACGTTGCTAAATAACCGAGACTTAAATCGTGACAATGGCTAAAATATCACTACATATAAGGCACCGTCTAATATTATTGGAAAGAACACGCTCAGTTGATAAAGTTTCGGAATGAAAGGAAATAAACTGCTTTGATCTTAAACCTGGTGTCTCAGGGTGAGTTTTTGGCATGACAAAGGCTTAACTTGGAGATGAACGCCGTCACTGCCGGCCGGTAACAGCTTATGTTGGTATAAATAGAACGGGTTGTCATTGCAGCGAATTTCCTCTATTAAAAGCCGCAGGAAAGAAGCGACATTTGGCCTACACCACTGACAAAATTCCTCGTCGCCAGTACTTTTGATCTGTCTGCCATTTGAGTCTTTCACGACCGGCTTATGAATCATACATTAGAAGCAATCAAACTTCGCCCGTCGACCCGCACGTTATTGTTTTCCGTTTCTGTCAGTGGAACCAAACAATTACAGACAGCATTTCACAGACGTCATTAAATAACACACGGAGAATAATAAAGCCTTTCTGAGGAAAAACAGAAAGCCCTGACAATATTTATTGGATTTTCCAAACGAAATAAATAAACTAAGTGCAGAGGATTTTGCCATTAAAAGTCTATTTATTATTGGACTGTCAGTTTCATATTGGGGAATATCAACCCATATATCCTTTTTGTTCTTGTGACTAATCATCCTATAATGTGAGGATTTGGACGTGGTAAAAAAAGTATTCCTCAGGGTACTTTCATGTCGGAACCAATTGCTCGATCGAACCCTGACAAGTATTCTCCCAGTTTCTCGAAACACGTCATGGGGGCTGCCATTTGGGTTAACATTCAAACCTTGCGGACGCATTTTAGAATAATGGGTATACCGCTAGAAAATGAGGACTATATTTATACGCCTGCATAGGTTTATCCCCAATTAGTGATTCGTCAAGAAAAAAATTAATAAGCGGAATCAAAGATATTTGATTTACAACGTATAATTTTTAATCAATTCACTTTTGCCTTTAGACATTAAGTTGTTATCCGTTTTCTGTATTATCGGTCATTTGTAACGTACGTTATAAACCATATCAGTAATGGCAAAACCATCAGGAATGGCCAAGCAAATTCAACATGCAATCTATGCAATTGCTAAAAACCACCTCACACCCTGTGACGTCTCTGAGGAAAGTACCCTAATTTCGGTCACAGAGTGCATGGAAAAAAGCGCAATGCTACCATTATTCTATTGGCTGGATCGTCTATCTCTTAACAGAAATACCGCAGTCCGGTTTGTAGGTAATATTTATCTGACTTCTACAACGGTATGTGCCAACGTTTTCTGATAAATTTAATATTCAACAATAAAAGCTCCCTGTGGAGTCGACAAATCCATAAATTAAAAATGTGAAATTATTATATAGTTTCTTCGAGCTGCACAAAAAATTTTGGAGTTTCATCAAATCACACTTTGCAGAATCGGACCCACAAGAGTACAGCTTGTCTCGTAAGGGTCTGTCGGCATAGATTTCCGAGCCCAACAGTGCTTCGGGGCTTGTATATACACCAGTGGTGTAGTTATAAAATTAGTGAAGATGGTAAGATGTATTCCATTAAAATATATTTGATAATTGTTTCGAGGCAAATTACATGAACACGGATGTTCTTTTTGTATATGTCAAATTTTGTATACATCTTTACATGCAAATTGAAAGTGTATCCGTGAACGGTTACAAATTTTTACTTTGAAATTTCATAATTGAAACAAGTAGTCCCGGCCGTCCCACAATTCCAAACTGGATAAGGTCCGAGTAAAAACAACCTCTGGCGGAAAACTGTGATCAGATGTCCATAGAAATAAACTTTCTACATATATGTACTATATCGCTTTACGATATGTCAGTTTATATATTGTTAGTGAACCTAATAATAAGAGATCACGATATCGTGTTTGTTACGGAAACAAAAAAAAACAAAAAAAAAATTCCGCAACACTAGCCAGCGTGAAATGTCTTGGGGAATAAAGAAGTCATTTTTTTTTTGTTAACAAATAATTATAATTTATTCTTAGAACAATCCTAAAATTACAATATACTAAATCAATATAATTACACAGTATTTAAGGCATAACATTAATAAAAATGTACATCACAAGAGTCCGGATCCTAGGCTTTGATCCATGGATACCACAACTGTCACAGTCCAAC
Organism: Sipunculus nudus; assembly: GCA_026874595.1. Classification (NCBI taxonomy): domain Eukaryota; kingdom Metazoa; phylum Annelida; class Sipuncula; order Golfingiida; family Sipunculidae; genus Sipunculus; species Sipunculus nudus. Next base: position 28,507,968 of record CM049311.1, on the reverse strand, counting down.
AAGAGTCTTTTAGCACAAATAATCCAAGTGAACAGTTCAAGTTATTCTTCCCGGTGAATAGTCCAATTAAATCTGGAAGACAATCTGTTGTAATTCAGACGTGAAATGAAGTCAGGTAAAATCCCAAAGGCAAACCGAAAACAATCGAAATAAAATCTGTATAAAGTCTGTATGAAGTCCATAGAATATCTGTAACTATGCAATTATCAGAGTAGGTCTCCAGACTGACGAGAAAGTCGGACCCTTCAGTGCCCGCTGGTATTTTCCTTTCCGCCGGCTCCGAACACAGCCCCTATTTATAGCTTTTTCCCACGAAGTCGAGAAGCTTCTAGTCCGGAACACTCCAAAGAACAAACTCGAACCTTTTAGACTACAACGAACACGCTGTCTTTACACTCTGCGGGTAAGCCAGAGTTCAACAAGTGCGGTTTCCTTAGCAACGCACAGGGCTTGCGCCTAACACGAATCAGAACGCCAGGCACATGTCAAGCCATGCGAATGCCTGCGCATAATAAACAGATACATGTAAATATATATATATATATATATATATATGGAAATCTTCTGTGATGCGGACTGTCCCTCCGTCAGTTGTGAAATATTATTTATCATTGTCATGTGCAAGAACATTCTAAAAACAGTAACCTTTGAATTTTAACTGACTCAAAAATTTCTATTCAACCTTTTCTGTGGACCTCATTCGACGAATTAACAGGTTTATTGTGATTTGATCACAAATCTTTGTCTTTTATTTATTACCAAGTCGTCCAGCTGTCCCAAATTAAATTGACATTTGAGGAAAATTATGAAATGCCAGGAGATCGGAGGTAATCGAAATATGAGATTCTGACTTTTTATGAAAAGTAAAATAAAATTATTTGCTACTGTTATTAATCAAAAGATGATACAACCTTTGTCTCGACTAGGTGATAATAATGGAATTTTAAAGGAGGATGAGACATTTACTGGACGGCAAACTCGCGTGACCATGGGTGTGTAATTGACCTTAAAATGTGAACAAACGGAAATGAAACCGGGCTGAACGAAACGTCAAGAAGACAATTTATTTAAGGGTCTGGGCACACCCGCTCGCCTCTTGAGGAGTGACTGGTGTCTGATTGCCAGGGGGCAAAAACACACAATTTGTGAATATTTGCTTTGTTCGGCCCAGACAAGCTACGTACAAAGGTGAGTCTTCTTTTTTTGTCTCGAAAACCTCCTTGAGAGATCCAATTTCAAAATTGTACAGGAGCCACCCTGAAGAAAAAATATTTTTTTTAAATATTTCTCTTTAACTTCTAAAGAATATTTCCTTGTACGTTGTCTATTGTTTTTTAATTCATTTATATTATAAATTAGTTTTTTTTTTATTTTTTTCTTTATCTTCATGTCTTTCTTTTTCTTATTTGGCTAATAAATATTTCTCTGGCACTTATTTTCATATTTGTTTACTTTTTCTAATTATAAATTAAAAAAAACATACGTTCATGGGACTACAGGAAAATAACAGAACTGATTTTCTGAACAGGTTAACCCACATCATGGCAAAACGAAACTTTATCGAAATTGTCGCGAAAGGTATGACCGAGCGGCTAGAGCTCAAAATCGGTAAATTACTTCTGATTATCAAAATAAAGTAAAATGATGGGGGGGGGGGGGGGGCAAAATTAACGCCCGGTGAGAAACCAGCCTCTTCCGAGATTTTGTTCTTAAATAATACCTCATTCAAAAAGAACATTTTTTCATGTGCTGCGCAAAAATATGTCGTAGGGGCGATTTTATGTGCTTTATCCGGACACAGCTAAGTGATTAGATAGAAATTTACCAATTTGAAACTAAACAAACACAAAACTGTACGTCTGGCCTAAAACAAGAGTGACCATACTATAATTGTTTAATCTAATTAAAAAATTACTGTTGAAATTTCGATTTAATTTTTAAATATAGCATTCAAGAGTGCTTTAAAATACGGCATCCATTTTGCAAGTATCAAAGTGTATCCAGGTTAGCCTAGAGGATTTGCTCCTGTCCATGGCGCTGACATCAAAATTGGAGAGCGCTTTGGCCCTTGAATCGATCACTCGTCATCTGCCCATGGTTTCGCTTTTTGTTCAGAATCTTGTGAAAATATGTTTGTTGAGGGGCTCATTAACTACGTTTTTACTTGAAAAGAAAAACCGAGAACTGCCAGGTCATCTGAGTGCCTACCAATCAAGACTACATATTAAAGGAGATTTTAATAATATCAGGAAGTAGGTCATAAGCTTAGTTCATTTTTACTGATTTGCAGACTCCCTGCTTATTATCTAAGAAGACGTGTTTGCTATATTTTACGTGAAATTACGCTGGATTTATTTAATTACATCAGTCTTATCGGAGTCTCTTTTATTTCAGTCCTTATCACAGTGACAGGGTTTTTTGGTACTAGCATATTGACCCCGTTTCTTGAAATGAGTAAAATGATTTATGCTGGCAGGAAATTTCATTTTTTTGCCTATCCCAATTTCATTCTTTTACCTATCCCGATTTCATTATTTTGCCTATCCCTATTTCATTCTTTTTTCTTATCTCGATTTCATTCTTTTGCCTATCCCAATTTCATTCTTTTGCCTATCCCAATTTCATTCTTTTTTCCTATGTCGATTTCATTCTTTTGCCTATCCCAATTTCATCCTTTTCCCTATCCCTTCTCCAGGAGAACGAAGTCATTTACAAGTGCCGTATCGATATTGTTGAAATAAGGTGCATTGCCAGCGGCATGCATGGGTCTTGTATCGGGGAGGATGAGGCAGGGTGATTTGTCCCGCTAAGATTGTTATGAGTTTTAAGGGAGCAATCAATTTTACATAGCATCCAGGAGTCAATTTGGTCATCCAGTAATTTTGAAGTTTCTTTGTTCTCTATTCAATAATTGACATCCCTCACTATGAATTTTGGGATACGGTGCATACGGTACATTTGCTTGTCGTCGTCAATGACGGTCTCAGATTGTTAACAAGAGGCACAATAATTTCAAAAGTGTTTCATGTTTTACATTGGTAATTTACAATTGTCTTCTCAGTTCCTTTTTTGTTCTTTTATGTGTTATGAACAATTAAACCAATAAATGACTCGCCTGCGCTTCCTTAATGCACCCAACTAAACAAATAAATTACTATTTTCAGGTCAACGGTCTTGAAATGCCAATACTTTGTTATGAATCTCACCATTTGTAAACTGTCCCATTTTTATGTGTTTTGTTCATACATACGGCATGTGAACAGCTTTGGCAAGTGTGTACTATTATTTATGTTCCGTTAGATTTGAACTGTAATAATGACTTCGACCCCGGCATGAACGAGCTTTTTCATATTTCAAGAAATAGCTGGCAGAGCGTCCTGGTAGCCCTTATGCTTTTAAACGAGAGCCTTCGTATATATGAAGTTTGCATTATATCCTTGCAGTTTAAGCAAATCATGATTTTCGGCAAATGAGGCATGTGTTTTTATTCCATAGCATAATATATAGATAGTCCAGAAATGCTCTACCAACTTCAAGAGCTTTGATCAATCCGCTTCCAAATATGTATACATAATCTTTACCATCATTACAATGATAATGTGTTGGATTAGGATTATCCAGAATGATACCTTAAATTTTACAGAGATTCAGGTGTTATGTAAGACGAAACCGTTGTTCGGTTTCTGCCGAGGTGGGCGGGTAAGGAGATCTCTATACACATTATACATACGTTAGAAGCAACTGTCATCTCCGAACACTGCATTTTACGCCAAATCAATATCGAATTTCAGGGCAACCTTCACTGTACAAAGCCTGCCTGTATGCAGCGTCTGTGAGCGGCACATTATTAACATTTGTCACAGCTCGGTTCTGTCAGCGGCTTTGGACGTCTCAGCTTACCTCAGGACCCGCTTGTTATTGCAACTCACACTTGCTTTCACATTTACAATATTATACATTCATAGAATCATATGTATACCTTGTTTTTACTGCATTTCTTGCAGCCGTTGTGCCTGTTTAGGACGCTCAGATGTTTCTGAGTCTCCAATTCATCTGTCTGGGTTTTGCGTTCTCCAGAAGAAACAGACATGTGATTAGAATTGATGGATTCCAGACTTTAGAAAAGAAAGCCGCTTTCGGTTGACAGCATGCTGCAGGAATTCTCATCTTCTAGATTTCTCTGACAATTTGACGACAAGCTGAAAACGAATACATTCATTTCTACTGAACACCTATGAATAGGGTGTCGTTTCGAAATAAAAATCTTTGCTGAAACCCAACAGTATTATTTTTCCTCTTCTTCTTCGTCCCATTCTTATTTAAAGAGTTGGTGGCACATAATACAGATAAAGATATAATTAGGATGAGAAAGATGCATAATAATTTAGCCCCCTGTATTCCAGGTTTATGTGCATGTTCGACGCTAGAATATCTATAAGTCATAACTTGTCATAACCATTAGAGCGGATTTCTTCAAGTCTTCATTTTGCTTTTATCAAGTTCCAATTTTGACCTCCGCCTGGAGAGTATGCCTTCATTCCCGGTCGTTGATATGTTTGTGTGTTTGTGTTTGTTTACAACATAACCATTATTGACGCAATCAGACGGAATCAATGGAATTTTCATTGAGCCTTTAGAATTGGCCAATGAAGAAAAGATTAACTTTGTTGTGAGTCCAGCTTATGATCCGGATTCTACTTTGCTCTACTTTACTCTGTGACACTAGTCTTGCAGCTTCGAGAGGTTTCAGACCTGAATGCTCAACCCATCGACTAGTAGAGAAGTTTTAAGCTGTATCTTTCTCGTTTATTTGACAGAACAATTTTTATTGAAATTATACTAATCAAATTTCTTGAAGGAAATTTCTGGAGCTAGAAAAATGTTCTGCCGAAAGAAAAATATTTTTTTATGCGGGGTGGCGGATTGAGGGGTCTATTGTGCGCCCGCGGTGCCTAGAAACAAGGTTCTTTTGACGTAATAAGGTTGTGTAACGGACTGCCGCGTCATTCTTGGTTTAACGTTTATCCGTGTATGCGTTGTTGTGAATATTTCGTATAATTGCTTTCACATCAATTTTAAAATAAGAATATAAAATATTCAAGAACACAATTAACAAACCTCATCAAGCGAATAATCCGGCAGCTGTGCATGAAATAAACAGCTGACGTCGTGCTAAAATTATCATTCTGAATCGTTCATTATGTTGCATGAATGATTTGGTGTTCGGATCTGTATAAAAGAGATCAAAGTAGATATCAAAGAAGAAGAGTTCAAGGCCAGCTATTTTAAAGGTTGACATTATCAACAAGGCTTATATTCAGCAGAAAAAAATCGCTTCCTTCTTGATTGCATTTTTTCTCATACGCGAAATATAATATACGGCCATGCGATCTTCTTTAAATAACACACACTCTAAATGTATTTTTCAACACAATGAACTGACACGAAAAACCGGCTTCGGTGGCTCAGGGGTAGATAAAATTGCGATATCGTAAGTTTAAGTCTCAACCTTCACTGACAAAAGAGTGCGCCTTTAGGTGGTATGACCCAGCAATGGGGATTTCACACCAAGACCCCGCAGGTGCAGTTATCACCGGGCCTGGTTAACACCAGGATATAAACTGAGAGGAAGCGTGTGATACTGTTTTGTCCAGAAGGCCAAAACCGGAGTGAAATTCTGCAGGTCTACATAGACTTAGTTATATAGACGTAGTCTTATAGGTGGTTACCTGCAGCAACAGCAAATTAAACTGAGAAAAAACTTTAGCACGGAAAGCAAGTGAGACACTGAGTCTTGAGTGTCTTTTAGAGTCGGAGTGGTTTCACCAGGAAACTTTAATATTTAGCCAAAATGAACGGAAAACCGATGATGATGCACTATATGGCAAATTACCTAGCGCCTTTTAATATGAGACAACAATATACAGAAGCGGGGAAACGGTGATGCATTATGCAACGAAGTTTGAATCCGGAAATTGTGTCTGCATCTATATACACCAGAAAGATCAAATAGATATACAGCCACGCGTTCGGGGCCAACTCGTGAAAATCCAGACAAAAATGATTTAAAGAAGAGGAGGGGATATTTTTGGCTGGATCTGCAGCAAGAGCCGCATTTTATCTTGACCGTTGGCCCATCCCTCCGCGAAAGTTCATTGAAAATCATTTAGGATTGACAAGGTTGAAGACTTTACCTCCTTGAATATTCCAACCACCCTCTGCAAACCTCAGTAGCGATCATTATTGCCAAATGTGTTCGGTTAGCCCGGAAAGCATATCAGATTTCATCGACCATGGCTTACTAAAGCCACCTTTTAAAGCTTCTTCTTTATGACAAATCCGCGTTGTGGATTCGTTTGTCACCATGCATTCACCAAGTTACGTGACTATCGTTAAACTCATAACTGATTTAAAAAATCATAGTCCTTTCCAGTCGTTTGCGTCGCACACTTAGATCAATACTGTATAATGCCATGATGAGTCGGCGTCATGAGGCGGAAGAAGAACTATTGAATGACGGGAAGTGTCCATCTTTCAGTGTTGTTTTTTACCCTTTGATATATTCTTACGGGCATCAAGAGTTCCGCAAAATGTTTGTTCTGTCAATTCAGATTAAAGGCTTATATCTCTCTCCGACATAATTCCCCTAATGTAACGTCGTTACAAACCCACAGTATAGTTGTTTGAAGGAAAAGATCCTGTTTTCTGCTGGACTAGTTTTGCGATGACGTGTTTTCGTTTCTGCTTTAGTTGTCATGCCGTTGTTGGCTAGAGAAAAGGCAAAAAAAAAATCCAAAGGAACACCGAGAAAAGCCCCCCTCCCCGCGACAGCCATCCAATTTCTCCGGACTAACCCCCGCTCCCCACCAAGACAAAATCCGTCTATCAGAATATCATAATCGTCTTCGCTTATAAGATATATTATGAAATATAAAATGTTTCAGCACTATTTTATTCATAATTTACTTTCATTTTCAAACATTCAAAAACATCAGCAAACGTTTATTTCAGTTAAATGAGGAATCTGACACATGAAATATGAGATGCACTATTGAAATAATTCAAAGGAAAATATATTGAAACTATGATTGATGGAATTATCGCGAAATTTGAAAATTATGTGTTTCATCAACAGTAGGCGGAAATGTCCCCCTGTCTCCCCCTAAAACAATTAAGGCCCATGATCAATTGACACGTTACAGATTTTTTTTTCTGTTATCATATACAGCTTTGAAAGATCAGATGGCCTGAACAGTCGCGGCACGGACTCCTGAATTTGTTTTTCTAAATAGGCAACCAGTTCTGATAGAATATCGGCATGAACAAACTGTGTTATACTGTCATCTCGCGCTTTTTCTTTAAAGTGTCTTTTTTGCGGTTGTATTAATCAATAAGACATGCAAGGTGCTACTCTGACCCTAAAGCAAGTAGGTAATTATCAGGTAAAGATAATCTTTCAGATTCACCCTGTGATATTTCTGGCGCTTTGCCATGATGTGCATGCGGGGTCTACATTTTATGCTACATTGGACATGGTGACAAATTATTTGATTTATATGTGTAAATATTCTAGTATTACAGGTAAGTACTACATAATCCAAATATGTCAGCGAAAAATTATTTTATAAACATCAACAGTTGGTAAAGAACCCCGCCATATTTCCAAGAATCTCAAGTAGAAGTAAACACCAGGAACTTAATCATCAACACATCACTTAATCATCAACACATCACTTAATCATCAACATATCACTTAATCATCAACATATCACTTAATCATCAACACATCACTTAAACAACAACACATCACTTAATCCTCAACACATCACTTGATCATAAACACATCACTTAAACATCAACACATCACTTCCTCAACACATCACTTAATCATTAACACATCACTTAATCATCAACACATCACTGAATCCTCAACAAATCACTTAATCATCAACACATCACAAAGTAGCATTTTAACAAAAGATTGTGATCTTTTACTGACGTGTGTGTTGATTATTTCATACAAGCATTAAGTCCGAGTCTGAAGTCTGCATCTTCACGAAACTGCAAAAATTACAGTCGCCGCGTATCGTGTCATATAGTCACCGCGTATCGTGTCATACAGTCACCGCGTATCGTGTCATACAGTCGCCGCGTATCGTGTCATACAGTCGCCGCGTATCGTGTAATACAGTCTCGCGTATCGTGTCATACAGTCGCCGCGTATCATGTCTTAAAGTCGCCACGTATCGTGTCATACAGTCGCCGCGTATCGTGTCATACAGTCGCCGCGTATCGTGTCATACAGTCGCCGCGTATCGTGTAATACAGTCTCGCGTATCGTGTCATACAGTCGCCGCGTATCATGTCTTAAAGTCGCCACGTATCGTGTCATACAGTCGCCGCGTATCGTGTCATACAGTCGCCGCGTATCATGTAATACAGTCGCCACGCATCGTGTCATACAGTCTCCGCGTATCGTGTCATAAAGTCTGCGTATGGTGTCATAGAGTCGCCGCGTATCATGTCATACAGTCGCCACGTATCGTGTCATGCAGTCGCCGCGTATCATGTTATACAGTCTCCGCGTATCGTGTCATACAGTCGCAAAAACATATGAAAAGTTGAGATGTTGAGATGGATATGCAACTGGTACATGTTTATTAAATTTCAGCACAATTAGATTTTTTTGTTTTTGATATGTATTGGTTATAGCCCAATGTCTCATGGCTTGCATTAGATTTCATTGGGCTATAACTGATTTTTCCCACATGCTCCGCCTCCTTGGTCGAAGGTCACGCGTGTCATTTTTGGCAGCGCACCAGTTCTTTCCCATATTTGGAAAGTAGCTATGCAACTTCACTTGCATGGTCACTTTTCAGGACCCTGTGATGCAAGCAGATTTGAACGTACAGCTATAACAAAGGAAAATACGCCGCATGTGGGACAATTCTCAATTACATTAACAGAGTTTTACAAGAAGGTTAAGTTGATGGTAAAATCAAATGTTATGCAGAAATTTAGCAAAAGTTTAACTTATTATTATTCACGGACATATCCAGCTCTTAATTTAATGCCAGATAGGATAAAGCTCTACGTTTATTGCACCTATCACCACTACAAGGAATTGAATACATTTGTTTGCATGTCAATAAAAGGAAATAAAAAGGAATTTTCTACCATTCAACCATCAAAATTCATGACAAAACAGACACGCTTATTCCAGAAAATGACACTTTCACTTAAGTACTATGCCAAAGTACTTGACTGCTGTGCGGTATTCAACAAGTTTTAAGCACAATTTCAAAACGTATTAAACCTGAATTCATTCACTATGAAGATTTTTAGACTCCCAAAAGTACATAGAAATAGTGCACCTGCAATGCACACTAAGACAAATATAACACGCCTTTTATATACTTTTATTCGGCGCCATCTTGGCCTTTTTCATTGAATTTGACCAAGTGAGACCGAGTGAATCCCGCATGGTCCCATATCTTAATATAATGAGTTTGGTCCAAAGAAATGTTGTGCTCCTTTCATTTTTTTGCACAAATCTTCTCTTAACAGCCGAAGTAACAGTGCGCCAGTGAATGGAGTAGATTTTTTCGACAAGGCAGAGGTGTTCAATGTGATCATTTACATTGCTTCACTTTGCGTATATAGCAGATTTGTCAGAAATGCTATTTAAAGAAGTCATATAATCAAACCAAAGTGTAAAAATATTCTCGATGATGTATGAAAAAAGAGGGAAAACGCTGGATTTTACAAATGCAATGACGCTTGTGGGGAAGTTTAAAGAATATCCATCGCAAAAATGTGAGAAGCTCTGACCCTAAATTCCTTTGTTTTGCATATTGCAATCGTTCTGCCTGCAGCAGCTGTCCCACTAAAAGTAAATGTTACCTGTTCTAAAATCCTGAGAGAGCACGTTTCACTATCAGCCGGTTCCTTATACACGGTTAAGTCTGAAATTAACATCATGAATATGGTTTTGAAGAAAAGAACGTTCACCATCTCTTATAATTAAAGGATACTTTATCATTGCGAAACAGGAAATTTTCTTCATCTCGGTCGGTAGCCAGCACCATTCACTGGTTTAAGGGACCGTCTTTGTTCTGTAGCTCAGCTGTGAACCAGTCATTGAGTTGGAAAACTATGGCGCACATTTTTTTTGAAGCTCACTGCATAACTTGATATGGATCAAACTTTGTGTTGTTCATAGGCACATTTTAATTTATTTAAGAGGTTTTTTTTGGTGGATGTAACCGCGTCCATTTTTTAATGCTGACTTATCAAATGCTTAGGGATTTACATCTGAAGAGTTCCATTTCGGTTTGGGATTACGCGCCAGGGCGGTAGCATTCGCTTCCTTTCATTTTATTTTTCATCCAGGTGTCACCCAGGCCCGCACCTGCGGGTCCTGGATGTGTTATCAGCCCACTGCTAGGTATTAACATCGAGGAACCTCCCAAAAACGCACTCGTTTGTGAGTTTTTACACGGCTGTGGGGTACAGCCTGACCATTAAGCCTGCAGAGCGCTCACCCTGGTCTGCGGTCGACCGTGAAAATCTCACCGCTCCTTGGCTGAGATTTGAACTTACAAACTCCCGGCTTTGAGTCCTGTGCTTTACACCTGATCTCAGAAGCAACACTTGTGAGAACCGGTGATAACTTTGTACTTTTCCTACACGTCAAAATTTTACATATTTTCCCTTTACTATTCAGACATTCCTTCGTTAGTACATTATTTTTTTAAATTCTGGTTTTAGAGTCCGGTATTATTTCTGATAATTTCTGTTTCCATGGGCATTTGAGCAATCAGTGCTTCGTAATATATACATATAACTGTTAAAAGCAAATTTAGACTACTCATGCATATTGAAAAATAATTTTATTTTGGTTGAATTCATAGGGATATTTCTCAGAGGATAATTCGTTAAAGGTTACTCTATATCCAGTTCATTATTTTAGACAAATGTTATAACGGGTGCTCTGTTACGTGGCTAAAAGGAGTGCATATATTATAAGTTAAGGTGAAAATGCGGATTAATGGTACGGGAAAAACTTTAGACAGCAGAAAATTCCATTACAAGAGAGTGCTTTTCAATCGATGTCATTATAATAAAATAATGCTAGAATAAAAATTTAACGTGAATTCTCAAGTACTGATAAAGGACAGATGGCTTGAATCTCTATTTCTGGTTCTGAGGATACGAATGATGGCCAAAGACCACACAAAGAAATGAGCTGTCCATACGGACCAACCGCTCACTTTTTCCGTAAACGATTTTTTTTATTATTGCATGTTTTTGCAAATGCGCGACATATCCTCGGCAATTTCGCTAATTTGTATTTTGCCTTGATTCCTTTTAAAAATGGATAAAAGTACGGAAAAGGACCTGCGTTCATCATATGATGTCTTTCATGAATCGAAGCGATATTTTGAATTTAACCTGGCAAGCTTGCACATTGCACGCATTGTGTTAAACGGTAAATTAAAACATAAACATCTTATGGTCCGTCCGCTCTATATTTTTTTGTGACAAGAGTCCGTAAGACCATGAACTTTTTTGTTTGGTTTAACTATATATCTCTTGAACTCAAGTGCCTCTCGATCATGCAAGCGTAATTAATGACACGTTATTTCCATATGAGGACGGATCATATTCAAGGTTCAATAAAACAGTCGATGTTCCTTTGAGCAATGGATCCTATGTTCCCGCAAGAAAGTACAGTTCTCCCTCCTCATTCCAGCAAACACAAAGTGTTTGTATTGACTAAACCTGCGGGATGCTGGATCATTCGTTAAATGCACCCAGACGAATATAATGAGCACCACCTTCCCAAGCGAGACTCAATAAAACTAGCCAATCAGGATCGCACACAGCTAACTGGTACATTAAAGGTGCCCATTCACCTTTCTGACCTTTATAAAAAAAGGTTATCCGTTGGAGCCTTGATAAAAATGGGTAAGAAAACGTGAATATGACCTCACACAGACTGCTTGTTTTGTTTATATCAACGTGTTTGTAAATGTGGTTGTCCACCAAAATTATCAAAACAAATTCAATAAGGGCATCTGCCAGCGAGTCAGATAAGCCAGAGCTTTGCAAATTGCTTTTTGTAACAAGTGACCCTTCTACCTCCGCATAATATGCATCCTACCACCATAGGTTACATGTTTTTCCCCGTTTGTATACATTGCTGTGTTTACAAACGTGTTGTTGATAAACAAGTTCATACATTCTTCACGAAGACGTTATAGAACTTTTCACAACCAAATGACCCTTAGACCATAAATATATACACAGAGGAAGCCAGAAATCACAAATACTTTATCAAAAGGTAGGTGAATAGGCACCTTTAAACACAGGAAGAAAATAGATACCATAATTGTAGTGGTATTGATTATAAATTAAAGGGTCGATTTTGCATGATGTCTTTTTACAGACAAAGATTGTATAGGTAGTAAAAAGACCTTTTCTGTGAGACCTTTTATGTATACACCTAGCTTACATGTTGATATTGACTCTCATTAAAAATGTAAGCCAAGCTCAATAAATACCATAATCAGTGTATCCTGATATTGCATTTTATATTTTATTAATTTCTTTTGTATAATCCGAATAAAGTTAAATCTATGTAAGTCTAGCATATAACATTGCCTAAGATGGAAAAAAATTATTGTGGATATGACGTGAATAAGTGAAGCTTTCGTGATTTCCGGTTTCAATACACTGGATACAGAGCAATGATTAATTATTGTTTAAACTTGACCAGGATGCATTGTTACCTGTTATATTTTTATTAAAGAAAAATCGGTTGATTTATAGTTCAAAATATTTGTAATGTTTTTATGCAAAACTTGCACACGCCTTGTCTTTTTACCCTTTCCATCTTTTATTGAACAATTATTAATTTTAATCTTTTTTTTTAAATAAAAACTCAAATTTAAAAAAATTGTTATCGTAGCCACTCTTTAAGTGGTTTCCGCTAATATTGCATACTTGCTCTACCATGCCGCTGTACCAGTTATTTCAAGAATTATAAACAAGACATCTAAACCAATCAAATGATTCGCGAACGATCCATGTACGCACCGAGCAAAACTCAACTGTTGCTTTATTTAGATTAGCGGTTTTTTATTTTTGTTTGTGCAAAGCCATACAACCATCGAGAATGTGACCAACCATATTAAGGCCTGCAAGCCAATCCAGTTTACTGTTGTTTCATTGGAATTGATAGGCTAACCGAATAAATGCGGGCTGATAAAGGTGCGTCGCGTGGGACCTTACTTTATGGAAGACGCGCCCAAACATCACCATTACGGACTGTATATTATAAGCCCCATGACAGCAATAAATGAATCTCAGAATCTCACTCAGATTGACGGCAGACAATCGTTGTTTACTCTTTGTCAAGAAGTGGAAGACATGTTGTAATTTACCGCACGATGGGGACAGAACAATACCAGCTTGACAGACATAAATAGTATAGCTCCACAACAGGCTTATAGTGAAGTTGCCATTTTGTGCGCACCACCGGCGAAAGCTGTTGAACGGGAGAGGATTCATGTTCTAAGTAATAACAGATCTCGTTATAGTTACTTTTAAACTGGACTTTTTTCGTATTGATGATATCAAATTTCAAATTATCTGGCTAAAGTGAACAATAATTTCTACTCGTTTTGGTACGTATTATCTTATATAATTAAACAATAAATAATAAATATGTTCTTTGTAGGTACAGCGAATATTGTATATATAGTCATGTTGTGTTGTATATTGAAAATGGAACCCTGTCTAAACAGTGAAAATTTATAATCACGAAATTTTGAACTCGCGAATTTGAAGCCAACTACAAGATAAGGAGATTTTTTTTATATTTATCAATTGACAAAGGAAGCATGGATGAATTTCTACTAAAAGAGATGTCCCTGATACATTCATTTAAACTGGATTTGTTATCTGACTGAGAGTGGTGCACTTGCCGGTAGAAAGACACGGACGTTAACAATGGGATGGCAGTGGAAGTTGTATCAAGAATAACGGTGAATATTTCAATGGGAAACAAATCATGTTCTCTTCATTTAACAATGCCACGCCTGATCTAAGTATCATAAACACCATATAAGAATCGATATCTTTATTTATCCTCCTCCCGTAAGAGAGGCATATATTGGGTGAGAGGACTTGGTTAGGTATCCCAAGTGTTAAACCCTTGGTTTCAGTTTTTTTCTCTTTTTGTGTTCTTTCTTCTTTCATTCGATTTTTATTTGTAATATCACCTTGGAAACACGTGCATTAGTTTTTGTTTATTTTGACAATACATAACAGATATTATACCAAGGATTTGACTTGACCTCGGTTATAATTAATTGGATTGGACGTTTTCGATGAACGCTTTACATTTGTTCCGTTAACTTAATTCAGTGTAAAAGCACGCTGTGCGCATGCGTAAGGGCAGAGATTTATTCTTGGCACTGACTAGATGAATCCTCTGTGTGGAGAATGGCACGGCATGTGTTTTGTTATGTACAATCTTACGAAACCTATCACTGATCAAATCTGCTGCGATCCGGAGGCCATTATGTTGTCGACTTGTCAAATTGTCATTGAGATTCCCGTCTGTGTATAAATCGAATTAGAAAATACGAGATCAGAATGTCGGGCTATTCTTAAAGTTACAATTGCCTTGAGTCAGGTTATAGAGGTGTTTGTGATCACATGTGACCCCGCCCCCACCTCAATTGTTCTATTGTCCTCTAAGTGTTGCTTCTCACTTCCCGAGTGCAGGATCTTTCTGAACTCCTCTGACGGCTTCGTTTCTGTCAAGAAAGTTCAAGGACAATAACGGTTTAGACTTGTGCCAAACATTTCGAAGAATATACAGATCAAATATACAACAAGAAATATGCGTTCTCACTAATGGAGGCCGCCGCCGTGTTGGCGGGCTTTACTGTGGGGTACTCCTTAACCCTTTGATTTCATTCCCCTTTTGGCTCATATTCCTAGGTTCATTAGTGTATATGGAAACCAACAAATATTTGCATTCACTTATTTGGTCCATATTTCTATGTTAAACCGTGCAGTTCGACTGCACATTTGTGAATATTGCTGGAAGTCTTCCTGGATCCAGATCAGGACGTACACTAAAATCTAATCGATTTGTCTAAAACATTTACTGCGACCATCGATGGGAGTTGCAAGAATAAGCTCATTTAAAACTATAGGACACATAAACAAACTTTCGAGTTTAACAAAAGCATGCGTAATTCCGATAATTTGGAAACGCAGCCTGTGATATCCGGGTTTTCATGTGTACGGAAATAGCATCCGACTCGAGCAGATTCAGGGGTCTCGGAGAAATAAACCTCTGTTGGTTCGATCAAGGAGTGTTAATCGATATGACATGAACGTTCCCCTTTGGACAGCGTCCGGGCGAGAATCTGCGGAGTTTACCGACACGCGTTCTGTGACTCTTGTTATAACATGGTGGATGTCAAAAGAGGTGTTTTTTTTTTTTTTGCAAAGTGGAGAGACCTGTGGAGTGAAATGAACAAAAATCAAGAACCAAATTAATGTGGACCATACTTGGTTTGGCCTACATTTGACGAATCCTTTTAATGGCGATTTCTTTTCGAGTGAAATGTGAGGTATTTGACAGCGACAGGAATTTGGCATGGGCGGATTCATTTCTTAACTAGGGTAAGTGTTTTATCATGGTAAAGCACGACATCAATAATATTTTAAATTAAAACATCTAGGACACACAAAAATAAAATTGTTTTATGAAAACTGAGAACAAAACATATGATGTGAGCGTGCGATTTTTTTCTTTTTTTTAAATCTATAAAGACAATGCTTTGAACTTTGTAAGATTGCCATGTAAAATAGGATTATTTGCTTCAATTCTCGAATGGTGCGTAAAATATACAGAAAAACTTTTTTTTCTGTGCATTTCCCTTACGTTTAGGAATTCTATCACGGAACCAAACCGAGAGCACAAATTAACCACATTCCTGAAGAAGGTGGCATCATTTGCAAAATGAAAATTGATCCGCGAAGAAAGTGAGCAATGAATCCGTAAAACAACTTTTTTGTGTGTGTGGCCTTTTGCCCAGACAATTATTTGTAGTGATCATGGACCGTAAATCATGACTGAGATTGACATGCCCTCTTCACTAATTTAAGAAAATAATCTAGTTGTCATGTTTTCATGACAAACCACGGATTTGCAGGTTATTTGACAATATAATGGCACATTTCCCTTATAGTAGGTGTCATTAGGTCATCATGCGAGCAAGGCTTAGATTACTGAGACACGAATAATTTTAAATGAAATTTAATGTGGCATGATAATTTCATGTGCATTAAAATAATATATTAGGTGCTTGTACTGCCAACGCATGTTTAATTAACAAGAAAATTGCCTACTTTAAAATCTACCTGCCAAAATATTGGCTTGAAACCGTTTGCTTACTCCTGTAAACAAGGGTTAAAAACAATGGACCGGGCGCAATCACAGGTGTCAACAAAAATACAGCGTGTGGGGCCGTGTGCATCGCGGAGCCATATTACGTCTCAAACAGAAGATGCCCTGACTTACTTGGCCCAAAAAATGTAATACATGTTTTCGCTGGCTGAAACAACGCGTATTGCGGCTCACTTTGTAAAATTTCGTGGTTCATTCAAATATTATTGATCAGTCTCTCCATGTCTCCATTACTGCACATTGTATGTGCCTTCGGAACATCGTCTTTGACTTAGGCACGTGCTGGAACACGGGGTGTCCTTCGTGACGTGTCCTTCGTGACGTCATTCCATCGCAAATTCCGCTGTGCGATTAAGAAAATCTTGTCCCGGTTTGTACTCTTAATTTTGATATATCCTATTGGCAAATTGATCAGTCTCTCCATGTCTCCATTACTGCACATTGTATGTGCCTTCGGAACATCGTCTTTGACTTAGGCACGTGCTGGAACACGGGGTGTCCTTCGTGACGTGTCCTTCGTGACGTCATTCCATCGCAAATTCCGCTGTGCGATTAAGAAAATCTCGTCCCGGTTTGTACTCTTAATTTTGATATATCCTAAAACAAGAACTTGTCGGCTGTGAGGTAAGCGCCATTTTGTTCCTCTGACGTAAGCGAGTTTTTCAAGATTTCAGAATGCCATGGGGAAACCATACTGTTAGGCTTGATGACGGTGATAATCCTTTTATAATTTCATAATACTTTCATAATTCAACACGAACGCTGTCACTTAAAATAAACCAAACCAGTCGTTAGATAAGTTTATGTCCTTTCTCAAAACACCTACCATGTGCGAGTTAAATTCAGCTGAAATTTAACTTATTGGTCAAACCCTCTGCTGGTTTGTTGATTTACTGACCACATGAATACAATCATGTCTCTCTCGGGTTAATGGGCGATAGCCAACTTCAGTGCTGCCACTCTATACCTTTTAAAAGTAACATACCTTTTTCAGGCAAGACCTATTTTTTATACTTTTTTCATAATTTTTCAGGGGTTAATTCTTTTTTATACTTTTTTTCTAAAATTCCGCCTTCGGTGGTGTTTATAAGCTGTTCGCCTGAACCAACTGGGTATAATAGACATGCTCTGTCAATATTTCGTCAGTTGCATTTTGTTGGGAATGATTTGTTTCTGCGATCTTCCCAGTGTTTTACAAAATCATTGGATATGTAGAATACTGGAATATATATGTATATACTTTTAAACTTTAAACTTGTTTAGAAGTATCGCATGCTGTAAAAGAAATTGTAAAAAAATTGCTATTTAGCATCAATTCTTACTTTTTTATGCTTTTTTGTGCTTTATTTTATGCAACTTATACCCAGCACGGGAAATGACTTGTTACCTCAGGGATTCTTTTGTGTTCATCACCGATAGACTATTGTTAAGATAACCGGCTTTTTACCAAGATATCGATGCAAGCCGTAGGATGGATGGCAGTGCGTTTTCCCGTATGACTTGGGTCATAGCAGATGTAGGCCCACCAGTTTCGTATAAATGCCTACTGAGCCGCGTTTCTGTCTGCGGTTCTCTCTGTTTAACTTTTCTTTTCCTCAACAAAAGACGTTATATGCTAACAGGGAAGATATATCTGTTAGTTTGGTATCAATCTAACAGAAACTGCTTTTCGAGGGTTCACTTATATTTGATTAGAAAACAGACTCTGATATATAAGACAGCAGGTGACAGTCAGCTAAATATATGGTCTCAAGGTGTCGGTCTTGGTATCTGATCCCATGGCCTCGGTCTGGTCTTGACTACCTCACTGTTTGTCGGTCACAGTAGACTGTTATACTTCTGTTCAGTGGAATATGATCTTAATGTTTTGTTGGTGCCATGAAGATTAGACTTTCGATATATAGTATTATTTGAATTTTGTATTACTGCATGAAAACATTTGATTTTCAAATGCAAATACAGTTTCAGTTCTGAAAGGTTATCCTGTAACAAACTAAAACTATTATCGTTGATTATCATGTAATACTTTCGTAATGATATATGGTCAGTAGTGTCATATGGTTATAAACACTAATGTATTAATACACAAATAATACACAAAAGGAGGTAGAGTTCATATTCCATTAAATTTATGGCAACCTTCGTCCTCATTCAGCAGACAGTGATACCAACATGCCATGGACCAATCCTTTCAAAATTCGAACGCATCAAGCACCCTTAGTGATTAATTTTACAATGAGTAAAGGACCGTTGAGTCTTATTTAGGGACAGCCAAACAATACATGAATTAATGATTAGTTATTTGTTTAAGAAATTTGCGTGTATAGATATATACTTATATATTGGCCAATTGTGCAGTTTAATTTAGTATGGCCTTTTGTGAAAAGATATATACTTATTTACTGGAAAATTGTGTAACTTTTTTTAACCTCTAGCAAATTATTCCTATACAAAAATCAGATTGTTGGTATATACATGAAATCGGGAAATAGTTCGTAAGAGATTTTCCAATATCAAGCTAGAATGAATCATCTGGCATTTGGAATGTTACTTGTATTAACAATGTAACGACTAAATGGCTTATCCTGTTCGGTTTCAATAATCTGCTGAGAAGATATGCTTTAATAATAACATTATTGTTATTTATCTAACAATCTTTGTTAATTTATACAGGATCCTGCGTTTTTGTTCTAAATGAAAAGACACTCAGGTTCTTCGTCGCCTTAAAATCCAGTTTCACAATACAAATCGAGGTATAACAGATCTCAATGCACTTGTAATGGAATACAGGAGAGGTATCAGAGAGCTTAACAAGTGCAGAAACGTGTCAGGTCTCGCGAGAGATGGAGACTTTTCTATTCAACTAATCAGCAGACCACAGTCCCGAAGATCGTGAATGAAAACCAGAGAAGAGCTTGTTAAACAGAATCAGTTTATCAAGAAAAAAGCTTGCAATTTTTCCTTATTATTGATATGTACTGTAGCCCACAAACGACCGGAACAACCCTCCTTTGTTCAAAGTAAGCCCATTAAACTGAAGCCAGCGGCGGCTATAGTTTCTTTAGTACTGCGTCCGACGTGATTTCTCGTCGGACTGCGTAAGGGCAGGAAGACGGAGCACTCGATTACACAACGAACAAAGAACGGCTGTTTGAAGCTGAAAACACTTGCCAACGTCAATGTCTTTGCGGGTCCTCATATATAGAAGCGTTTATCTTAAGGCTTCTCGTTTTTACAGACGTTTTATTATCTACCACGCTTCTGGCAGCTACAGGACTGCAGTGCGGCATACACCAGGCCGTCCCCAGACTTGAAGACGCCATTTATTTTCCAGCCCCGTCCTTGGGCGGTAACTTAAAAGCTACGAACATCTGTATCCCCTTCTATTTGTAGATCTAGTTACCGTCGATGCTAATCAAGCTCCAACTGAATCTACTTCTATTTATGCAAGAATTATTTTAGGTTGAATATCGACGTTTGTCACTCACATCTCCAAACTGAGAGCCAAGTCTCTGTGAGCAATAATTGAAAATGATTAAATCCGTAAAAATGTTTTATACAAATTATGTACATTCTTGCCTCCTTTTGATATATGCGTTCAAGTTGTTCTGGTCGAAGACATTTCTTTTAATTTCTTTTCCGAATGTTAGCAATGCTTTTGTAAAATACCTCTACAAAAACAATGTAGCGGGTTACACTGCCAGAACGAGGATCGATGCAACCATTTCAAGGCTAAAAACAAATTCTCATTTCTACAAATGGCTTCATAAATAGACGACGGATGTGATAGAAACTGAAATCAAGACGGTGCTTCCGTAATGACTCATGTCACCTTATTTCCCTGCAAATAAGCGAGTCCTTCATCTTTGACAAAATAGTGATACAGAACCGGCGTGTGTTATCTGGAGGTAGAGTACATAACTTAAAACCGGGAGATTATGAGTTCGAATCCCTGCCGGGGAGGTGAGATTTTCCGGGGCCGGTCCCTATCCAGGGTGAGCGATCTGCAAGCTGAATAGGAATTCCTTTTCACTTGCTCGTGTTCCATACGGAAACTAATGAGCCTTTCGGTGATTCCTCGGTGGTATGACCAAGCAAATTTGGGAGATTACATCCCTAGGGCCCACAGGCGCAGTTGTCAACAGGCTTTGTCAAAAACATAATATAAAATGAGAGGAAGCGTCTGAAATGCCATGTCATGTAGTCCGAAACCTGAATGGAATTCTGCAGATGTACATAATTTTTAAGCTAGCATCAAAATTTATTGGAGGTTGTTACCTCCAGCAAAAAAAATATCGGAAAAGGTTGCTTCAAAATTTAAAAATGTTGACGTAGAATAAATCAAGCACATTGCTGGTGGTGGACTCATTTAGGATTATTTCCAAAAGACGTCCAAAGGAACAGGTTAAATTAAAACAAAGAATTAGCTTTGGCACACTTTATTTTATCCACACGTTTACTTACAAGATAAAGTTGAAAACAGATTGTTTTAGCCAAAGACGCAAAGTAATAAGCAAAAATACAGCAGGAAAGGTGGAATCGTTTTTGGAATATCTCCTAAAGATCCTCCAGGATATAAGTACGAAAAGCACGGAAACCTCTCAGGGGCGGATACAGGATAACAGAATAAGGGGCGCAGAGGGGGAGGGTAACTGAATGTGATTTCCTCTTACAAAGTGTAGAAATATATTGAAAAATTTGGCTGAAATAGTGCAATTTTGGGTGTTTAAAATGCATCATGATGATGCAAAATCCGACTCTGTTTTTTTTTACATTAAGCGCGTATCATTCTGTTTCTCAGATTTCTGGTCGGAAAAAAAATGCACTATATGTAACACCTACCTCTGGCCTGGACCTAGTCCTTTGGAAGGAATACCATGGCAGAGACCTGGGAACAAGTGAGATGGAAATTGATGGCCATAAACTAAGTGCTTAAGGACTATTTCGACATGGCTGTCGGAGACACATGGAGAAAACAAAGAAATGTTGTTGGTCATGAAATGAATAGCTGTGATAATTCTCACGTGAAGAGGGTCCAAGCGTCATGTAGAGGGAAGACAAAAGACGAACTGGTCGTAGACTTGGTATTTTTGGCTTTTGTACACACGAAGCTCCAAAGGAAATGTATAAATAACAGAAGTAAACTGATCGAAGTCGGTTGAGTATATTTTTGGATTATTTCTTTAAGAGGCCCCAGGAGTATCTTAATTTAGACGAAGCAAATTATCGGAATAGCCCTCATAAATAGACCTGCCTGAACCCTGGCATCTAATCGATTTAAAACATCGTAAAATATGTTATTCTTCTGTAATAAACATGGTTGGTTAATAAAAATGTCACGTGAGGACATCAAGTTGTCCGTCCCTCTCTAGGTTGAGCTTAGTGTCGGGCATCTGATTAACTGTATATATCTATATCAGAATACCTCAGACATGACATGTTATACATTTAAATCATGACTGTTTTATTGTTTTCTGAGAGTGTCCATGTGTTAATATATTTTGTGATATTTTTACATCTTCGATAGCAAAGAAATTAAATAATTATATTAAGCAAAGGCTAACAACTAAACGTTTAATCACGAATATTTCACCTGGGATTGAAAAAAGCAAAATCACATGTATACCATATAGTATAATCATATTATTACGTGGCAAATTGCTAACCATAACACTCTAGTTACTGTGGATCAGCAACCTTGATTCGACTTTCCAATTCCGTGTGGAAACGATTGGAAAACTCAAGTACTCAGTGACCAATACCCTATCAATACTTGAGTACTCGTTGCCGTGACGACATTTTATGAAGATTTATCAAGAAAACAAGTTTATTCGCAAAATGTATTGTATTATGTGTTGTATGCCCTTATAAAAGTATATAGGGTTACCTATTAAAACACCACAAATATATATGTATATATCTTGTATACATTTAACGACCAAAGCAAGCACTTAGCTCAGATTGATACTAAGGTAAAGAAAGGGATTCGCATACATTATTCTAAATGCCTTGTATGATAGAGTTAGTAACCAATAACTGCATAATGACGAAATATATATGTAAAATATGCGGGAATACACGATTACACGAGTAGATTTCACACTAAATTAACGGGTTAAAAAAAAGAGTGATGAAGGACTCGTGTCCACTTCTTTAAGGGACTCGGAGTCGGACTTGGACAGAGGGTCCTGGACATGTACCCGGGATCGGCCTAGAAATAAGGCCGAGTACACGTAACATACACATGTACAGAAGAGCATACATGCGCTAATGAAGAGAAATTTTTTTTTAAATGTTTACACTTTGTGCCAAAATCAATTTTCACATTGCAAGTTAAAAACCATTCAAAATTAAAGTAAAAACCTTGTGTAAATTTACTTAAAATACACATGTTGATCTCAAAATCGAATTTTAAAGGGGCCGAATCACCTATCTGAGCTTTGAAAACTAAAGGTAATTCCTTTGAGCAGTTTTTAAAAATAGCCCAGAAAACGTGGATTTCACCGCAGACAGGCTGCTTGTTTTGTATATATCAACGTGTTTGTAACATGCGGGGGCTCACCAAAATAATTCTTAAAATTCAACACGGACATTTGGCAGCAAGTTAGATAAGCCAGAGCTTTGCAAATGGCGTTTTGCCACAATTGACCTTTTCTACCTTCGCATATATGCAACTTATCATCTTAAGTTACATGGTTTACCCATTATTAACGTTGCTGTGTTTACGTACATGATGTTGATTAATATATACCCAAAGGAAGCCATAAATCACATAATTTTTTTTTTCAAAAGGTAGGTGAATGGGCACCTTTAAGTTGTTTAAGATCAAGATATTGTGGACTAGGAGTAGGACCTGAGTTCCATCAAACTTAGACTCGGGTCGGTGGACTTGGACTCGAACCTCTAGTACTATGACGTGGACTTGGACTCGAGTGTCTTGGACTCGGACTTGCACTCGGAATCAGAAAGTGAAAACTCGACATCAACACTGGAAAGTACTCTGAATCAGGAGTCCAATATATAAATATACCGCAAACGTAGCAGAGTGCTTCTTATGCATTCTGTTAGTCTGTCCTGTCATAGCGCATGCCTATTTTACATAATCTCCACTTTTTCTTACAAGTACAACGTTTTGCCGTATCACTTTGTGAAGTTAGAACAGCTGAGACCATCACGACAGGTGGAACTTGAGCTGGCATAGTCTCATGCAAGAAAGACATCCGTGTTAAGGAATCACCTTGACACACCGGATATCCTCAAAGCAAGACAAAACCTGTTCCCATTTATATTTTACACTGCCTTTGTCCTTTCCTGCAAAACTTAAGTTTCTATGTATTCACAAGCGAGCAGTCTCATAATTTTTGTTTTATTTTTTCTCAGCACATTTATTATACCCTGCTAGCCCTTTGATCATTTGTAACTCACTGGTTAATTTTTAGATCTATATTATATTTAGGGAGGGTCTCTTGTTTGATGTCGTAGAGTATTTTTTTATATATTCAAAATTTTCTTATGAAAGGAAATATGCATTTTGCTTATTCCATGAAGACTAAGTGAGAGTGTCAGATATATATTAGAATTTAAAACTAGAAATTTGCATCCCTAGGTGTATAGGTGTCCCCCTACTGTTGAAAGCTCCTAAAACTGCGTTTGCATTCACTTATAATGCCAACATTCCCAGGTTTTATCGTACATAAGTAATCGTATATTTGTGGATATTCCTTAATGGCGTTCCTGGAAACGGATCATGTGCCAGATCTACACCAGAATATAATCGAATCTTCATTGGCCGATTTCCAAAATGCCCTTAAAATTTCATGACATTCCGTTCATGATTGCGTGAGAAATTTCATTAACAATCGCACACACACACACACACACACACAAACGGGGAGGCAACTAGATGTATGCAATCAGTAAGGAAAAAAAAAGGTATGGTTCTCAGGCACATATTTTCAAAAATTAGTGCAGGCGGGCGGGCTTTTTATATAACCTTTTTTTATATGTTTCGATACAAATGTCATATGATCAAAGAAAAGCTTGATAATAACATTCTTTTTTTTTTTTCTAAATGGGTAAAAGCACTACAAAAGAAAGGAAAACTAACAAAATAGTATTATTTTATCTTCTTGATAGATGAAAATAAAAATTAATGTTTTTAATGCGGGGTTTAAAATGGACGCGGGCGGTGTCTGAGGACAATACCTTTTATTTTTTTTGGCCTAAAACTACAGTCCCACTGAAGCAGGCAGTACTACGGATAGGCAAGGATTAACACGGATCACCCCGGATACGGTCCGAGTGGTCCGTGGTGATCCGGGGTGTTTCTTGGCAGATATTATGCCGGTAGAGCCCCGGATCATCTCGGCAGAGCTACGTCTCACAACGGTCCGCCAAGGATGCGCTACGGATTCCTGTTCTTGTTGGCGGCGCTAGTCCGGGGTGATTCGCAGCTCCGACGGGGCACTGCCGTGGAAGTCCTGGGCTCTGCCGTATTGGTCCGTCGCTCTGTCGGGGTAGTTTTCATTGTCCCGGACCTCCAAGGACTGTCAATGCAGTGCCCCGGACTTCCACGGCAGTGGTACGGACACCCACGGCAAAGCCCAGTCAGAGCTACGGATGAGCCCCGGATCACTCCGGATTACATTCCGCCCCGGATCACCACGAATGTCAAAAACTGCCGGCTCGCTCTCCCGGACCGTCCCGGACCATCCCGGACCATCCCGGACCATCCCGGCAGTGCTACGGCTTACACCCCGGATCACCCCGCACCTATCCGTTGCACTGCCGTAGCTCTGCTTGGTCCTTTATGGGACTTATACTTAAGCGATCACTGAAAGACCCGCAGCAGATCAATAATGGGAATCGCCTATGGAGTGCACGATCTTGGGGAATAAGTTCAAGGTCAGAAATATATGTCAGGTGCAAAGCTGTGACGGAGAACTAATTTAAACGGAGAATTTCAGCTTATGACAGTAAGCATATTGGAGGTCCATATATATCAGAAGAAAGAACAATATTTAAATTGATATATTTTCACCTGAGGACATAAGTAGGTCCTTCACAAAATATTTTAGCCAGATATGGATATAGAAATTAACTCATCATACAAGCCCTATAAACCTCCTCTTCCTGCGGGGGGAGGCTTAAATTGACTGCATATCATGACAATCGACTATTTTCATCAGACATGCGACACCTGTCGGCGAGAATTGACACTAAATATTCGGGTCCTTCATATCTACAAAAAAAATTCTATTTTGTTATATATCAGTTGATTCTTAGTAACAATCCTACCATATATTAACCGTTTAAGTTCCGATTGGAGATTCTGATTTTAACTTGATTTCATTTAGTAAAATCTGTGATGTTGGCCAAATGGACCCGAACCCTACAGAGGGCATTCATGGGCAGTGCGCATGCTCATAGTTAAGGTCTATTCACTGAGGCAGATCTGTAAAAAGGTTTACATTAGGACCATCATTGAAAATTCCTAATGCACACCTTGCATGCAGTCCTGCCATAACACTTGCATTGATCGTCAGACGTGCAATACTTATATAGCACATGTTTCTCATAAAGCTGCTTATATTAAACCCGTGCAACATTTGTAGACTGAGTTGTAAAATAGATACTTACGGTAAGTACTACGCCAGGAGTCATCTAAAATGTCACGACATTTGATAAGGGCCGAAATAAGTAAAGTAACGATGTGGGCGACACTACCGGACTTTTTTTATTCTATTTGATACAAACTACCGGTGGGGCCACACCAAATATAAAATATGTTCCACGGACCGTGACACAAAAATGTTTAATTTAAAAATAAACTGTCGAATAACAAAGTTCAGGCAAAACAAAAAGAAATGTTATTCTACTTTGAGTACGAAACATTTTGAGCAAGCGGGCCTTTTTCAATTTTTTTACCGGTCGAGACTGGTAAAGGAGCTGATTGACTGAGGTAATAACAGCAGTTAATTACATTAATACAAGGAAACTACATGCTAAAAATAATAGGCATCGACTCCTTGGAATTGTTGTGGCCAGAGGTAGGAATTTATTGCGTTTATATTACGTTTGTATATTTGGATTATGGAGAAAGGAGCAATATTACGATTCATGTTAGGCTCGAAAGATCAATGTTTTTTCGTCGCTTCTTTGGTAAGATGGACTTATCTTATAACTTCAAACCTGGTTGTCAATAATACTTACAAGAAAGCAGTCCTGTGTAAGGACATGTAACTTAATTTCCAGGGCAGATGGTTCTTTATATAAATTATTGATATAGTTAAAAAGCAATTTGTAACCGTGTGTCACCAAGAGAACGTAACCTGCTGTGCAGGTATGAATATTAAAATACTCTCGGTATACCCATAATTTAGACATGCAACACGTGACATTTAGGTTTGAGTGTGTAGGCAAAATGCCAGTCCCCATGAGCGGTTTCGAGAAACTGAGAGAAATATACGTATCAGGGTTCAAAAAAGGCGCGGGGATGCTACACGAATGTACACTGAGGATAGCATCCAGGCGAGAATCTATCTGCGGAGAGTATTTGATGGAAAGTGGACGTGTATCGGCAAAGTTCATACCGACATAACACTTTTATTTGGACCACGCCCTCAAATAATAGGAAAAATGCATTGCATTATGATGGAACATCTTCACATATCTCATTTCACTCTGCTTACAAACTGATGCTTCGAAGCATCATACAAACGATATTCCGTTTAGGTTGTAATATCGGCATAATATATATTAATTTCAATTTGCACCTTTGATCTGTATGAAGTATCTGGTTTTTTTTTTGTCCACAGCATGAAACCCTCGTTTTAAATAGGTCACTGTCAGTCACTTTAAATAAAACTGACGTTGTCTTTATTAGAGCCTACAGCGGTCAATAATGACGACGGATGACCCCCCTCCTTCCAGCACCTAAGCCGAACGGCCGATAAATAAAAGACAAATAGCAAATTACTGGTAGGCAATTTATAGAATGACTTTTGTAGTGTGAAAAGCCCTCGAATTAGCCAGAGGTGATTTTCGCTATAGCGCCTATAGTCTCGTCCAATCAACACTATTTTACTCAACAAGACTTGAGCGCGACCAGCCTGTCTAGTCGGATGAGGGAGCCAAGTTATACAGCGATTACATGAATATACATCAGTGCGACACGTTATCCAGAACACTGAGTGCAAGCCGATTGGTCTCTCACCTTGGCCGCTCTAGCCCCTGCCAAGATCGCCGGGTCTTTGGCGTCGATACCATAGGATTGAGCTCATTCTCGCTGCCCGTTGAAAGTGAGAGTACGAAACGATTCGCCTCCCGAAAACGAATGGGCAGGGTCTTAAGCTTACAGGTGAGTTATTAAAATCCTACTTTCTGGCTGAGTATCAAGGATTATATCTTTGCTGAACATATGGTAGCAAATGTCCTGCGTATATTTTTCTTGACGTATTGTTATAATTGTATTTATTAAAGAGAAAACTGGAATGGAACAGCAAACCAATTCTACATTGAAGCCAGATCCAATTCTGGTCCGTGGTACACAAACCATGGAGCTACCAACAAGTCTACCATTCGTTTTCTTGTAGTGGATTGAAACAAAAATGATATTCACGCTCTTTTGTGCATAAATTCTAAAATTAACTTATCTTTAAGACTCTCTAAAGGTTAACCCTTTGTGGTTAAAGGTCGAGTATTATATCAGGGAAGTGTCCCATTATGCGCACTGACTGCAGTTACAATTAACGCATGCGCTTAAATCTTCCTCCTATTGTGTAAGCCTTGTGGGAAGGGTATTTGACAAGCATTCTTTAAATACATGTTCACACTGCGTTGGCGCGTATACCATGTTAATAAAATCTTGGCTGAGTATCGGTCAATCCATTCAGGTACAATTTTTTATATTGCGATATACTTAAAGCGATACCCGATACGTATTGACGATACGCTCCATTTTTTTGTGTATCATTTCTGTTTAAAGGCTCTGCGGATATAGTTTGTCGTAAACAAATAAAGAAAGACCGTAATGTTAGTCTATCATGCCCACAAGCTCACCAATAACTGAATATACATGCCTCATCCAGTCGATCATACGACAATATGTGAACTTATATAAACTCTTAAAAGATCAACATGGTGAATAAAAAGTTTACGTTAGGGTTGCATGACTTGTATCTATATTTGTGAGCAGATTTGGGGTTTCATCAATACTACGATACAATATGCATAGCGCATGGATAAAATCATCGACGTGGCGTATCGATTTGTATCGATATATCGGTATATTGATACAGCCCTAATGGAAATCGGTATCGAAATTACCTCCCGATGTGATTTCACCTAGGCGGATCGAAACGCCAATGAATGCGAGTGTAGTGTGAATAGATCGTGGATTTAGAGTCAGCAAAACGGTATACCAATTCACAAACAGATAATATGCATAAACTGTGCAATATTTTGAAAATTTGTGAATAATTATTGAAATTAGAAGAAGCCATCGTGGATTGCTAAATGAAATTTCAGAATTAATTCAACTTCACAAGGTGGCGCAGTATGATGCTTTACCCTTTGTTAGTTCGTTATTTCATGCGTCTGTTGGCAACTGTTGGCTCAATTTTTTGTATACCCCCATATAATAGCACAGTTTGATTTATTAGATTGTGGCCTCACACTACAATTGCAATAACATTTCACGTTTGTAATCATTAGAGACAGTTCTAGCGCTTGGACACTAGATATAATATAAAATATTTTCAGAAAAATGTTGATGTCACGCTTAGTGCCCATAGAAAATCAGTGGGTAGTATATGAATATATCTCTTTTGATTTAAAAATATGTTTAGCAATTCTGATCTATACTTTGGCGCGGTCGAGAAATGAAAGTCCGTTCTATTCTCTATCCATTGCACATGGTCAAATTTATTATATCGGTTAGTTTGAGCTGGATCTTTGGTACCACTGTTTTTTCTCCTGATTTTCACTTTTTTCTATGACCTAATTTCTAAGGTAGAGATCGAGCCTCTTATTCTTTATATTTTCGCTCATTTTCGGACAACTCGGGGAGGCTTCCCACGTCTTCCCGTCGATTGCAGACCTAATCTTAATACACTGAGGTATATTTAATGATTTATTTAACTTTTAAAAAATTTAAAAAATATTATACGAAATGTTTTCCATTCAGTGAAGTGGGTAGTTCCATAGCAACAGCTGATGTATTACTATAAAAATTAAACGTTCCTCTTTTGTAGAGCTTTGAATCATCACTTATTTTATAAGACCTGTGAATCCCCGTAGATGCACAATTTCCTTTTGCGATGTGTTGGGAGACGGGAAATCCCCCCCCCCCCCCCCATCACCATTTGGAGTCGTAACAACCTGGTTTTAGGGGTTTCAAACCAAATTTTACGACCCTGAACTCCTCCTTCCTGGGCCAGAGGACCTTTTTTTAGGTTTTCTTTCAGTCTTTCTAGGCGTGACGCTCCCCTTTCCAAAATCCTGGATCCGCCCCAGGTATTTTCAGAGAAGCCAGAGGGTTTGTATCGGCTGACGGGGTTGGATGTGGAAGGGGTTTTCTCCTTCGTGTGTCTTGGGAATTTTCAGGATTTTCATTCAAAACCTATCCAATTTTGTAGCAATATCAGAAAAAATAAGGCAGAAAATAAGAGAGAGAAAGGCGTCCCTCTCTGTGCATCGCTTTGACCCTTACTCATTTTTTAAACAAAACTACAGTTTATTGATATTTAAGGAGCTTTGCAACACTGGCAAATGTTTGTTATTACATCATATCGAAATGAGGTCCTATTTTATGGCATTCTTTTAATATTTTAAATGTATTGTGGGATATACTATGAGATGTCCCACCCTGGATAAAAAAGTCGGGGGGAGGGCTTATATCCCCCATATATCCACGACCTAAGACAAACTAATATTCTGCTCATAGAAGTTTGAACACAGTCTCTAACACATGGACCTGACAAACTGTGAGGGGGCAGCAAACCGGAGTACGGGGAGAACCCCCCCCCCCCCCCCCACAGCGCCCATTTTCACCACATAATAATACAGTGTATGTATTTTGGGATACAAAGTATTTTTCGCTCGGTTTTCAACCCTATTTGCAATCATGATTTACATTTATTTTCAATATAATTCAATAGGCTTATATTTATGATGATTCAATAAGGCAACTAAAAAGTCATGTCCTGAATTGTCTCATTATGAATTGGTAGAATATTGAGGTTAATATGAAGAAACAAGAAAGTTGTAGACGACATTTAAATCTCGAAATCGCAATGAAAAATTATGCGTATTATTCCTAAAAAGTGAGGGGGATAAATAATACTTTGTCCCCCAGCCCCGAAAAAGTTTAGGGGGAAATGTCCGACCCCCCCCCCCCCCCCCCAAACAAGGTCTATCATTAAACAACCGTCCGGCATCTCACCAAGTTCAGTCACTGGTATAAATTAACTTGCATATATTCGAAATGAAATGATCTGTTTTAAGCCTGTCTCGTAAGAAAAGGCGTTGTAAGTAATTTAAGTAAATAAACTTTGTCCCCAACCTTTGTTCCTATAATAAAACGTACCTGTCATACAAAAGACCCTTCAACGCTAGTCCACTCAGTGAGGATAAGCCCCAATTTAGATTATATGGCCGAGGGCTTGGAAATATCAATATGTAGTTACATTGAGCTTTTTCAATATAAGGACAACCCGAAGGTTCGCGTGCGTAGCTTCATTCAATCACCTAGTTTTAAAAGTCCTCCAAATTCCGTAAGGCCAAACAAAAATAAAAGGTACGGTTCTCAGGCACCGCCCGCGTCAATTTTACCCCCCCCCCCATCACATTTTTTTTTATTGTCATCTTTCAAGAAGATAAAATAATACAAGTTTTATAATATTTATTTTGTTATATAGTGCTTTTACCTGTTTCACAAAAAAATCTGTTATTTTTATGTTTTTCCATGATCATATAAGACATTTTATCGAAACACCCAAAAAAGGTAAAAAATAAAATATCGCCCGCCCGCACTGATTTCTAAAAAAAAATTTTTTTTGCCTAATACGTTATGCATAGCTGTTACGGAAACTCCCCTTTACCTCATTGTCAGTATCCGGGAGTAATATACAAGGTCCCACAGAAATGTGACATTTGACATTTAGCCAGGTAAAGGCAGACCTTGAATTACAAAGAGCACGTTAGCCTTTCGCGGGCGCAGTTTCGTAAATAAGACAGTTCTTTTGAAAAACAACCCCCGTCAATGTGAAAATGGCTAGTTATATATTTCAAGGTAGGATTAGATACATGGTTACTTTCTTGCTCAGCAACACTTCTGGATGCAATCACGGATTGAGATGGCTTTAGTGCATGGTCGAGACCCCCTCTCCCTACTTCCGACTACCATTTATGAATCATGTCAAAAATGCTCAGAATATCTTTAAAGATTGCCCGATTTAATTTGACTCATCACTATTAGGCCATGCCATATATTGACAGGGCTTAAGAATATTGAGTCCGGTTAAATAAGGCTACCTTAAGGACAGCATGCATTTATATATATATATATATATATATTGTTACAGGTGCTCTTTTTATTAACGTTACTCCTGTTGTTTGGGGCGAGATCACGTGTACACCATGGTGTGTAGAGGCACGGCGATGTTTCCTAGAGAATTCCTGAAACGGGCGTTTACTGTTGAGTAGGGTCCCTATAGACTGTACGAGAAGTGGTAAATTCTCGGCTTTGGTGTAAAGGTATAAAAAGGGGCTGTTTTTTAGAGCAGAGAGAACAGCAGAGCAGATTCCAGTGGACGCAGAAGCGTGTGTCAGGAACTTATCCGACGAATGCGGCAATTATAGATTTTCAAAGACTTTCTCCTGGATTTTATTCATTTGGACTTCAGTTTACTTTCTGGGTTGTTGCAAGAACTTTCCACTGGACTGTCGTTCTCCGAGAGTTTACATTTAAAGGACTTATCGTTGTGATGGTGTTGGTATCCATGTATTGTGCACATTACATTTCTATGTGATTGTATTGACTTGTAGCTATACCGCTGTTTTACTGTATAATTGTATTGATTTAGTGTATGGTATTGTTAGGGTTGTTTTAAGAATAAATTATAGTTATTTGTTAACAAAAAACCACTGATTTCTTTATTCATTTCCCTAGACATTTCACGCTGCCTAGTGTTACAGAATCTGATTTTTTTATCTCCGTTACAGAATTTGTGTTCATCACGCATACGTGATCTGTTTATATTAGGTTTCGTTACATAAAATTGGGGGCTCTCGTCGGGATGCTTAATAGTTTTTAAATTTATTAGGCCTTGACCTGGACACATTGTTTTATCATACATTGTTTACAAGATTACATATTGTTTACAGTACATTGTTGACAGGATTTATCTCAGTGGTTTTTTGTTACTGTTTTGACATCTTAACATGGTAGATTTCAAACCTGAAACATTTGTTGACGATCCCGACCCTGATCAACTTGAACAGTTGTCAAAAGAACAGTTGTTGCGTTTGGGACAACACTTGGGGCTAATTGTGAAAAAACTTTGAGAAAGCCTGATATTATTGCTAAAATCATGCAAGATCTTATTACCAAAGGTTTAATTGAAGAGACTGAAGTTGAAACATCAAAAAAATGATAGCCTTGTTATGCAATTGGAATTAAAGAAATGCAACATGAGCTAGCATTAAAACAGTTAGAATTAGAAAAAGAAAAACAGAGAGAAGATTGGAAAGAACATGAAGAGTTAGAAAGAGACAGACTAGAAACAGAAAAAGAAATTGAGTTAAAACGACTGGAGGTAGAAAGACTCACCGTTTTGATGTTACTAAACACATTAGACTTGTCCCACCTTTTCAAGAAAAAGAGGTTGATAAATGTTTCTTACACCTTGAGAAGGTAGCTGAAAATTTAAAATGGCCTAAGGAAAATTGGACTATGTTGTTACAAAGTGTATTGACTGGCAAGGCCAGAGAAATTCAGTAGAAACTGCTGCTGACTCTGACCTGGTAAAACGGTTAATCCTAAAAGGTAATGAGTTAGTTCCAGAGGCTTACCGCCAGAAAATTAGAAATTGGGAAAAGCGCAAAGAACAGACCTACGTCGAGTTTGCCAGGACAAAAGAGCAGTTGTTTGATCGCTGGTGTAGTTCTAAAAACGTAATGAAAGATTATGACAATTTGCGCCAGTTGATTTTGCTTGAAGAATTCAAGCGCTGCATTAACGCAGATTTTTAAAACTTTTCTCGATAAGAAAAGTCCTGAAACACTTGACATTGCTGCTCAATTAGCTGATGATTATTCATTGACACACAAAATGTCGTTTACTAGCAAATCAAACCAGTCATTCACAAACAAGAATGTAAATCAGTATGGTCAAAAGAAGTTTAAAGCGCAGTCACCCAGTTCAAGTAGTCCTGATAGTTCAACAAAGCCCATAGCTACACCTCAGTCGACGTCCACTGTGTCTAAGTCCAACAAAGACCAGTCACTTTCAAAGAAAATCTGTAATTACTGCAAGAAGGAAGGTCATCTAATATCTGACTGCTGGAGACTTGCGAATAGACCAAATAGCAAACCTTCTGGTTTTGTTTCAAAATCTATGCATAGCATAGTACAAGAGCCAGGCTCTTTTCATGTAAATAAGGGGTACAACTTCTTAATTGACTCAACTAAAGAGTTTGATGCTACGGAGGCCCACGTGCCTTCTAAATCCAAAGAAGAATCCGTAGATTGCGGGGTAAAAACCTCAGTTGATTCCTGCGAGGAATTAAATAAGGCTAGGTCCTTCCAAGACTCCTGCGAGGAGTATTCTCTAAATAAGGCTGAGTCCTTTTATGACTCTTTGCGAGAGTATTTCAAATGAGGCCAGGTCCTCTTATGACAAACAAAAGTTTGTTTTTGTTGAGGAAAATTTCTCTGTCGACTCCCATGAGGAGTTTGATGATAAAAAGGAGGTAGATTCCTTAGATGACTCTAAAACAGAGTTTATGACTGACACTGTCAATGTCAGTTCTTTGTTTGATGAGGTTGAGGTAGTAGATTCCTCTCTTGACTCCGAAATGGAGTTGTTAAAGCCATTCATATATAATGGTTTTGTATCACTTTCAAGTGATTTTTCAGATTCTACCCCTATTAGAATTTTGAGGGACACTGGTTCAGGCCAGACTTTCATGTCAGTAAACATTTGCCATTTTCTAATAGGTCTTTTACTGGTGCACATGCACTTGTTAATGGTATGTTTTCAGACAGGCTTATTTCAGTTCCGCTTCACAGTATCCATTTAAAGTCAGATTTGATTTCTGGGAATATTACTGTGGGCATAAGAACTACTTTACCCTTTAAGGGAATTCAGTTGCTACTAGGCAATGACAAAGGTGACAAAGTACACCCTTTGCAGGTGACAAAGTGCACCCTTAGCAAAAGTGACAGAAAAGCCGTCACGTGATCAGGACACTGATCTGGAAAGTCAGGAAATTCCTGGTTTGTATCCTTCATGTGCTGTAACTAGATCTATGGCCAAGAAAAACACACATGAGGATAATGGTCCAGATAATAACACTCTGGGAGTCACTAGTGACTCGTCTAACGACTCGCCCGTACAGGATGCAGCATTCTCAAGGTCAGAACTTATCGCGGAACAACATAAGAACCCTGACATTTCATGTTTGTTTCACAGGGCAGTTTCTAAAGATGAGCTGTCACAGAACCCAGTTTGTTTCTATGTTAAAAGTGGAGTGCTTATGCGTAAATGGCGACCACCTGATGTATGCGCTGATGATGAGTGGGCCATCAAACACCAAATAGTAATGCCCAAAAGCTTTCGCAGTGAAGTTCTTAGCATGGCACATGAGGCTCCTTTGTCTGGGCATTTAGGT
The DNA here is from genome assembly GCA_026874595.1 of Sipunculus nudus. NCBI lineage: Eukaryota > Metazoa > Annelida > Sipuncula > Golfingiida > Sipunculidae > Sipunculus > Sipunculus nudus. The sequence goes on along the minus strand of CM049311.1, from coordinate 28,472,580 downwards.
ATTAATAAAACTTATCAGAAAGTTAGTACACACTTCTATTGGCCTAACGTCAGGAAAGATGTTGTACAATATTGTAAATCATGCCATACATGTCATATGGTAGGCAAGCCCAATCAGATCCTCCTAAGGCCCCGCTTAGGCATATTCCTGCTTTCGAGGAACCATTCAGTAGGATTATTGTTGATTGTGTTGGACCACTGCCCAAAACAAAATCTGGACATGAATACTTGCTGACAGTTATGTGCGCATCTACCAGGTTCCCTGAGGCAATATCATTGCGCAAAATTAATACCAAAGGTGTTGTCAAAGCTCTGACCAAGTTTTTTACAACTTTTGGATTACCAAAATCCGTCCAGTCTGACCAAGGGTCTAATTTTATGTCTGGCTTATTCCAACAAGTTATGCTTGAGCTAGGTATAAAACAGTACAGCTCTTCGCCATACCATCCTGAAAGTCTTCAGTGGTCACCGTGACAATCCCCTCACGTTCATGAACAAGTTGAAGTGTAAAAATCAAAGATTGTTGAGATGGAATTTGTTCTTACAGGATTACAATCTTGATATCATACACATTAAAGGGAAAGACAATGTACTTGCTGATTGCTTATCGAGATGTTTATGAAATGTTGTAAACAAGATGTTTAAGTTATGTTGTAAATAAGATGTTTTTGAGATGTTGTAAAAATTTAGTGATTGTGATCGCAAAAAGAAAGTTTTCCGATAAACTTTCTTTTTTTTCTTATAGGAGGGGAGTGTTACAGGTGCTCTTTTTATTTTGTGACACGGGCGTAACTCCTGTTGTGGCACTCGTGTCTGGCCGCGTATTACATTCTGTGTTTAATCCGTACTGGTTGAACTCTTCTTGTCGTGCTGGCTTGGGGCGAGATCACGTGTACACCATGGTGTGTAGGGGCACGGCGATGTTTCCGAGAGAATTCCTTAAACGCATCTGTACTGTTGAGTATATATATATATATATATATATATATATATATATATATATATATATATATATATATGTTGTTGCCGAACTGGCGGTTTTAACGCCGGACATGTGCGCCACCATTATGGGTTCTACTCCCGGATCGGCCCAGAATTTTCTCTTGAACAATTTGTCTTCGTAACAAAATGGGGGCTCGTCCAACGTGACGGTAAACTTTGTGGCCAAGGGAATAAGCTCACCAAAGTGTGACTCCTGGGATAATTAATCTTGTTCTGATAGCAGAACGCTCTTTGGGGGTGTGTTACGGATGACATAAAAGCGGACCGAACTGTTTCGCTAGTGAAGCTAAGCTTCTAGCGAAGCGGTTGGTACGCCGGCCTTGTGCGCCACCGTTAAGGGTTCGTATCCGGGATCGGCCCAATGTTTTCCCCTGATTAATTTGTCTTTGTAACAATATATATATATATATATATATATATATATATATATATATATATATATATATATAGAGAGAGAGAGAGAGAGAGAGAGAGCCTTTCTTTACGGGAGTTGGCATGTACCAAAATGCACTACCATCTACACTGCCATCCTAAAACATATTGAATAGATAGTATACTAATATTTGACAAATCATCATCTACTTAATCTTCTACACCAGCCGTAGCTACTTCAAGGTTTGCCGAGATCAGAATTACAGACAGACCTAGGCTGGAGTTCAGAGTTTAATAATTAATGTGACTATGTATTATATGGTAGCACGCAGCAAAAGGAAACAATCGACCCGATTGGCCCTTGAGGAAGACTTTCGAACACATTGGAGTACTGGCCACCACGTAACTGTCTTTTCCGTTCATGTCATGTCTGCTCAGACGTTCTGCCACCCCATTTGTCTTACAGGGACACTTATACCACGTGTTCCATTACATTTTAATCACTGGATGCTCATAAGTATTCAGTATAATCGCCCAGAGGGACGGTTTTTTATTTTGTCCGTTTTAGGACAGTTTCTGTGTCTAGTTTTCCTCTCTACCAGCTTCTCCTACCAGCTTCCTTATTTTGCACTTAAAGACCAGTTAAGTTTCAGACCAAACAAGACAGATGGTGCTTTAATATAATGAGGACTGGCTTCACTATAACATACCTATATGTAAATAAATAAGCAATAGATATGGTGAAAAAAGGTATGGTTCTCAGGCACTTTTTTTAGAAATCAGTGCGGGCGGGCGATATTTTATTTTTGACCTTTTCTGTATGTTTCGATACAAATGTCATATGATTAGGGAAAAGCATGAAAATAACAGAATATTTTGGCTAAACAGGTGAAAGCACTACATAACAAAGGAAATCTTATCAAAATTGCATTATTTTATCTTCTTGAAAGATCAAAATCAAAATAAAAATGTTTAATGCGGGGGGAGGGCCTGAGAACCATATATATTATAATCAATTGTTTCTTTTATGCTTGAGGAATTACAGATTTTGTGATGATTTTGTAACTCTTTGAGTCTCAGAAAATCTAAAGATACAGAGGGTCTTAGGCCCTGATTCAGAGTAACAAACTGCTTTCTGCCTTGATACACAATCGTGGTTGCCGACAGGTGGCGCTGCGATAGCGCTTTCGAAAAATAATTGGAGATATCTCTGGATTTATGGAGAAATGAGAAAAATAACCCCCTTTAGGAAACACTTTACATCATAGCCGGCAGTTCAAGACAACAAAAGAGTGCATACCCGCGAGGCGTGACCAAAGAGGAGTTTCTTTAAATAAAAGTCCAGTGTGACCACCGTCACTTATAATAAAGATTTCTACCGATTTGCTGTATCATACTCGCCTTCTAAAACATTAGCTCCGTTTCACATTGGAACTCCGCTTTTTGCATTCTTCTTTACACTACGGTATGTACATCAATGCTTCAACCGTTTTGCAAGTTTAAATAAATATTTAATATGTCTTGTGAAGTAAAGTATGCATTAACTTTATTTATAGAAGTAAACTTTGCTGACTACAAAATATAAGAATGTATTTTTTCTATGAATTATACTCAGCATCCCTCTATGTTTATAAACTTTATCGCTTCTTCCAGTTTGCTTGGTGAAAATAAAACCCAATTAGTGACAAGATAGTATTACCAAGGGAATTAAGAAGCTTCTAAAGAGCTCACTCAAAGGTTAATCCAATCAGATCACACGAATCACCGATCATAGAAACCGGTTTCAGAGAGGGAGATTCCTAGATCAAGACTAATCCTTATTTGATAGACCTTGTTGAATTCTCTTGAGCAAGTCATATATCCACGAAATCTTATACCAAACTTGTAAATCTTTGTTGTAACAGCCTATAATCAATTCTCCTGAAGGAAGGCAAATTGCAGTTTGATAGATTAATTTGTACGCTGTCAAGCCACAACGACAGCAATATAAATCGATTTAATATCGCCCTTGCATTGACACAGTCGGGGCAGGGACCATGTGGGATTCCCTCGGCTGACCAACTCAAGTATAATGGAGAAGAGGCCACGTTTACCCTGAAAATTACGCATCTTCATTTCATTTGTTCTTGATATGACTTTTTTTCAATACCTTATAGAAAGGTAAATATTCTTCTTTAGGAAATGACTTAACTACTGACTACTTTGCTTAGTTTGTCTGATATACTCCAGAATTATAAAATCAAGTTTAATTTCAATTTCTTTTAATTACGCTAGTTACACTATGATCTCTCTCTCTCCCTCCCCCCCCCCCCCCCCCCCTCTCTCTCTCTCTCTCTCTCTCTCTCTCTCTCTCTCTCTCTCTCTCTCTTGTATGTGTGTGTCTGTGTGGTCAGTTTATAAAAAACTGCAGAAAATTCTTTAACGATCGTTAAGACTTTTGCTAAACCAAATTGTGTTAATATATGTTTCAGTTTTAATATTTTTTTTAATGAAATTTGTAACAAAAGTTTAGTTTCGTAAACGGGATTTCTTATATCACACTTTTTCTTCGTAAAGAACAGTCATATTGATCACCATATCTGGATGAACCATTTCTTTCATAAGTAACTATTTTATCCAAATGTAGAAATAACGGTAAAAGATATATGATAACTTATAGGCCTGTACATAGAGATACGCAGAACGTTCATAGGTCTTGGAATAATAAGATAAAAAATAAATAAGTAGAAGAAAAACAAAAACACTCTGAAATTCATGAAGAGTATTGGATATCATTTATTCAGCGAAGTGAGATGCTGCTTTGGAAGGATAATGGTCGACCCGTCCAGCTGACTGAGGACATATGTAGGTTATTATCTGCTTTCACAACGTTAAATAAAACATAAAATGCAGTAAATGGTAAGAAATGTCAATGGAAAGCTTTTAGGGAATGGGAATAAAATGTATTTTAGGATTACCATTGGCGTATCTGTTATCAAATAAGCCCATTCCGTGGAGAAGTAAGACGTACAGGCGTCCACGAGTTTTTTTCTGTATTGATATTTGGGTTCGGATTTCTTTAGGGGGAGGAAAGGCTTTCTTCGGTTCCCTGGAGGGCGTAACAATGAATGAAAATATTCCTTTTCTTCCGTTTTTGCGCTAAATCTTAAATGCGTTTCCATGATCAAAACTGACATTTAGCTAGAGTAAAATTCATGGGTGCCAGATATGCATTTGATTTGTAACCTTGACCTATTTTTCTAGCTACTTTTCCGCTATTATCACTCAGCTGTTGGCGACAGCAGTATAGGTTCCCGCGATCGCTCAGCGACTGAAGCCCTCTAGATATGGCACAGGATGATTTGCTTAGTTTCGTATAGACAAGACTCCGTAAGTGTTGCTGTTATTTATGTGATATTTTCGATTTTCGTCGGAAAAAAATGCAAATAAAATATATTAAGATTACCAGGTTACCCAACGTCCCTGTTTGCTTTTTACGGTCTCTGAACTTTTCATCTCTATCTCCTCTGAATATCTCATTATCTCTTTACCTAATAAAAAAACATTCACCTGGCTATCACCTTTACCGTTGCTGAAGGAGCGCCTTTGGCCGGGATCCCTGACTTCCTCAACTCGAGCGCCATCCTTTCCTTCTTTAGTTTGTTAGGTATCGAACTTTTTCAAGAGTATGTGTAAACAATGTATAGGGTTTCCTTTTCATTACATAAACGGACCTTTGACATGCAAATTTATATAACTCAATATATTCTCTAATATATAATGTTTGATAGCTTTTGGATCTCCAGTTTGGTTGTGTTTAATGACTTGAAACGCTTTTATTTGTTTTCATATGTTTCATTTTTACCTCGACATTTCCCATTCATTAAATGTTGAAAACATCACACTTTCCACATATAAAATTGTAAACATCCGGTCTAAAATGCATATATTTGCCTTAATTCAGTAGGAATCCTTATAAATATCATTTACATTTCAAATTTAAATACCCGATGAAATATAAATAATAAAGTTAACACCAAAATAAATATATTCGGAGGATTACTTTTATTGAATCCTGCTGTCCAGTGGTTTTCTGTATCTTAACAAATTATACCAGAATTAATGATTGTTAGGGTGAAATACATGAAATTAACAAAACTTTTAAAAATCTTGGTTATATCAACCAGTATCAGAAAACCAAAATTTCCATTATAGTACCATGAAATAGCTTTCATAATATAAGTATGTCGATGGAGCCAAGACAAGATATCACTCAGCTGTTGGCGACAGCAGTATAGGTTCCCGCGATCGCTCAGCAACTGAAGCCCTCTAGATATAGCACAGGATTGCATGCTTAGTTTCGTATAGACAAGACTCCGTAAGTGTAGCTGTTATTTATGTGATATTTTCGATTTTCGTCGGAAAAAATGCAAATAAAATATATTAAGATTACCAGGTTACCCAACGTCCCTGTTTGCTTTTTACGGTCTCTGAACTTTTCATCTCTATCTCCTCTGAATATCTCATTATCTCTTTACCTAATAAAAAAACATTCACCTGGCTATCACCTTTACCGTTGCTGAAGGGGCGCCTTTGGCCGGGATCCCTGACTTCCTCAACTCGAGCGCCATCCTTTCCTTCTTTAGTTTGTTAGGTATCGAACTTTTTCAAGAGTATGTGTAAACAATGTATAGGGTTTCCTTTTCATTACATAAACGGACCTTTGACATGCAAATTTATATAACTCAATATATTCTCTAATATATAATGTTTGATAGCTTTTGGATCTCCAGTTTGGTTGTGTTTAATGACTTGAAACGCTTTTATTTGTTTTCATATGTTTCATTTTTACCTCGACATTTCCCATTCATTTAATGTTGAAAACATCACACTTTCCACATATAAAATTGTAAACATCCGGTCTAAAATGCATATATTTGCCTTAATTCAGTAGGAATCCTTATAAATATCATTTACATTTCAAATTTAAATACCCGATGAAATATAAATAATAAAGTTAACACCAAAATAAATATATTCGGAGGATTACTTTTATTGAATCCTGCTGTCCAGTGGTTTTCTGTATCTTAACAAATTATACCAGAATTAATGATTGTTAGGGTGAAATACATGAAATTAACAAAACTTTTTAAAATCTTGGTTATATCAACCAGTATCAGAAAACCAAAATTTCCATTATATTACCATGAAATAGCTTTCATAATATAAGTATGTCGATGGAGCCAAGACCAGAATTCGTAAAAGATAATGGAAAATACATGTGAGATAGTTCTGTTACATAAAACATTTTAGTTGTGATATAATATGACCTCTCACTTTCTAGTCCTTTATTTATTTAATATCTAGTAACAATAAAAGATATGGGAATTTAAGGACGGGTACACGTGTTTCATCGGCCTGTTCTATATTTGTAGGTTTGTAAATCTTAAACCTGGTTAATAGTATATATAGGTTAATACATAACTTGGCGGGGTGTCATTTATGTTAGAGATCCTTGAAAGCCTACTTTACAAAAATGACTGAACATTTCGTTACCTTTCACGTAAAGTTTGCCTCACTACCTGTCATCCTTAAGCCTTACTCAAACATAAACTGTCCTTCGATAAAGAAAAGTATGGAGTGGGCAGACCTCGGTATTGTAATCATAAATTTGTTGAGGATATTAATACAGGAGAGACAGCTAGCTATATCAGTACCGGGAACTCTGTGCAGATTTTATTACAATGTCTCCTTACAAATTAGAGTTCAGCGACGCAGCCCCCTCCCCCACCTTCCTGCCCCGGGCCCATCTAACTTTGTATGGAATGTTACGAACAACTTTCCAGATACTAAACATCTGCCAGCAAAATATGAAAATATCAATTATGTTTAAATCAAGTTTAATTACTGTACACTTTCATCTGCATGAATTTTTACAGGAAAAAAAAGACCATGGGACGTTATTTCTGAATTTTTCATAGGATACTTAAGAGATAACTGGAGAAAACGAAGCGTGCATCCAACATTCCTAACCCCATCCCCTTCCAATCCTGCCCCCCCCCCCTAATCCTACCAACATCTCTGTAGCCGCGGTTCCATAGTACAAGTTTTTATTGCTGTGGTCTTAATAAAACTACATACTCCCTTCTAGTTATGAATTGTTCTCACACTTCCAGATGTTTCAGGTGGGTTCTGTTTATCTTTGGGTAATTAAAATAAAATTGCAGCTGCAAACAGTTTGGCTATCAGACGTCCATCTTACACGAGCAGTTAAAAGGTCAAATACAGCACGATTAATTCACAACAGTTAAAAAAGTTATGACAGTATTAGGACCATTGGCGAATAAAATATGTTTGATTAAAGAAATATAATTCTCCCTGTGAGGCGCTGATATTATGAATCTCTTGTCTGTATTCACATTCACTGGAAGGTTATGGGCATAAAGATTTTGCAGGATCAGCGATTCTATTAAACAACACATCTGTGCATGTCAGGAAAAATAATGTTATTAGGCCATGAATTAAAGTCAGTTAATATTTGGCTTTGGACGATTAATTGATATAATTAATACATAATTTAAGCATTATGTGTTGTTAAGACATCATTGAAATTTCGTGCAGGTGTTTAGGTGAACTGATTCAGTTGTCAGGTAATCCGACAGGAAAACGATGCTTTGAATTTAAAAAGTGTAAGGAAATACGTAATAAGAGTACAACCAGCAGCCACTAGGGGAGTTGGATACCAGGATCGTGGAAATGCCTGTCACCAAACAATGATGAGAATTATCTAGAGTGGAGACGTGATGATGCTTTATTTTGTCTCATATTTCCAGGTATCGGGTTTTCTTCTCACTTTTATACCTAGACAGGAAAGCAATGCTTTGTCAGATGGCCTGGTCATGTATATCCAATATTGCACGCTACGGCAGCCCACAGCATTTGATATAAAACTGTATTATTATCTTATCTATATAATAATCTTATTTATTAAATCTTACATATATATATATATATATATATATATATATATATATATATATATATATATATATAAAGATCATCGGAGACAGCATAAAAGCAGCCCGGTTACCCATATTGTCACTATACGTAAATTTCGGCTTTAAGAGACTTAGGATAATATTACTAAGATTGATTATGTCTGATGCAAGGAGTATTTTAATCTTTGCAGAAAATGTTTAAGTCCTGGTTTCCCGGCCCGATGGTTGCATCAAAGGTCAGCTATCCCCAACAGAACAAAGACGGATCCAATAAGGCCTAGACATGCATGCGGTCGGGGTATAATTTCTCCTTATTCGGTAATTTTCACATATATGGCTTCCCCAAGTACAAGTGAACCACAGAGGTTGCGCTCTCGGCCAGGACAAACAAATTGTCCTATCCTGCTTTCGTAACGAATTCTTTCAACAACAACAACAAAGAATATTATAGTGATCCAAGTTACATCCAAAATTTTCAACGGATCATATCTTTGGTGTTATCCAAACCCTCCATAACTTTTTGTAAAATATGTTTATTAGTTGTAACAAACAAACCACGGCAAAAGCATATTGGAGAAGTAAAAACAACCTCCTTGGAGAGGTAACTACAACATTTACATCTTATAATCAGTGATATTGCAGGTACATAAACCGGAGCAGTGTCGCGCGTGTTTGACCACGACCCCGGGACTCGCCAGGTACTCTGTCATTCAGAGCGTGTCTGCTTCAATCAGTTGACAGTTTGATGATTTTACTATTGATCTCTGAGCACTTTCCCCTCAGAATTGATGACGCTCGCGGTATCCGCAGACAAATACTCCGTCCATTTAGTTATGCCGGTTCTATCTCTCCGCTTTCGTGAAATGTCAATAAATCATTATGCTGAAGCCAGCGATCTCAGTAGCCGGTCATGCCAGGAGAGTTTAAGTTTCCCCATTACGGCCCGTACTCCGGTCATACATTCCAAAACGCTCGCTTGTAATACTAATTAATGAGCTATTTCTTTGTTTGTGTTTCCTCCACCTGTTTGACATTTACGCCTCTTAAGAAGAACATTTTCGGTTTTGTGTATGTCAGCAAATTCTTCTTTCTTTACATCTTTTCTCTTTTGCATACCTTCCTTGACAATTTTATTAAGTTTTCCTTACCTGCTGGCCTTGTAGCTTGGGATGTTGCTTATATATTTAAATATATATTTAAACTGAGTGCATGTGATAAAAGGTGAACGATTAGAAACGGTATCATTTAAATTTAATTGAAACTGCAATGATTCATCCTTCTGTGATAGATCACTTTTAAAGATGGATCTTTCTTTAATAGTCGACGCGTCTAATAACAGAGTTTTACAGGGACTGCTATCATGTATCACAGGGCACCTGTATATCACCTGATGTTCATGCCGAGGATAATCAACAGCTGGTAGCCTGCACTACCGGATTTTTAACCTAAGATAACGGTTCCTTCTACCAGCCGGCATTTGAAAAGGAGAACAGTAAACTGTTTTATCTGATGTGTAACACGGGGTAAAGTATCCTTATACATGTGCACAGCTTAGATTAACAGTAGCCCGTTAATATTACCTGATCTTCAACCCAGTATAAAGGTAGCCTATGCTTTCAATCCAGAATACAACACTAACATGGATTAGCTGTCTAGGATAATAGTAGCCAGTTTTAATTGACGTCCATCCCGGCTTAACAGTGGCAGCCTCTTTTACCTGGCTTTCTTCCTAGGCTAACAGTTACCTGTAAAACCAGATTCGGGATAACGGTAGCCTATATAAAAGGATGTTCACCCCGGGATTAAAGTAGAGTGTATCACCCAGGATAACAGCAGCTTGTATTACCTGTTATTCAGCTCAACCAGGATATCAGTAGCCAGTATTACCTGACGTTCATTCCGGGATAACAATGAACTGTTCTTCTTGGCGTTCAATCCAGAATATCTGTAGCCTGTATCACGTGACGTTCATCCAAAAGTTAACAGTGTCCTGTATTACTTAGTGTTCAACGCAGCATAACAAGTTCCTGTGTTACCTGATATTCAAACCAGGATATTTTTTGCAACCAATATATGATGATCAACTCAAGATAGCAGTAGCTGGTGTCACGAGATGGGGTTTTCAACCCAGGACGATGTTTGACCCAGGATAACAGCAGCTTGTAATAATTTATGTTCAACCCGTTAAACATGTTAAACTTAGAAACTTGATTCCCTGGAAAATCCATGTATATTGAATGAGACTTTGGAGGGCCCTTGATGACTTACCAAAATCTTATGGATTTTCATGAAACTCATTACAAATATTAACCAATAGGTCCGATGAGGTCAGGAGTTAAAGACATGAGACGGGTGTATTATGCACCCTAGGCCTAGCGCTGCTCCTGTTCAACATATAGGAAAGCTAGTCATTGTCAGATCGTGTAACGGTACTGTGTATATTAAAAGTGACATCGTTTATTAGGAATATACCATACGCTGTGCTGAATTCCATATAATCGTCGTATGCTCAATGCTAATACACCAGAATGGGAAAGTGAGAAATATGACCTTTCCTGCTTAAAACTGTTTTTCTCCCTGCATGCTGACAGTAGCGGAGCTATTGACGACACGTCATTCCTGAAAATTAACGTACCCGCATTGCGGCGTAATCATCTCTTGTCACTCATGGGTACAGACCGACAATTTTCTATAATTGAATAAAGTCGGCCTCACACTTTTGCTGTCCCGACAGTATGGTAAATAGATTTAGGTTGTCTACTATCTGAGGTTACTATGGTAACAATTAGCCATGACTACGCGAGCGTGTTGAATGACGTAATGCATCCTAATTCTCGATGAGCTGATTATCTCAAACCACCCAAGCGCCAAAAACAAGACTCTTCGCCAAATTCGTAGCAGATGGTCGCAAACTGAAGTTTAAATGTTCCCGAGGTATAAGTTTTTTCGTGGATCATTGATCTGTTCAGGCGTGAGGTCATTTATCTAAACTCTATCACTGGTAGGTTAGTTTTACGTTAAATGTGCATAGGTTGTCTTCAAAAAATGTCCCCAATATACTTTATCAACCTCAAAACACTTGTACATGCAAAAAAAATAATCTTCAGCTATCCTTTGATATCAGTTATGTCTCTCTAAGTGCAAAAGCTAATTAAATTTTAAAAATGCGTACTCGTTGAACAGTATTGACTTTCAGTATAGACTAACATGTCAACCGACGCATGACTGGTAAATATCACTGAAAATTTATTTCCGTATATAACAAACACTTCAGGTGTCACAGAGGGATATTCTTTCATGTGCGAGTTCGGATATATAAGTTTTCCTATATGTGTAGTCGCCTCTATGCTTCATGGGTAATAACATATGAAAAAAATTTTTTAAATTGGTTTGATCGTGCAGAGGTTAGCCAATCAGATGCTTGTTAACTGGTTTCGTCTCCTGGCCACTGGTTATTACTAAATGCCAAAGGTAGAGCCCGGAGCTGTGTTAGCCACACAAAGGCTTGGACAAAGAGACGACTGACTACAGTAGAAAGCCGAGTTTCGAGGCTCGAATCGGCTTGCAAAATGCCAGCTGGCTTAAACAGATCTGATAGCCTATTTATTTGCTGATGTTACAAAGTAACCGTTTTGTTTCAATAATTCATCTAAATTGCGGATGACATATTGCATCCATTTTACATTTAACTATTTCAATATTGTGTATATAGTTTATTTTGGTAGATTTATAACCCAACACTTCATAATTTTGTCAGTCAGCATCAGAATCAACAAAACTTTCTTTGTATTTTTCTGCATATATTCCGGCGAGTTTAATCGTAAACGATTTTTCTTTTTGTATTAATTTTTCCCAAGCCAAATTGAGCTGCACAAAATCGGCTCACTTCGGATTAAAGAAATGTCGGTGGCGCCTCCTGATAAATTCGGCTCGGCTCGGCTTATTCTTAACTCGGCGCAAAATGGCGGCGGCGCCGGGCTCTAGCGTAAGGTCACTACTGTAATGTCGGCCATTTTGTTCTTCGGTCATATATCGTCAAAGTACAGGGACATCTGACAATACCGATACGATATTTGACGTAGTATCACGATGTATCGGTAGAATGGTGAATCGTTAAAGGCCAAGTTAGTTGAAACATATGCTATTGTAAATATATGATTGGCAAACAGCAGAGGCAAATCACCTAAGTATAAACATGCATGCAGACGATGACATTTTTAACACAACGTTGGTCACTCTTTGAATACTCTGGAAAATGCGTCTTATTAGACAATCCCTGTGTAAAATGAAGTAGCGGTGACGGAATTAGCACGAGATTTCGGAAAAAGGAAGTAATTGGCAGACAAATGGATATTTGATCAGCACGGAAGGAAATTGGCATCTTACAATGTTATAATCGAGGTAAAAGGAGCTTCCATGAGAGTGCCTGGTAATTTTAACAACTAGGCACGTCCGGATGTCTGTAACATATGATATGACATATCGTCTAATGTACGGCTAATTCAGACCGAGTTAATTTCCCTGTACTTGTATCTTCAGGGATATGGCAACTGTACTTCAATGGCGAACTAATTATAACCATTCGACGTTTAAAATATCAGATAGCATGCAAAACAACTCACTTCCGTATTCACGATTTGTTGCGGTCTATGCAAAGTCACTTCTTGGTTGTACTATAAAAAAATGACAGGGTGTGAGAATGACTCATTTTTCTCTGCATGCTTTCTGACCTTTCTTTTTTTTTGGCCTATCTAACAAATGATAAATACGTACATTGATCCCTAAGCTTATGAAAACATTCTTTGCTGATATTGCAGATAAACATGAGTGGTCAAATTAAAACCCGCGAGGTCTATATGTAGGACCCTAAAACATACTTGCAGGGTGACGTAATTTTTTGAAGAAAATCTATATTTTCGCGTATAGAAAAACACGCTGAACTTGACTAACGGGCAATGTTTTAAAAAATCGACAATAGCAATGAATCTATCACATATATTACAAATTAATTTCCTTGTATACCAAATAATACAGTTGTATGAATTATAATTTATTTCTGCATTAATCATTAAGTAAACATTTTTTGTAATATGCAGACTTTACGGATGTTCAGTGTGGTCCTTGGGAAGAAAATACTGTTTCTTGCCGTAGAAGAACCGGCGATGAAATTAAGCGGATAATAAAAATAGAGCGCTTCTTACTGGTTCAATAAGGCTTATAGGTTTCCATTATGCACAGATCAAACCACTGAGGAGGCGTCAGCATATTTTGTACCTTACCAATCCCTTATGCTAATCTCCCATTGTCTATAATTGATCTCAGAAGTAGAGACTATACATAGGTCTTTTCTTTAATACGATACCTCCGGGTAATACGACTACGTCACTGGTCGCTCTGGGAGACGCCGTCATATGTATAAATATCTATATACATTTATGTCTGGGTCGGATCGGACCTTTGTTGGTAGTGTGCTTTAGGAGAAAGGGTCGTTTAACTTCCGGTTGTTCGTCCTTGTGCCCTTTCAACGCAAATCTCAAGACAGACACACCGGTGTATAAGGAGAGTTTGCTGATCAAAGGGAAGCGGCGAGACAAGTAGCTTAGTGTTCCTGTTACACATACAGGTAAGCTCATTAAGTGGATAGCCGCCATCTCATGGGGCCCATGTCTCGCATGCTGTGATTTTTTTCCCCAAACTTGTGACTTGTTTTCAAGCCCCCTCAGAATGTTCTCATAGGTAAACAGCTTAGTTGTTATCGGTAAAACTTTATTTTTCCACTTCATCACCTTAATCTTTTATTCTATGAAACAGACACTTTTAAGTTTAAACACTAAATGTGGATCTGTTAATGTTTTATGGAGGAAACATCATGTTATGTAAACGTTTAATGGAAAAAACATCATGTTATGTTAACGTTAACATCATTTTACTTAAATATTTAATGGAAGAAACTTGATAGCTTAACATTCCATTGAAGAAACATCATAATACGTTAACGTTTCATGGGAAAAACCATCATAATATGTTATGGTTTTTATGGAAGAAACTTCATAAGGCCTAATGGGTACACTTTGTGTCCCGTCTGTCTGGGTGCTCAAAATCATGTTTTCAGCCCTTGGTTGTAGAATATAGGTTATCATGACCTAATTTAAGGTTTCCAAGGAGAATTGCACAGAACACCCCTGGGTGTTAATTGCGTTAGAAGATTCAAGGCCTAACAGATATAATTTGTGCCCATCTGACATTCAAGGTGCACATATGAAATCTTTTTTCTATAGGTCACAGAATATAGGTTCATGGTGACCCTAATTCATATTTCCATGGACATTTTTCCATGGACTTTCCTAAATATTATATTGGAAGATTTACCCAAGACCTCCTTGAATATTACGTCAGAAGATTCTAGGTCTAATGGATACAATTTGTGCTCCGTCTGGATGTCTGGATTCTCAAAATCATGTTTACGGTCCATGCGTCGCAGAATATAGGTCAACATGGCCTTGTTTCAGGTATCCAATTGATTTGCCTAGGACCTCCCTGGATGTACAGTTAGAAGTTTCTAGGTATAACGGTTACGATTATGCCCTGTTAACGGCCCTACGGCCGGACGCCCAGACGACCGAAATAGCTCAGGTGACTTAAACTAAAATATAAACTTATTTATTTTACATGGATTGTAATAATAATTATTATAACTAATCGCGGCACTCTCCATGGCTCAGATTGAGGCGTTCGGTAGTCTGCATAGTTGGAGGAAACCGGAGAACCCGGAGAAAACCACCGGCCTTGGACGGGAAACTACAATCCACTCTAGTAGCAACGCCGGGGATCGAACTCGGGCCGCCAGCGGAGAGAGCTGAGCGTTTTACCCCTCGACTGACTTACAGTCAGCTAAGCTAAAATTGAAATTCTGTACATATTTGAGTTAAAGTTAGTTAGTTAAGTCGGTACTGAACATTGAGGTGGTTACATCCACACACAAAAAATTCTGAACAGAGTGTCCGATAACAAAAGGAACACAGCTCTATCTCTTTTAGCTAATTAGTATGACAAAATAAAATGGAGCAAAGTTTTCTGGATATTCAAAGAAACAGCAAATGTCTTTTTAATTCTTTGGGACTCTGTAGTGTACATGGAAAGATGTTCATGAATATTCATGACTGGTAACCTAGTGTGGTGTATAATTGAATGGTGTTGATTTACCGGACTATTTATTTATTTTTATACATATAATGTCAAGTTGATTCAGACATGTGGACTATAATATTGTACAAGAATCGAACTCTTTTAAAAAAATAGCTTCCACAAGAAATAATATATGAAAGTTATACATAGAGATAACTGGTGTATGTAAAACTGATGACTGAAATTCAGAAAGAATATGGAAATTCTTTGCCATGGTGATGGAAATTTTGACTAAAACAGTTAACGTTATGGTTTAACGTTTAATCAAAGGGAGTTAAATCAAAAAAAGAATTATGGCAGCATTTTATCAGTTCTGAGGGAATAAGAAAAAGGTCAATACAAGGAAAAATTCTTATTTTGTAAGGTTTAATACGGAAGATATAAAAAAACATTGTTTGTGTCATTTGTGGTCTGAAATAAGATAAAAAAAGGGATAATTCTTATAAACGTGTTGCTGTCATGGTAACCTACATGTATATTTAATACTCTGATTAAAATTTTAATTTATATCCACCTTGACGTATTTTTTTCTTCTCATTATAATTTTTTCTTTCTCCTCAGAGTATGATGGTCCGTCGCCTGTTACCGGTGGTGTTTGCTGGACTGACGCTGCTCCAGTGCTGCCAAGCAAGGGTGAGTGAACCGAACCAGTACATATATTATTCATACCGTTACATACGCGTTCATAGTTATTGGATTTTATTGTTGACCAGGCGACGGCATCGGGCCTTGTCCATATTGACGTTGCACATATCCTGTTTTACGGCACTTTATATCGGACCTCCTTGGCATTTCCTGGCCATCAATAAAGATTGAAACAGTCCAAAGCTCAGGTTTAGAAGACCGATATACCCAACGTGTGCTGATATATGTTGTGTATTTTATTAACACCTTTTTCTTGAGTAGACCTACAGGACACATTTCTTGCTTTACTCTAGCTGTATTAAAGGACTCGGGAAGTTTACATGTTGCATATTTTTTTAACAAAACGGGCAAGATTAAGGTTATTTAGTCTTTTAAGTTTAAGTAATTGACCAGCTCTTTTCAATTTTACCTGCATTTATAAGTTTTATCGCGAAGGCAAGATTTCCGAATAAGCAAGCATCCTACTACTTTAAATTTTGATGTTTCGTTGACTTCCTTTAGATAATGAAAGATAACAATCACATTATATCTAGATATTTCTTCTTTCAGTCTCTGCGGGATTATTTAAACGGATTGAAGAAAGGTAAGTTGTCTATGTAATGAGCTAGCTTTCAGTCGGCGATTTGTAAATTGTCCGTTAATTGTAGAACCACTCCATAGGAATCAAATCAGAGCATTCAAAATAATAGAAAACAAATGAAAAACAAAGCTTTCTGTTTTAATTAGGATATAAGCTAAGACAGAGAAGCAACCATTTTGGAGCAAATTCTTTTTATTGAAGTAGAGGGAAGAGATATTAATTGAAAAAAAACATACCATTGTGTTACATATATTTATCACGTGGTAGGTATAAATAGGTATAAATAAAGACTCCACTTTTGACTAAGAAATATAACAGACGCTGTATGTGATACGTCGTCTCCGTAATACTTATTTACTTGTTTAGAATAAGAATGCTTTACCATCATGAAATAATGAAATAATGTCCATTTCTCATTCATATCACTTTCTTTCAAAATGCTGAAATCTCATGAGATAAATTTGAAATCTAACGCAGTAAACGCGATGGGCATGGCTGATATGTTTTGGGATGACAGATCATAAAGCATCCCCTGTCGGGGCAAATACATGCTCTAACAAGCCGCCATGGCTCCTATTTTATGAATTTTGTACAAGCGTATACGTGATTGGGCCAGATTCATAACAGTCAACCAAACCCAGTTAATGGTTGTCAAAACATGTAGATAGGAACATGCGCACAGGAAACTAGATATGTTTACAAGCGATTATAAGACTGGTCAGATTCCCGATCACGTTCTGGCATTGTAAGACCACCGATCTGAAAATAACAACGTTTATTTTGCTCAGTGTGCACAAGAGCTCACATTTCGTGCAATAGCTTCATTTACTTTGTTCCTGAATTGTAAATCAACAGCTATAACGGTTTGGAGGGCAAGGTCTCTCTCGGGCGAAAATGGAATTGGCAGGAATTAGCAGAACCACATTAGTGCAATGTCACTTTATATATATATATATATATATATATATATATATATATATATATATATATATGTATATATATATATTCTTTACCACGGGATTTTTTCTTTTTCAGGAACGTATCAGCCGCAGACTATACTTAATGATGTAGGTAAGTACATATGTGTGGAGAATACTGTATACTTAATGATGTAGGTAAGTACATATGTGTGGAGAATACTGTATACTTAATGATGTAGGTAAGTACATATGTGTGGAGAATACTGTATACTCAATGATGTAGATAAGTAAATATGTGTGAATAATACTGTATACTTAATTATGTAAGTAAGTTCATCTGTGTGGTGATTAATGTCTTGGAGGTTTGTTGGTGGTGCATTTTCCCGGCCAAAATGTCGTATCTTTTTTATCTCAGAAGTCTTTGAAGTCTCAAAAGCACCAAGGTATTAGTTTTGTATTAGTGTTTTAAAGAAATATTTACTATTTCATAACAGTACATACCCTCGTACTGAATAACAGTGCCTTCTACCGGATTGCATAAGGGTACATACCCCTCCATATTAACAGAATAGTTGGAATGAAGGAAGATGGAGGATATGCATAACACTGTTTAAAAGAAATATTTCAGAAAATTTTAACGTCCAATATAAAATATTAGTGTTAATGTTCGCTAGGAGAATACATAAAAACGCTCCTTGGCTCTGCTGACTTTTCTTGTTGAAACTGATTTTAATATTGCATCATATAATAAAAAGATCTTAAACTGTGTGAGATGAATATCATGAAATGAAGATGATTTTTTATATGCACTGGTCTTCATACTATACAAAAGAAAAAAAGAACTTCGATTTACAGAGCAAGCTTTATAACTGACCAATAAGCCTCATTTACCGTAAATAAATAACAAAAATGCGTGACCTTAATGGTCAAAAACGGGATTATGTATGATGGTGTATTTTTGTAGTCCCAGAGCATTGTGGGCGGAGCAAGTTCCATGATTGGCACCAACGGACGCACGGAAGGGGTACCCTAACCAAGAGGATTGTGGGAGGTCAGAGTTCACGTGAGGGAGAGTGGCCGTGGCTCGTCACCATGCAACTGTCCAAGAAAGGAGCGCCTCATGAGCACTTGTGTGGTGGTACCCTCATTCATCCGGAATGGGTGCTCACAGCTGCTCATTGCTTCGAGTGAGTACCCACTTTAAAACATACAAACTGCTTTCGAGTATAATCCCGTCGAGTAATTTCCGTCAATTTTCTCCTTTATTTCTATTTGTGTATTCTTATTCCTCCATAAAATAGCAGAAGTCTTGTATTCGTCGCTGCTGGTAAGTTTGTAACTTTACACGCAACAATTTAAGAACCGATTTTGATTATTTTATTAAAGGGTACAGGTTTAATCTAACGAACATTTAATGGAATTTAAAGGCAATTACTTATGGTTTTGTTTAAATGTTTCTTCAAAATTGTAGGAAATCGGGGCCGAGGTCATTCAGTAATTAAATGAGGAGAAATTTCAAAGGTTGATCCCAGAAAAAAAAATCTATTCAAACAATTCAGTCTTTTATTTTATGATTACAATTCATGAATGCTTTTTACATATCCTGCCAAATTGTATATTCAATATATTTTATATGACATTCTTGTGTTTAATAGACCGATTTAATTAAAATAAAAACAGGATGATTAAGTCTTGAAGAAATACATCTATATCTTTAACTACAGAAATTACTTTCTTTGGATAACAATTTCATAAAACTGCTTGTTTTCCTGAAAGGTAGTTTTTTTTTGTTAGAGTAAAAAATGAAATCTTTCATTTCAATAAATTGCTAACTTTTTCAGTTGGTAACTGGTAAAAAATCCGGGTTACCAATCAACGGTGATAAAAACATGATAAATCCTCATAAAGGTATAATATTCCATGCCTTTTAGATTTGGCATCTGTTGAACGGTAGCTTCATAATGTTAAGGGGAAACATATAACAACGATATTGACACGACGTGGCCTCATTTTCACACGCGTCACGCTTTGCCCTGGGGGTGTTGAAGCATTCTAATCAAGCCGAGTTGTTTGTAATCACTGCCCCGTGTAATACGCCCTCGGGGAGTGCGGGTTTGACAACTTTCTCTTTATCATGTTAACAGAGTCCTGACGGTCCTAACCCCAGTCCTCTCCCGTTATTCAACGTCCGTTCCCCTGTGTGACATGCCATTTGCAGACAGGCTACAATTATAAACTAGTCTCTCTTGGCATTTAAGCGGCCGGGTATCTATATTCTTGGGGCATCGGCACTGACTGCGTTCGACATCGCAGACGATTCAATGCAGGCGCTAAGATTTTAGAGCTTTATAAACATCGCTTCGTCTATTAGATTTAGCGGTGGATCTAGACATCCGCATGCCCAGAGTTGATCCATCAACACCTCTTCGAAACTAATCTCACAGGTTAAACCGGTGACTAGAAGATATCACTATATATCGCTGTGTCAGCAAGGGTCTCGTTATTTCTGAATCAAACTGTCGGAGAAAGGTTGGGTTTACAAGAAGCATTTGATTAACCCTTTTGATGGCAGTATTAAAGACAGTAATAAATAAACATAATAACGGGACGGGAGTAAAGGGTTATGTAGGGATATAAAAGGTGAGTTATAACAAGATAGGATCACAGGTGAGCTCTAGAGGCGGCCTCTAATACCAGTGAATAGCCATGACTTCTCACGTGATCAGAGGGGCTTCCCTGAGTCTCGATGTCCGGGGCTTTCAATTGTCTTGAGCCGACATTGCAGGGAATAATACTTTTTTTCTAGTTATTAATTAATTTAGGCCCAGGAGGCGTTTAAATATCAAATGTGTCATTTTGGGCCTTAACAATCCAATCACTGCATGTAGAGAACAAAAGATCAAAACACTAGTATGACGGCGTAAAGGGCAATATGGCAAGTTGGATGATATTGATATTTAACTTTAGCTTTAGCTTGGTTTTGGCTAGTTCGCTATGTTTAAGTTTTTATTCAAACACAATTGTTCCAATATCATGTATTTTCTGTTCAGTCCAAAATCTCTGTTTTACTGTTTTTCCGCTTTTTTTGGGTCTTTGATGAAAAAACCGTTATTGAAGAATTTGAATCTTTGTCAGAACTTGATCTTCAGGTAAGGAAGAATGTAAAAATTATGGAGCCAGCCCAAATATATCCTTAGATATCAAATACCTGTGCCTCTACATCTGTTTTATCTTTAACAGACAGGCATAGGCTACAGTAGCACCATGCAGTGTGAAATTATTATGTACTATAAGAAAAACGCACAAGACTTTGTAAGGGTCGAGTTCATCGATGAAGAACAATTATAGATGTTATCTCGTACTTTGGTTGCTTCCTGATTACCCTTTATGTATTACAATATACACTTACGCATCAGTCGTTCATATAGTATTGCTTAGAAGATGTTTGCATTCGCCCAGAGATCGCTATTGTCCGTATACCTGTCCCCTTTTTTCGCTTTTTTTTATTTGCAAGTCCAAGAACGCCAAAACATTTTGTCATAGCAGGAAAATGTTTTATCAACTATTTTGAAAATAATAGTCTACCGTATGTCATTATCCTGTTATCCAATTTAAAACATTTTATTAGAAATAAGCATATCTTTTAGCGACATCTCACTACCAATATGTGAAATGGCCATGGCAGGGGACAGTGATGACGTCATAATAGACGTTACGCACTAAAGAGGCCCCTACATTCACATGGTCAATAATCAAGAGCTTTCGACCTTGTATTCTCCGGCCACGAACACGCGCTTCATATCCATATCCAAGGAAGATAAACAATGGTCACTTGTCAGGGATGCCTTGAACCATGGATATACTTGAGATAAGCAACCAAGCCGTAAAGTGAATAATATTTATATCATGAGCAGGTAGGGTTGCAAAAATTACGCATTGTCCTTTTTCTGCAATTGGTACAAATTTTGTTTGACAAGATTTTCTTATGAGGAGATAATTGCGAAATATATGGTGGACAGGGGTAGTTAATAGGACTAAAGAAGCCTCACCTGATCGATATTGGGGATCCGGCTATAGAGTAAACGGTCTTCAGGAAAGTCAAAATGAATATCGGGTGCAAACTGTAACGTATGATAACTATTGGCCCTAAAAATTCAGCTTTTGAAAATCAGCCATGTTGGAGATCTAGCGATAACAGAAAATGAAGAAGAAGAAAAACACTTTCATGAAAAAATTACCTAAAATATGGATATAAAAATAAACCCATGAATCCCTAAATACCTCCCCTTCCTTGTTTATACGAGAGAGAGAGAGAGAGAGAGAGAGAGAGAGAGAGAGAGAGAGAGAGAGAGACAGACAGACAGACAGACAGACAGACAGACAGACAGACAGACAGACAGACAGAAAGAAAGACACAGTAAGAGAGAGAGAGAGAGAGAGTTCAGTTTTTTGGGTCAAAGGATTAAGTTACAACTCCTGATGCTCTGGTGCTTTATATATTTGATCAGACGTGTGTGGGCCGACTTTCTGACGGACGACCCCAGCGCGTGGATGGTCAGGATCGGGGAACACAACATGTTCGTGGACGAGGGAACTCACGAAGATGTGGGCGTCAAAAAAATTTTATTCCATCCTAAACGTAACCGTGAGTATTATATTATATCGGGCTGACATGTTACTACTGTCAATGTTTATATATATATATATAATTAAAGAACGGTTAGTTTGACTTAATCAGTTTGTACGACAGATCTGTTTCGTTAGAGCAGCATTCAAGCCAGCTTATATATATATATATATATATATATATATATATATACATATATAAAGTAATGTGACAGGGCAACAATCCGAAAAAAAGACAAAATAAGTAAAACTGAAAATACCATACAAAATGGACTGATCTGCACAGTATGTGGTTCTGGGCGCGGTTTATCAACTTATCGGGTGTCACTCAAAGCAAAACAAATGTCAATCAGGCAATTCAAATAAATTATTATTTATCATTATTGTACGAATTCGCCACTCCCATTTTTAGTGGATCATTTTATATCGTAAGTTCTTGGTAATATTGCTTATTTTGGCAACACAAGTTGTGCTATGGAACAAATTCCCTAAAAGAAATTTTGTTTTAAAAGTTTTGAAATTGGACTAAATTTAATATTGATCATATTAACCGTTTCAAGAAAAAAAAGCAAAATTTTGTATTTTTAGGCAAGCTGACAAAATTCCACGTATTGTGGCTGGTGAAGAAGAATAAAAAGAAAACAATTCTCCCGCTCGCACCATATTTTTGGTCCCAGCAGAATAATATTATTTTTCTTTGTGGCCTCTCAGACCTGTTTTTATAGCCACATTTCTATTTGGTACAAAGTGCAAAGAGGACAAAAATATATGAATTTCGTTTCGATGGATTATAAAAATGCGGTTTCTGAGTGTTTATCTAGTATTTTAAATATATTTTTATAAATATTTTTCTTGACCCAGAAAGTTGAGTTCAGTCTTAATCTCGACGAATTCTCTGGACGCTGGTCTGTCTTGAGTGCACAGCTGAAGCACACTTCCTGTCAGCAGTACGGGAGAGTGTAGTAGTCATAGTAACACGTGTGTGACGCGTTCAGTTCAGATAGGATAAATCCTATTGGTGATATATGTAGACTATGCCAAACTCACCACGTAAAAACTCAGGCAATAAGGTTTAGTGGTTAAAAACAGAGTCTTTGTAGTTTTAAGAATACTGGTTTGAAAATGCTTATCATTTTACGATTGTGATTTTTTGTCATCTGACGCTTTATCGACAAGGAGACACACTTTCTGAAGGCGGACGTTTATAAATATATTCAATTCGCAAGAAAATACGACAGCTGCAAGAATCCGCTAAAGTCTTCTTTTTTCAATCCTAATGAATTTTTCGGCAATGAATAATTTTAAGCCTGAAAAAAATCTAAATTCAAATAATTTATATAATTGTATTATATACACATATAATAAAATATATAATATGAAAAAGTAATAGAGTAAAAGTCATAGATAGTAAAAAATCTATTAACCTCTTCAGGTTTATAATATTATCTTTGTTTAATATAAAGCAGGCATATCCCGGAAACATGGGCCTGATTTTAAGGGAAAGGCTTTATAGATAGTGATTCAATTGACCCCCTTTTTATCAGTTCTTAATATGTTCTTCAAAAGTATGAAAATAAATCAAAGATAAAAAGATCTACAGTATCTCTTGTTTCAAGTATATTTATTATACATGGTATATGAATAATGGTTTCTTTCTGTGTTTCAGCTCCTAAGACATTGAACTTGGACATTGCCCTTGTGAAGTTGGCACGGCCAGCCCGTCTGGGTGAGACCGTCAACGTGGCTTGTCTTCCGGCTTTTACTGATGTATTCAACCCCGGCAGTGTTTGTGTCACGGCCGGATGGGGACACACGGTCGAAGGTAAGGTCAGCTTTAATTCAAAAGGCCGCAACAAAATTTTCAAATGTTTTATAAAATCTAAACAAAAAAGAAATTAAATGTTTTATGAATCTTTACATAATTTACATCTGTTTGGAAAATCGATAAAAATAATTAAAATGTTTTATGGAATCTATACAGGACTTAAAATATTTTATAAAATTGATCAAAAATTTTTTTTTTTTATGAAATCGATACAAAAATTAAGATGTTTATGAAACCGATAAAAAATTAAAATGTTTTATGAAATCGACGCTCATTTATGCTATAAAAGTTTTGTTCGTGCTTTAACACAGTTTGGTCACCGAGTCGGTAGAACCGTTTTCTCATTAAATTTTATTTATATTAGAGTGGCCTCATGGATTTTGTAACTTTACAAACTGTATCATGTGACCAAAGACACCGCCAATAGGAAGAATTATTTCCATTTTCAACGGTCTCAACGGTCATTTTTTTTTTTCAAATATGGACCAATCTTTAATATTACTAAGTACTAATGTACATTTCAACTGCACAGGAGGAAATGTGTCGAATATAGTTCGGCATGTGCGTCTGCCTGTGATGAGCAACGTGCTGTGTAACAAGCTGTACAGCCGACTGGCTCCCATGGCTCACCTGGTCATCGGGGACGATATGATGTGTGCGGGCTACGAGAAGGGTGGCAAGGACGCGTGTCAGGTAGGTGATAATGGACGTAATGGTGTGTGCGGGCTACGAGAAGGGTCGCAAGGACGCATTTCAGTTAGGTAATCATGGACAATATGGTGTGTGCGGGCTACGAGAAGGTGGCAAGGACGGGTGTCATATAGTTGACCATGGTTGTTATGATGTGTGTGGGCTACGAGAAGGGTGGCAAGAACCCGTGTCAGGTAGGTGATCATGGACGTAATGATGTGTGCGGGCTAAGAGAAGAGTGGCAAGGACGCATGTCAGGTAGGTGATCATGGACGTTATGATGTGTGCGGGCTAAGAGAAGAGTGGCAAGGACGCGTGTCAGGTAGGTGATCATGGACGTTATGATGTGTGCGGGCTAAGAGAAGAGTGGCAAGGACGCGTGTCAGGTAGGTGATCATGGACGTTATGATGTGTGCGGGCTAAGGGATGAGTGGCAAGGACGCGTGTCAGGTAGGTGATCATAGACGTTATGATGTGTGCGGGCTAGGAGAAGAGTGGCAAGGACGCGTGTCAGGTAGGTGATCATGGACGTTATGATGTGTGATGGCTAAGAGAAGAGTGGCAAGGACGCGTGTCAGGTAGGTGATCATGGACGTTATGATGTGTGCTGGCTAAGAGAAGAGTGGCAAGGACGCGTGTCAGGTAGGTGATCATGGACGTTATGATGTGTGCGGGCTAAGAGAAGAGTGGCAAGGACGCGTGTCAGGTAGGTGATCATGGACGTTATGATGTGTGCGGGCTAAGAAAAGAGTGGCAAGGACGCGTGTCAGGTAGGTGATCATGGACGTTATGATGTGTGCGGGCTAAGAGAAGAGTGGCAAGGACGCGTGTCAGGTAGGTGATCATGGACGTTATGATGTGTGCGGGCTAAGAGAAGAGTGGCAAGGACGCGTGTCAGGTAGGTGATCATGGACATTATGATGTGTGCGGGCTAAGAGAAGAGTGGCAAGGACGCGTGTCAGGTAGGTGATCATGGACGTTATGATGTATGCGGGCTAAGAGAAGAGTGGCAAGGACGCGTGTCAGGTAGGTGATCATGAACGTTATGATGTGTGCGGGCTAAGAGAAGAGTGGCAAGGACGCGTGTCAGGTAGGTGATCATGGACGTTATGATGTATGCGGGCTAAGAGAAGAGTGGCAAGGACGCGTGTCAGGTAGGTGAACATGGACGTTATGATGTGTGCGAGCTACGAGAAGGGTCGCAAGGACACGTTTCAGGTAGGTGATCATGAACGATATGGTGTGTGCGGGCTACGAGAAGGTGGCAAGGACGCGTGTCATGTAGTTGACCATGGACGTTATGCTGTGGAAGTTACGTGAAAGGTGGCAAAGAAATGTGTCAGGTAGGTGATATGCCATATCATGACATGTGAAGACTTGGAAAAGACGGAAGATGAAAATGCGTTTCCAATTCTTAAGGTGTAAGGCCGAAGATCTGATTATAGAAAAGCATTGAAAAATCCAATTTGCTTACTATTGTGAGAACAAATGGAATCTGATTTGTGATAATTAGTCTGAAAGCGGATGTGGACAGGAATAAATATAAATGAGTGGTAACATGAATCTTTTTTTAATACTCTCATCAAAATGAAAATAATCTATTTTGGTTCATTCAGGTACATTTTCATTTGTCATATTAATCCAGTGACACAGGGAGACACATTTGAACAGGAGTAATGAAGCTTCTTTATGAATTTGTGATTTTCTCAAATTTACATCTGTCTCAATATATTTCTGAAAATAGATTGATTGAATGGTAATATGTTATTCATGTCAAAGTATTATGTTTGAAAAATGTTCATATTTTACAACCAAACTTTGTAGTGATGTACTTTAATTTCTTAACGAAATCTCCCAAGCAGCTGAAATTCACCTCATTAATTAATACAACCATCGTGCCGACTTTATGTTAGAATAACTGCGCAACATCACATCGCCGACGATGGCAGCTGTGCTAGCTATAGCAGGTGGTAATAAGCTTTGTTAATTCTTTTTAGTACGACTCCGGCGGCCCGATGGTGTGTTTTCGTGACGACCAGTGGCTCGTGGTTGGCGTGGTGATGACTGGCTTTGGATGTGCTCGTCAAGGATTCCCTGGAATCTACACCCGCGTCGGAGCCTTCGTCCCCTGGATACAGGAGACCATAGCCAGTAACTGAGACTGGCAGGCACATTTGTCTTGGGATTCAGACCCCGTGGGCCAAAGATATGCGTTGACTGGAACTGACTGCTGTCAAAACAAATCGTAAAAGCTATGGAGCTTAGTGTTAAAAACCCTTTGACAATGTGCGCATAAATGTGAACATGTCAAACTAAATCCTTCAAATTCATGCTGTATGTGCGTGTTTCGAAAAATGATATAACGAGCGATGCTTGACTCTTTTATTCTCCGGGAAAGACCTCGCCAGGTCCAAGTGTATTGAGGTGAATGGTTGGTGTTTGACTCACGGGTACTGTTTTCCAGGATTATTCTAAACTTCAGGTCAATCTGAAGTACAGAGTTCAAGCTCCCATTTCGTTTACCTCAGTGGTGTCGTAAGGTTGAATTTTAACACTTATAGATATGTATTTGTTTTTGTAAAATCTTACTTCCTATGCTGGCATTTATCGATTTTCCCGCGACATTCCAGGGGAAGATTTTATTCATACAGGGAGACTTCTTCGTCAAAACGGGAAACTACTTTGAAATAGAAATTTAAATTGCCTTTCCGTCATAAAAAAATTGTTCATATCCATAAGACTCATTTGTTTATATTTTTACCATATA
The DNA here is from genome assembly GCA_026874595.1 of Sipunculus nudus. Taxonomy (NCBI): domain Eukaryota; kingdom Metazoa; phylum Annelida; class Sipuncula; order Golfingiida; family Sipunculidae; genus Sipunculus; species Sipunculus nudus. The sequence continues at coordinate 28,444,992 of CM049311.1, read as the reverse complement.
CCAATTTAAATGCAGGCATACAAATGTTTCTATAAATTTCAGGAATATAAAAACGCATCAGATTTACGATTTTGTTGTTGTTGTTTGAAATTCAGTCTGTTTGGAGTCCAGTGTGAGATACATTAGATTTTTTTTTTTTGAATCGCTATAAGCTTTGAAACTTTGAGACTTTTTATTTTAATACTACGTGCGGATGTTAAAACTGCCGAATATTTTTTTGCTCATATCATCATTTTCAAGACGGTGATTTATTTTTTATGGATGTATGGATTTATTAATGTAACCACCTCCATTTTTTTACATGCTGGCATATCTAATTCTATATATAAGTATTTACATCTGCAGAGTTTTATTTCAGTTTGGGACTACGTGGCAGGGCTGTAGCACTCTCTTCCTGTCTTCCTTTTAATTTGTATCCTGGTTTTACACTCACGACCTGCAGGTCCGGTAGGCACCGGGCCTCTAATTACCTTCATTGCTGGGTCATAACACCGAGTAATCCCCTAGGACCCACCTTGTTGTGCGCGATAGAAGGCTGTGCTCTGCAGAGCGCTCACCCTTGGTGGAGACTGAAAAATCTCCAGATTTGAACTCACGACCTCCCGACTTTGGGTCCTGTTTTCTACGCCTAGACCACAGAAGCGGTATTGGAGCATGTTATATATATTCGACAGAGATTTGCTGCGATACCTGTGATCACGCTATTGTTGAGCAAAACTATTGGAAATATAAAATACTGACGACTACAGTCCTAGGAATATCACCTGTTAAGCTTGCATAGATGCATCACACAGAGTGGAATTGTCCGAAACTGGCATCTTTGCATTATTTTATACATTTTACGTAATTTTTGACAATTTAATACTTTTAAAATGTCACATTTCTTGTGTGAAATTTCGAAATTAAAAAGGAGTGCTATTTAGACATTTAAAAATGTCAAATTAATAAATGAAAAGAAGCTCTTCTTAGAGAAACCAAAGGTTTACTAAGAAATAACGATTAACAATAAATTTTAATAATTCAATATAATATTATAAATCAGAGTCACATATGCAGTATTTACTTTACGGGCCTTATAAAGTTAGAAAATGTGAGCAGATTATTGAGAAAGAAGATGAAACTATTATCTTATGATGAAATTATTTTGAAATTAAAAAAATATGTTATTCAACTAAAAAAGGAGATGGATAAAAGATACTTGTACATATAAAGCCGACACCCCATCTACCGATTTTTTTGTGCCGGTCGATTTTTCTTAAAATGCCTACCGATTTTCCGTGCAGATCGCCAGATTGTTACGATCACATTGGTCACTTCTGATTTCGTCTCCAAGATAGATATTGAATGATTGTTTCGGTTCCGTCATCAAATATACCGAATTTTCCGTGACATTTCAAGGATTAGCAGCTGATTTTTCCTGCCGAATGTTTTAAAAACCTCCGGCCGGCAGCACCCTCAAATATACCGATCCTGCGGAATTTTCTGATCGACAAAAATCGGCAGGATAAATCGTTAGATGTGAGGCCGACTTTAGATATCTGGTAACAGAAATTACTGTATATCCTTCATTATATGAACGACTCAAAGGAAACCAAAGCGTTCTGATTCTTGATAGATTCCTATTAACGAACGTTAAGTCGCAAGTAAAAGATATAGAAAACCTCTTTATTTGATTTCTGAAAACATAAATCAAATAAGTGATGTCAGTAATCAAAGTTCTTTTAAGCCAAAAAAACCCATACAAACTACAAATAAGGCGGGTAATTGCTTTTCTTGAGCAATTTCTATATTATAAATCAGTGTCACATATACAGTATTTATTTTACGGGCCTTATTTAGTTAGAAAATGTGAGCAGATTATTGAGAAAGAAGATGAAACTATTATCTTATGATGAAATTATTTTGAAATTAAAAAAATATGTTATTCAACTAAAAAAGGAGATGGATAAAAGGTACTTGTACATATAAAGCCGACACCCCTTCTACCGATTTTCGGTGTCACATTTACCGACGCGCTTGTTTCCACCTCCCGATTATCGGCGAATGAGTCTGTCTCATCATAGCAATCTGATACTGAGCTTTCTATGAGAAAAACTAAAAGGGAATATTTGTTCGCCTTGTGGCTTGTCCAAAGAAAAATATACTGTGGCGGAAGAGTGACCTGTCGGTTAAACCTTGGCTTGGAAGAAGAGATGAACTAGTGGCATGTAAATAATATACTTGTATGCGAACTGAGACAGGAGGGTTGAACCGCCCTTCATCAATTTAATGGTTTTCTCCGCATATCTCAGGGGGCGGGTCCAGGATTTAAGAAAAGAGGGGTCCAACCCAGGAGCACTAATAACAAAACCTTAAGAAAGGTCTCCGGGTCCGGAAAATGTCCGAAAGCATTGGTCTTAAACCCTTTAAACGAATGCTGCGGTTGATCTGCAGGATTTAGGAAAACCGAACATCCATGATACAACATTCAGAAGGGCTATTTCACCAGACACGAACTCTAATTTAGAAAAATGACATTCTACTTGCATGTTTGTGTGATTTCTAGGATTTCCTGTTTCTAGAAATTCAAAGAAGAGATATGTTTTCTTCTGTCCTGTATTAACCAGAAACACTTTATCATCCTTTTTCATTTGACTGCTACACACAAAAAACGCCAACAGCAGCAGATATGATTAGGTTTTAATCTATATTATTAATTCCCGTAATAGTAATGATCAGTTATGTATCTGGAGACTCTCTGTTATCTGTCAGATAAAATATATTAAAACGTATTAAAGTACAGCATCGCCACCAATGCCGCCGACTCCGTGAAAAAGATAAAGTGTACAAGAGATCCGTTCACGCTTTTGCCTATTGGGTTACCTGTAAACATCAGGTATGCTGCGTGCACTGGACTGGATGTTGCATCACTCAAAAGTTTTCGGCTATTCATTCATTTCTTCCTAATTTCCTCTTACTTTGGGCTTATTATTTTATTTATACACTTTCTTCTCTGGCACCTTTGTTTTTGCTAACTTTTAGGAGAACCTGTGATAGGACAAAACACTGTGATGGGACAAAAAATTATATTAAGGAAAGAAACTTATAATGATGGTTAGAGATTACAAGCAGATATACAGTTGATTTTTGCCATCCCTGAGATGTAAATATTGAATTGTGTTATTTTTTTCCCTGGAAACTCTTACATAAGCTTGAGTTAATTGTTCAGAGTAGCTCGTCACACAATGGGAAGGATTTCTAAACAGCCCAGCAATAAATTCGCGTTTGCAAACATACACCTTGTTCGTTCAGTCTTATGTTTACAGAAATGTTCGCACTTTGTAATTATATGAATGGATACTCCTTTATAATGATTAATAAATTGCAGGTCGTCTTATAGGAATACATGAAATTTGAATCTACCAAAATCTGTCTTTATTTCTTTTTAAAATACAGAAATATGTCATTATACAATATATACTTATAATGACTAATAGTGGCAACGTACAGAACGTGAACTCTGACATACAAAAATAAACAAAATCGGCCGACTTTGTCGCAAACATTGGCTCACTACACGATTTCGCTAATCGCCCGACAAAATCGGCCGATTTTCTTTGACAGTGCCAGACTCTTAGCGACGACGATTTTTCACGCCGACGCCGACAAAATCGCGTCGCTTGGGGTGTGACACTACACGGCAATGTAACCCCGGTGGTACATAGTCGGCCGATCCTATGAATCGGCCGATAAAATCGGTAAGTGAGCCGCCGGCTTAAATGTGAGGCCGACTTTAGATATCTGGTAACAGAAATTACTGCATATCCTTCATTATATAAACGACTCAAAGGAAACCAAAGCGTTCTGATTCTTGATAGATTCCTATTAACGAACGTTAATTCGCAAGTAAAAGATATAGAAAACCTCTTAATTTGATTTCTGAAAACATAAATCAAATAAGTGATGTCAGTAATCAAAGTTCTTTTAAGCCAAAAAAAACATACAAACTACAAATAAAGACGGGTGAATAATTGCTTTTCTTGAGCGCCCCCCGCCCCCTCCAGATCCGTCCCTGTAGGTAATTATTCTACATTCGGTCTGACAATAGTTTCTAGGACTGCATGCAGCCCGTTATATATCACGTAAAGACCATATAGCTGTTGGTTGCTTGGCGGGCTGTCACGACATCAGAACGTCTCGTTCAGGTGACTTTTCCGATATTGGCCATCTTTTTGGTGACGCATTCCCATTACAAAAGCGTCATTCAGGGCTGGTCCCGGAGCGCCATGGCGACACATGGACGTGTGCTTGATAGAAAGGTTTATTTTTATGACCACAGGGGACCACGCCCTACGACAGGCAGAGAATTTCTTGAACATACACTTGCATTATTCAAGGTTTTACGTTTTTTGTATTCCTTTATTTAAGTGGATAGTGATGTGATCAGACATCTGAATGGTTCTAAGTTATAAAACATTTGAATGAGTCTAAGTTATAACACATTATAGGGTATTACGCTATGAATCATGTAGGGTTACGTTAATACACATCGTGCTGGATATTACATTATGACACATTATGTATATATATATATATATATATATATATATATATATATATATATATATATATATTACTTGGCTTTAGCACATATATAAAGCGTATTCAGCTGTATCATATATAGGCTAATACGTTAAAAACTCTTATGAGTTTAATTAGGTCATAACAGGTTATGTAGGATATTACCTTATAACACATTACGTGGAGTAGCACCCTTTAACACATTATATCGGTTAAACCCATTATACAGTTAAACCCATTATACAGTTAATTATTTTAGCACACGTTATGTAGGGAATTCGGTTATAAAGCATAAAGTAGGGTATTACCTTTTAACACATTATACAGCTAGAGTACTCCGCTTAAACGCATAATTGATATTAAGCAGTGGCACATGTAGGATACCGACGTAAAACCCCATTAAAGCCATTATACCTTATTTTACATGGAGATATTTTATCTGGATTGTACAAGCAATTATAATAATAACTAATGCTAGGCACTTTCCGTGATAGCGGCCGTCTGCTACCTTCACGTCGATGGTTAAGTTCTGGAGACTTTGGGGTGGCAGAAAAAGTAAAAAGGTTTGCGATATATTTTAAGTAAAGCAGTAAAAATGTCTGTCTGTCAAACTATTATTTTCACAATTTTTAGAAAATCAATTTACCCAATCCCGTATCAAGAAAAAAAAAACTCATATATCTTCATGCCTGGAAAATTGATAACTAAGGCATTTTTTAAATAAAACATACTAAAACATAACTCCCCTGAAGAAATCTCGGAAACGATACGCAACCTGCTGGAGATTTACAGCCAGCGCACATTTAGCCATTGTTCCGCCGACGAAATATATAGGGTCCATATTAAGTGGCACACCTAAGAGGGGGGGGGGTACATGTTCGGGGGCCGAATTCCTGTGAATTAGTATAGTGAATTAGTATCTGAGTTCCTCGAAAGGTACAAATTTCATAGGGACTAAATTGTCCCAATAAAAAATCCCTATATCTGCACTTTCAAATAACCATCCGGAAGGAAATAAAAAAGCTCAAAGGATAAAATAAGTTTATATGAAAGAATCATTCATTATTTTGTCTTTCATTAATATATCGTTTATCTAATTAATTGTTTTACCTGAGACGCTTCAAGGAACAGATGACAGTAAAATAACAAAAAAAAATGATCTCTTATAAATTCTATACCTATCTTGCTGAATGAAAGTGAATGATATTGACAGTTATGTAACATGAATCCTTCTCATTTTCTGATTTAACCTTTTATCTTTACCATTCTTTGTCAGGTCTTAACCTTTCATCATGTACAACAAGTGATTTTAATACCAACTGTCAAGTCTGTCCGTGTCTCACTCAGACGTAGGCGGAACTTATGATCCCAACTCTAATTAAGGGTCAATAAACAGGTCCATTAGTAAGCAGGTCTACCAGGTCTACTGCTACCATGGCTGCTGTCTTTTACACAAATTGCTATATAAAGCTTAAGAAAACGTATGACACTTTTAAACAAGCAGTTCATGGTTAAAACTAAATATATTCTGTCAGATAATGTTATAAGATAAACTTTGCTTTCCGCTTTTTTTTTGCAGCTTTCTTTCACAGAAAGCTTTCTTTCTTAAATATGTCCAAAATCTGGTTCTATTCTAAATGCTTATTATATTTCGCGCCCGCTTTCATTAATCAATTCGAAATTTGAGATTTTTATTTTAATAAACTAATTCTAACAAAAATAAAAAATGCAAAAAAAAATTGTTTTAGTGGAAAAATCACACTAAAGTTTGGGTGCTCTGTCGGAAACAACACAAAATAAACACAAAATGCTAACGTATACATTTAATATAAAATATCTATAACTTTTAAGAAAATGTTGAAGATTAATTTAAGCTTTTTAACTTTTATTTCATTTACAGTACAGCGCCGTTTTTCCGTATGCCGAATTTCCGAAAATTCGTTTTTCCGAAATTTAAAATCGAGAACCAAAAAGTTATTCCTTTTTACGAAATATTGTTCAAGCATGTAAATACCTCAAATGATTTTATTGTAACAACGAGTCACAAGGGCGTGAAGTCAAGCATTCAAAACCTGTGATGACCTTAATTGATTTGTTCTGGGAAGACGTTATCCCCGGGTAAACCTGTTAAAACTACAGCTTGTCCCACAACGCTAGGCTATACCCCCAGAAAGCGGCTGATCATTTTATCCCAGACCACGTATACTTGTGTGTTATCAACCATATCTCGTTTGTACTCGAGCAAGCATAGTTCGTCGGCTTCGGCTAGGATGTCAGGGTAAACAACAAAATAGTTAACTCGCATCAGCATTCTTGAGGTATCATTGATACATCGCTTGTGCTCGAGCAGGCTTAGGTGCGAGGCCAAAGCATGCGGGCCTGGCCATACAGGTGAACAGTTCCTTCCCAAGAGCAATTGTGTTCTCTACTTAGACTCGCTCTTATTAAGGTTATTCATCATTTAATTTTACTGTAAAGAAGAACAGTATCAAACACGATCCTCTTGTTGTCACTTGTCAGAAATGTGGAGTCAAAGAAGAGAAAACGGATGACGTTATGCTTTGATGAAAAGCTGATAACCCTTGAGCGGCTCGGCCGTGGTGACAAGCCTTCCATCATCCAGATGTTAAAAAAGAAAAATAGTGAGAACAATTCTCATAAAACGAAGTCAGGAAGTAAAATATGCGACGTCGACTAGGGAATTCAATCTAGGTTAGATCTGAAAAAATTATCACTTATCCATTTAATTAGTAGGCTCTACAATCGTTCAAAAACTTTATTTCCTTGCATTTCATTCGTTTGGCATGTGCCGTTTTGGCCCCACCTGTGGACAGTTAAAAAAACTAACCGAGCTTCACCAATGGCGATGTCATTAGACTTTTCCTTCAGGTGAATTTGTTTTAAAAAAAAGCCTCGCGCGTATCCTAAAAACAGGTTGGACTGATCTTTACCAATCAAGCTCAGCAAATAATCAAATATTTTTATATGTCAATGACGTAGGTCGAAAAGTAACATGGTATTCGATCAGTAAAAAAAACATTAAATTAATCATTAGGCCTGACTGTCGTACAAACTTGCCGCTTGACCCCTGACCGATTATCCGAAAATTCGTTTTTTTTTCCGAAAGAAGAGCTTGTCCCCCAACGCTTTCTGAAAAATGGCTCTATACTGTGATTAGAACTTCATTGGAAAGTATTTAAAAAATTGAAGCTAGAAGGGTTAGTTTTTAACATGTATTTTTAAATAAATCAAATGTCCTTGCTGTCCTGCTGGCTTGAATAAATAGGTGTACATCACTAATGTGCGTATCTTTAGGTTATTTATAGGTTTTAGGTTAAAGATCTGAAATGTTATGACACCAATTCATTGGATTCTGCCAAACAAATGTTAATTTGTAATGTCAGGGGTTGCCTACTCGCAGGTTCTCGAAACGAAACAGGGGTTGCAAGGCTGGTGCTGATATTGCTATCTGGGCCAGTCAGAGTAAAAGTGTGTTTCCTGTCTGCTCTTAAAATGCCTATTAAGCAAAGACTATTATAATTTCAACAATAAATATTACCTTCCCAGATTACTCAAGGAACACTTAATCAGTGATACTAATCGTGACGTAATCACGAATTAGGGTTAAATAGTAATGAGGAATAAACTTAGATTATACTTTGTGGATTTTAATTTATCAATTGGAAAATGATTAATAACTGGAAATTTAAATAAGGTGGGGTATCATGACATATATGTACTTACAGGGAACAAGGAGGCCCACCTGATACTATATTATTCTAAGAAATATAAATTAGGACCTGGTTGCAAATGAAGAATATACTTTAACAGAAAACACTCTATCTCTCTATATATATCCATATGGGGTATTAAGCAGAGGTCGAGGGGAAGCCATCAGCCTCATCGCGCAGTCGCTGGGCTGGGTGGCCCCTTACGCAATCAGACCGGAGAGACCAGAACTAATAGTTAACGGCTGGGCATCAGTGTACACCTAGACCTGTATATCTATAAGTGTGTACTTTGTAACAGTAATATAATAACTAATTCTGTCACAGTTTTGCGCAAAATTTAAACTTACCCGTGTCGTTTCAGTGGAAATGTATTGCAATACTGTCTGGTGAATAAAAACGTATTCAAATTGATCTTATTAAATGAGGAGAATCTTAAATGCACTTATTTTAAGTTATATACGGGAAATGGACGACACTTGTATTTCATTTGATTCTGTCCTACATTTTATGGACTTATCTTTTATGCAAAATGTCATAAAAATATTTTTATTTCAATTTAAAACTCAGGCATACGTAAAATGTTGAAATAAGAATTTGATTTTGATCAAAGTTATAATTTAATATATTAATGAATCCCAATGCCGTTTCAGTGGTATATACCCACAAACATGTTCTGGGCCTCAGCTCAAAAAGCTTACTAATACTCAAAGTATACGTTAAACCACATTTATTTAACCCAATAAACTTCAAATAGGAAATTTTATATATTTAAACGGGACTAGGGGCTGGATTGACAATATTATTTAACTAAGCCGATCAAATTAATGATTAGTATAAATTGTGCCTGTTTATACTTATATTTTTATATAACGTTGAGTTTTTAAAATTATATGCTTTTTTATATTTTAAACTTTTAATTTAAAAATTTGAAGGTTAAAAATTTAAAAAAGTTTTGCAATCAATATTAATGGATTGAGTACCTCAAAATTAGGTATAGTGGAATGTCTCATTGGATTTAACACAATACATTTCCCAACTATCGTTTTTTTAGTGCAAATCGTGAACATACCAATTATATTGTTTAAAATATCTGTACTGAGTTTAGTTTAAAAAAATTGCGGATTTCAGGCCTTTTTGGCACATTTCCAGAGGGGTAATGTTTTGAAGTATAATCTCTATGAATTACTTTAACAAAAAATAGCGTAAAACCTAATAATGACGGGTTGCAGCAAACACGAAATTTAGGGCCCTTATCGAAATTGGCCCCAGGATTACAGGAGCCGAGGATATTATGTTACAACGACCAATTGTCTAGTCACAGGACGTGTTCTAAACCATGTTCTAAACCGCGTTTCGCTGCATAACTGTAAGAATGTTATATTCAAAATAGATCACAGAGGTCTACATTTCAGTTTCCATAGAGAACCAATCAGGGCCTGTCAGCATGTAAAGTTTACAATTCCTAGGCCTTACTGTTACCATTGTGACGTGTTTATGGACGGTCAGACTGACAGACTGACAGATACACGGCAGACAAAAACCCGCCACCCTTATAGGCCTGTGAATTATGGCTATTTTCATTGCACACGTGGTGACGTTCGGTAGTCTCTTGACTGTGAAGGAATCCATTGACATTGGACCAGCTACTACAACCCACTCTCCAGCAGAGAGAGTCGAGCTTGTTACAATTCGACCATACAGGCCCCTATAATGTAGATTATTATCTTTTGTGTAAATTTATAACGCTGAGACACATTATGTAAGGTATTAACTATGACATAACCCATAAACTGTTGTAACATGCAGAGCATTACGTTATAACATATTGAGTAAGGTGTTATATTGTAACAAAGTACAAGATAATCCAAGTTTTCTAACAAAACACCTACTTTGAACATCGCAAACCAAATACTTACACCAAGCATTAGTGACGCCTATACCACAGACCGGAATTTACTTCAGAAAAACACAACAGCTTCAAAACAGTGTATAGGACATATTTATTATATACAACCGGACTCAACCAGAACTCCTGGACCCGACCCCCTCTGAGGCGGACACCCCACTATAACGGACAAATCGTCCGGTCCCGTGACTGTCCGCCCCAGAGGGGTTTCACTGTATACCTGGAGGGATGGGCTTTATTATTACTAGCGGTATACCCATTATTTTCAGGTATGACATGTGAAATCCGGAGTTAGTGTGTATGCAAAATAAAGGCCCCAGTGAGCGTTTTTGATTAACTTGGATAAAATAAATTTGTGAGGGTTCGAAAAGGGCGCTTGGATTCAACAACGAAAGTGCTCCAATTACAGCTGCGATCCACGTAAGAGCCTATCTGCGGTATGAGTTTGGTGGCATACCGTGGAAAAACGCTTTTCTGGATGACGTCAAAATCCTCAAAATTTAGTTGAGCCGAAGGTATTATGATTTCCTAGTGCTCCGTTAGTTGGTGTTTCTGTTGGCAAAAGGTATTCAGCGGGTTTTGGTTAAACATTGTGAAGGCTCAGTGTTACCCCCGAGGAACATCTATAGGTAATTTGAGGATAGGCCAAAAAAAATTAAAGGTATGGTTCTCAGGCACGGCCCGCATCAATTTTAAACCCCCGCATCAAAAACTTTTATTTTGATTTTCAATAAAATCTTTCCAATTTTGAGCTGCTGCCGCTCCGACATTTCTTTCAAGAAGAGAAACCCATACAATTTTCTTTTGTTTTGTAGTGCTTTTACTTATTTACCAAAATAAAACTGTTATTTTCATGCATTTCCCTTATCATTTGACATTTTAATCGAAACATACCAAAAAATTTAAAATAAAAAAATCGCCCGCCCGCATTGATTTCTGAAAAAAAGTGCCTGAGAACCATACCTTTTTTTTTATTTTGGCCTTAATGTCGTATTGACTGTATACAACTTTCAAGAACGGAATGTTATGTCGGTTAATTTTAAATTGAACCTGCCATAATCTGATATGACCGGTTTACTAAATCACTTGCTACACACAGTCGCCGCCCCTTTGACGAGTTAGCAGATTTTTTTTACTGAGCTTTTATAAAAGAAAATATTTGAGTGGTGATTATTCCTGCTAAATTAATGAGCGTGATGCTACTCATTACCACAGTCAACACGACGTAATTATACAAACTAGTTCGACAATATTTAATTGATTATATAGATAGTAATTTTGTTTGCCTAGTAGTTTCCATCGTGCTAATTAAGCAAGTGGCTCCTTCGTTCTGTCTAATTTACTTTTTTATGTCAAGTAACCAATCATTGGAGTCGTACCCCCCTACTGTTTACCAGCACCTAAAACGAATTCGTTCAGACTTATATGAATCGACAGCCTCTTTTCATTAAAGAAAATACTTTTTAACTTAAGATATAAGAAACTCTTACGATAGAATACAGTTTGGCATCACGGAAACCCGGATATAGAAATATTGGTTTGCCTAAAAGATATAGGAATTAAAAAGCATTCCCTCATACCCATTCTATTTATAATTCTCTAATCCTTTATTTAAAACCTATATGGATGGAAAATATATAAGTTTAAATTTAACCATTCATATAACATATAAGCCTATATAATATGATACTGGAGAAGCCGGACTATAGAGGAGAGTACCCATGATCCCCATCAGTGCGGGCGATTATATAAATTAATATGTCTTTTGGCACCACTGCAAACATCCTGAATCCGCCCATAAGTTAAACGTCGACTATGACTCTTCTGGTCAGCAATTGTAGGTATAAATACAGTAAAGAAGATTATGTAGTTCGTACAAGATATTAGATAAGAATTATTTCAAGGCGAATTACGTGAATATGGGTGTTTTTTAGGTATGGAATTCAAGGAATAAGTAATTATTTCCAGCATGCGCAAGTGTAATGTAAACAGAAGGTGTTTCCTTGAAATGTAACAAATTTTTATTTTAAAGTTTGATAAATTAGACAAGTATTTCTGGCCATCCCCACATTTCCCAATTTGGAGAGGTCCGTTCTGATAAAAAAAAAATGACCTCTTGCGGAAGTGTGGGTCGTTTCCCATTGTAAGGCAATGTAGTTTTATTGAGCGAAAAAAAAGTTACTGCAGGCCAAGTGAAGGACCTCTATGTTTTGCAAAAAAAATCACTGCTTCTCAAAGACATAGGTGCTGAGATGTGCGGTCGGGTTTCTTGTCAAGCCACTACTCAAAAGCGTAGGCAGCTGAACTTCACAATACGACTGTTTTACGCTTTACACATGTACTTTTCCTATCTGACTTTGATGAGAAGCGTGTGTTGTTTTCAGGTTGCATTTTGTTCTTACTACGTGGATGGACTCTCATTTTGTCCACACACTAAGCCCATTTTTTCCAGGAATGGAAATGAACAGTGCCAGTACTCGATTCGCTCTCATCACAATCAATGATCATAGTCTGAGGGCTCGCCATGAGTGCTCTGCTCAAACAATGTCCCACTGTCACGCAGTGCAGAAGCGGATCCGGAAGGGATCTTCAGACAAAATTTTGCTGTCTGGACCCCCCCCCCCCTCTTCCTTTTCCGGCCCTTGGGACTGTTTTATAGGTTTTTCTTTAGTCCTCAAAGGTTGGACCCCCCCCCTTTCTAAATCCTGGATCCGCCCCTGCAGTGGGACTCTCTACTCCAAACACCTACCTAAACGAGTACTGGTGACCTACAATGGAATCTGTGTAGTAAGAATAGTGACTGCGTAGGGAGGTAAATCTTGCCATGTTCTGTATAAGTATTAATGTTGATTTGGTGTGAATATAGCTTGAAAACTAGCGCGCTTGCGTGTGTTTATAGTAGTACTAATAGGACGGGTGAAAGAAAAATAAACTAAGCTATAAATCGGAGGGGGGGGGGGGGCTGGCTCTGATCGTGGAACACTTTGTTTTTTAGGGGAGGAATGTTTGCATTCACTTATTCGGCCCTTTTTACCAGGTCCATTGGTGCATAACTGACTCTTCATTTGTGAATATTCCTTGAAGACGTTCCTGTATCCGGATTACTTTCCTGGTCCACATTTAAATCTAATCTTTTCATCATTTGCTCGTTCCAGGAATTCCCTTAAAATTTCATGTGCTTCTGTTCAAGATTACGTGGTTTATTTTATGAACAAACACAAACACAAGACAGAACTGAGTGATAATTGGGGATCGATCTTGGGGGAATGGTGGGGGGGGGGGGGGGGGGGATAAAAAAAATAAATATATGGGGCAAATCAGTCACCTATAAATAATTCTTTGCCCAAAGATATTTTTTTGTTAATCAACCATGTAGGAAATCTAGTGCTAACGGGGCAGAACCGAGCAATACCAAGGAAAGGGCTACGCACTATATGACCTTTGAAATCAGGTGAAGATAAAAAAAAAACAAATAACAGGTACAGGAAGCCTATATTGTGCCAAAATGAAAATTTGTGAAAATTGGTCTTTGGGAGACTTTGCGCAAACAAAGACTAAGAAAACCCACAAACCAAAAAAAAAAAAATGATTCATAAATGGACTCCTCAATGTCTAAAAGCTTCCTCTCCTTGTAGAGAAAGGGGTTATCTAGAAATCTCATATATACAAACAATTTGAATAAAATAAGAGAACCATTATTTTGTATATATATATATATATATATATATATATATATATATACAAATTGATTCTTTGTCAGACGTTTTTACGTCTTACCACGGTGTCATACCATAAAGCACTTTAGCAATTGTTTATTGCAGTAAACCATTATATTAATATATATATATATATATATTTGAATGAAACGAAAGCACTGCATGGTACTCACTTAAGACTGAATAATTAGCGAATGTCCTTGCCTGTACTTATTAAATCACTTATATTGGTTCTACGGCGCGGTAACCTTGTTAATACATGCACTTATGTCAGATGAGAAGTAATTAGCAGCGATGCATGATTAGTTGAGTTATCAGAACCTCTTTATGTGGATAATTTTATAAATTGTACGAGCAACCGTTGTAAATGTGAAACGTTTCAGATCCTTTCTTTTTATAATACCATCATGCCAGCTACATATAAATAACAGCTCACAATAATTACTACTTATCGAAGTTAATGCAGTTTGCTTCAGATAATCAAACAGACATCGTATTAGACAATTAATATTTTCTATATGATATAAAAATAATACGCTATTACGCTACTGTTTTAACATGCTCAAACAACTTTTTAAAATGCGTCGTACGTCAGATAAAGCGTCGTGGAAAGCGGAAATATCCAGGAATTAGGTCGCACAAAAATATTGCTTCAGAATCGCAACATTTTTCACCGATATTTTTGTTTTGTGAATGAGCATTAATTTGGAATAATTGTTGCTAGTCAACATGTTCTGATACATCCAATTTTCTACCTGCGGAGGTAGTGGTGGGTGGGTGGGGTTGGGGGGGGGGGGGCTGATAATGATGGGAGTTACATCATCATTTACTGTTGTACATATATTTTCTTTATTTTATAAATTAATAAATTATGCAGCTGCAACTAAACTATTGTCCTTAATGCTCAGATCGAATGACACAATGACAGGTGGGGGGGGGGGGGAGGGGGGAGAGATGATGGTGGGAGTAACAACACCTTTGCGTATACATTCAGGATATGAAATTCCACAGTGCTCAAAGAAAAAAAAAGTTTTTTTATAGTTATTAATTATTTAAAAACAGCCAGATAGATGGGATAACATAGCAAATCACTTTAATTTGAATGTTTGCATTAGATCCTCATTTTTTTATTACATCAAAGTTCATAAATTTTATCCTACATTTACAGTATAACATGTATATCTGAATATAAAAATTAATCCACAATTTCAAATTGCATCATAATATATTGCTAATTTTGTCAGGTTAAATCATATTATGCACACAGAGGTATTAATTTTTTTATAACAATATTATTTGAGTAGGCAAAACAATACACATCTGAAAACAACACTTGATTCACAATTCTAAATTGCAACTTTATTTATCCATTTATTGACTCATAAATTATCAAATTGTGCCTACTGATGTGTCTTATTATATTTCAATTTAATGATTTAAATGGAGATTAATTTCCTTAAAAGCTTACATTACCACAAAATGGCATCTACTCAAGAAATGTTTTGTACTTTGGAGTTGAAACGGCTTCACACTTAACGAACTACATTTCGAACAATAACAATAATTGCAATACACTTGCTGTTGGGGGGGGGGGGGGGTTAGGTGACATGAAAATAATATTGTACACCTGTAACAGCAGGGGTGCTGGCCCAGTGTTGCATCACTAATAAGGTTACCGAGGCAGGGCTGTAGTCACCGGAAGTGGGTAGTCTGGAGACAGGGGCTTCAATAAAGGGGGAAGGGGGGTATATATAATCCCCACTTTTTGGCAATAAGGGATGGTCAAATGTAATTATCCACCCCCCCCCCCCCCCTATTCAGAGAATTATATTCACATATTGCAAATGAAATATTTTAATAAATAATTAATTATAGACTTTGGTTTTATTTATGAGATTACCATGAAATATTATTTCTAAACCTGGTTTACATAATACCTGGAAACATGATACCTTATTTTCTACAATCCAAATCTTAATTCTAATATATGTAAAATGTGATTAAGTATATATATTTGAAATGTGTCATACAGACGCTAAATATATATATATATATATATATGAAAGAGTGTGGGTGTGGATGTGTGTGTATGGGTGTCTCCCGGTCCCCCCCCCCCACCCTGGAAGATAAACTGACGCCACTGCCTGGAGATGCAGATGAATACTATAGAATCCTGAAAGAAGCTTCAACAACTAGCCTAATTTATTAGCTTTTTTTAATTTTATAATTTAACAGATTAATTACATATTTGTATCTGATGTGAATTTAAATCAAATGTACCTACTTGGAAAAACGTTCCATGGTTAAGGTTGGGAAAAATTTAAGGTACTAATTTTATATTTTTTTTGCTTATAACTAAAAAAATTCCAAAATTCAGATCAAAATTTGGGTATACAATTTAATACTGATTAAATAAATTTATATATACCTGAAAAAGTCTCTAGCTTCAACACTTATCATGTTTAGTGAGTAAATACCTTTCCTGATTATTTACAAAGTGCATTATATTCGGGCCCATAACTATTATAAATTAAGTAATACTGAC
The DNA here is from genome assembly GCA_026874595.1 of Sipunculus nudus. Taxonomy (NCBI): domain Eukaryota; kingdom Metazoa; phylum Annelida; class Sipuncula; order Golfingiida; family Sipunculidae; genus Sipunculus; species Sipunculus nudus. Next base: position 28,428,534 of record CM049311.1, on the reverse strand, counting down.
TTAATTTCTGGCATGTACATAGAAACTATATAGTAGGGGAATATTTATGGTAAATATGAAGAAAAACAGGTGAGTGGTTGTGATATTCGGCAGTCCTGAAGTGTGATAATAGGTTTATAATGGGATGCTCAGGGTTTTCCCTTCAAACAAACGAAGTCGCAGTGACCCAGTTTGAGGTTTGGTAGGAGATCTTGGGGAAATCTAACAGTATGCCAAATATTGGATTCGTAGGTATAACGGTTTCAAAACGTGCCAGTCTAACGGACAGACAGACAATTGACCACGACTATAGCTCAGATGACTTATAGTCAGCTGAGCTTAAATCGGTTAGACTGCTTGACTTAAATCGGTGAACAATCGGTAAGACTGCTTGGTATTACGTTTGACAAAAAATTTAGATGTGCAAAGGCTATCAGACAATTAAATGTCCTGCATTCGTAGCGAAATTAATAGACCTTGAGGGACGTGTGTGCATTTTTAAAGCTTTTATTCTCTGTCATTTTTCATATTGTCCACTTATTTGGCACTTCTGTAGTGCAAGAAACATTAGCAAATTGGAAAAATTACAAAATTTAGGTTTGTGTTTAATATATCAGGATCTAAATATACATGTGAATCCGTTTTGTTATCAAAAGCTGGTATGTCAACTTCATATGTGCAGAGGTTGAGAAAACTTCTAACATCAGTGTATGTTGTACAGAAGACGTCACCAAACAATGTTCTAAGTATGTTTACATTATGAACTAAGATATCTGCTCTCTTTTCTAAGGTTCCGCACGCCAAAATAAAGCAAAGATTCTCCTGAATATTTTGGTAACAAGGTCCTGAATGAATTAGAAAAAAGATACAAGTCCTCTGTTAGTAACATAATCCAAAAGATACCTTAATCTATTGGAATGGTCCAACATTTTCTGTAGTTTATGTAAAATACCTTGACGTACTCTTTGTCATGATACTTGCTGTATTTTTCTGTATTTGAAATCGAGGCCTATTCACGATCATTGTCATCATCCCATTTATGCTGTATTATTCAACTTTTAAATATATGTTAAACACTGATTTTGTTTTATTTTAGTCGGCATAAGTAGCCTTAGGTATTATTGTTAGCACTATTAAATACCTTTTCTGTAAGATCCGACTTTAAATAAATCAAATTGAGTTGAATTCAGTTGAGTTGAATTGGACGAGGGGGCTTGAATTTATTTCTATATTCATATTTAAGTACTGTTTGTGCGGTAAGACCTACTAAGGTCACCGGGTGCAAAATCATCGATCTTTATCCGCCATTATCTGTAGGTCTCCAATGAGACGGACTTTCAAAAGCTTAAATTTTGCACACTATTACTCATAGATCACAAAGATACAGCTGATATCTATTTGTGACCTTGACCTTATTCCCAAAGCACACTCGATAACCAATTCCCATTGACGCCCATTTATGGCGGGTGGTGGTTTGGCCATTCGGAATTTCTCGGCCGAATCCGTTGGCTTCTAGCCCCGGATGTTTATAGGGGGCCGCCATGGAAAGTATTCCGGCAAGGTCAAGGCCATGGCAGATCAACCGCACAGCTGTTGTGCGCTTTGCAAAAGTCGAACAATGTTTTTTGTGTACTGATACTTCCAACCCTAACATATTCTATCTTTAAAGCTATAAGGCAATACTGATACAAATGGAAAATCCCATATATATGGACCACTTGAGGATACACTTAACTTTCTACTTAAATAACTGTCGGAACCTGGTAATAGTTGATGTTTAGCAACATATCTAGCCCATTCAATAAATCCAATTTTGGCAAATCAATTAATCAATCTATTTTTTGTGAGAACTGTAATCTTTTGTTAAACGAGTGGGTAGAAATGGCAACCTAGCGAACTTCTTCAAAATTGGTGAAGTATCCTTTGGCGATACATACATCCTAGGCTGGAAGCCAACGGATTCGGCCGAAGAGTTCCGAATGGGAGTTTGGCGACTGGATATATCGATTTATTCTTGAAACTTCCAGACACCGATCCCTTGGAAATTATCACACTTCACAGCAAACACATTTTTGTTATATCTACTGTCATGTAGGAGTGGTCATTAATCAAGTATTCCGGCCCAAGTCATACCCTGTCTTACTTATTAATTAAGCAAATAATCAAATTCGTCTGTGGTGTTGTCGGGATCTTTCCCCGAACATAATTAACTACGTAAATAATCCTTCACTTGTTAGCAACTAATGAGCAGCCAGTGATATATGAGCCCTGTATTGATCAAAGCTATACCGTATCGCAATGGTATAAGACAAAATATACCCCAGAAAGAAGCAGCTTGTAAGATCCTTGGTCTTACTCCTGTCAATTTTGCTTTGAAAACTCAGCATATTCATTTTCAGATACCTCTCATCAATGAAAAAAAAAACCTCTGTGACGTCAGTAGGTTCTTCGGTTTCTATATTTTATCAATCGTTCTTAGAACACGCAATTAAAAAGCTCTGATGATGGATAATTGATGAGGTAATGCCATAAGAAGTTTTAGTCATAGTTAGGTCTGATTAATGAAACACCAATCATGTTACTTTCTTTAAAACCCCTGAAAGGGAAGAAATGCAAATGTATATCAAGAACTATACCATTCTGTAAAAAAGGAAATGTTATTAGATATAATTAATCCGGAAATGCCACCTACAGCTCACTAATCAGAAAACTTACATTAGAATCCCCACCTGTCCTTAATATAACTATAAAGCTGGTTAAAGTAAGTAATATGATTCTTTTAACTCGCATGCGCAGTAAATTCTCATCCATCTGTTTGTGATCAGTTTCACAGTTAACCATGACATATCTGACAGCATTCTGTCATGTCCATCTGCATGTCAAACAGTCATTTATCCAAGTTTAAAAAAAATCGTTTCTAAAGTATACTTACACTGGCTCCTGTGGTCGACAGGTAGAGCACAGGACCCAAGGCCGTTCCAGTCTTAACCGAGGGGTGCCGGTACCAACTCAGGATACAAACTCTGCAGGCTTAATAGGAAGGCCGTGCCCTCAGCCGTGTTTCACTCCCAAACGAGTGCGCCTTTGTGGGGTTCCTTGGGGGTTTCGATCGGCCATTAGGGTGATTACCAACCCAGGCGTGGTAGTCACCGTGGTCGAGTCATGGGCGAAAATAAGTAGAAGCCTGTACTTCTGCCTTTTAAAGTATGTTCTTAATCGAAATGGGAATATTCAGATGTAAATATATACATTATTAAGTTAGCATTTAAAAAATAGAGTCGGTTGCTACCACCAAAATTCACTTATATTTATTTTTTATGTCACAATAATTCATATTGACCATTTTTTTATCATAAAACAAAAGGCTCAAACTTACAGGCCAAAAAAATGGAGACAGGGTGTGAAAAAGGAAATAAAACCAGGGTATATAACCATTCCAGGGAAGCAATATAGTGTCACTGATGTTAAAAGCCCACGGTTCAGGGAACCAGTCAATCATGTTTCTCGTGAAAAATGTTACTGTGAAAAAGAGAGAAGGGATTTAGCAACATCAAACTCAGTATTTAAGTTAATATGTCTAAGAATTTGTGTTGGACAAGCTTATTTGTTTTTCACGGACTGTACAAGTAGTTTTAATAACTTGTGCGAGCTAGACCTACTCTCCATGGCTCAGATGGTGGCGTTTGGTAATCTCTTGGACTGGAGGAAACAGAAGAAAACCAGCTTCACTAGACGGGCCCCCAAAATCCACTCTCATACCCACGCCAGGAATCGAACCCGAGTCGCCAACGGAGAGAGCCGAGCGTGTTATTATTCGGCTGTATCCCGCCCCGAGTTATTTCAGCTGAAGCCGATGGTATGCCACCCAGACCCTATCAGTTTGTTAGAAATTGAAAGAAAGCGAGTAAAGTTTTCATGGCTACAACAAACTCAGTTAAGCACCACGTATGATAAAATGGATAAATGTCTGCCACCCTGATCACACATGCACGCACGGACGCAGGAGTGTCACACATCCCGCCGCAACCGGCACTTTTCTCCTTCACCGTAAAAGAGCTACGGTTAAAAGATAGACTTGTTGTCTGCTTCTATTGGCATTCTTTTAACTGTATCCCCGAAACAGTTTTTTGTGGATGCCATGTTATCACCCTGATCTTCCCCGCCGTCTGTGTGACGGTCGCCATAGATGTCTCTTCCTGATGCTCTCAAGATGTGACTAGAAAACAGCTCCAGGGATATGTTTACAGTCTGGTATCCTTGAAGGCTCACATCTGATCTAATGATTGATTGGTTTGAGGCCACGCTACAGTCATTAACCCTGCTTGTATTCGGTCATATCCTGTAACGGCAGATTTTTTTCAACAATATCCATATAGTTGTGCCCCCCTACATTTGATAAATCGGTGACCTCTGATATCAACTGTCTTGTACACATTTATATCACAAGTTATTGTTTCTGATATTTCTGGTCTGTTTTCTTAGGTATAGTGTTAGAACTTAAATCTTCTTTTTTTAAATTTACTTTCTACCAGGAATGATTATTTTTTATAGCTTTACATTATTTTTTCAGATGTTATCACTTTATTCTATATTTTCTACTTATTATAATTTTAAATTTTGGGCTGGATGTTCATACAGAGTGCAAACTACCCAATAGTGGCCTTTCATTCAGCAAAGTAATGCCACCAAAGTGACCGGAAATATAAAAAGTACAATTTTTGGCATAGTTGTTTTTTTCTGCTCCTTATAATTTATGTTGCGGTTATGACCTCCATATAATGGCCACTACTATAAAGTGAATGTTTGGCCACAAATTAAGCGGTTTCACTGTATATTGATTGCAAGATCAGAAATTTAAGATTTATAGAAATATCTCGATGCGATGAAGATCATGTTAGAGTATGAACTTTGTTCTTCTCAGAATTTGTGCATTGTGTTCATGGTTGGCCTGTTGTACGAAATCGGCAGAAATGTTTACCGGACAATAGGTAAACAGAGTAATGTATTAGAAGTAGTGACTGAACTAGATAAAAATGCAATAGTCAAGCAATCACCGGACCTCATTATATAAAATACTCAATTTTCAGGAAAATGTTATTCACATAAGACTTAAGCATTCGAAAACATGGGCATACATTATTACCAATGATATAAGGCAGTTTACACATGCAATATCCTTACATTTATAAAAATGGGATGCATAATTAAAAATTATTGAGGAAAATAAACGAAACTGGGAACGCATTGACAAAGTTATCTCAAAACAAAAAAAAAAAACGTGTATTATTGCAATGAGGAGAGAGGGAGAAAATGATACTTTGTCCCCACCCCATATAAGAGTTAGTTACATGCCTCCCTGTCCCCTTTAAATAAGGCCCATGGCGTTGAAAACTTTCTGTACGAAAGATTTCTATTAGGCCAAAAAAAATAAAGGTATGGTTCTCAAGCACTTTTTTTCATAAATCAGTGCGGGCGGGCGGTATTTTATTTTTGACCTTTTTTTGAATGTTTCGATAAAAAATGTCATATGATCAGGGAAAAGCATGAAAATAACAATTTTTTTTGCTAAACAGGTAAAAGCACCACATAAATTGTATTATTTATCTTCTTGAATGATAAAAATCAAAATGAAAATTTTTGATGCGGTGCCTGAGATGCGATGCGGGCGGTGCCTGAGAACCATACCTTTTATTTTTTTAGTCATGTGGAGTGGCCAAATCAGAACTTTTCTCAGAAAGAAGAAATAAACAAACCAATGAACATAGCATAAGTTATACGTACCAGCTTATCGCACTCGTTCAGTATTTTGAACTTGAGGCCCAGTTTAGTTCCATCCTGAATACAACAGTGAAGACTACCTAAACTATTTTATTATTATAGTTCATTTCATCCTCTCATGTCCACCTGATTTTGCTACGAACATTTTTATTAGTTACAGTTCAAGGAAAACAATTATAATGTAGGGTAGAGGATTAAAGGTAAGGTAAAGGACCTAATTTTCAGCAAGGTAATTAAAAACCTACCTTACACCTTATTTAAGAAACATAATTATTTGAAAATATGAGAAATCAGTTCACATTTTACAACATATCAGACCCACTTATGGTCACTGGTCACATGCAAAAACAGTCTTTGTTGGCAACTTCTGATTGGATGATGTCATGTAAACACTCTAAAAAAATATAACCAGGTAAAACAAAGATGGCTACTCATGCAGGGACACATCATATCTACCAGATCATTGTTGTGAAAAATGTTGTGAAATATAAACTGGGAATTTATTTTAAAATTCTTAATTGCCATATTAGGTTGTCACTTCCATATGTTGTTTTCTCGGAAACATTGAAATATATTAACTTGTAAGAAAATTATCTAAAAAAATCTCATTTATAATTTAACCAACAATGTAACAACGTTAACTTAAGCATTATCTACCTATTTCTTTTTTCGATAGAATCGAAGAACAGCTTAATATTTTGAGATGTTTTACTTGAGGAGTGTCAGAAAATGTAAAGATACGGAGAGCCTTAAACCGTGTTTGAAACTGCCTTTTGCCTTGGAACACAAATGAAGTGGAGGACAGATGGCGCTGCGATAGCCCCTTGGAGCAATAATTTGATATATCTCTTGATTTGTATAGAAATAAGGGAAATTTACCCCATTAGGATACACTTATTTACGACAGTTCATGATAAAAGCGTGCATATCTGAGGCGTGGACAGAGATAAGAGAAGTTCCGTGACAAAATTTCCGTGCGACCACCGTCATCTATATATAATATAGATGAGATTGCGCGTTTTGAAAAAGTGCATAGACCGGGCTGGTTGAAACTGCTTACAAATAAAAAAATACTCCAACAATCATAAATTAATCATTATATTAACAACATAGCGAGAAATACGTGTATCTTAGATATTTTTCTTTAATTTTTTTAAAGTAAAAATAGTGTTATCCGCACAAAGAAAAAAATGAATCCGAAAACAAACACTTTTTCCTTTTGGCAATCACATTAAGTTATTTTCCCATATCTTACCTATCAGTTGCCATGCATAATTTTCACAAACGTTCAAATATAATTAAATGCAAGTGGGTTTCCTTATACGATTTGTAAATAAATACTTTGCTATGGTGAAACCGTTTTGTGTTAAATCAATATGTTAAGGTTTTCATTTTGAATGTGGTTTACTGTGCCTTCAGGGCCACACTAGAGCAAACGTGAAATACCACCTTTATTAAAAGTGAACGTATAATCAATGTTATGAATGCTTTCTTCCAGCAGGGTATCCCGTTTCGCTTCTAGGGAAATTATGAGTCAGCTGCTGTGTATAGTGAAGTGCTATACAATTAAAGACTGATGCTAATCCAATCATCGCCCATGGGCACATGTAACTCAATACAAATTTATTTTAACCATTAGACCGGCAACCCTTTACGAATAGATAATCCACCACGCCATTGGATTTATCAAAGCTTGTGTCAAGGTATATAGTCCGTCCCACGATAAAGAGTACTTTTCCGAAAGATAGCTAATATAAAAAAATACCTTGCTTTAAATGGATCAGGCATTCCGGAATTTACTTAGAAGTAATCTGACACGCCATCTGGAAAAGTAATTAAATGAAATCATTGATTTAATATTTCTTATAGTTTTTCTCGACATGTGACCTGTCGTGACGAGGTCAAGGACATCTTTAAGTAGACGTTGATTTAATGCTGGTACCAATAAGTGCCATAAATATTGATAAACACATCGGAATAAAGCAGACGTCGATTGGATGATGGCACCTTTAACTACCATGGATCTTGTTCATAAAAACGCGTCTCCATAACGGCAGTTTCCTCACTTCAATGAGATGAAAGTCTTGAAGTACAAGATATATTTATATTTTTTATTCCATTAAATATTCCATTCTACATACCGAAGTACTTGTGCCATACTTGCCAGATACTGGAAGTAGACATTTGTATTTTCAGGAATGCAGGCCTCCGCCATATGGGCAGTCCTTTATGTGGGGTATTCTGCAACCCGCCTTTTAATTTACTTATTGGCCCATATTCCCTAGTCCATTGGTGCATATGTTCTCTAACAAGTGTTTGCATTCACTTATTTGGTCCATGTTCCTATGTGCAAAAAGGCAAATGTGATTGCACATTTGTGAATGTTCCTGGAAGTTTTTCCTGGATCCGTACCATGAGCCGGACCCACACAAATATCTAGCTGATTCTCTATTGGCCCATTCCTGAGGTGCCCTAAAGTTTTATGCGATTAAGTTAAAGATAGCGTGAGATATGACTTGAACAACCAAACAAAAATCTACGAACGGGAATGAGCGCATACCCTCCTGGAGGAGGCAATTAAAATGTGTAGTTGGAGCCTACAAACATCCACCGGAAACAGACTTTTCTTTGTGAACACTGTGCCACACGAATTCTCCTCGTGAATAGCCGATTTAGCACTAGCCCTAATTAGTATGAATTGGGCAGGCGACTTGAACCAGTGGATATAGGAATCATCCTGTGTCACAATGGAAAAAATAATCTAAATGAAAAATATATATATATATATATATATATATATATATATATATACATGAATAACGGTGATCAAGATTACCTCCAAAATTAAATGGATGTCCTTTGGTATTCTACTAACCATCCTCAAATTTCTGGCATCTGGGACCCTGTGAACATGTTATAACGCCCAGGCCGTATTTACCTGTCACTGCTACCTGCATGAGGGGTACTTAAGTGTAATTATGCAAGATACGTGATCTGCTCCGATAGATTTAGGTTATTGATTACACTGAGGCAGCATAGCGATTATTTAGCCAAGTAGCGCCCGGATCCTGGACCTATCAATCATCCATAAGATATTTATATGTAGCTATATTTAGCACACGGATATAGGAAAAACCATCGGGTCAGGGTTAACAAAAGATTAATAACCTTTATTGCCAGCAATTTTTGTCTTATGAATATTCACCAGATACACGTTTATATGAGTAATCATGCATATTTTTAATTACCTTTTTTGAAATTTGAATATTGGCTCGTAATACCTATATATGTATCGGTCACTGGAAGAAATATAGTAAAGAGTAATCAATGTTTATTGTTACGAATTCATCAATATCCTTCTCTCAGCAAATCCAAAATTTTATTAATAAAAGTCTTTTTCTTGGAGCTGTGGACTCTGGACATAAATCGTCACGCTAACTCATGCGATGAAATCTGAATGTCAAATACTAAAGAAGTAAATATGACAAAACAATAATGTTTTTCGTTTTTTTTTTTTACTACCTGATACCTCCGCCAAGCATTAAATTCTATGTGTTGCACTACTATGTCACGTTTTAGTGACTTGTTTTCATCTGCATAGTTTGTTTTTAAACAAATGCTGGGCGTAATACATATGAATAGAGCGGTCTCTTCGTGAACAAAGTTATCGCCCTATGTCGCAAAGTTATATAATCCTCGGAATTAAGAATGCATCATGGGGATCCTGGTAACCTCCAAAATTTATTTATTTATTGTCAAACACTAGCCTCTGGTCTATTCATGCCTTAGTTTTTGTTGTCCATAATGTTTGCGCCAAAAACGCTGATAAGCTGACGTCAAACAGCTAACGTCAAAGAAGGATTCCTTCGTCGTGTAGACTATGACCCTGCCTACAAGACTCATTTTTAACGTGCCTTTGATCTTAATTATTGATTTGATATTATAACGGTTATCCCTTTTAAATCCAAGTTCTTTTTTCAGTCTTTCCCTACATTGACAACAACAGACGAACAGACAAACAAACTGACGAAAGTGACAGAAGCTGGATGAGTGTTAACCAGAGCTATATCAATATATGTGATCGGGGTTTTGTTTTTCTATGGACTTTTAAAAATGATATTGCTTCTTATGTTTTAGAACAGCTGTACAATTTAATGACCACTTTATAATTATTGTTATTATTATTATTATTATTATTATTATTATTATTATTATTGTTATTATTATTATTATTATTATTGTTATTATTATTACCATTATTATTATTATTATTATTATTATTATTATTATTATTATTATTATTATTATAATATTAAAGGTGCAGATTACATGGATTTTTAAGCGGATTTAAACACAATTTTCCGCAAGCAATACAGTGGGCTTGTGTGCATATGCACGCGAGTGTTTCAAATTCGCGATTTTCATGAGGGCAAGGTATCACGAAAATGAAACCTTCGCGAATAAAACGCCCCTTCAGCACAGGTGAAAAGATATTTATACAGTTAGTCCACTAGCATCTCATTTAGGCCTATGTTATCGTAGCATATGGCATCGGAATTTGAAAGGCAACTGATTTATATTTCAATAACAGACGGTCATTTATATTACCTAGTATTATAAGGAATATCAGACGATTTATATTATTCTTCATAACTGATTCAGGATTAAACTTCATTTTAGTTCTCTTAGCGATATTAAAAACAAATATTATATAACTTTATGTATTTTTCTGTATTGCGAAATCGCGGCGTGAAACAGTGAAAGTCCGGCAATTTAACCGCGTGGATGTGAAATTCAACCACAGTACTCTCGGCAATATCTCCAATTAGCATGATTTGTTGAAGATCAAGATACGCTGACTCAGACTGCCTTGTTTTATATTTGCGAACCAAGGGATCATTGTGGTCGTTCGGCTCTTTCTCAATGTGATTTCCCGGTATTTAACTCTCAAGCAGTGAGGGATTTTATTATTTATGAATGCGAGTCGAGGGGAATTAGAGAACTGTATAATGCAAAGCACGAATCCTATCTATAGCAGATGAAATAGACTAATCATCTTATCCCATGCCATCGACTCATTGCTTCCAAGGAGGGGAAAACAAACACAGCCCCATAGGATTATGGGATACATCTATTGTAATCATGGCAGAGATGGCACAGAACCTACACGGATATACTTGTAGAACCTTTTTTAAAATACTCAAATAGGCGGAAGTATTCTTTTCAGGAAAGTGCTAAGTCATGGCGGACATATCAGACAATGGGGTGTCCTGTTCAAAAGCCCTCCTTTTACATCCTAATACATTCAATCATGTAATGTGCGTGTGAACCCGAAACCGGGACATCAGTTACCATGGTAACGATGTTATAATAATTGTACGGATAGACAGGTTTCATTGAGATAAGGGCATTTTTTATGTTTCTTCAAAGTCACTACAGTATTTCATTCAGGCCCCGTTTGTTCTGATACTATTAACTGATTGGTAAAAGAAACCAAACCCAGAACGATGCAACTCGTGAGAGCGTGTCAAACTTGTGCAATTCTTTTGTACACAGGGGTTTTGTGTGCACATGTCTTGGCATGAATGTCACTAGGTCGCAGACTGGAGCACAAATATAAAAATTGTCAAAGCGTGTAAAAGTGGTTTAGATTTTTTCTTTATCCGTGCATAAACGAGGTACTTTTGGTTTAGTGTTTAAAAATGGGTCGTGTTTAATTCATTCTTTTCGTTTACGTTCTGGACGACTTCGGCAAGATGGAAGCATATATATCAGGTTTTCCCCCTTTCTTTACTGCTAGGGTATTTAAATTTAAGGTTACGGAAAATAAAGACATGAATAACATATAACAGCTTTAAAGTTGTCAGTGTCACTGACTTAGCCCGGATCGTGATCAAACTTTAATGTGCAGTTCCCAGAAAATGTGTCTCATGGTTCAGATGGGTCAGAGAGCCGAGACGGCCCCAGCTACTAGTGTATGGCCCTTTGACAGAGGAGTTGTCCTATCTAAAATGATAAATGATTCTTTAAATTTAGAAACATGATGTTGATCTAATTTACCTAAAAAATATAATGGATTTTTATGTTATCCTGATCTTTCACATCCTCCACACTACAGCCTCACAAATTTTATGTGAACGCTACCACGCAACTGGTGATACCCCCTTGGAAACCTGAAATATTCTTTCCGTTAAAATCCCAAAAGAAATAAGCCTACTGTTACTAAAAATAGGCAGATTTAAAGGCAAGTGATCTCTGGAATTGCTTGATTGATTGTCATGATATCTGGTATTATTTTGAGGAAATTGGTTTACTACAGAAGACAGATGGCGCTGACTTCCCTGTATTAATGAGGATGACAAATAACAGCTATTGAATGATCCTTTAGAAGGGCACGATAACTTGTTGGAAACAAATTCTAGACTCGGAGAAATCAGGCTCGAGTCCAGCAGAAAAAGGAAAAGCTCTTCCAAATACTTGGAAGCCCTTTATAAACGTGGGAATTACTACACATTATATTACCAAGCTTTAACTAGATAAATGTAATTACATATTTAAGAAAATGTGTATAAATCAACATAAAGACACACGGGATCTGCTCAGATTTCTACGTTTCAATTTCTTTTTATAAGGAGGTTTGTATTGGACTCGGACTCGAACCTAAAGCATTCGGACTTGGACTCGAAAAGATCAGGGGATATGAGGGATTCCTACGGCCAGAAGACAATGGATAATGGCGGAGGGGGTACGGATTCCCACGGTCAGGGGTGGTCTGAGTAGGAATAATCCAAAGAAGTATTACGGATTCTCACGATCGGTCAAGCACGACTGGTCGTGTTGCAATCCCCACGCGAATAGGCACGTCCGCACTCGCGCGCTGACGATCAACTACGGAAGATTACGGCCAACAACGGACGTATGTACGGAAGCAGGAGGGATATGCATGGACAAGCACGGTGGTGTTACAGGCCAATGGCGGTAGCGTCGCTATCTGTCCATGGACTGGCTCACCTGTGCCAGCACCACGAACGTTTTGAACATTTCAAAAGTTCCGTGGAGTTTCACAGACCAAGAACAGTCTGCAGGGTATACGGCGGATGCCAACGGACAAAACATGATCTCTACGATTCCCTACGGTTCACTAGGGATTATTAACGGATCACCAGGGATGGTCCTTAGCGGCCCATCCGTGATGATCCGTGGTGAGATCCGTTACAGTGTAACCTAGGCTTAAATGGGGTCACTGTCATCTACATTTTCCGACTTACGGGACAAAGACGCAGGTTTTTATAATTAGAAGCCCAGGACTCTAACCTATACACGGTCGTAATTCTATAGTTATTTGGTAAGGGGAGTTGAAATTTTATATGACTACAGGCAGTGGTAGAATGTCTTTTGAAAACCAAATTAGGTCACGTGTCGCATATTTCGCTGGAATGGCCTATAGAAGTAATTTTCATGATTAAGCAGAGCGTCATGACCCAAGAGCCACCAGATCAAAGGATAGCTGGCGAAATCATTTAATAACCCACTTTATTGCTATCACATTCACACGTGGAATATTTACAAATCTGTTTAGCTTGAGTGTACACACATATATTTGCTAAGTTATAATCGTCCGAATCAAACACTATTGTCACATTGTTATGAATAACTACACACATTATGTAGTATTATACAGTATAACATATCATCACGGTTATCTCTCCGTTGTGCACCCCTCTCTATTACGAACATTTAAATGGTCCATTTGGAGGACCGTAACTTCTCTGACATAGACATCTCCTTATAGTTGAACTCAGACCACTAAGTGTATGTAATAGATTTAAATTTAATTAATTAAGTTACAAGGGCTTATATTATTCTTAGGCCAAGCGTTTCCTAATTATAGATCAACACTGCTTATTAGCCTCGACGTCGTAAATGATAGCACCCATGTCCCTTCAAGGACTCTCTAGAGTTCGTACTTGTGACTAATAACGAACCCGAAGATCACTTTTTATTAAATTAGCCATATAGGAGAACCAGAGCTAACAGGAACAAAACAGAGCGATAATGGGGATTGTCTACGATTTGTTTGACCTTAGAAACCAGGTGAATATTAAAAATAAATATCGGGTGCGGGTCCCATATGAAAAATATTCTGCCCGAATGAAATTTTTATTTTTAAATCAGCTTGTTTGAGACCTTGCGCAAACATGGACAGAATAAAGTATACCCACCCAAAAAATTACCCCATAACGATTTATAAATAAACTCATTAATATTTATAAGCTTCCTCTTCCTATTGGAGGAAGATTAATTAGAAATCTCTCATATACGAACAATCAGATAATAATAATCGAACCATTATTTTGTTTGCTATTGTCGCCTTTTTTTAATTTCAGGACGCAATTGAATGACAACAGTTTGGTTGAGGACAAACTTCATTTACTATCTGTTAAGCCGACTCAAAGACCAACGTTTGAAAGTCGTGACTGAAATTTCGATACGGAATTGATAAGTGAACCTCTCTCTCTCTCTCTCTCTCTCTCTCTCTCTCTCTCTTAACCTTTTGTTCATCCAATCAATTTGCAATTTTAAAAAAAAAACCCAAAGAAAGATGCCAAAGACTCAATCAAGCACTCACTATACTCACTATATGCGTGAGGGTGTGGGTGTGTGTGTAAGTAAAAAATAGAGAAAAATTTCCCTGGAATGTAACGAATTTTTATTTTTAATTTTGACAGTTGAGACAAGTAGTCCCGGAAATCCCCACAATGACATGCTGGATGATGTTTTGAGTTAAAGCGACCTCTGACGGAAGGGTGCCCCAGTAATTTTTAATCCCAGTCCTTTGTTGCGTAAACCCGCATGTCCACGACCAGACTCCAGCATTTTCTATAACAGAAAACTCAGCTCTCCGTAAATCCCCCCTTTTTTTTCTTTCTTTAACTTTGGATTTAAGTCCAGTATGGGCCGAAATCTGCCGCTTTCAAATTTTATCACCCGAGTCCACAATGTTCTAGCCAAATATTCAGACACCCTAACACCTTGACCATCGAAACTACTCTGTTTCGTAGCTGTTTGATATCATCAAGTGAGGTCTTATATATATATATATATATATATATATATATATATATAACTCTTTGTTTAATAAAGGTACATATTTATCACATAAATCCACTGTTAATCAGTGCTCGAGTTATTTACTTCTATTTAAACAAATAATATTAACAGTACGGTACTGACAAAGTACACATTCCTCAAAGCAACAAATATTTTGTACCAGTACACATATTCGATATCGTACACATAGATGGGAACTATATACATATATTTATACAAACGGAAAATGAATACAAAGAAAAGTCAGTTCACACTAATCATAGTACAAGAGGGTCAATGTAAGTTAAGGAACTTTTTTCGCCTTTACTATGTTAAGTGCTTTAGCGACAAGACGTTGAACTTGTGCCTTTTGCACTGCTCCTCTCAGAACTCGAAATCCTTTTTTCCCATCTTTTTTCTTTGCAGTTGTGTATTTGTCTGATATCGGACTTCTCGATCTCAAACTTTCGCGTGATGGTCGTCTCCTTCGGGATCTTGACCTTGACCTTCGTCTTCTTGGCGACCTTGACCTACTAAGAGATCTTCTGCCACTGGCCCTGTACCAAGGTCTACCGCGTGACCTTGACCTGCTCCGTGACCTTGACCTGTCACGTGATCTTGACCTGCTTCGTGACCTTATTCTTAATCTCCATATGGGACTTCTGGATCTACGTCTCCACCATCCACGTCTCCACGTGGGTCGACTTCTAAACCTCTCTCTAGATACTGAGCGGGACCTGTTGTAGTAACGAGGAGAAGTACTTCTTAGTCGCCTCATTTGTCTGTAACTGTGATAAACAGGGGATATACTTCTGCCGGACGAGTAACTTGTGCTGCTAGAACTCCTACTGGAACTAACAGAACGGCCTCTTCGCCTCCTTCGCGACCTTGACATTGACTTTGACCTTGAACGTGATCTTGACCTTGAACGTGACCTTGAACGTGACACGCTCCTGGGAATACTATCACCAGAAGCTGAGCGAGAATCCCGTCTGCCACAAGATCTTGAGCGAGATCGCGACCGCGAAGCATAGCTGGAAGCTTCGGATGAACTGACTGACCTTGACCTACTACGTGACCTTGCCTTGAATATTTCGCGTGCTCGCCTCATGGTGTAACAGCTCGCCAGAATATCAACATGAGGGACGTCACGTTCTGAGCCCCGCACCATGTAGTTCAGCTGTTTGGTCTTTGTTCCTAAAATGTAAAAAGATTTAAATATATTACATAGTGACGCCTTCGGTCACATTACTAATAAATACATATGCTGCATAGGGAGCGGAAATTCATAGCATATTTTGCTCTGTCTCTACGCTGCCAGTATTATTAGCTGTTCATAAATGTTTACGGCCGACCAAAATTCATTATGAGCATGATGGACCTGTCAGGAAATCTAATACGCTGTTTACACAGCACTTCATCAACAACATGAAAAGCTGTGTCAAATTCTTCGGGCTTCGGCCGGCTAACCGCTGCTTACGGAGTGTGAATACAGGATGCAAAAACTAGTGACTTTATCTGGGTAATAGAACTGGATCGTCTGATCTCCTAGCCAATCACAAAACATGTGGCGATTGACTCAACTGATCTCGCCCTCTTCTGGCAAAACCCATCACACCAAGGTAACAAAAAACAACAGCGCTTTACAAATATTCATTTTGTCGATAAACCGCTATGTTATAGACTGAATGCTTACTAATTTATCTTATGTCATAGGTTGCTCTTTACTCTCTTTTAAACTTTTTTTAAAATTTAAATCTAATTTGAAATACATGTAAACATATAAGATTTGTTTTAATATAATTGATAAATTGACCTAAAATTTGATTTTGACCTAGAGAGCTGAAGAAAAAGCATAGTACTCATTGTATGCCTAACAATAAGCGACAAAACAGATACAAATATAGTTAGAAAGATTAATACATCAGTGCTGGAAATCGTTCGTTTTCATCAAGTGAGAATCTCCCTCACCTTTCTCCCGTAGTGATTGGTATAGGTTGTCCGTGATCTCCTCAATGCCACTGTCCCCCTCGCCGGATTCGCGCTGCATCCACTCCACGACTCGCTGCGTCACATCCGACTCAAGTGCACGGAGCGACAGCTCTTCCTTCGCTCCACCGACCACGACCTGTGCAAAGCAAAAACATTTCATAGAAGGTAGTTAGAGACCACACATATTCCTCCGCCAGGTGTGTTCTACAATACATATATATGTATATATATATATATATATATATATATATATATATATATTTATATGTATATATATATATATATATTTATATATATATATAGAGAGAGAGAGAGAGACAGAGATAGAGAGATACATATATACATGTACATATGTATATGTATTTATATATATATTGTCACCAGAAATCGGTGACAATATGTACGGTGTTTTGTATCATAGTTTAACGAAGTCTGTTCTCTATTGATATTGACGTGAAACGTCATCCTAAAGCGTTGACAGGTCTTGATTGTATATATATATATTGTGTATTCTTGTATGGAATCCCATCGGCTATCAGCTGATTTATCCGTGTCACGCATCGTGTGTAATTATTTCTGGTATGTGGGTCGCCAAGGTGACGCTAACAGTCAAACTAGGTCACATATATCCTTACATGGGACACTTGAGAAATGAGCCAATCAGAGAACCGGATCGCCGTATTGTGACGACGATTGTGACGTCAGAGTTCAGGGAGAGACGCTGGAAGCTGCCTTCAGTTGGGTCTTGAAGCTTGAGGTGGCAGCACGCACGCACGGGAATAAGAACATTGAAACGCCAGGAACGGCATAGAAGCAAGCTTCTACAAGGACCCAGCTCATGAGAACTCAGCCGTGCTGCCGACAGAGCTTCGTATTGGCGATAAAGTGAAAGAGCTCTCGTCACTGCCGGCCTAGTTCAGTTTGACCTAGAAACATAACCGCCGTAAGCCGTGAACCCATTGCTACACGAGCAAGGTCAAGGACTCTAAGCTCAACGTAAACAAAGGGCGCTATTGCATTCATGTGATCGTAAACCTACCCGGGTCGCTGACAAGCAAGATCAGTTGAAGATCGCTAAACTCAGAAAGACTATATGCTGCTAACCATACGCTAGATTCTACACAAAACAGTAACCAGAGATCTCTGAAGGAACTGGACTTTATTGGTTTTTATACAAACCACGGACTCAGTAAAAATTTCCTGTAATTTTAATGTGAAGGACTGTCGTATTGACACATCAACGCACACACACGCATCTACATCTTTGTAAGTATTGTCTTGAATTATATTGTGAATTTAACCTGATGTCTCATAGTTTCTATTGATCTGGGTGTATGATTGTCTGGTATTTTTATACACGTCCTTAAAAGAACCTGGAAATGTCACCTGTAATGACCGGGATCTAATTTCTTGATTAATGAAATCAAGTGGCGAGCGTTAACCCATCCTATTGTTTTATAGGATATATCCGTTGTAAAGCTTTCACGTTAAGTTAGGGGTGACATTGTATGGCGAGCGTGCCAGGATATAATTAGCCTTAAAAAAAACTGGCTAATTACAGTAAGTTTCAGAAGTTTTGAACTGAGAAAACAGTACTGAAACCAGACATTCATATACTCAAACTAGAGTTGATCTGAATTAATAATTGGAAATGACACCAAACTGATGTTATAGTGTATACTTGCTCAATGAAATTACCCCACTATTAGGAGTTAATATTTATTCAGTGAGAATATTACCTGAAGCACAACATTGTTTCAGGCTTAGCATATACCTTGAAGATTTGGCTAGAACACATGCATGTTTTGTGAGTAATGCTAGTTCAGTGATACCTGAACATCATTACTGGTTTGATATAAACCCAGATTAGAGTGAACATTTTTGATGTTGTTAGATACGCCCTGGTATAATTTTTCCTACACTGGTTTGTGATTGGTCACGTGGTAGGGTCTCTTTACAGGTAAGTTTACCCCTCCCGATTGGCATGGTAATCATAGGTGCATGGTGTTTATTGATATCTTGATATCCATCCGTCCATCCGTCTGACCCTTCGTCCGACCTTCCGTCCGTCCGTCCGTATAAGTAGATTTTGATGCGTAGAGCTACCGTAGTGTAATTGTACGGATACCGCCGGTTCGTTAGGTTGGCTTTAACAGTACGTATTTACGGATTTTTAAGAGCGGATATTACTAGATACTGGAATCTTACTAGGTTAGAGCGTTACCATGGAGACGTTAGAGTCACTTGTTAGATGCGGACAGGCCTTGGGACTTAAGGACCAGGCTTTACAAGATTATGTTGAGGCTAGACGGCGTGCGGATGAGGAACGCGAGGAAAGAGCTAGGCAGCGGGAATTAGAGCGCGAGCGAGAGGCTAGAGCCCACGAATTAGAGGTTCTAAGGTTAAAGTCTGACTCTGGGGTTAAAGAAGAGAGAAGTAGGGATGTATTCCCGAAAATCCAGCTTCCACCTTTTGATGAGGCTCACGATCAGCTAGATGCGTTTCTTGAGCGATTTGAACGATTAGCTGTATGTCAAGGCTATGATAGGGAGAATTGGGCGTTACACCTGAGTCCGTTACTGCGGGGTAAGGCGCTAGGGACTTACACACAGTTATCGGTTAGTGAGGCCATGGATTACGATAAGTTAAAGATAGCCTTGTTAAAGCGATACCAAATGACCGAAGAGGGTTATCGACACAAGTTTCGGACTTGTAGGCCTGAGCGAGGCGAAACGCCGAGTCAGTTTGCGGTGAGACTGAGTGGATACCTAGACCATTGGATAGGGATGGCAGGGGTCGGAGGTGACTACGACGGGGTAGTTAACCTGTTGACGTGTGAGCAGTTCGTAAACTGCTGTAGTAGGGATCTCTCTATGTTTTTGAAAGAGAGACGGTGTCGTGACTTTGATAGTATGGTAGACTTAGCCGAGAGTTATACGGAGGCTCACGGTGTACACAGCCTTACAGCAGGTCCTCGTTATGGCAATAATGTGCCGCGTCCAGCGCAACCGGTATCTCAGCCTAGAGAGAAGCGAGAGGTTGAGCGCAGTCCGGACGGTCAGACATTTAAGCCATCAGGAGGCATCAGATGTTATTTATGTAATGAACTGGGACATAAGGCGCGGGAATGTAAGACTAGTGCCCGGTCGAGGCCTAGGTCTTCCCCTCAAGTAGGGCGTGCTGCTGGCGATCAGCAGAGGTATAGGACTAATTTTAGCCCCCCGTATAACCCAAAACAGAAACCGGAGACTATGTCAATGGCAGTAGTCGAGGCGGAAACGGAGACAGTCGGTGCGGTGAAACCGGAAGTAGAGAGTCCGAGTCAGTCGTTAGGATTTGCTGCCCAGACAGAAGGCGGAATCTCGTTACCTGTGTGTGAAGGGCTGGTGAATGGTAAGTCAGCGAGGGTGCTGCGGGATTCGGGATGTTCCTCGGCAGGAATACATGAGTCGTACGTGGAGCCGAATCAGTTCACCGGACACCAGGTCGAGTGTAGGTTGTTCGACGGGTCTGTAAGACAATTTCCTACGGCTAGGATTAATGTGGACTGTGCGTACTTTGTCGGTACTATCGAGGCAATGGTGGTCGGGGATGCTGTATGTGATTTAGCGCTAGGTAACGTAGCGGGAGCGCGTGATCCGTATGATCCGGACCCGACGTGGAAGTCTGAGCGGTCCTCAGGCATAGTGTGTGACGGTGTAGAGTCACAAAAGGAGGTGTCGTCCGCGGTGGAGACACGGAGCGCTGCACGAGAGAAACAGATACCGACGCGTAGCTTGAATGTTGCAAGCCCAGTTGCCGATGTGAGTCCGGCCGAATTCTTGAAGGCGCAGGAGGAGGATGGGTCTTTAGCGCCGTATTGGAGGCTAGCTAGAGAGGCTAGAAATGATAGTCCGTTTAGAATTGAGGACGGATATTTAGTTCGGGTTGTGAGTGATAAACGGGGAGATCAAGATGGATCTCGAGTGGTGGTACCTCAGACGTTACGGTACGACGTAATGAGGATGGGCCACGAAGCGGTTATGGCGGGCCATCAGGGCATAGACAAAACGCACGACCGCGTGAGAACTCAGTTTTTCTGGAAAGGGATGTATAATGACATTGCTGAGTTTTGCAAGTCCTGTCCCATTTGCCAGAAAACCATACCGAAAGGCAAGGTGCCTGGAGCTACGTTAGGCCAGATGCCATTAATTGATGAGCCCTGGCGTAGAATTTCGATGGATCTGGTTGGGCCGATCCATCCAGCGTCCGAGAGAGGTCACAGGTATATTCTGACCGTTATGGATTATGCCACTAGATATCCGGAGGCTGTTGCTTTAAAGAACATAGATACAGTCTCTGTGGCTGATGCGCTAGTTGATATTTATGCGCGGTTAGGAGTGCCGTCAGAGGTGCTTACTGACATGGGAACACAATTTACGTCAGACCTCATGCGAGAAGTTAGCCGTGTTTTGTCTGTAAGACAGCTCACCACTACTCCTTACCATCCTATGTGCAACGGAATGGTGGAGAGATTCAATGGAACGTTAAAGTTAATGTTGAAACGGATGTGCGAGGAAAGACCGCGAGATTGGGATCGGTACCTCAGCGCCGTGCTTTTTGCGTACCGAGAAGCGCCACATGAGAGCACAGGGTTCTCACCCTTTGAGTTGCTCTATGGTGGGATCGTTAGAGGACCGATGCGGATTCTAAGGGATCTGTGGACCAAGCGAGATACTAGCGTCGAGACTAAAACCACGTACCAATACGTCCTGGACCTACAAGACAAACTAAGCGACACATGCGCGTTAGCTAGAGAGGCGTTGAACAAATCAGCGAACAGACACAGACTGTTATATGATAGAGGTAAATGCACGCGCAGGTTTGAGGCCGGAGACGAAGTTTTGTTGTTACTCCCGACGGAGCGGAACAAATTAATGGTACAGTGGAAAGGCCCCTATACTATTGTAAACAGGGTTGGGGACTTAGACTATCGGATTAAGATTGGCGATAAGGTTAAAACCTTCCACGTGAATATGCTGAAACGATACCATGCTAGAAACGAGCCCCAGCATATTCTGGCAGCGGTAGCCAAGGGCGCACCTGATTCTATACATGATCCTGACTGTGTAGACGGGGAAACAGAGCACTGATAGACCTAAGACAAAGAAGGCTTTGCGAGCATTCCTAGGTCTTACAGGGTACTATCGAAAATTCGTGCCAAACTATGCGGAAATAGCGGTGCCCTTGACTGATCTAACGCGTAAAGGTCAACCTAACAAACTAGACTGGAAACCCGTACACGAGAACGCGTACTGTTCTCTAAAGGCTAAACTGTCAGACCCTCCCATACTGAAGCTACCTGATTTCAGTAAACGATTTTTATTTGAAATGTGATGCATCTGATGTGGGTATTGGCTGTATCCTGATGCAAAGACACGAGGGGATCATGCACCCAGTAGCTTATGCCAGTCGTAAACTATTGCCCAGGGAGAGAAATTACTCCACCATCGAGAAAGAGTCATTAGCAATTGTATGGTCTGTACAGAAATTTGAGATGTACCTGGCTTGTAGACCGTTCACCATTCAGACCGACCACAAACCATTAAAGTGTATTAGCAAATCAAAATGTGCTAATAAGAGAGTAATGAGATGGGCACTGGTTCTACAAGAGTTTAGATTTGATATTGAAGCAGTGTCAGGTAAACTAAACCATGGACCTGATTTTCTTAGCAGACTGCCTGAGTGTTAGGATGTAATGAGCTATAATGTTTAGCCAGTTAAGTCTAAACATGTACAAGATTTTTGCCCTGTGTCATAGACCGTGGGCATGTACTAATGACAACTTGTTACATGACCCTTATGTATTGCTATGTATTGCTACATGTAAATATGTTTAGCTGGACCCTGTAAGATAGAACGATACGATGTATCGAGAAAATACTGTGTATTTTCCTTAAAAGGAGGGGGTGATGTCACCAGAAATCGGTGACAATATGTACGGTGTTTTGTATCATAGTTTAACGAAGTCTGTTCTCTATTGATATTGACGTGAAACGTCATCCTAAAGCGTTGACAGGTCTTGATTGTATATATTTATATTGTGTATTCTTGTATGGAATCCCATCGCCTATCAGCTGATTTATCCGTGTCACGCATCGTGTGTAATTATTTCTGGTATGTGGGTCGCCAAGGTGACGCTAACAGTCAAACTAGGTCACATATATCCTTATATGGGACACTTGAGAAATGAGCCAATCAGAGAACCGGATCGCCGTATTGTGACGACGATTGTGACGTCAGAGTTCAGGGAGAGACGCTGGAAGCTGCCTTCAGTTGGGTCTTGAAGCTTGAGGTGGCAGCACGCACGCACGGGAATAAGAACATTGAAACGCCAGGAACGGCATAGAAGCAAGCTTCTACAAGGACCCAGCTCATGAGAACTCAGCCGTGCTGCCGACAGAGCTTCGTATTGGCGATAAAGTGAAAGAGCTCTCGTCACTGCCGGCCTAGTTCAGTTTGACCTAGAAACATAACCGCCGTAAGCCGTGAACCCATTGCTACACGAGCAAGGTCAAGGACTCTAAGCTCAACGTAAACAAAGGGCGCTATTGCATTCATGTGATCGTAAACCTACCCGGGTCGCTGACAAGCAAGATCAGTTGAAGATCGCTAAACTCAGAAAGACTATATGCTGCTAACCATACGCTAGATTCTACACAAAACAGTAACCAGAGATCTCTGAAGGAACTGGACTTTATTGGTTTTTATACAAACCACGGACTCAGTAAAAATTTCCTGTAAATGTGAAGGACTGTCGTATTGACACATCAACGCACACACACACATCTACATCTTTGTAAGTATTGTCTTGAATTATATTGTGAATTTAACCTGATGTCTCATAGTTTCTATTGATCTGGGTGTATGATTGTCTGGTATTTTTATACACGTCCTTAAAAGAACCTGGAAATGTCACCTGTAATGACCGGGATCTAATTTCTTGATTAATGAAATCAAGTGGCGAGCGTTAACCCATCCTATTGTTTTATAGGATATATCCGTTGTAAAGCTTTCACGTTAAGTTAGGGGTGACATATATGTTTATGTATATATATATATATATATATATATATATATATATATATATCGCAAAGTAATGAATAAACTCCATGGTTGCATAACAGGTAAGCTCTTCCCGCCAGAACAAAGACGGTCTATATTACTTAGAAATTAATTAAATTACTCTCACCCTAGGTCGGGAAAAACAAAGTTGTCACCAAACAGTTAAGGTTAAGATCATTTGAGCAAGAACATACTATAGTGAAAAATATTAGCTCTCAAATTTAAATAACTAACCTACAAATGACGATGAACAAATTACACCTGTTGGTGGTCAGTTTTAAAATAAATGATTATTTTCACCTACAATACACCAACGAGTTATGACTGAAGGCTAGCGTACTGGTACTCCTGGACGTTGAATCATCCTGTTACTAGTATGTATTAGATTTTTCCAGTCAAAAATACACGAAACTTGATGCTGAAAACGTTTCGCCCTATATAGGTGAGTAACTGAAGCCGCATGTCGGGAAGAGCTTTCATGCCTATTTTTGCCGCTTTTTTAGCGTCAGTTATCGTCGACAATTTCATAAAACGTGAAAGAAACCGATTGTATTTAGATGAATTATGGCATCATTTGACATAACAGTTTCTGAGGGACTTTCACCTGAGAGAAATTAGAGTCTCGATCGAGTGAAAATTACGGGAAAGACAGACTATACAAATTGTATGCGGTTGTTACCATTAATATACGCACCATTAAATACTTCCTCTAGAACCAGCAATATATTCTTAATATATTTTTAATTCAAACTGTGTGTATTAGTACTAACACATATCTTCCTGCCGTAACAACATATTGCTGTGTCGAAAAGAAGTGCTGGTTATATAAATAATGCGGCTGTTTAATGAATATGCTTTGTAAAATGGGGTTCACTGGCACATGACGTTATCTATGGCAATACCTTTTTTGTTTCCCACCACAATCCAGTATTCAATTATATATCTTAACTTTATTATTTCGCTTAAAAGTAACGCAGGATCGAGACTTTTTCCATGAAGATATGCAAAATAATGATCCAGTATGAAAGTGTGTATTACCGACTGTACACAAGATGGCGCAGCGATACCGAATCGGTATTACCGTAAATGACAATCAAGAAATACTTTAAAGGGGCCAAATCACCTATATGACATTTATAAACTAAAGGTAATCCCTTGGAGCTTTAATGCAAAATAGGCTAGAAAACATGGATATCACCGCACACAGGCTGCTTGTTTTGTTTTTATCAATGTGTTTCCAATTTGTGGGGACCCACTAAAATAATCAAAACAAATTCATCAAGGGCTTCTGGCAGCAGGACTGATAACCCAGAGCTTTGCAAATGGCATTTTGCAACAAGCGACCTTTCTACCTCCACATATATGCAACCTACCACCTTAGGTTACATGTTTTCCACTTTGTCAACGTTGTTGTGTTACAATGTTGTTTATAAACAAGTTCATACATCCTTCACGAAGGCATTATGAGAACTTTTCCCAATCAAAAGTACTCTTAGATCATTAATACAAACACAGAGGAGAAATCACATAAATTCTTTTTGAAAAGCAAAGTGATTTGGCACCTTTAAGCCTCCATAACTCACCTGTGCCAGTGTCGATGCATGTTTTAGGGGAACATACTGCCCTCCGGTTATTTGTGACAGGGCCATGTACCAGCGTCTCCACGGCCTTACGCTAGGCTCGCACCCAATGCAGTACAGCACCACCCCTTCCTTGGCCAGCTGATTGGTTAAAACCATCGGGTCGTAACCTGCCGGACAACCTGTGAAAAAAAACATAAATGACACGTTTAGAATATGTGATATATAAATAATTTATCAGGTAATGCATATTCATTTGGTTAAATTAGTTTTATTATATCAAATGTCTCAGTACTTTTGTCCTGAGTACTCCGATCAGAAGAAAATTAAAATTACGGTAAAACTTACAATTGTCGGTCAGCGGCAAAAATGCCTCCATAACTCTGCCGAGTAACTTTTGTTTATTTCTTGTTTGTGGCTTTTTTACCGCTACAACCACACGTGTCTTACACAGGATATAGGACTGATTTCATCACAGGCTCTAGTTTGTACATTGGCGTGAATTTATACTAATCATAGTCTTATGTTAAGATTTCCGGCTGCGGCATTATAATATGTGTACAGCATTATTTTATTTAGGACCATTGCAGTGCAATTAACGGAATGACTAGGCTCATTGCTCATAAATAGTAGATCACAATGATACATAAGAATGCTTGACTGGTGATTTAATGGTTATTTATTGAAAGCATGGATAAAATTAAGAAGATATCTCAAAAAGTGTTCAGTATTACAAATAAGTATACACCAATATTAGGCGGTTGTTCTGTTATTACTTCTAGTCGTTTTTGTTAAAATCACATGATTCGTTCAGATTAAAATTGAAAGTTTTTTTTTTAATTTCTTAGTTCATATTGTTCTCTGGTTATATGTTTGACTGCGCTGCAAGTGATCATATAGTATACAAAATTCTTCTTGATGTCATAAGTAAAATATTCCTTTTAAAAAATCGTGATATTATCATTAATCAATAACTCTGTGGAGAGAAAAACCTGATACCTGCCCTATCCCGGCCGGATAAGTGCTGCCATCTGGTCACAATCATTAGTATCAATCCATCAGGCCTGAAACCCTGTGGCACATTTTCGTTAAAACTATAAAACATTATGTTAAATTTGTAGATGCGTTTCCTCGGTATCTCGATATATTCCTGCGCAACTTGATATATCATCGCTCCGCTTGGTATATCTTCTCTTGCCAATGCCAACGCAAACCCATCGCACTGCAGAACAAGTGACCCATGGGTCATGACGCTCAGCTGACTGGGAAGAGATTCGCAAAAGGAAATTTTATCCCATTCAACTGAAGCATCAAACAGATTAACCAACAGACCAAGATTTTGTCTGCATTTGTATATTTCAAAAATTGAGAAAAAATGCGTAAACTTTAAAAAAAAATACACATGGCTCCACCAGACTGCAGAAACTAACAAAAACACTTAATGGTCAATATCCATGCAAAGAATCATGGTGATCTCTGCATTAGTTTTTCAGATACTTCAGATTTTGTATCAAATTTTCCATTATTCTGAGGGATACCTCGGAGTCCTATAGCTTGAAGGATATGGGTAACAGAGACCTAATTTCAGGTTTCCACAAACACTTTTCATGGGCCTCCTTGCATGACAAAAATGGAGATTCTAGGTCCAGTTGTTACGATTTATACCCTGTTGACAGATAACCACATCTTTAAAGGTCTCAAAATTAGAGAAAAAAATCGTAAAAATTTGAAAAAAAATAGAAGTCTGCAGAAACTGATGGAACACCTCATGATCAATATGTATGCCAAAAATCATGACCACCAGTATTGTAGTTACTGAGATACTGCAGTTTTTGTATCAAATTTTGCATTATGCTGGGGGGTATTTTGGAGCCATACAGCTTAAGGGATATGGGTAAAAGAGACCTAATTTCAGGTTTCCATGGAGACTTTTCATGGGTCTCCCTGTGTGTCAAGAATGAAGATTCTAGATCCAGTTGTTATGATTTGTGCCCTATTAACAGATGTTCATATCTTAAAAGGTCTCAAAAATAGAGAAAAAAAAAATCGTAAAAAAAACGAACAAATACAGGTGGTGCCACCAGTCTTCCGAAACCGATGAAACACTCCATGATCAATATCCATGCAAACAATTATGCTGATCTCTGCATTAGTTGTTAAGTAACTTCAGCTTTTGTATCAAATTTTCCAATATTCTAAGCTGTACTTTGGAGTGCCATAGCTCAAAGGATATGGGTAACAGAGACCTAATTTCAGGTTTCCAAGGAAATTTTTCATACAACCTCCCTGGATGTCTAGTTAGATGATTCCAGGTCCAGAGGTTATGATTTGTGCCCTGTTAACAGATGACAGCTTCTTTAAAGGTATCAAAATACAGAAAAAAAATCGTTAAAATTAGAAAAATACAGGTTGTGCCATTAGTCTGCAGAACCTGATGAAACATTCCATGATCAATATGTAAGCCAAAAATCATGATCATCAGTGATGTAGTTAATTAGATATTGAAGTTTTTGTATGAATTTTTTTACTATTCGGTGGGCGGGTACTTTGGGGCCCCATAGCTCGAAGGATATCGGTAACAGAGACCTAACTGTGGTTTCCAAAGAGATTTTTCATGGACCTCTCAGAATGTCATGTTACAAGATTCTAGGTCCAGCGGTTACGATTTGTGCCTGGTTTACGGGCAGACGAACAGACGGACAAAGAATGATCGCTGTAGCTCAGATGACTTACAGTCAGATGAGCTAAAAATCGCGCTCATGGAAATGTACGCTCTGAACACAGCGCGTAACCTCCTGGTGACCTCCCACTCACACGCTGTGAGAAATAGCATGATTTTTCAGGTTTGGCAACACCCAGTCAGTTTGCGCTGGATGAATTAAAATATGATTGGCTCTCCGTTTAAACAAATCTGCAGAACTGGTAGAAGAATCTGATTAGCTTAGTGTGTAAACAAACACGGCTTCGCCCGTGGCAAACTCGTGTAACAATAGCACTGCAAGAAAGGAAATATGCAGACAGTTGGGGATAACTGACGTCAGAGCAAGTCAGTATAGAGACTGTATTGAAAGTTTACGACTGCATCGTGTGTATTCCAGGGGGGGGGGGGGGGGGTTTCTGCTACCAAGCGCTTTCCTACACAGTGCAAAATGACCGGTACCTCGAAGAACATCCGATTGTGCTGGTGATACCTGCAATGTTCTTACGCAGGGGGAATTACACAGAGATAGTATCGCCTGGTGGACAAACCTGACCGGCAACCACGGTTTATTGAAGCGGGTAGTGTTGCGAATAGTTGAGCATAGCGAAGCCGCTGCTTATGGAGCGTAATGGAAAGGCAGCCTTAAACCTTTTACATGGGTTACCTTTTTTAACGCGATTGAGCACCGAGCCCTTGCTATTAATTTTGCAAATTGCTCCTCCCTTCTGAGAAATCATTACATGTGTTAATGATGACAAGTTTTTATTCATAAGCGTATTGAATTATAATTAAAATGAATTAGAGTTTGTGTTGATGATGTGCCCCATTTAACGAACCTTTACACATGTTTGTATAATTCTTCAGGCTTGTGACGTTTCACGTATTTGGACTATACAAATAATTTAAAGAGAACAAAAATTAAACATATTCGCGTGATATAGTTGGTCCCACAGTCCGCAGAACAATTTTTATTATAATAATTTTTTTTTACAGATGGAGGTGCGATTGTCCCTTCGCACTTAAATATCAAATTCCTCAACATTCATTGGACAGTATGGAAAAGATCCCCTTTCACTTAGCATCATCCACCACAATTATAACAATTAATATTATTTTTTATTGTTGCTTTCATATGGATCCATTAAAGTGTACTCACCGTTTGGAAATCCGTCTCCATCCCTGTCCAGCCCGTGGGGTGGGGCGTCTGTGATCAGTGCACAGACCCTGGTGGCGGAGTCTCGCCATCCTAACCCTCGGGCGGCCGCCAGGGCGTCAGCAACAGCCTCAGGCCCGTCACCCCCTGTAAATTATAATATCTTAAGAGTAGTAGTATCAAGAGTGGATGTTCTTGTAGTAATCATAAAACTGTATACTGAACATATGGTAATCACTCCCCAAATAGTATATCCACAACCTGGGACTGATCCAGAACTTTGGAAAGGGAGGGATTCCACGAAAAGGAGTCTTATGCGAAAATATTTAAAAGTCCATAGGTTTAGAAAAGATGGGTCCACTTAGCCGGAAACCCTTAAAAAAGTTGCGGCGGCTGGATTCGCTCGTGATAAGACAATAGAAATGTCCAAGTATTTTTTAATATCATTTGTAGAAAATAAATATACTTGTGAATTGAAGAAAATAAAATTATCAGTAAACAAAATTTGTAAAAAAATATTTGAACTTATTTCTGAAATAGTGCCTGTAAATCCATTTTTTGTCTTGAAATTATTGTTACTGATTTATTCTCTTTTCTTTGTTGGCTGTTGTCATAGCAACGAGTACTCTAGTCATACCGTTCGTGTGAACTACATGTACTTCATATTTTGCTGCACGTTTTAGCACTAACTCCTCCTAGCCCTGCCCCCCTCCAAATACAATCACACACAAACATACACGACGAACCAACAGTAATTGTCAAGCAACCTAGATATCAGGTTAACTTTCTCACCTCCACTGGCGCTGGTCTCTTTCAGCCAAGACAACGCCTCTTCCGTTCTGGCCGTGAAGTCATGTGACTCCGTGACGTAGGTACGATCCTGAGGGGGGTGATCACGGTAGGTCACCAAGGCAACTCTGACGTCACAATTCTCGATGGCAACCACTGTCTCGATTATACGCTTAATATTCTGAAATTAATATTTTCCAGCATTAGTTAAACAGAAGTATATAAGGAGATACTTGCATTTATGAAAAAAATCCATAATAACCTTTTCTGGCATACAAACCAACTTGTGATAACAATGTAGAAACCATGAAATGGTTACACACGATACAAATATATATATATATATATATATATATATATATATATATATATATATATATATATATATATATATATAATTTCAAAGAATGAATTAATAAAATAATAGACTTTTAAATTATTTAAATACTTAATGCCAAACTATGTAGCATTTTAGAATATATCATATTTGAATACTTTTAAGCAAGACAAACAATAGCATTGATAATATAAAAATTTAATGTGATAATATAAGTCAAAGAAATATATTATCTTATGACTTTATAATTAAGTAATCATCTGTATTCTGTTCCACCAAGGGATATCCAATGTAATTTGGCGATTGTTAACCGAAACGTAAATATGTTCATACAGTTTGACACAAAAGAGATTAGTTTGAAAAAAGTCCAAAGTCATAATTTCTGGTGAAAAGGTTCATAAAAAGAACCCAGATTTTAACCTTCTGACCTTTTCTAGGTCTTGTACCCGGATGACATGGTGTCTCCTGTGGGTCTACAAGCCCTATTTGAGAGTGATATTTTTTAGAATGTTTACGACAACCGAAAGTCGGCAGGGTTAAATGGCCTTGACCCCATCAGTATTGGGAGAATTTGATCGTTTTCCTAGATTTTATTATATTGTATTTCCTCATCAATAATGCCTATTCGTCATTCCTTCATTGCAGTGTACTTTTACTACCTGAAACATATGAAATATTACCAACTGTCTTAGGGCACCCCAAAGTGGAACAGAGTATAAGTGTATAACATCTGTCAGATTAAAGCCTTAAACTTAATCATGCATTCACATTCAATACAACGTACCGTCAGGGTGTTTTGTGTGTGCTAGCTGAGTAGACCTGAACCTCACATGACTTTACCGTGCTCGGGAATCTACCATGATATTTTAAAACAAATCTGGTTAATATAACGAAAAGTTTAGGACAAGTCCATGGTTTACTTTATATACGTACACCACTGGGGCATTATCATGCAAATGGTTTAAAGGGGACTGTTCACATACCAGTTGAGTTACATATACATGAAACAATAGTGTTTTCTCTATGTGGACTGTGTTTACTCACAAGCAAAACCAGAACAGCATATAAAATAGGATAGTAAGTCCGTGTGCCGTGATGGTTTTGTGGGACACGTTCGTATTCAGCGATAATGAACTGATAACGTATGTATCCAAATACAGACACAACATTGTACCCTTGTTTACTCATATTGATAATATCAAAAACAATGTATCATCAGCCAAAAGGGCCTCATTGATCAGTAAAAAAATCATAATAGATTGTAAGGCTTGCATGGTTTCTATAAGTTTATAGATAAAATTTCCTTTCCAGAGAAAGCCAGGTACACGGGAGAAAACATCGCATGTTCTTTTCAAAAGTGTAAAATAAATGATCGCCATTGACATGTAAAACTATAGGAAAATATTGCATTCTAATCAAACACATACAAAGGCCTGTCGTCTCTTACAGGTGATATTTATGAATAGCAAAAACTCACTAATGGTCCGATCAAATCCACCATTATAATGTTTCTATTATCCATTATATAGTTTCAATATTATTATTAGCAGGATTTACAGATTGTGAACCAGGACATGCTATCGAGATGACATATTATGCAGTGATCGCACACGCGCTTCACCGACATCTGTCGGCAAGGTCTGGAGGCAAGCATTACAATACCGCCATCTTCTGTAGAAAACCTAAACAAGAATCTTATATCATTTCTGGCTGGGATTTATAATATTTGTAAACATAGAAACTATGTCAAAAATGACTCAGCATTTGCACAGGTTGGCAACGCCATTATCACAGTTCATAGGATAATCTAATGAAACATAATCTTCCAGATTTAAGCACATATGTCCGGAAAAAAGAGTTTGTGGAACTGCCCCGATATATATATATATATATATATATATATATATATATATATATATATATAATATATGTAATATATATAATATATAAAATATAATATATATATAGTATATATATAAATATATATATATATATATATATATATATATATATATATATATATACTAATACTTTCAGATGTTTAGCTCCTGGAAAATCAACAGCAATAGGCGTATACACATAACTGATATTTTAGACATTAGAAATAAAAACAACATTCATTATAATATTAATAAAAATAAAATATATATATTGTAAGCTTACCCTTTTAACCGCCCGGATGTAAGGTCCCATGCTGGCCGTACAGTCCACGAGGAACGCCAAGTCCAGCTGAGTATTGGGTTCATCAACCCCCTCCCCCGGGGGTGCGTCCGCCCCACCCTCGGGGTTTGTCCCTGGGCCCGGAGAACCAGCAACTGTTTCCGCGTCAGGATCGAAATGCTCGCTCCTTTGCTCATCCTCCATAACTGACGCTGAAATCTGTTTCAGTTAATGATAACCGGTCGACCGGCAAATAAGGCTTAAATATTAATGAATCCTTAAATGCTACAACATATATTCCTAACCAGATGTGTATATATACACCTACGATATAGACCTATAGCAATATATTAGATAAACTTTTATAAGTCTGTGTTTCAGTGAACACGGGATCAAGCAAAGTGCTGAAACTCAGCATTTATTTTCCTTTATATACTAGTGGTACAAACGTAGGACAAACGTTTCAGGCATGCACTGTTGTATACAAACAACGTAGACCAGACGTATCTGGCAATTAGCTAACAACATGTCTGATTACGTTTAACGCAACCGTCATAGATCAAGAGACAGTGGTTCGGTGGCATGTAGTATGTGAATTCCGTGTAGAAAAGCATGGAGGGTCATTCCGTGACAAATACAGACCCATCGATCATTCGAGGGCTAATAAATTGAATGTGTATCGGAGCAACCACTTTCATAAGTGTGCAACGTGTAAATAGTTTAGTTTATCTCAAACAGGTGGCAGCACAATCTCCAATGATTACTTTGCCCTTTACCGAGGGACGGCCGAAATATAGGACGGTTCTCAACAAACAATTATATTTAATTATACCTTCAATCGGGGGTTAGTTATTATATTATATCATCATTTTTATCATCAACAACAACATCATTATCATCATCATCATCATCATCAACAACAACAACAACACCATATTATATTCATCTACAACAACATCAACAACACGGCCATCACCATCATCATCATCACCACCAAAAACAACAAAATAATCCAACATATAGGACGGTTCTCAACTAACAGTCAAATTTGGTTATATATCCTATCGGGGTTAGATAATATATTATATCATCATCATTATCACCACCACCACCACAATGCAGTAACAACAGCAACAGCAATTATCATTATTATTTTTATTGATATAAATATGATTATTATTATTTTACTGTTGTTATTATTATTATTATTATTATTATTATTATTAGTGTTGTTGTAATTGTTGTTGTTATTATTATTATAATTGTTATTATTATTATTATTATTATTATTATTATTATTATTATTATTCCCTTCGTTTTTGTTTTGATTACTTGCTTCGTACTTTGGTTGCTTTTTCTGCAATCAACTCTCAGCAAACGTTCTGTGCGGATTTTTATGAAAGTTTGTGAAGGGTTGGGGTACAACCCGAGGGATAATTTATTGAAATGTGAAGTTAATCTGGATAACTATATATGTTTTAATCCGATTTTAATCAGATGGATTGTATATCGCTTTCAGATAGGGCAAGTTCTTTCCTCGGCCGAGGGCTAGGTTCATTTATTGGTATTGGGGCCGTCTTTCCACCCTTCATGGCTACTGATCTAATCTGCATGGCAAGGCTATATGTTAATCAGTGGCATGTATCTTCATGCGCAAAAGTCTGAAATATTGCAAACGTGCGGTATCAATTTCACGACATAAAAAAATGTGTGTTTTTTTTTTACATTAATACGGTAAACAAGATTTCTTTAACGACCAAGAATGATTTTGCTCTTTTGCATTGAGTCACACTGCGCAGAATCACACTCACAAGAGAAGGACTCTGTTTAGGTTTTCTGGGCGTCACAATCTGGCCCCCACAATGCACCGCGGCTTCTAAACAAACAGAAGGCGTAATAATAAATGTACTGAAGAGGGTAATGTATCTCGTTAAAGTACGTTAGATAAGAATTGTTTCAGGTCAAATTACATAAACATGGGCGTTTTTGTGATAAGGATGTCAAGGAATATGTTATATTCTGCAAGCGTACGCATGTGATAATATCATGTCAAGAGAAGGTATTCCTTGAAATGTAACAAATATTAATTTTAAAGTGTTAAATTACAGTTGACATAGTTTGACAGTTAGGCCGTGCCTAACAGAAAGAGGTTAGGTTTGAGTAGGATCTCTGGCGGAAGGGTAGCGTTGATTAATTTAAACTCTGTCATCAGTCACATTTTGCACGAGTTTCGATTCGAAATGCAGCTGAGAAATGAAAGGAGGGACAGATGGCGCTCGAGTGCTCTAGTTTTACGGGTTTGATACTGTGGTTATATTGGCGCTCATTCAGCATAGCAGGAGATATAAATTAAGGGATTGTATAATTATTAGGCCAAGAAAAAGAAACTTTACATTATACTAGTATTCAGGTGTATAGCGGAGGCCTATTAATTTTATTTGCTGTGTTACGACCCATTATTACACTTTAGGTGACGTTATTACAATAGGGTCGTAACCCTGCTGCAAGGTCAAGTTTTGTCTACTTATTAATTGTATATGTTTAAATGTCAATCCAGCATGCAACCATAATATTTCCGAATCAATGACACGCATGTGTTATACCCTTACAAACGTGACCGTGCATGCGACAACTGTTCTACGAGGGCTAATTTGGCCATATAAATAACATTACGAATCAAATTTTGAAAAAAAAAATATACCAAAAAGATTACTTTCAAATTCTTTGCTAAACATAGGCTGTTATATTTTTTTTATTCCAATAAATAAGAAGCAAAGACATATCAAGTTTGATACTTAATTGTAAAACAAATTTTGTCTACCATATCTATGTTTTATATCTAAAATTGAATAAATGTTAAATATGTAATAAATGGAAAAGAAAGTAAAAAAAGCGAAATGTAATTAGCTAGATTTCAATATACATAATTTCAACAATGAGTACAATCACGATTATTTAAGTGTGTTTTATCATGACCTTGAGATAACAAGTATGAACAAAATCTGAATTCTAACACAGGCGTAATAATCAGTTAAATCAGGTTCTTCCATGAAATTGCGCCTCACTCTTTCGGATGTCTAGTGTAATTATCTTGCGGCGATCATTGTTTATAGATTTTTACAATTCCGTATTTCAAATTATCTTGGTAGATAAGATAACTATATCGCTTTCAGCTATATGTATCTTGTGACCTATGCGCTGTCAGCATGTGTTATTCCCGGGAAGGAACTAATAAATAAAATGTGACAATTGCAAAGTTATGCGAACTTTATGGTTAAGTGTAAGGATAGGCAGTGCAACGGCAGGGCGCTTCAATTGTGTATGTGTGTGTGTGGGGGGGGGGGGGGGGGGGATGATTAGGGAGTTAAAAATTCCCTGACAGAGAAAATTATCTTTTCTCCATATTTACCATTGTTTCCCCATTTTTAACCCCCCCCCCCCCCCCACCTTCATGAGTTGTGTACACTTTTGCCTCTGCGAGGTTAGAATGCGTTCATACAAGTTCATGCGTGTGTTTGTTCACAGCATAACAGTCTCGAACGGAACTCATGAAATTTTCAGAGCATTTTGGGAATGGGCTAATGCAGAATCGATTATATTTTGGTGTCGATCGAGCTCATGATCCGATCTCAGGAAAGCCATCAATGAATATTCACAAATGTAATGTCACTTTTACACGAATTAACCTGGTCATAAACCTCGAATAAGTGAATGCAAACAGTTTTGGGGATATCACACAATAGGGACCACCCACATGGTGGAGGCTTGCATTCTGTAGGAAGTAGATTTCTAGTTGGACAGGATGTCTTTCAGACAGGTTCTGTTATCTTGGTGAAGTGTTTTTACTTTAATTCAGAACAGTCCGCTTTACAGTTTGCCCATGAACCAATCAGTGTCCGTTTAAAACAGCTTGTTCAGTAAATGAGCGGTCGGTGGACTAACCTCACAGTTGAAAGACAAAACAACATTTAATCTGTGGCATTTTAATATGCCAACACAAATATGGTGCTTTCATAAGTGTATGACTGGATGGGGCAAAGCTGACGATGTGACAAAGCACATTGGGAAAATAGGGAGAAAGTAAATTTCCATTTAGCGGTCATTATGCTTAAGGCTTGAATAAATCTTGCTTTATTACTTATAAATGAAAACATTCAATTGAGTTATGGCCATCAACTTTCGAGTACTTTACCAGAAGCGGCTCCAGGGTGTGGGTCTAGGAAGTCTAAGTCAGCGCGTCAGTTATGTTTAGTCTGATGGTTGTCTGTGGCCCAGAGACGGTTCCTTGTTTGTTCTATGTCTGACACAAACAGCTTAGAGACGATATTGCTGAACGTAGAACGTCAATGTCTGAGGACGACCACGTAGATACCTCTGTATCGGACTTCAGGGTGGTAATCGCTATTGCCGTCGGACTGGTAATCCGGCGACGTTTGTCTAGCGTGAGTGCATCCATGCAGTAACAGGCCAGGGCGATTCAAACGAAGCTATAGTGACACTGAATATTGTGGGCATATGCGAGGGCTAATTTAGGTACTTCGTGCTGGATTAATCGTGGTGACATCAGCTGTGAGAGACATTTTTCAGAAATCTCACAGATGAGGCTGTGAGCCTATCTCTCAGTGCTTGTTGGACTTTGCCTTGAGGGGTAAGCACGTTATTCAGTGAGAAACTGTGCTGACTATCGCAGGCGAAACCCTGTGTATGTGCTGAACTAGAAGTGACATTCCCATGTCACGTGTGTTTGTCGGTCATGTGAACGGGAGCAATGCATATACAAGGGAACTTTAAGTGCTGTGAACACAGAGGAGTGAACTTTCGTTCGCTATGAATACAGTGAGTAAACAGAACTTAGTGATTGTGATTGATTATCTGGACTATATTGATCATCTCTCTCTCTCTCCATCTCTCTCTCTCTCTCTCTCTATATATATATATATATATATATATATAATTGTGGAACGCCTCCCAGAGAAATGTAAGTGAATTTTCATAAATGTTTGTTTACTCTTTTTTAATCTTTTGGAGCGTATGTGAGAGTTTCAGCCGGTTTGAATTACCCTGGTTGTTAAAAGAACCTGGTTGTCCATTATTTCGGTTGTGAGACATATGGACGGCAGTTGCAGTGCAGTTTTCGACAAGACTAGTCTCACCACTAAAAGGACCTTTCAGCCCAATATACATTTTCCACCACACTAGTGACATCTGTTTGTGACTAATGGGAAACTCTAGGAACTATTTCACCAGCCAAAAAAAAAAAACAGATGACAATAAGTAACTCTAGTGGCTTGTCCGGATACCACCACCTTGACAACAGGACGCAACCTAAACCGGAAGTGACCAAGACCCGGCCCGCATGTGCTGCCGCCCTGTTGAACTAAAAATCTCAAAGTTGCACATTACACTAAGCGTATGTGTCCGTTATATCGGTAAAGGAAGATCGCATATGTTATACCTAGAATTGTAAAAGTAAGACACTTATCTTATTTTTAAAGCTGAAGTCAATGTAATGTAAGGTGTGCACCTCGTTTCACAAGAAAAATACTCTTTTACGAGATGGAAACACAGCAGGGGCCCGTCACACGAAGTATGAATGTTCGTCGATTGCTATACGGAGTGGTATTTCAGTCTGACTCTCAACTTTCCTGATACTTCAGCTTCTGCTCTTCCACATCTTTTACCACTGTCTACTGATGGTTCGACCTCACCACTGTAAGTGTACCAACCTCTCAGCTTTCTTGAACTTGAACTTGAACTTTATTGACCAATGCGTAATACAAGTAGAACCATACTTCAAAACATTCTGATTTTTCACCAACTAATATACATTTTATGCGATCGATTAAAGGGGGCTCAACCTTAAAAAGGTATATGCCCCTTTGCTTATTACAGTACATTTATCAATCAGAGCAAGCAGGAAATATTGTGCAGTATACAGATGTTTAATATTTAATTAATAATTCATATTTTGAGACATTAAATACTGTGTAACCTTTTTTCTTAAACACGTTGATAGAGGCGGTTTTGTCAAATACTGTTTTGTAAGTATTCCATAACACCTTTAAAACGGATAGTTATATACATTGCTGCAATTTTCCTATTGGTACATATATATGTTATATTGTCTGGTATTATAATAATTAGTATTTACTGAAAATAAATTATTTATAAGAGACGATAGGAGACCTTTTTTAAATCTATACATGAAAAGAAGCACATAATTAACATAAATCTTTGGTTACTAAAGAATATTCAGTGACTGAAATAATATATATGATTGTTTTCGATTAGTTGATTATTTATACATTATTCTGAAGTGATTATCCTTACATCCCTTTTTTTATAAATTTAATTAACCCTTTCAAGATCATGTTTTTACACATGATATGTTTATAACCTCCATCTTTGACTTTCTTCAATTAAAGCAACTGACACATAAAATATTGATTTTCAACAAGATCTGGTTTCCAACGTTCGAGTTCCTATAAGGCTTCACCATCTATATACTTGTTTCTTTTATTAGAACAATAACGATTATCTTTTAAAGTGATATCAGGCCTAGATCGAATATGTATATTAAAAATACAAAATTTGATTTTCGATCGATTTTTGTCTTCATAGTTTAATTTATATTGAGCTATAAAAGCATTCTTCTTGCTGTAGTGAATGTGTTAACCACTACAGACTTCCTTATGTGCCCCCTATTAAATAAAGTGGAAGGCCAGCCCTTGGACGAAGAATTTGTATGTTTTGGTAAAGCGCCGTGTGAAGGGCGTATGTGATTGGCTGTCAGTTTCATCTTACGCATGATGAACCACACCCCCGTCAGATGTCAAGTATAATAATCGGTTAAAACTGACAGAGGAGAGACAATGCATACTATGCAACGTCACTCAGGTGCTTCGGGATCGTACGAATGATTAGCCATGAAAATATGACTCACAGAATTTTTCTTTAAATGAACAGGCCCGGCTTGGAGTCACGATAACAGTCACAATTATCAGTAACGGATCCAGAAATTGTAAAACAGGGGGGCGCTAATATCGGGTTGGTGCATGGCTGATGAGTATTATTAAAACTAAATGCCAAAATTTTGTTTTGTATATATTACTATTATTATTATTATTATTATTATTATTATTATTATTATTATTTTTATTATTATTATTTCGTATTTATTATAATTATTATTATTATCATCATTATTACTATTATTATTATTATCACGTAGCATTTTAGTCATTATTATTATTATTATGTAACATTTTAGTCTATGAAAAATAGGAATATGTGTTTCTCTTCTTATTTCGCTTTTCTCCATATATTTTCCTTAAAATCAATTATATGTAAATGGAGAGGGTATGGAAGGGGATTTCCCTAGAGAATGAAAAATAAATATGAAAAATGAGAATAAATTACGAATAAATGGAACTGAGTACGAATAAATGGGAACAGATTTAGATAGATGTTTTAGCTCAAGGGGGGGGGGGGCGCCCCCCTCTGGATCCGCCACTGCAATTGAACAGCTTTTCGAAGGGTCGGATCAAATACTAGCTGAGTTAAGTATTTCAAATTAAAACGTGTTTTAATTGTCCTAAGATTGAATATGTACTTAAATATGTACTTAAGGGTGGCGCAAAATACCTCCTCTCTTTTATTCAGTTTTCGTGAGAAAAGCGATCGTCAGTTTCCACTGCCGCCATGCGAGTATCAGAGAATAGTCCTTAGGGGGCGCTTCGTGTTTTGTTTATAAATAATAGCTATATATATTCATGTAAAAAATAGGTGCATTCTTTCGTGCAGATTTGTAATTGTAATAAAGTAGACCTCTTCCTGGTGGTATCGTGGTGGTATCGTGGACAATTTATCCTTCCTACCAGTGGGTAAATCTGCATCAGTTATAAGTCCACATCAGTCTCACATCCGCTCCCAAAAGGATTTGTTTATTGGAATGATTTTTGGGCAATTTGGTGATGAAAAAGGCCTTTGTTATAGAAAATCACGGCATGAAGATGTGCAAGTTTATTTGAGATGTGATAATTTTTAGCTCTTGTTACGGGATGTGGTAACTTGTTTTTATCAAAACTGTAAAATTAACAATTTAACACGCAGAAAAACATGAAGAAGTAGGGTCAGGAATGGTGCGTGTATCTACTTGTACTAGAATTGATCTGAACTCAATAGCTTGTACTGCCATCCCAACGTCTACAGAATACAAGATTGACTTTCAGGTGGCAGGCTGCCGCACCAGTAAAATGAACGCCGTGTGGTGCCTCATGTATTTCCTGTACACACGACTCCCTAAAAGGTGCAATATCGACGTTCCTTGAACCACGCGAGTTCAGGTGCTTCGAATTATTTTCCAATTTCCCTAAACTCAGCGCGACAGATAATATAGCACTGCTTTCTGACGTGATTTCACTGATGGTTAACTTCCATGGAAATTTCGAAGCAGATTTCCTGCCTTGAAGTCACGCATGCTGGACAATTGTCTCGCTCACTTGGCATTCCTAACAGTCCATTTCATTCTTGAATCAGCGCTTATGCCGCATTATAGATTTATTTAGCGGTAAGAATATGTCCATGGTCAGCAAGTCCGTCTTTATATAAAATGAATGTTTATCAAATGCGTAAGTTGCGTTTAATAAACTAATAAATACAAATATGTCATGATGATTTAGAGATAACACAACACAGATCGTTTCCTATAAACCTCAATTTTCCGCTTACACTGTCCAAAAGTTAAATGTTTGCAGTTTCCTTGATTAAAAACACATAATAGCACTTAATTATTTCATTGTAACAGTCAGCCCAGCAATTATGTTATAGTGAAATAAGGACCAGTTAACAAAAATTTTCTGGTATTCTTATGTTCGCCATGATGTATTTTCGAAACTCTTGTGTGCATGGAGGAGAACTGCCACCATATATTACAATCCCGTAGTTAATATGGTACCGTTAGAACCCTATTGTTTTCTATACGACTGTGGCCACCAGGGGGCGCTGACGACTTTGACACGGCTTCCATTTGTTTTGCTATAGGAGCCAGGTTGTTTTCAGTGTTTACTTGTCTTGACAACTTGACTGCAGCTTCTTGAACAATATTGTTGTTATATTCCTTCCATTGGAGTTAAAATAAGGTAATTTCTTTATTTCTTATTGCCATGAAGCAGATTATTTCTCAAATGGACGCATTCTGCAATTTTCTTCAGGTATGATAGTGCTTATTAATGGATAATCATCTCTCTACTCTTTTACAGAGAGAATCTTAAAAATACTAGCATGTTCATGCTACTATGCCGACTATATCGTTGAGAATAAAAATATGATAAAATATAATGACATAATGTATGTCAATAATAATATTTATTTTTGAATATTTATGACTGAGTAATCGATGATATGCAGGGTAAATTTCTATAAAACTTGAATAAAAGTCACAGGTGTATGAAAAGAGTTTAGTCATATGCAAATATGATGATAGTTATAATTGCATAAATAGTAATATTAATTTGGTAATTTGACTGATATTGTCCTCAAAAGCTATACCTTATTTGTTAGTTAGTTAAGATATATCATCTAGCAGGTTTTGTGATAAACCATGCATCATTTTTTTACCTTGATTATTAGCTGACATGAATGCTGTTTATGCAAGATATCGTGTTTAATTTGAGTTAAAAAAACCTTGATGATGTTTGCAGCTGTAATCAATTAACACCTTGTGGACGTAACATCGATGTACAAGGTGCCTGCTGTTGAAATGCTTTGGTAAGGATACAAAAGTTGCATTAGCAAAATGGAGCTTTCATTAATTAACTCATTGTAAAAGTATTATTAAGGTGCCTGGTATGCATTTGTAAGGATATAAAAGCAGCATCACGAACAGGGAGCTGTTATCAATTAGCTCCTTTTGAAAGATATATTGATGTACCATAATTAGGTATAGGTAAGGTACATAATTAGTCAGCTACAGAAATATATAGAAAGAGATAGACATGGGCACCTGTGTCCTTTTTGTACCCGTTGTACATGGTGAGAGCTAGACTGGCTCAGTCAATGAAATGGCTCTTAATTGTTGCTTCTGACAGAGAAACCAAACGTTCTCTCACTGTATCGCACGTATAGTGTCGGTTATTTCCACTCTCTGACCCTCTTTAGTGATAAGAGCTGATACTGAGTTACGTCTATCGGTACATGGAACAACGTTTTATTTTAAGCATTTTAGTAGTAAACTTAAATACACTAAAGCCCAGGCAGGGCTAGGTGAGAGCTTAGTATAGGGTGATTGAGCGGATACTTCAGGCTAGGATTAGTATTAAATTAAGAATCTGCCGTCTCAACTAGTCACCAATATACGTTATGTAGTCATATACGGTATACATATGTAGCCTCCTACATTAAGTTTCAATTTTTGGTATTTTTGCAACCAAAATATGTAACTTTGATGATCATCTGGAACGTGTGAAATGTTTTACTTGCTGTTACCTTTCCCGTCCAATTTTGTTCCGTTTGACCTTCAAAATGACAGGGAGTAATTCTCCTCTAAGTTTTCATCACCAAAACGTCGTAGTTTAAATAAAGGGCACTCGTAAAAGCGGTATACAGGAGATTTACAGATACCAACACAACTGTCCTGGTCCAATGGATTAATTACTAATAAGCTGAAGCATATTTGAATGTGCACTTGCTTTCGAGCACATTTCCGCTGTGTGTACCTAAACTGAAATCATTACAAAAAATACCCCAAGTAATTTACGGATTTATCATAGACGATTTATAAGATTAGTTGATTAGTTGATTAGTTAATCTGGATTAGCTTTTAATTTTACAAGTATAGCTCAAACCATTTCCAAGTGGTAGATGACATAAAGTATATATTTTAACACTACGGTTTCTGCTCGGGTCGAAAAATTAAACCGACATCCGCCCCGCATCATGCCCTGTCAGCCCGCAGCCCGCCCCGCAATCAAAGAAAAAAATTCAGCCCGCCCCGCACCGCAGTTACTATAATTCTTTCAGCCCGCACCCGCCCCGCAATATTTTCTTTCACTATGCACCCGCCCCGCACTTTTCAACTTTCCAACCCACAGTTGACCCGCAAAATAATTTTTTAAATTTTTTGATCCAAAGGTTTACATATCAAGAATATTTTACAGCCCATATATAAGCCACGCTTATTATTAAAATATATGAAATGTTTGATGATTGGAATGAAAAATTAATTTTAATACGTTTTTGCAATCATTTAAACCATATTTCATGAAATATTTTGAAGACATCTTTGAATGGTTTTAATATATACATAATAGTTAAGCCCACCTTAAATATGTTTTCATATTTTACAGGGGAAATAAACAACTGTCAGTCAGTATAGGGGATTAACGGGAATAAATTCAAATTTATTCAAATTTATCTTTTCATATTACTATTTTTACAACACCTGAAAACATTTTATACAAATTTTTCTTTCTGCTGTATGGAAACATTTCTCAATTACAAATAAGTCATCAAGCAGATATGCAAATTTCCTGGGATGTACCTTTGATCAAAGTGTTATGGGGTGACATAAAAGCGGACCGAACTGCCACGCTAGTGAAGCTTGCTTTAACACACATTTTTAAATTTGTAACAGAAACATTTTTTTTTACTACTTTAAAATCAGTTTAAGCACGAATAAAAGAATATCAACAAATATCGATATTTGAAAACTGTACATTGCGATACTCAATATGCGAATCACAGTATCGCGATATCGATTTTTTTATAATATCGCGCAGCCCTACTCTATACATACATATACATATATACATTTAATCACTTATATTGCGGTCTCATCAGCATCATATGCACACTACCTTTGCCCGTAGTGTCGCAAGAAAGTAGACTGATATTATTAATAAAAACAACTCTTAATGTTATCCATAAACGAAGAAAT
Source organism: Sipunculus nudus (assembly GCA_026874595.1). Classification (NCBI taxonomy): domain Eukaryota; kingdom Metazoa; phylum Annelida; class Sipuncula; order Golfingiida; family Sipunculidae; genus Sipunculus; species Sipunculus nudus. The sequence goes on along the minus strand of CM049311.1, from coordinate 28,383,936 downwards.
TAACATCACAAGTAATATAAGATCTTTTATAATATCAGCCAAAAATTAACAAGAACGTCTATAGCCAGGATTCAGGGAGGGGAGGGGGCCATCATCATTGGCTGTTATTCTGCAGCTGTTCATAAATATCCTTATACTCAACTTATAATTTGAAAGTAATTGTAACTGCATATAGCTTAAATAAAGATTAATTGCTTATTAATAATAAGAAATATGAAAAACGAAAATTATTCACGAAAATCGGAAATTAGATAAAATGAGAGATTTTGCAGCTCAACGGAGGGCCGTGCGCCGATGGCGCCCTCTCTGGATCCGCCACTCTTTGCTTATATCCGCCACTGATTTAATGCATATATATATATAGTGCATATATATATATATATATATATATATATATATATATATATATATTTGTATTAGATTAAGTGAAATTCCGAAAGGACAGCGACCGGGGCGGGGTGGGGGGGGGGGGGAGGGGTTGGCTATGGCCTCCTGCGGCCCCCCTTGGCTACGCTACTGCTATAAAAATATTTCATACAAACTATTGAACAGAGTCTGTAAATATTATTGGGATGGCGAAAATGGAACCCTCATAAAGCATTGAAAAAGTTAAAATTGCGAAAAAATAACCCCACGAATTTGAAGCCAATCTCAGTATATAACCATTGTAGACGAGGGCGATGCAGAACAAAGGGCAGGTCCGCAGCAAAAAAGGAAGTTCAAGGTCAGCTAACATGGATAGAGTGGCTAGATCACGTGATTTTCGTGTGTTATGCCTGGTCTCACAGCCTAAATCTGTATAGACCCCCCGCATTCCGGGCAGTGGGAACACAAAATTCAGTGAAACGGTTCCAAAGAAATTCGAACGAACTCAAATCGGAAGAGTCTGACATTTTTGACAGAATTTCTGACGGATTGATTGAAGCCACATCGCGTGTAATTTGCCAGGTACTGTGGTTGCCTTTTTGTTCGCAAGGGTTTCAGATTCGAGAAATTCGCAAAAGGGGATGTATCGCGAAAATATATAAATAAGAGGCCCTATCGACGAAAGCATAAGTAAAAGATTCATATCATGAATATTAATTGATCATGTAAAAGTTAAAGATTGATATCATGAATAATAAATGATCATATATGTTCAAAGTCTGCCATTATAAATGATATCGGATCTTTCAAATTATAGCGATTCTGCCAATAGATCATTTTATATGATCAATGGTTATATCCTGTGTAGGTCTTCTATATGATAAGATTAAGATCGGGAGAATTGAAACAATCGCAAAATTTCCCCCTAGTGATTTTACAGCTAACCACAGTATGTATAGGTGCAGGGGGACTACAAAAATTGGAACTGACGTTGTTACAATCCCGACCAGCCACATTTCGGGAAATGCTGCCGATCCCGAAAATATCAGGAAGTAGGACTTTAGAAACACTATAAATCACTAGAAAATTTAACGTTACACGAACGATTTATAACGAAACATGATCAGTTTCTGAATAAAAGACTTTTCTTTAAATAAAATACTCGAGTAGCTTGGGAAGTCTCTGCACTTCAATCTACAGAAAATTATTGGAATACCTGTGGGAAATCGAAATATTGCCCGGAAGGACAGACGAGTATAATATTAGTTACTAGAAATCTGCATTATAAAGAATGCAGGCCTCCACCATGTGATCGCATTCACTTATTCGGCCTGTATTCCTAGGTTCATTCGAGCATAAGTTAAGTGACTGTACATTTGTCAATATTTATTGATGACGTTTCCTAATCCGTATTATTGGATTGATCCACACTAAAATCTAATCGAATCTTTATTGCCCATTCCCGAAAAAGTCCTAAAAATTTTATGAGATTCTGTTCAGGATTGCGTGAGTTATGTAATGAACAATCACACGGACGACCCTAATCCTAAGTAATCCGCCATAAAGGTCCGTATAAATCACTTTTTTTTTTCATTTTGCCTCCTGTTCTGCAACCAAGAATCATTGAAACAGCTGCCCTGCTGGAGGAAAAGACTCTGAAGCTGGTCGTGGCTGACCAGACTCTTAAAAAGCGACAGAGCGGGAAGAAATTCCGGGTAATGTCTAGCAGTTTAGGTGGACTTGGGTCCAAACGTGGAATATCGGTCACTTTTCCGAGAAGTGGAAGTGTGTGTTTCACTGACAGATTTACATACCTAGATTGTACATGTGATATATAGCGATTATGATATCAAAACAAAAAGGAAATTAGTTAAAAAAAATCATACCAGTTAAAATCATAGATAATCGTCTGACTTTTTTATGTCTCTCTCTTGAGTGGTTCTTGATGTTGTCGTATTGTAGCGGCCGTGAAGTCGTGTCAAGATCGTGGTTATATACGTGACCATTCGTGGCCTAGTTTAACATCACGACAGACCACGGATTATGAGGAATTTTAAACGACTTGTCACGAAAATGTTACGACTTCGCTACGACTTGTGACGACAATGCTTAATTTTTTAACATTAAAAAAAAGTCATGATTTCTAAGTGCTCAAGACATTACTAGCAGCACTGCCGAATGTCCAAGATATAATCCACGAATTATTTTGGCGTCATTACCAGGTGATTCGGCGCCACATTTGTGGAAGTGGGAAGGGGGCTTTAACTTAGCCCTTCTTGGGCAGAATGACTTTGCTCAAATTCATAACAAGCTATTGCGCCTAGAATGCATGCTGAATTCTGTAACTTTATATATATATATATATATATATATATATATATATATATATATATATATATATATCAGATGTATATAATATTTTGCGACTTGGAACTAATATTCGTGATCAGCAACTACTAGTCATGCTGAATTCTGTACACTTTTGTATATATCATATGTTTATTATATTTTGTGACTTGGCAGCGAGTTAGTCAACGTATTAGGTTGCGTTTTTTTTCAGATGTCGCAATAAAGGCAGTTATACCACTGTGTTGTTGCATGCAGTGCAGCCCTTTTCCTGATACCACACCCACACCAGTATATGAACCGTACGACCGGGGGGTTTATATATATATATATATATATATATATATATATATATATATATATATATATATATACATTGTATGTATATGAGTACATAATATATATAAATATATATATATATAAATATATATATAAATATATAAAACAATTGCCTTTGTCACTTATTTCGGTCCCCTCCCCTTCCTCAACCTTGGCTACGCCCCTGCAATGTCATATGGACTGGAATATGTTAACGAATAAGTAAACCTTTATTAATTCATTAATTCTGCTTTTTATTGCTTGCCGGAAATCTTCGATTTCGGCAAGCATGTTGGTCAGTTGCGTATGTCTGTTTGTCACGATGTTTGTTTGTCAGTACTCTCCTGGCCACAATTTTTTAGCAATCGATCTGAAACTTTCAGGGTTGATTGAAAGTCAAAAGTCCTGGTAGCCTATTGTTTTCGGTAGGCATAAGTTAAAGGTCAAGGTCAAGGTCATCGAAAAACGTCGAAATTTTATTTTCATCATAACTTTGTAACTATTGGTCCTATCTTCACAAACTTAGGTTCATTTTCTTCCTCTGTGTCTTCTTCATGACATGGTCTTGTCGTCTTTGCTCAACTTTGTGTCACTTTGTCAGTATGTCTGTCTGTCTGTCAGTTGACCTAAATTTCACCTACTTGCTGGTGCTTCTGTCTTACATATAGCATTCTACAGGCCATAGTTTTGCAAGAATCCTTTTGAACTTGGTGAATCTTATGTCTTACACTAATATCTCAAAAATTGATTTTTCATTTTCGGGATATGGCCGCTAGGGGGCGCTGCACTTAATCTTCATCAACGTATAATTTTGTTGACAATATCTCCGAAACTATACAACTGAATTACATAAACTATAGCTTAATTTCTTCCCCTGAGTCTTCTCCATAACTAGGTCAAGTCATCTGGCCTCAGCTTTGTGTCACTTTGACAGTATGTCTGTCTATCTGTCAGGTGTCATCAATTTCGCCTTCTTGCTTGTTCTTGTGTCCAATATATAGCATTCTACAGGCCACAGTTTTGCAGGAATCCTTTTGAAACTGATACATCTTAAGTCCTACACTAAAATCTCGAAAGTGCTTTTTCGGTTTCGGAAAATAGCCGCTAGGGGGCACTGCACATGAAACACTAGAACATATCATTTTTTGCCCATATCTCTGAGACTTTTAACCTAAATTTCATAAACTGTAGCTTATTTTCTTCCTCTGTCCTCGTCATAACATAGTTAAGTCTTTTTTTCTCTACTTTGGGCCGCTTTGTCAGTATGTCGGTCACTTCAAAACACTTCAACAATGTTATTTTTCTCAAAACTTTGTCCATTCTGGTCCTATCTTCACAAACTTCGGCTCATTTTTTTCACCTTCGTCTTCTACATAACTAAGTCTAGTCAACTGGTCTAAACGTTGTGTCACTTTGTCAATATGTCTGTTTGCAAGTTGTCCTAAATGTTGCCTTCTTGCTGGTTCTTGCCTCTGTTATAAATCATTCTATAGGCCACAGTTTACCAGGTATCACTTTGCAACTTTCACCTATCGTATATTGGAACGATTTCGTGAAGCTGTATATCTATTTTTAAATAGGTCAAAGTCATGAAAACACGTCAGATTATTATTTCCATCGTAACTGTGTCAATATTGGTCCAAACTTTACAAACAATGGCTCATTTTTCCCTCTTTGTCTTCTTTATTACGTGCTCTCATTATCTGTCTACCAATCTGGGTCAGAGTGTTTCCGGCAAGCGCGTGACCTATGGTCGTCTTGTTTATTCATTTATTCTGTGTAATTTGAGTTAAACATAATTATATTACTCTGTATACTGGCTTATAACAAAACTGTCTGATTCTTGGTACGGCTGAGTCAAGTTATTGAGAGCAATACCGTGATATAGTTTATCAACAGCCGCATAATGAATTCATTGTAGATTTCTATGCTGTCCAACCAACACGTTATTCAGCATGTGTAAAGTAAAAACGAGATCAACCACACAACGCCTAGTTAATTCAAACATAAAAGCCTTTCTTAATTAATTCCTTTATGACTTATCTAATCATCTCCATAAGCCTAATCAGAGCTTCCTGGCCACGCCTTCAGAAGAGATTACCTTTAATCACATGGTTACAAAATTGATTATACCGAAGGGGGTATCAAGGTTCATTCAATGCATGGAAACAGGGATTCATGATCAAAGAAACATGGCCGGTCGACCGCACTGCATCATAAAACCTTTGAGTTCATCCGCTTACAGACCACAGAAACCGATGGCAGCCAATACAGCTAACCCTATACTATACCTTAGCATGAGCAGGTCCCTTTATACCCAAGAAAATTATGTATTCAACAGGAAACCTCTAAGGTGAATAAACTGTGCTGCTCAGGGGCGTAGCGAACGGTATGCCGCAGGGAGCCATGCGCCCCCCCCCCCCCCCGGCTAACCCCGACTTTCTATGTTATATTCCGGAATAACTTTCAAGATTCCAAAAAGCTACTAAGAAAATTAATGTAGGAATATAATTTAAAAAAAAACGAGAAAATATTAGTCATGTTTACATAATGTTTCATTTCTGTATGTTTATATATACTTTCATCTGCAGGTAATAATTCATACATAGAAGGCGATCTATCCATATGACCTTATTTTTCAAATGATTTATAAGTGAGTACATATAATAATATATATAATGTATATAATAATAAACACACTATATATATTATATTTATACACCCCCCCCCCCCCCAGATTATGAGATCATCATGCGTATTTTCATTATGTTATAGTTTACACTTGCTTAATAGCATTTTGCATGTTTTTCACTAACAGTGAGGGGTTCTAAGTTTGGTATCTAATCTTAACTTGTTTTATAAAAATATGTCATTAGTGCGTACAATATGTCATATACAGGTTTCCCTCACAGGTTAATATTACCTCACTGGTTTATACTGCATGGTGTTATAATTAACAATGTTTAACATGTCAAAATATATACATATTTTGGCCATAACTATGTTCGCAAGTTTTAAATGCAGTAGAAAGAATTAAGTAAACAAATAGGATTCAACTGCACGTCAAAATATACCCAGCTCTCTGTCTGTCTACCTGTCTGTGTCTGTCTCTCTGTCCGTCTGTCTGTCTCTCTCTCTGTCTCTGTCTCTCTCTGTCTCTCTCTCTCCTTCCTTTTAAGTTTTGTAACGTTCTTGATGTCTTTATTGGTGTTAAAGCATCACAGGCCTTTAAATGTTATAAGTGTTAATGCGTCAAAGGGCTTAGATATTTCTATAATTGTAGCGCAGCTTATGTCGGCATGTCCGGCTTGTCTGTTATAGACACTTAACTCCATCGCCCAGAGTACATTTAGGGATGGTTAGGGATATAACTGGCCATATAGACAGCTGTTAATCCAAGACAAATGAATAGCATTACGCTTTAGGCGGCGTGTCCTTGATAGAATTTCCTTGTTCATTGCGGCATACTGACTGTAGTTACAATTCTTCGGTAGTGGTTTAATTACATTCCTCCTACTAATCCATTTCATTTAATGAAATGGATCATTAGAAGGTATGTAATCATGCTATGTAAAGGGAATCTAACGTAAGGTGAGAGGAGAAATGGTAAATCATACAGGGATGGGGAGTAGTTGTTTACTGTACTTCTCCTCCAACCGAGAAATATCAATTACAATGCAGTTAAGCGGGAAATAATTCACAAGAAATAAATTAATAAAGAGTGACATAGAGCTATCAGGGAACCATAAGGCAGTTAAAAATTACATATATACCTTCAAGTGGAACCTAATCAAACTTTGGTTGTTACTCTAACTAGACGTGAGAAAATATAAGAACACAAGCCCGGAGAAATATGTGTCAGGATTCATGAACTCCATGTTTGGATCACAAATCGGTTCTGCCTGTCAAAAATGATTTTGATCCATAGCTGAAAAAAATGCGATTTCCCGTAATTAAATTAAATACTTGACAAAGTGGGGGGGGGGGGGGGGGGGGGGGGGGGGGCAGGACACGTAAACAGACGTCAAGACACGGCGATAATCGGTATAAATGTTATAAATAGTGGAATGTGAAGTAAATGCTCTCATTGTAATGAGCGGCGGTTAATGCGGTGAAAATTGCAGACAAATGTTGCAAAAGTATTTACAAGTCGTAAAAGCGGCCGATGTGTTAAAGGGGTCCAATCACCTATAAAGCATGTTGAGTTAACACGCAAAATAGTTTCTCCCTTTAAAATTAATCTGTACCTGCCAAAATATTGCCCTGAAACCGTTTGCTTACTCCTGTAAACGAGTGTTAAAACAATGAACCGGGCGCGATCGCAGGTGTAAACATAAACACAGTGCATCGGGCCGTGTGCCGCGTGGAGCCACAACACGTACCAATCGGGAGATGCCCTGACTGACTTTGCTAAAATAATGAAATACATGTTTCCCTTGGTTGAAACCCGCGTGTTGCCCCTCTTAATCAGACTCCGGTCATGCAGCCTTGTTATGGTAAACAGACTGTGTTTACCAACACGCAGGGCTATAAAAAAAGTGTTAAACAGTCGTATGCGAGGAAATGAGACTGTGTGCTGGAATGGTTTTGCTGGCAAGCTTTTGTAAAAAGCAAAACTGAACTAATAGTGTTAAAGAAAAGGAATAATATTGCTCCTGATTATGTTCCTTTAAAACCTCAAATGAGGTAAAAACTGATGAAACGGTAGGAGATAATATGCGTTAACGAGTGTGTTAAAATGCCTTCTCCTCACTGTGACATCCTTAAAACGCAGGTTAACTGATTTAGGTAAAATAGTGCTGCTAATGCTGCATAAAAACGGTAAGTAATGACGAGTGTGTTAAAATGCCTTCTCCTCACTGTTACATCCATAAAACGCAGGTTTACTGATTTAGGTTTGGGATGGATTTGACTGTCTTCGTGTTATTCAATAACAGACACGTAACGCGGGCTTAAAATACACGCAGACAGTGTAGGAGAAACGAGATCAAAGAAACCAAGTGTTTCTGCACGAACCACTGTCGTTTATATATAAACTGATGAGGAAACTCGAAAACCAAACAGGAGCATCGCTCAAATATGAACACGCAAGTGACACGGGCCCGGCCCCAGCTGAAGATGGTATAGGCAGGGACATTCAACTGTTATATCCATATATTTAAGTGGCAGGATGGCCTACACGATTCCTAATATTAATTTTTCCTAATATCTAATTTTTTCTCCGTTGTCTCTCTCTCTCTCTGTCTGTCTGTCTGTCTGTCTATCTGTCTCTCTCTCTCTCTCTCTCTCTCTCTCTCTCTCTCTCTCTCTCTCAATTTAAAAAAAAAAGATCTGACAAAGCGAAACATGTTATAGACATTTGTAAAACAATGTCTTCAAACACGAAATCGGTTACAGTTATTTTCGTTTTATTGATCGCTGTTTTCTCCAGTAAGACATTTTGAAACATGAGGTAAACCGGTATTTATACATATATAGCAGAATAAATTATATATGGAAAAACAGCATTAAATGCAATCAGTAAGCGGATGCTGCCAGCCCTGTGATTTAGTTTTGTTAGTTTTGCAAGACAAGCCTTGTTTTGTTGCAGAGATTTGACAGCGAGTAAGTAAATGTAAGTGGTGATCTTGTAAGACGAAAAAGAGCAAAAGTCATGAAGTATATAAAATCCAGGGGTTCGCAGGAGCTAAAAAAGAACGAAGATAAAGTGGTGACTGCTGTATCGTTTTACTATTGACGCCAATGATTCTGTTAATATTACGGATTGGCCTACCCAGATTGCCGGCGGAGGTATATATGCAGTCTGTGACTGTTTACTATTTTTTTATCAAAAATCTTGAAAAGAATTTTTAAACTGTTTATTCGACTCCAATCGAGCTTCACAATTATGGTTTCTAATTTGATTATTCATTTTTGAAGGCAATCTGTCCAGTTTATGAGAAAATCTTTCTTTCCACTCTCTCTCTCTCTCTCTCTCTCTCTCTCTCTCTCTGTGTGTGTGTATTTTAATGAAAATTCTGACAATGCGAAACATGTTATAGATATTTGTGTAACAGTGACTTCATTCTCAATATTGGTTACAGTCATTTTCTTTTTATTGATCACAGTTGTCTCCAGTTAGACATTTTGAAAAGATAAAAATTGAGGTAAACCGATATTCATACATATATAGCGTAATAAAAATATATATTAGGAAAACATCATTTAATGCAAACAGTAAGCGGATGCTGCCAGACCTGAGATTTAGTTTTGTTAGATTTGCAAGACAAGCCTTTTTGTTGCAGAAAATTGACAGCGAGTAAGTAAATGGTAGTGGTGGGCTTGTAAGACGAAAAAGAGCGAAAGTCATGAAATATATAAAATCCAGGGGTTCGCAGGAACTGACAAATGGCAAAGATACAGTGGTGACTGCTGTTTCGTTTACTATTGACGCGGCTTATTCTGTTAATATTATTATATTACCAAGATTACCGGCAGAGGTATATATGCAGGCTCTGACTGTTTACTATTTTCATCACAAATCTTGAAAGGAATTTTTAAACTGTTTATTCGACTCCAATCGAGCTTCAAAATTATGTTTTTCTAATTTGATTATTCATTTTTGAAGGCAATATGTCCAGTTTATGAGAAAATCTCCCTCTCTCTCTCTCTCTCTCTCTCTCTCTCTCTCTCCCTCTCTCTCTCTCTCTCTCTCAATGTTAAAAAGATTATGACAATGCGAAACATGTTATAGACATTTGTGTAATAGTGACATCAAATACGAAATTGGTTACAGTCATTCCATTTGAATCATTGACTCATCTTGCTTTCAGGTATCAATGAATTTATTTTTGCAATCACGTAATAAAATATTAGATGGTAGATTCTTGCAAAGACGCAGGCGGCCAATATGAGCATTAAAAGTGCAATACAAACCAATAGAACTGGTTACCAAGGACGCAGTAACTGATGTGAGCTAAACAAAGGTGGTGAAAAAACGACCCTTTTCACCAATAGGTCACACAAGTCACTTGCCCAGGGCCTATAAGGAAATGAAAACGCTGAGGCAAATCTTTGGTTCTAAAATCTGCCTGGTTTATCTTTAACAAGAAACTTGAGTCGTGATACAAAGGCATTCGGGGGAATGTACTGCAAAGGTCACTCATCCTTTTCCATCGATACCGTGGTAAACAACAGATAATCATCATATTAGTCTACGATTGATAAATTAACACACAAAAAAAACATGTGAATTCCCGAACCAAACTGAATCCGTCTCTATGGCAATGAGGCATTTCTTGGATTACGTATAAGTTGGCTTTCGCCGAGTAACTCGAGTGAGTCATGCCTGTATTCACGCAGTCACAAATTTACAAATATAATGAGTCAAAACAGAATATTTTTGCATACGGTAGGTGTTGTTAGGAAGTATACTTAAAAAGCTAACGTTTGATCTGGTTTATGTCGAGTGACAGCGTTTTACACCACGAGGCGTCAAAATAACGAATATATTTACATCCACAATCATCCAGCGTGACAGTGTGGTTTTAACTGCAAGATATATAGGCACTCTGATGCTAGCACGCTGTTTGCGCTCCCTCTGATGTCAGAGGCCGAAATGGCGCTATTATCGACAGTGTCGATGGTCACTTTAAAAAGTGGGTATTAGCTAGCCTGGCAGATTCATTTACAGGACAACGGGTCACATATGCCAGGCGTCTAAAGTGGTGTCAAACAAGATCGCAGAAAGAACAGACTTAAGATAAAAACACAAAAAAAGCGAAATAAATGGAGAAAAATAAAATAAAATGATTTTCTTCTATAAATAAGGATTACTTTTACTGTTATATATTATAACTGGTGCTCAGTATTACTTTTAGCATTCTCAGCAAAATTTCTTGCAATATTAAAACACATCATTTGCGCTGTCAAAATTTGTGAAAATTTAAATATTGAAATAAACAAACGTATTATGATATGCTATATGTTATTATGCATGAGTCCATATCTGGTAAATTTTACAGTTTTATTTATTCTGAGGAGAAAGAATTATGCCCACTCGCGGAACATTGCCCAAAACGGATGATTACAAATACCCTTAAAAGAATAATCCCCATGTGAGTCACATTTATTAACGTGACTGCTACTGGCACAGACACTTAACACTCGGCGGGAAGGGGAGGGGGTGGTGTGGGTAATAAGTAATAAACCCGCCCGGTATTTGCAGTAGCTCGTAGGAATTTTAATTGACATCTTAATTACTGGGCTTATAGTGGTTATAATATTTGATTATTCATCTGCCTTCATGATGAAGTCTTGTCATGACCTCTCGAGTCAATTGTCAGGTTCATACCTTTCTCGTTATATGGTTCCAGTGGAAGCGGGACGCCACGAAGTGTTTGAAAGGTTATGTTAAAGGCGTTTTTGAGCGGATAACAGAATATTTTGGATGAATAGGCACTCAACATAAGGATTTGTTGAATTGATTAAAGATAAGATATACTTAAAAGACGGTTTGGGAGGGTTCCACCAATGCTAATACCCCCTCATTCCCCCCCCCCCCCCCACCCCAACGGATATTGTTTCAAATGCCTGTGACCACTGCATAGGAATTATGCACCCTCCAGTGCAAATCGAGCGACCTTTACTAATTGTTTAAATTGAAATATACATGTTTAAAACATGCACGTCAAACATTTCATCTCCCGGGTAATCTGAAATGTACAAGCGTCTCTGGCATTACGTCACAAGTCAATCAGTGCTTTGAAAAAGGATATGACTGTAGAGGTGCGGACCGGATCACTATAACAGGTCCGCTCCATAATTTGGGCTGGACCGCTAGTAAAAAATACCGGACCGCTTATCCCTAGACTGGACCGGTCCTGAACGCTCTACCTAATGTTTAAATGATTTAGCTAAACAGATGACTTCAGGGATTTAGTTTTAACCATCACATCGTGTTATGAACAAGGGGTAATTTACCTCTCAAAGAAACTCTTTAGCGATGTAAAATGTTTTTAAAGAAAGCGATGTAAAATGTATTAAAGCAAGGGCTGCTGCAATACTATTATTATATACGTATATTATGTTATTTTTTTCTTCTCTGAGGACCGGTAAAGGGTCATTTTGTTGTTATTAACTTATGACTGAAGTGACATGTTCAGCATTAGATCTTTGTCCCCTGCTGTGTTGAACAATGCTGATACTTTTCCTCTATCATTTTGTATCACAGTATTATAAGGCCCATTTCAATACGTAGAGTACATTAAATTTATTCTATATATTAATTCATTAACAAAAAATTAATAAGTTTTCTAAATCAAATCGTACTTTAACCACTACATAACTAATCAGCTAATGTCAACCCGAATCCGTCAACGCCCAGCAAATTCTTTGAATCAGCTCGCCCCACCCTGCACATTAGATTAACAAGTTTTCTAAATCTAATCGCACTTTAGCCACTACATAACTAATCAGCTAATGTCAGCCGGCATCCATCCTCGTCCAGCAAATTCTTTGAATCAGCTCGCCCCACCCTGCACATTAGATTAATAAGTTTTCTAAATCAAATCGTACTTTAACCCCTACATAACTTATCAGCTAATGTCAACCCGAATCCATCAACGCCCAGCAAATTCTTTCAATCAGCTCGCCCCACCCTGCACATTAGATTAACAAGTTTTCTAAATCTAATCGCCCTTAAACCACTACATAACTAATCAGCTAATGTCAACCCGAATCCATCAACGCCCAGCATATTATTTGAATCAGCTCTCCCCACACTGCACATTAGATGAATAAGTTTTCTATATTAAAACGAACTTAAATCACTACATAACTATAATCAGCTTATGTCAACCCGCATTCAGCCCAATCCAGCAAATGATTTGAATCAGCTCGCATCACCCTGCACAATTGGTTTATATTCTAACAACCATGCCCCGTTACACGAAACGTTCCACTGTTGTAAAATTATATACAAATATTTTGATTTTAAGTTTGTCATTAAAAAAAACCTTGCGATTCAAGTATTGATTATAACATTACATTTATTGCACGTTTTGCTGTCTATGTTGGTTATGGTTGGTAAATATTTGAACAAATATATGTAATAAAAAAATATATATATATGTAGAAAAAAAGCAGACTATTTTATTTTTAATTTTAATGATATTTCTATAAATGGACCGGATCGCTTGGGGGGATGGGGGGTGGGTGTTTGGTCCGCTCCTCTAGATATGACACACACACGAAAAGAAATAAAGTATAGCGTCAAAGACATCTTTTATTACTCAAACCTTTTTATCCTTATCAGTAAAGTGATTAATGCTTTCTTCCACTAAACTAAACATATTCAGCAAAGGTTAAATCTACAATTATCAGCGAAGTGATTAAACTGGTAGGAAGTGAATTTACTTCTAGACGTGACCGCGCCGCGCGACATTGTGTACACGAAGGTACGTTCATTGCTTGGCAAATATGCTATCCTTGCATCTTCGGAACAGTCGAACCCCCTTTGCATGGGCAAAACCGTACATAAAGCCATTTATATAAGTACTCTCTGGGTACCGACGGAGTGTTCTTTGTTGATAATATTAATTAAATCCCCTGGTCTTGTCGAAACCCACTGCCCATCTAGTAGAAGAATCACTCTAAATTTCAGTTTGAAAATGGCGCCATTTTGTCTATATGCTATTGGTTCGAAGTTTCCTACAATCGCTCATGTCATTGCTTAAAATTCTTTTGTTGGGTATTCCTAGATAAAGGAGGAACAAAAAAGTGACAGTTTTTATACGCTTGATTAAATCTAGTTCTAGAGCTGCAAAGGACTCTTTTATTTATTTATTTATTTCAAACATCTTTTACCAGGATAGCCTATATTCATCACATATGCTGGTTTTCAACAGGGTCCTGGATAAAGTTAGAATATATAAAATGAATAAAATATACATCATACAGATACAGATTAAACATGACATAGTGTTATATATATTAAATACATAGTTCAATATATAGCGCGAACGATTAAAAGATGTTATGCAGTAATGGAACATAGTCGTTACATAGAAGACATTGAAAATAAAATAAAATAAAATAAAATACATATCAATCTCATGAAATTGATGAAAGGTAGATTTATGGTAATATACAAGTTAGAATAATATAAAATTGTGCTATCGTCGCATCAAACATCTATATATACGCTTAAAATGGTCGTGATCTGAGGCATACTTTAAGGATAAAGGCAGTTGATTCCATAGATATGGACCTCCTAGCTAAAACTAGATTTAAAACGTTCACGCCTGGGCTTCGGTAAAATCAAATTATGGCTCTCAGAAGATCGTGTTTCATATGGCATCCGTTGCAACCTGAGAACAGTTTTAAAATATTCAGGTACGTCTTCAGACAAACATTTTTATACAATTGAACACAAAAAATACCGATACCTTTCTTCCACAGTCATCCAACCAAGTTGTTTAATTAATGACGCAGACGAAGTGTTATTGTGAAAAAAATTTTTTGTAACGACGGGTGTGGCTTTGTTCTGAAGCTTTTGGACTTTATTTAAATAAGATTTAAAACAATTGCCCCAAACAGATATGCAGTAATCTATTTGACTTTGAAAAAGAGCAAAATATACGTAATTCAGGCTGGTAGTCGACAGTATCTTACTGAGGCGAAAGAGTATTCCTAATTTAGATTTTAATTTTTTCGCATACAAGCTGAATATGCTCTCTCCAAGTCAGATTTTAAGACTCTTTAAAATCTTTTAAAAAATTGTCGTAAACACACACATAAATTTAAGGATGTCATCTGTCAGGAGTAGAGATGTAATCTCAGTAATATTTGTTGACATTGTTAACGGTGTTTATATTATTATAATCGGTTCCAGCCATAGTGAATGTAATATAATAGTTTTTACAGGTTTTACTGTACTTCAAAATATTAAGTGTCTGTGACGTCTCTAGAGGACCCAAGTTAAATCAGTACAGAAGATCAGAGACAGTAAGTGACCTAAAACAAATGGGAATTCAACTTCATGACAAGTGCAAAAAGTGATCTACTTCAACACTTAAATGGACTTACAAACATACCATGTATGTTGAAAATACGTGAATTATAGTGTTTTCACCTTAATTAAAGTTCTATGTTCTATGTTATCTGCCAGTATTTCGTTTTAAATCCATCTGCCTACTCGTGTGCGCAAGTGGAAATAAACTAGCACCGGCCGAGACCAGCGGCATAAAACATAAAAATAGCACGCCACCTGGTGGCCGATCCGACCAATTTTACAAATCAAATGTTTTAAGCTTCAAACCGGTGTTTCTTCTGTTATTTCTATCATGTGTCTTTTCATTGTTTGTAAGTTTTCGCGCATGCGCATGAATGGATCTGGTAAAACAGTTCTGACATTGTAAGCAGACACACGTGGACTGTAATTACACACACGTAGAACCATGAAATCGTACAAAACAGCTGAAATTAAAATAGCAAGTACGTGTACCGGGATGGTTTGCTTGGGAAACTTTTGTATTCAGTCCAACGAACATATTATTGTAAATGTTTACGTACCTTTAACAATGAACTGTGGCAGTTAATGGCAACGTGAGGTCCTGACTTGCTGAGGCGTAAGTCTAATCTAGTGCTCAGGTTACATAACCTGTATTCTGTACTGACAGAACAGGCCACGCTGTTAATTGGTTGCTCTACATATTCAACGTTACAGAAACCCCGTATGTCACAATGGAAAGGAAACCTTTGAATAAAAAAGTATGATGGTGAGCAGATGTTCCTTAGGTGTTATCATAAGCTATCACAACATTAAAAAAAAATCTCTTCAGAACCTTTTTTTGATAAAGTTGCACACAAATAAACCATAGATAAAATATAATATTGCTGGCCATATTTTATTATTAGAGAGTAGCCAGAGACCACAATCTCAACTGCATAAATGAAAATAATATTGCTGGCCATATTTTATTATTAGAGAGTAGCCAGAGACCACAAACTCAACTGCATAGATGAAATATTTTATTGCTGACCATCTTTTATAATTAAAGAGTAGCCAGAGACCACCTCAATTGAATAGATAAAATATAATATTACATGTCGTTTTTTATAGTTAGAGTAGTCAGAAACCACAGCCTCAACTACAATCTCTTCAGAACTTTTTTTTTATTAAAAAAAAAATTGCACACAGATAAACCATAAACCAGAGAGTAGTCGGAGACCACAACCTAAACTGCAACCAGGATTCTTATCAAACTTTGTTCTGTAGAAAGCCACATGGACAATGTGTGTCACAGTTCACCAATTTGATCGGGCCCCTATACCACTGAATGGCCTTCTTATACCCGGATAAAGAATTCGCACTATCTCACAATGGTTAAGAATTATTGAGATTAAGTTTACCAACGTTACCTCCAGAAGTTAATAGATTGTTCTAGGGATGTCACTTCAATACTCCGAAAAAAAATCAGCAGAACTTAATAGAAACTTTGCGAGAACAGTGTGCAACACAATACCACTTGTAATTAACTCAAATAACCCCATTAGTCTAAAATGAAAACCTGCCACCGTTCTATGTAAAGAAACAAACTACGGCATTTAATTTGGAGTGAACCTATAAAAAGGAGAAAGGTGGGTAATATGCCATGCAAGAAAATTTACCTCTTATAAAATCAGAGCGATGATGCTTTTACATAAACATGTATTCGGCTAATTATATTAAATTATACGCCCTTGGGCCTAATCAACACCATTAATGATCATACCTTTTTAACACTGTCGGAGATTTATTAACGAGGTTTTTATAACAAGTAATATGAGCCATTATCTGCATCGGTTGCAGTATTCTAGTAACTATAATGATGCTACACTATACAGAAAATGTGAGATGCCGACGGATTGATTTGAGCCGCCTCCAGGTAACAGCATACCGCCCAGGCTTGTTACTATACTCAGAACAGCAGAGGCCGACTGGCTGTCACTGTATAGTCGCAGCACCTCGAACTGCTGTGTCGCTTCCCTGCAGAACTGAAGACCAAGAGATGCTAGAATATTGAGGACTGTCCAGGTAGCAGGATTTCTATCTATCTAATTCATATTAAAGTATATACATAAATTTGGTTATTTTTTATGGATAAAGTTAAGATGCTTCCTAATGTTATTAGGGTGAAAAGGAATTATATTATACAACTTTTTCTTTTTTAAGCGATAACACTTAAAATGAAAATCGAAAGTAACACAAAATATATTATTGTAATAGTTTGGTGAAGTACTTAAATGTTTTGTGATAGGTATATGATAAATATATATTTTGTGCTGATGTATATTGTGATAGGTATATAACGATTTTATTATATATAGTTGTGAATGAAACATACCCAACCAAAAATTTTGAACCCCGATTATCCAGGGAGAGAGAGAGAGAGAGACAGAGAGAGAGAGAGAAGAAGAAGCAAAGAGAGAGAGAGAGAGAGACAGACAGAGGAATTTTAGATTTGTTATATTATCTCAGTTCTTCAATACTCAGGGAATACCAAGGACTCCCAACGAGGTTGACACAAGAACATTCAAAATACTATCAGTAACTCCAAGGAAAACTTGTAACAGACCGACACATTTTGGAAAACAAGTTCCTTCGTCAGGCATTGGACTGGACTAAAATTTACCAGTTAAAAGTTCCTTTTTTGGTGAATTCTGGCACAATATGACGTGTACTGTGTATAGATTTCTGGTACTGTTGGCGGTGACGTCTTCTGTGTTCTGCCGACACTTCAAGCTCGGAATGCTTAGTCCCCGGAAGCACATCCGGCTTGGCTGGGACATTAACGCCGCCGCGGCAACAATGGCCGTGGAAAAAGCTGCCGAAGTCGGGATTCTTGACGGGAACCAGATCACGTGAGTATTAGTATTAGTATTTTTTTTATAAATCAATGCGGGCGGGCGGTTTATTTTTATTTTTGTATGTTTTGATAATAATGTAAAATGATAAGGCAAAAGCATGAAAATAACAGATATATTTTGCTAAACATGTAAAAGCACTACATAATAAAGGAAATTTTATCAAAAATGTATGATTTTATCTTCTTAAAAGAAATGTCCGAGCGGCTGGAGCTCGATATTGGTAAGTTTCTATTGAAAATCAAAATAAATATTTTTGATGCGGGGGTTAAAATTGACGCGGGCGGTGCCTGAGAACCATACCTTTTCGTCAGTAACGTCAGTGCTTATACTATCTTTAGTGTAATATCTACATTATATATATAAGTCAGGCCTGTAATCGTATTTTAAGATAAAAGGGATATTTCACATTAAATTACGAAAATTAAACCCTTCTCAATGGACTCAACGGAAAGACAAAGCATAACTTGCTTTTGTACACTGCCGGTTTTACCTGAAAACACACTCCATACACAGTGCTTTTTCAATAACATGCAACATTGTGCAAATAAGAGCCAATTAAAGTTTTGTATGGCTCATTTTTAAAACCTGACCAACCCCACAGGCTATATCTTATTATCAGGTAAACACTTGCTGGTTATTTTGTAGTTATGTAACAGCGTTTTAAAGCACATATCATCGTGGATTTAACGCATTACAAAATAAATTATAATTAATATATTATTATAACAATTATTTTTATTATTATTGTTGTATTATTATTATTATAAATAGCAGTACATGTACTTTATTATTATTATTATTATTATTATTATTATTATTATTATTATTATTATTATTATTGCATGAACTGTCGGATACATATCTGAGAATGACGAGTAATTATTATCGAAATAATACAATTTTTCAAATGCAACAGTGACGTGGCGTTACATGCATGGTATATAAAGTCTTTGGTATAACCCTAGTACGATTTGTCATCTTCGCGAGTTATGTATCGCTACGGGTCCAATCGCAGCATTGTCTTCGCTCTCTCCTTCGAGTATATCTCCCTTCCGTATACACTACTCACACAGCGGTAATGCAATGCACTCTTTCTAAATCTCCATCGTGTTGACTGCTGCTTGACAGCAAGATTCTCCGGGTTTCATCACCAGGGCAAAGAGCTGTAAGTTGACCAATCAGAGCGTGGTATCGCAATTTTTTTTATCTAATTTCCCATTGACCGTGTTATCAGTGAGTGATTAAAAAAAAGAAGTTACTTAAATTATAAATAAATTTTGGTTGTAAATATCTTATAAAATCCTTCTTACTACTATTCTTTAAGCCGTTAACCCCACTTAAAAAGTAGATAGATGACGTCTTTTAAACGAATCACTGCCTGATTAAGATCCGCTTTACTCGCTGTGATAAACATCATTCTCCTAAGCCTTTGTTTCAATTGATTAGATGATAAACCCGGTATACCGGGCTTTTTACCGGGGTTGGGGAGACGTATTAAAGAAGATCGGGAATCATGGATCACTTTTATATTCTAAAGTTAAAAGAAAAGATAGATTTTCAGTGGGACACTGTGTCAATAAGATATGTACATATATCTGAACATTTAATCTGTGGCGCTGTGCTCGTGGCAAGAAATACATAGATCGGTATGTTTACTTTGATTCAACAATTAGCAAAAGGATTACTTGGATAAATTATGAGATTAACCAGTTTTGCTTGCTGACATACGAACTGAGTAACAGTGGATCTCGAGACACATTTGCACAATTACTGACCATGCACGTGGGTCTGAGTTAGGTTCAAATGTCAGGCCAATCATGTTTGAATCGGTCACCGACAGCAGGGGTTATTCATGTGCACAATAGTACTTAATCCTGCAGGGCCTTTAGGTTTCTCTGTCAGGTGGTGTCTTTGTACGCAGGGAGTTCAGGAACAATAACCTTTAAATTGAGGTATAGCACAGTGTCATACTCAACACGGTTTCAGAGAATAGTGTCCCATATTTAGAACAATTTTAAATATGTAAAGCAAATAGGACATTTTGAAGCACCTTTAACTAGTAATATGAGGATGTTCTGTTCTCTTAAATGTCTTTGCAAAACTAGGTCAAACTTTATGAGTGGTCGGCTATAATATATATTTTATTAAAATTTGGTAATTAACTTAAAAGTCTACACATTTAATCGTTTATAACATGTTGATATCTATATGGTGAAAATGGCCACCTTCTTTTATAATTTGCAAAATATCATCATAAGATTTTTCACGCTCTATTCCCAGGCCGAGCGGAGCTCTGTTAACTTATGGGAAGGCCTTGTCTCATTCACAGGCGAACTGGGGGTGGGGGAGGGGGGGATTTCTCAGTGTTTAATGAAATAACGAAAAGATTCCCACCCTCGTTATGGAAACATTTGGATGCTATCTTAATCACGGGCCTTAAATTTCTTCGACTAATGAAATAGAATGCTATAAATTGTGGGTAAATTTAATTGCTCGGGAATTATATAATATATAAAAATGAAAATTAATGACGAATAACTCGGAAAATAAATGGATAAAATGAGAGATGTTAGAGCTCAAATAGGGGATGGGGCGTGCGACACCTTTTGATCTGGTACTAGGGAAAAATAAACTTTGAGATGAGTTATGGCAGTACGTAACCTGCATCATGGTTTCATATCCCTAGATCCGGATGGGGGAGGGTTCTAGGTCGCAAACCATAAAGAAAAGGTTTCGTCGGCTGAAAGTAGGGGAGGGGATAAGACCTACCCCTACCCCCTCCCAAGGATCCGCTTCTACAATTATTCGGGAGATCCGCTTTTTTCATTATTGTATGCTGACATAAGAAATGAGTGCCAAGTGTTCGAGTCACCTGTTGTTCACATTTATTGACCCGGCAAGTGTGTAAGTGACAACCGTTTTTTTTTTTCACATGCACAAGTCATTAATTTAAGCAGCTTAATCCTGTGCTCGAGGCTGATTGTTGTGAATAAGAAAACGGTCGCATTCCAATCTTTGCCGAAGGAAGTTCGGCTGTTTTCGCTCAATCCCGTGCTTGAAGTTGATTTTTGTAAATAACAAGAAGGTCGCATTCCGGTCTTTGCCTACGGAAGTTCGGCTGTTTTCGGTATATGGTACTCCCCTCGCGGAACGCAGGGAAAATCACTACAAATTTTGTGTACATGAAACATTACTGTTTATCATAGCGGCCATGTCACTGCAGTGACAATAACCTTTAAAATAAAATGGCACAGTGTCATTCGCAGCGTGGTTCCAGAGAACATCGAGGACAAAGGTGAAGAAAATTCCTTTAAAAGGTATTATATATATATATATATATATATATATATATATATATATATATATATATATATATATATATCACCTATGCAAGAAGGAATGCAAGCCCCCGCCATGTGGGGGGGGGGGGGGGGAGGGGGTGGTCCCTATTGTAGGATGCTTCGAAACCCGTGTTTGCATTCACTTATTCGGTCCATATTTCCAGGTTCATTCGTGCATACGTGACCGCATATCTGCATATTATTCCAAGAGGACGTTCCAGAATCCGCATCATGTACCAGATCCCTACCAAAAATCTAATTGATTCTCAAAGGCCCATTCATGAAATGTCCTGAAAATTTCGTGAGTCTGCGTTCCTGATTGCAAGGTTTATGTTGTGAACCAACGCACACACAACCACACACACACATACACACATGAATGGTGATGGAAACATGCCCTCCTGACGGAGGCAATGATGTCTTTCTCAAGTCAAGTTCAGATCAGAATAGTCAATCAAAATAGATATCTGTTTCAAAACAAAACACGCCTCTTACAGTCAGGGACTGTTGTACGGCCGGGACTAGGTGTCACAACTGTCAAACTTCAAAATGAACATTCACGAGAATCCAAGAAAAATGATTTTGTTTATATTGCAGATTCATATGCTAACTACGTGTAACTTGTATCATTTAGTCCTTATCGAAAAATGTATGTGCACTTAATTAGCCTTAAAGAATTCTAATCCAATAGATTTTAAATACCTATATCTTCCTTTTCACTTTAAATATATATAGAAATCACAGTGCATTGCGCGAAAATTAGTTCTTTACCCAAACCAATACTACTCTCGTGGGTTCGATTCGTCGAAAAGCTATTTGCAAAATGACACGTGAGCAAAAATTAGATAATAAGATACAGGAATGTCAAAAACCATACTGTGTCGAACATTATCCTTCCATAATAGCCAGAATTAAAACGATTCCCTTAGCTTTCCCTTAGCTTTTCACACATTGCGCAGAATCGACCACAATGTGACCCCTACCACGCTGGGCGGTTTCAAAATGGCGTAGGAAGAAATGTAGTGAAGAAGATAATGTAGTCCTCTCAGATATGTTGGGTAAGAATTGTTTCAAGGCAAATTACACATACATGGGTGTATTTGCGATAAGGACTTTATGGAATAAGTGATATTTTGAAAGCATGCACATATAAAATTTAAACAGAAATTGTTTCCTTGAAATGTAACAAATTTTGATTTTAAAGTTTGACAGTTGAGACAAGTAGTCCCGGCCGTCCTACACCGGTTCATTTTGAGTAGAAACGACCTCAGATGAAAGGGTTAGCATTCCCGTCAATAACGCATCAATTGGGAACACCTCGGCCGACCGTTGCCGATCAGGCCTCAGATGTATGTAAGAGCCAATGATACATGACCAAATATGGTATATTTCGCCGGAAATCCACCGGGTTGTCTTTTCTACTGACTAGTCAAAGGAAAGATCACAGTTTCCACAAAGAATACATTGATTTTCCATTATAATATGCATTATATGTACTTGATTTGTTGCTTAACATCACATATGACAAGGTTCCGACAGTCATTTAACTAGAAAGTTCAATTTATCACAAATGCCTCATACATCGCTCGCTAAGTGTGGACTTCCTGGCGTGAACTATATCTTCGTGAAATTAAAATCAGTATACCTGGTATTTTGCCCTCTGTTTCTTGAATCATTGTTGTCTTAAAGCTTTAAAGGTAAAATTTATGAGGATTAGCAGTACCTTTACACAAAATGCATTGTTTTGCTCTCACTATGTGCACAACAAGTGGGAAGTTGACCTGGCCTTGACCTTGCCTTGAGGGAATACTTTCCATGGCGGCCACCTATGTATATAGTACAGGCGCATATGTCCAAAACTGACTCCTGTGGGCATTTTATGAAGAAAGCATAAAATATGTCAAGCCAGATAAATAATATCCTAAAGAACATTTTATGGATATTTTTTGTTTCTGCCATATGAATAAATAATTTTTTAAAACAAATAATAACCGGTTCGGGACTGCGTACGGCTTCCAAAAAACCCTAGGTCAAATACCTGGCTTTACAACTCTCACAGTGATGGCAGAGGACCTGCCCCGGTCACGACCATAAAAGTAAGGTCAATGCCAAATTCAATATCAGGTGTTAGTCTGTCATCTGAGATCATTTATCTGACCAAAGGTCAATTTATTGGCATGTTAGTCGTATTGGAGTTGTTGCGAAAAAAAGTAATTCTCGTCGCCAGCTTGCACTCCCAGGATGCTTGCTTCCTTAGAAATTCCCCACCTCTCTACCCTCAGGTGACAGAGATCTTACCCAAAATATCGAAATGGAATTAATTAATCAACTCATAATTAAATACCCACCCTTCACCGGGAGAGGTTTAAATATGGCAACACACTTCAAGACGGCAGGGATATATTACATGCTTACACGAAGAGGCAACGGAACTAATGGACAATACAGATTGAGATGAGAGGAAAATATAGTTAGTTCATGATGACATGACAATAGACTGTCAACGAAAGCTACGGATCAAGAATACGATTAGCTCCTTTTACCATTGTTTACCTCGTGATTTCGAGAGGGACAGATATTGAAGCCATGGCATTTTGTTTGGCTGTTTAACCTTTTATGTATTAAATACGTTTCCATGTGCGTGCATAATTGTCATCGGAGCCCATGTAGTTACCTATTCAATTACCAAAATCAAGGAAGAACATCTGAAAGTTGAAGAAGCTTAATTAGCTTAAAAACTTTTCTGGAATTCGTTCCCTGAGCGGAAAAAAAGAAGGAACATGCATAATTCTGATAGTCAGATGCCTAAAAGTGTGATTATATATTACTAAGCAGAAAAAAGCATGCTGATTTACAGATGAGAAAATCGTTGTTTCCTAAGATAGATTTAAGCTAATAAATGGGATGTTCGACATCTTATGGCGGTCATCTTGATTACAACATGAATGCTAGGCTGCCACCTATGAGAAAAGTGAATAGGTGTCATACAGAAAATTCCCACTGGATTCTATATGCTCCTGAACTGGTACATCCGAGGCTCGAAACCAACGGATTCGGCCAAGGTGTTCCGAATGGTCTAAAGCGCTTTATAACGGTAACAGAGACGATTCACCGGAGACATTAGCCATTAGTCGATGTTCAGATGACAGTACTGGCAAAAAAAATCCATTTTCTAGTACGTTATCACGATAATTATTTCCGGTGTGTCAGTAACATATCGGGAACTCGGCCAACCTGTTAACTTTAATCATGCAATAATTCAGAGGTCTCTCAGTGTTTTATATATGATACCTGCCTCCGGTAATAATCTAAAACCGTAATGTCGCAGATGAGACTTTCTTTTATTATAAAATAAATACACATTCGCCTTTGACTCGGTACTGAGAGGCACTTGTCATTATCTAACTAGAGATTTTACTTGTTAGTGTAGAACTGATTGATGTACTTGTTTGCCGAGCTTCCACTGAACACGCTTAAAAGACTTAATATATGTTGTCAAGTAGAGCACGTGGTCAAATAATTCCCTTCAAGATAGGATGAAAATCTCCATGGTTGAGTTTACATACCTGTCATGGTAATATAGTAGTTTTTGGATGAACTCGCATCCTTAATGTTTAACACTTAATGTTTTAATATGCAATACCATTTATCTGTATACCATACATTTGATAACTGGACCTTTCGTACCATAAATACTGACAATAAATTACTGTCATAAGTTTACAAAACAAGCTTAAAATTAATTCCAAGTAATTATTTTTATTACAGTTAATCAGAAAAAAATGACCATTGATTCTTATTACTTTTTGCGATATTTTATTTCAGTGACATCCAGCGTTTCAATTTGAAAAGAATCTATTATTTTTTTTTTGTTTTGTTGATATTACTAAAACCAAATTTCGTTCGATCTATTACCACGTTCCTTTACAATTTAGTTCTAATTAATAAGGACATCATTAAGTAGTGATTTGTTTCGAAGAACGAACAAAAGAGGGCACTGTGACCTAACCGTAAATGATATCCACGATATTTCAAATGTACCCTATACATGGCTAGTTGAGGCTACTTTTCTATAGATTTGAGCAATAATAAACGTCGCATTGAAATTTACCGGTGAATGGATAAAAGTGTGAAACTGTACCACATTAATATAATTTTCATTAACTACTTCATAATACGGGAAACACATTTTTTTTATAATAATGTCATACATTATTTCGAAACCGACTTTCTAATATTGCCAATTTTTTTTATTTTTCTTAGAATAATTTAAAACTTAATTGAAATTGAAAACCCTTAAAATATTGATTGATGCATAGAGATCAAAATAATTATAATGAAAAATAAATACTTATGCACTGGGTCGAAAATTGAATCTTATGCTGTTACTATTTCTATTTACAACAATAATATTAAACATTAATAGATAACCCTGCTGACTTTATTCTTTGCAGATGAGAAATATAAAATATAAAATTATAAGACCACACCAAAAAAAAGTTTAACAGAATTTCAAACTTAAGGAAGGATACCCAAATAAATCGCGTGTTTCGTTGAAATGTTACAAAAGAATACACAAATTTAAATCCAAATTTATTACACCTTTGTGAATGAAACTTTTGCATGTTTAATAAACGGCAAATGTTTTATACATTAGCAAGACAAGAGCTACAAGAAAAAACATTTCCAGGGACTTGATTCACATTTAGCATACAAAAACATGAATCCGAGGACAAAGCGGCAGCACAACATATTTTAGCCTAAAACGTACGTGGAATTTTACCAACTGGCAGGTTAAGCACTCCGTTGGTCCCTAGATAGACCTCTCAGAACAAAAAATAAATGAAAAATATTGATATTTAAACTAATCAACCCCCGCAAAAGGTCCTTTCTAACCGAAATGAATCTCTGAAGAAAGGGATACTTTCTGTTTATATTCTTCATGATGACTAATTCCGTAAAGTCCTTTCCACAAAACATCCTTTTTTATCTAATTAGCCTTGATACCTTCAAATAATTGAACGGACACCGTTGTCCTCTTCACTACATTTATACCTACGCCGCTGGTGTATTTATAAGCCACAGTGCATTGTGGGTGTCAGATTTTGACTCCAGCAATCCCTAAACAGCAAAGTCGTTCTCTTGCAAGTCCGACTCCCTGAGTGGCTCGCGTTGTGTTTACAGTACATTCAGTTCCTATAATCCACACACTCTAGCTGTAGTATACACGTTTGACACAGTTCACGCACCACCCACAGACTATTCTTTCTGAGGGTTAAGCCAATCATCACGGCCGATGTCTCCTGGAATCATCCACATCTAGTAAGCTGAATCCGCTTCCACACAACAAAATTCAGTACCTCTACAGTTAAGCGTTTAAATAAAGTCCTCCGTCAATTCCTGGTAGCACTCACCACAGATAATGAATGGCCAAATTTACCAGTCCGTCGACAAAGGTGTGATACTCACTCTGAAGTCCTTTACAGAGAATCACCGCGATTTCCCAAGACACCAACTATCTACGCTTCTAGACATCATCTCTTAGCTGTCTCCATTGTGACCCATGCAGACCTGCACCCGAACTGCTGCAGGTATCGTCTTGTTATACCTATCACTGGTACGCTGCTCGGGTACTTCTCGCGAAAACGCCCTCCTCACGACTTATATGTGCTTGCTGACGACACAACTCCCGCTCATTTTCTAGCCAATCACCACTCCCAACTGACCTCACCATGAACTTTATGTGACCTTAATAGCATATTCATTTATTAAATAACCATGAGCAATACTGTTCTGTGTTAACTCAACACTCGAGAACAGAGATAGAGCGTTTCCAGTTGATGACGTCATCAATGCGACTTCATACGTCATCGAACTTTGTGACGTCACGATTGTGTTGTAAAGAGCTCGTGCAACCATGAACATAGAAAGCCTCCTGTGAAGGAGCGTTTGGGGGTCTCATTATCATAATTAGGTAAAAAGGGCGGCGCATAATGGCTCTGGGGGTGAGGTCAATTACACCGCACGTCACTCACAGTATGAATTCTAATAAGGATGCGCTTCCAGAGACCAAAATCCTGGGAAAACTAAACTAACCAGGTGCTATCCCTTTGAAATCTACAATAACCCCTCGTTACTAAAGAGACCGCCAAACAGAGACGGCTCCGACGGAATTAAACTGTACCGAGAATAACATCAATAGGAGCACGTGTGCACTCTAACCACTAAACTGCTTTGAAATTAACATAAAAGGAAACACGTGTTTTTTAACCAAAGTTCTCATGCTAATGTACAATTAATGTACATTATATGTCATATACATCTTATGTACAATTAATTATTAGGATGCTTCCTTACAGTAATACCCCTTCAATGAATTTTAAAACTCTTTTTTCGATGATGGAAGTTAAGGCTTCTCAGTTTTACGTCGTAAAGTTGAGTCCCCTAAGCGTTTACCTGATGCATTCATCACAATCAGGCAGTGCTCAATATCTGCGATCATCGGATCCGCTGAACGCAGCTAATTATCGTTGCCGGAGGTATTTGTCATGTTCAACTGAAATTATACGGTCCAATATTTATGGACAGATGCAGTGACGGTGAACGGACGCATTTAACGGATGCGATGCTGGTATAAGTCTTGGAATATAGATATTTGCTGTCGTTTCATAAGCGCTCCTACGGCGTCATTCTAGCTGTAATGAAGATGGATATATATATATATATATATATATATATATATATATATATATATATATATTGTTACAGATGTCTGTTTTTTTCTTTTATTGTGCGCTGTTGACATTCTGATTCGTGTTTGGCTCAAGCCCTGGGCGTTGCTATGCTACACCGTTCCTTGTTCTAGGTACCCGTGCCGCCCCACGTGTGAACCCTGATATGTAGAAACACAGCATTCGTTGTTCTAGATGTTTACTGTAACGTGTGCACAATTGGGTTCTTCGGATTGTTCGAGAAATGGAAAGTTCTCGGTTTGAGGTAAAAAGTTATAAATAAGGGACTGTGTTTTAGAGCCGAGGTAGAGGAGAGAGAAATATTCCAGCGTACACGGAAGAGTGTGAGTCAGTTTTTGGGCCTTTCCGATAATTTCAGCGGTTATAGATCTTCTTCGAATTAGTAACGGATTTTTTTATAGTCTTTAGTTTGCCTTTGGGATCACTACCAGAATTTCACTTTTGGATTAAAACAAACTGATTTTGTGATTGCATGGACTTTTCATCTAGATTATACATTTTAAAGGACTTGTTGTCGCTGTGACAGTGGTGGTATTCAGGTACAGTACACTTTATTTATTATACTGTGTAATTGTATTGTTTGCTGTTGTACTGTTTTTATACCGTGTAATTGTTTTGATTTAGTGTATTGTAATGTTAGGATTGTTTTTAAGAATAAATTATTATTATTTGTTAACAAAAAAACACTGACTTCTTTATTCATTCGCATAGACATTTCACTATGCTTGAAGCTGTCTCGATATCGGTATTTATAGCGCAGGAGCATATGGAGTCCCGTTGGATATTTCTCCTTATTATAATCATTCAGGTGTACGGATTTAATCAACTCTGCATTATTTTTTAAGCTTGAAGCTGTTTACTTAATGAAGTGCAGGAGGTACTAATAGTGCAGGAGCAATTTTCTGAAAAATGTATGAACCTATTCACATATCTTTCTAGGTTCATAAGGTACACTTTTATCATATGGAACTGCCTACCATTCATGTTGAAGGCAAGATGACCGCCATTAGATTTCGAACATCCCACTCATTACCTGAAATCTATGTAAAGATACACCGATTTTCCTCAAATGTAAATCAACTGCTATTTTCTGCTTAGTAATATAAACTGACACTATCTGACTTTCTTTATTATGCAAGCTCCCTCCTTTGTTCCGCTCAGGGAACGAATTTCAGAAAAGTAGTGTTACTCCCTGATTCAGCTTCTTCTTCTTTTAGATGTACTTCGTTGACCTTGCTAATTGAATAAAGAACCACATGGGCTCCAATGGCAATGCACGCACATGGAAACGTATTTAATACATAAAAGGTTACACGCATAGTCAAACAAAGTGCCCTTGCTACCTGTCCATCACGAAATTATAAGGTTTACAATAACCAAAGGAGCTTTCCATTTCCAAATCTTTAGTTGACAGTCTATTGTCATATCATCATGAAATGACTAAAGTTTCTTATCATCCCAGCCTGTTTTGTCAATCAGTTCCGTGTGAGCATGTTATATATCACTGCCGTCTTGAGATAATTTTACCTCTCTCGGTATAGGGCGGGAAGTCTTATATAAGTTGAATGATAAGTTCCATTTTGATATTTGAGTCAAGCTATCCGAAGGGTAGGGAGTACAAGCTGTCGACGAAAACTCCCTTTTTCTTTTTGTTCACTGTTTTCGCCACGTCTCCAAAACGACTAATTTCCCAATGGTAGGATTAAACACAGGGGACAGATATACACCTGATATTGAATTTTGACGTTGACCTTACGCTTAATGTCGTGCCCGGGGCAGACTCCCTGCCATCGTTGTAAGAGTTGTAAAGCAAGGTATTTGACCTCGGCTTTTTAGAATTTGTACGCACTTCCGAACCGTTCATTTTTTGTTTTGATAAATTATTTATTCATCTGGCAAACACAAAAAAAAAGATTATCCATAAAAATACCTATGTACCATATTTTTCGGCAAAGCGTTTTAAGACAAATATATTAAACAACTCTGCATTAAGCTCCGTAAAACATATAGCAAAAATAGTAGCCTGGTTTAAAGGCATGTTTAATGCGTTGGAATGCGGGGGCTCAGTAATTACGCTTTGTACATGCATCATTCAGTAGACAGAGTTACCAGCAGGCAATGTACCCGTTTGCGCACGTTATAAAATACATGTAGTTACATGCAAAATTTTGTTACAAAGGCTTTGATGAAAAATGTTGGGCACTGGCGTTGCGATTTCAGATTACTCTCTCTTCAAATTACTCACAGTAATTAGAAATAGGATTAAGATAATTTTGTTTAGGACTAAATCTATTTCAGATTATCCCTGATTTATTATGAGTTTCATCCTATTTCCTTTGATTTCATATTACCTTTTAAAACGGTGTTTCATTTTGTTTATGCATTTAATTGCTGTAAATTCCTTCATATGCATTTCTCGAATAAGGTTGCATCTTTGTATATCTTTGTTTTTTTGGTAATGTAGATGCGCTTGGGGTAATAGTCAATATCAGTTAAATCAACAATATTATTAGAGGGGCCCAATCACCTGTAAAGGAAGTTGAGTTTACACGAAATATAGCTTCTTCCCTTGAAAATAAATCAATACCTGCCAAAATATTGCCTTGAAACCGTTTGCTTATTCCCGTAAACGAGTGTTAAAAACAGTAAAACCGGGCGCGATCGCAGGTTTCATCATGAACACAGCGCGTGAGGCCGTGTGCATCGCGGAACACGTGTCAATCATGAGATGCCCTGACTGACAAGGCCCAAAAATATAAAAATGTTCCCGCTGACCGAAACATCGCGTGTTGCCCCTCTTTTTCGGACCTCCGGTCAAGAGACCTTGTTATGGTAAACGGACTATGTTTACCAACACGAAGGGCTATAACAAGGTGTAAAACAGTCGTATGCGATGAATGAGACTTTGTGCTGGGGTGGTTTTGCTGGGAAACTTTTTTAAAAACCAAAATATTACTGATAGTGTGAAAGAATAGGAATAATATTTCTCCTGATTATGTCCCTTTAACATTTTGTACTTTAAATTTGAAACATCATCGATGGTGTCTTGAAAATGTCTACCACCTGGTAAATTTAAATTCCTGGCAAACTGCCAGTGTCATTTGTCATTAGTACATATTCGTCTTCTTTCAAAATAGAGCATCTGTCTTTACAGGTCCTAGTAAATCAACAACTGGTCCGAGGGTGTTATATACCTGTCGTGCTAATGTAGCATGTCCAACTAAACATGATACATTTAATCTGCAAATCCAGAATGCATTCTATATTACATGACTTTTTTGGCTTGAAGTTAATGCTTGACCAAAATATTATATTGGATTTGAATGTTTCCTTGTAACGTATCATCTATCATATCAAAATAGCCCTTTTGATAATAATAGATATAATTCATTACATTATGAAGCATATTTTCTTGCTTCACTGGTCATGATTTACGTAATTGTGTCACAGATTTTGAATGTGGGTCACCGTGTAAGAACAAATAAGAGAACAATGCCTTTATTCTGCAATAAGTATTCTTCAAATTTTAAATATATATTGTAAAATTTTTAACAGAATAACTGTGTTATAAAACTCTTAAATTATGCTCAAAGAAAAATCTTGGGTATACACATCACTATCCATCTGTACCAATTAAGTTTCATTCCACAGTCGTTATGTGATGTATCCCACAGACGTCATAATGACATAACGGACTAAAGTGAGCACATGTATACAAATGTAACTGTTTATCACATTTAACAATCTGATATTTTCTTTCTTGTCTCGAAAATACAATATTTTTTTATTTTTAAATAGATTTATTCTCTGGATATCATATCCCTCTGACACATTTGAGCATAAAGACCAAGGTTAAGGTCACCAATTTTCCATACGACTGTAAGAGAGGGATGGATTGTTTTTTCCCTATTTAATGCCATGTATATTCCCATGCATATCCAACATGATAAACTGGAAAAAAGTCATATGGAGGTCTTAGCAGGCATGGCATAGTCCCAGGAGGACTAATTACCAAACCTAACAAGAGGTCCCAAGGTCCGGAGAAGGGGATTGGGGTCAAGACGGCCATGGGCCCATGGGCCATGACGTTCAGCAGAATTCAACATACATGCTTTAATTATTGGGGCTATGATCTTTTATGTATGCAGGTATCCCACAGTTATCTAAATTCTTCGAAATACCCAACAGACACGCCTGTCAAGTGAGACTTCCTGCTATTTACTTAATAGGCAATTCTGCCATCAAACCTGTCTACAGAGGCGATGCTTATGATAGTGTATCCGAGGCCTGCGGGGGGGGGGGGGGGAGGATTCAGACACAACAGTAATATTTTCTACAAGTACGCAATGGTTCACTCATATCGGTAATCAAAGTGAAACTAATGACAGCGTTTCCGTATCCGCTTCAAAGTATTCTCTCTCTTTTTTTTGATGTCTCAGAAAAATGCAAAATGCTATTATGTGCATATTTTTTTCTCTTTTCATCATTGGCATCTTTTCAAGTAATATTCATTTTATTGACCTAAAAAAATCATTTTGTAGTCTCATATTTATATATGTTTCTTTGTGACAATATGAACTTATATTGGAATCTGATATTCTCCAGACGTAGAGCTTTACATTAACATATAATACATTTAGTAAAATCCTGAATTGAAAACGCTTAAGAAATATATCCATAGTGGCACAGTACATATAATCTATTTCATGTTTCCATATAAAATCACTAGATAAACTATCTTGTAATTTTATCTTATTAACTGGTTCCACTACGTGATAGTTTAACATAACGTTGTACACAAATTTATAATCTATTAATCAATTCCTTACGTCTACAATCTGATCTTGCCATGGAAATTTCCTATCTTCTTCAACGAAATTACCTTCCATAATTTGTGATTTAAGAATTAATTTCCATTATCTTGGTATTGCTTGTTGTAAGAAATACTAATGCATAATATATATATTAAATAATTTACTATCAGGTTTTATCTTTTCCGACAGTTGTTTCGGAGTTCCATTACAATCGAAAGAGTGATAGACAATCAACTATTTTGTATCTTAATATATTATTTTTCCATAATGACTGTAGTAAAACCTGCTCACTATTTTTCGGAATACCTGAAGTTATATTTCCCCATATGTTGAAACAATGCAAGTAGAATTTAGATACTGTTTTTTAATTCTCAAGTCGCAGTTTTAACTCAATTTGTCTATGCCACCAATAGTTTTAACATACGATTCTCTCTGTTTCCCTCGTCACATGGCGGCAACCCAATACCGCCATTCCCCTTTACAACTTATTCCACCCCCATTTTTGGTTTTCGCCTGAACCATACAAAATATACAATAATATTATTTTTTACTTTTTTTATAAATGTTGTTGTTGATTTCATTATGTTCCTGATATATAGTAAATTTGATATTCCGAAGCTTTTACTTCTAAATAAAGTAAGAGAACTTTGTTTCCATTTAGAAAATGGAATTTTCATCTTATCGTGCGCGTTTTCAAAATTTTTACTTTTATAAAACATCAGCTAAATATACTGGCAGAGGATAGCTATTGTATTCAACTACACGCACACAGTGGCGTCAATTTTATCTTCCAGGGTATGGGGGTGGGGGTAGTGGGTTGACATACACACATATATTTGTGTGTGTGTATATATATATATATATATATATATATATATATATATATATATATATATATATATATACTTTTTAAGGTCTGTATGACACATTTCATATATAAATACTTTATCACATTTCATATAAATTACAATTAAGTATAAGTTTTTAAAATAAGGTATTATGTTTCAAGTGTAAGTATATTCCAAACAAGGTTTAGATAAAATGTTTGATAGGAACTCATTAATGGAACAAGAGTCTATATTTCGAATTATTTATTTATTTTTTTCTAAAATTGCTTCATTTCTTGAAATGGTACATATGTCCGCATAAAATTTATTATATTTTAGATAACTTAAGGAATTCTATTAAAGAAGTTGTGCCATAGCACGAATTTGCAATATTACAAGTTACTTGATCTTCATTTACAAAATAAAAATTTAATCTACGATAAATTGGAGTATCAAATCCGTATAAAAAAATATTCTTTGGCCTAAATTAGGTATATTTTCGTTTGTCATAAGGGAATAAACAAGTCTTGGAGACTGAAGGGTGCTGTAGTGCTATATTCTGTTGGACAGATAGAAAAACAATACCTTAAGACATTTTAGAGAGAATTTTATTCTATTTCGTTAAGGAGATTATGTTTTCATTCATGTCTGTTTGATCTGTGGTTTGTTTTTCAATAAGCAAGTTCACACACACTCAATCACGGTGTACTCTTCCTTGACAGCTTTTCGGGAGATGTCGTTGTTGTATGCCTTTATTTCCTCCGTCATGCGAAGATATACAACAGTTATGATATAAACAGCAAATGAGAATGTCGGTATACATTTAAAAAGAAAAACAGAGAAAATGAAATACAATTTGTCAATGAAGTAACACCATACATTAACATTAAGGCATTTGTCGCTTATGGCAATAACTCTGTAGGGAGTTGCATAACGCAACATAGTAATACGAGTGTAAGCTCTTTATCGGTTAATGAACCAAGTGAACTTCAATTTGAACAGGCGAATTTCCACAAATATAATTCTATGTTTTCCTTCTGGAAACACCCGTAGCCACACACGATTCCAGTATATGCACAACGGCATTGAAATAAAAATATCCACAATAGGGACACAGTATTTTTTCAGATGAACTAATATTATTATATTAACAATTATAATAGCCATATATCTAAACGCTGGTAAAGACCCCGGGTGGTTGCAGCTGCAGTCCAGAGTGACGATGGAATAAACCGTTCACAATGAACTACACAGGAATGGACCTATCCACCACAGCCAAAATGCTCCGCCCTTTTAACGTATTATTATAATGAGCCCCCGAAACGCTCCTACACATATGGATTTCCATGCCCATGGTAGCGAGAGCTGATTTTAACATAATAATGACGTCACAAAGGGCGATGGCGCATGACGTCGTATTGACTGACGTCATCAACTGGTATCACCTGACCATTGTTTACTATATCGCAGTAATATATGAACTGTGTTGCAATATATATTGGATTATTTGTCCCAAACGAATTATGTGTCAGGTAAGACATTATTATTCACTCGGTAGTCGTAGGAATGGCTCCCGCAACCTTTAGCCTAGAAACTTTTTATACGGTCTCCTTTGTATAATAAAATATCCCGGAAAACATGCCGACATGGGTACTGATAGTATTTATAGACTACACGTGTTCTGTTTGACAGAGCTCTGTCAAATTATGCAAAATTTTATTGTTTTCAGATGATTGACGATTTACAATGTTAAAGGTCAGCTGATTGGTTGCTCCTTAGTCCCATGCTTAGGGTTGGGACGGTTACCGGTATACGGTTTTTTTCACGATATCTGACAGCCACGGTTATCATACCGTCAACTGCCCTATTATCACGATATCACGACATCAGTTTTTGTTCATGATTTTATTTCACAAGCAAGCCCCTTGAGGTGTATTTTCTGAGCAAACTGGCATCATTAGAGTCTGTCCATGTTCAAAAATTTATTTAATTTAAACCATATGTATTTGAATGCCTGCTTGTGGGTTGAACTGTGTGCTTACGGACTTCGGGATTAGTCGGAAATTTATGTCCGGAAGTAGCAGGATGAATCAGAGAGGACAAAAGCTAGAGAATTCCAGGAGAAAATAACATAAAATGAAAGAGCCATAAATGAACATATTTATGCTTTATTGCATGGCACGAAAATGGCAACATTAAAGTGTCGCCACTGGATTGAACATTCCTAACGCGTTTCTAATTTTTACCATATAAAATTGGGTTCGAATATTTAGCCATGATGGGTAGGACACGCTCTCCAAAAATTCGCCAGGATTCTCCTGCTTTTATGTAGCTTTAGGAAACTTTGTGGAAAGTTCTGGCAAGCGTGATTTGACGAACGGGGCAGGACTTCCCGCGCCTCAAGCTTGCACACCTACAGCGCCTTCATGCAACTTGCATCACTGAATGAGTCATTGTGTGGTACTGGCACAATGGGTATAAATGATATTAATTGTTAACACCTTGTATAAAGTTAAAACTTTAAAGGTGGCTGTTATTAATATCATTATTGATGGCTTATTAATGCCATTATATATTATTAAAAATATCGCGAAATCACGGTATATCGCAATAAAATTTGAACAATTATCATGATATCAAAAACCCATATCGTCCCAACACTACCCATGCTTATGTTTATTCATTGAATGAATATGCGATTAAGGTCACATGGAGTTCATGGATAGGCCAATTACTGATTTTATTACGCATCTAACCTCAGCTGATACGTTTTCATGATGGACTATTGAATCCACCACATACTATCTCCATCGTCATTTTTTTAAAATACGGACTCATTAAAAAATGCACGAACCTTAATTTATAAGTTTGTTGTCTGCATGAATTGGACAGGAATGAAGTTATGATATCAAGGATAATGTTTTGTAATTTCTCCACGGGCAGTTATTGTGCGACTTCGTAGTTTGGACACATTGAGAAAAGTGAATCAATGTTTCAACCCTTCCACAATGTGGGCATCGGTTACTTTCGGACATAAAATGTGTGTATAAATGATCTGGAGACAGCTGTGGCCATATCTGAAGCTGATGACACATATCAGCGTTTACTGCAATGCGTTCATCGCATCCGTTGGTCAAATGCGATGAACGGACGGCAACCATGCGGCAACACATGACACATTTTCTCCTTTCAGATCTGTATCAATGCCTGTTATAAATGATATTTCAATGACATTTAACAAATAATTATGTTGTTGGTTAAATTAATATCGGGTTGGACCCCTCTCAGTAAAATAATTGTCCTTGCGCCCGTGCTCAACGCTTAATTTTGCTTCCACTTTAGATGTCACTTTTTATTGCACCATTTTCATTGTTGCAATTTTTGTAAGAAGAATTT
Source organism: Sipunculus nudus (assembly GCA_026874595.1). Taxonomy (NCBI): domain Eukaryota; kingdom Metazoa; phylum Annelida; class Sipuncula; order Golfingiida; family Sipunculidae; genus Sipunculus; species Sipunculus nudus. The sequence goes on along the minus strand of CM049311.1, from coordinate 28,346,887 downwards.
TGAGTGTTAAGACATGAGGATGCCTCCTTACAATAATACCCCTTCTATGAACTTTAAAACTCATACTTTGAAATGGAAGTAAGTGCTCCCCACATCATAAAGTTGAATCCTCTATGCGTTTACCTGATGTGCTCACCCATGAATCGGACAGTGTTCAATATCTGAAATCAACGCATCTGTTGAACGCAGCCCATAATCTTGCAGGAGATATATGTTATGTTCAACTGAAACTATAGTGTCCAATATTGTTTAGACGGATGTGGTGACCGGATGTGTTAAACGGATGCAATAAACGTTGGTATGTCTTGAAATCCAGATATCCTATAGTTCTTACATAGGCGTTCCGACGGCTGTAATATATATATATATATATATATATATATATATATATATATATATATATATATATATATATATATATATTGTTGACATGTACAAGGACACAGCAGTGATGCCTTTATGCAGGGCCTCCGAGAAAAAAACTTTCGAGGCAGTGCAAAAGGGTTTCCGCCCCCCCCCCCCCCCTCCCCTTTCCTTGTTATTATAACCATTCAGGCGTACGGATTTAATCATCTCTGCATTATTTTTAAGCTTAAAAGCTATCTGGATATTGAAGCGGTACTAAGGTGCAGGAGCATATATAGTACAGTGGGATTTTTTTATATATGAACCTATCCACATATCCTTAAATGTCCCTAAGGAACGCTTTTATCATAGATGGCAGCTTTGCATTGATGTCGGATGTTGGAACATGACCGCTTTAGGATGTCGAACAAAGTCTATGTCAGGATTCACCGGTTTTCCTCATCTGTAAATAAACTGCCATTTTCTGCTTAGTAATATATACTGGCAATTTTAGGTAACTGGCTTTCATAATTATGCATACTCCTTCCTTTTGTCCCGCTCAGGGAAAAAGTAGTGTACTCTCTAATTCAGATACTTCACCTTTCAGATGTTCTTCGTTGACCTTGCTAATTGAATAAACAACCACAGGGGCTCGTGCATATGAAACATGAAACACTGGGGGTTCAGTTATTACATTTTGTACATGCATCATTCAGTAGACAGAGCCACCTGCAGGCAATGAACCCATTCACCCATGTTACAAAATAAATGTAGTTACATGCAAAATTTTGTTACAAAGGCTTTAATGAAAAAGTTGGGCCTTTGTGGAGCGATTTCAGATTACTCTCGCTTCAGATTACATCCAGTAACTAGAAATTTGATTTAAATAACTGGATGTAGGACTAAATCTATTTCAGATTATTATTATTAACTTAATATGAGTTTCATCCTATTCCCTATGATTTCAGATTCCCTTTTAAAACTGTGTTTCATGTTGTTTATGCATATCATTGCTATAAATTCTTTTATATGTATTTCTCGATTTAGGTTGCATGTTTGTATATCTTTGTTTATGAATAATGTAGGTGCCCTTCGGGTAGGAGTCCATATCAGCATAATCAACAATATAACTAGCATTTTGTACTTTATGTAAAACATCATCGATTGTGTGCTGAAAGGTCCCTCACCTGGTTAACTTAAATTTCCTTCTTTGCATCATACCTTTGTACATATTCGTCTTTAAAATAAGAGCAGCTGTCTTTACAGATCCCAGTATCTCAACAACTGGTCCAAGGGTGTTATATACCTGTCTTGCTCAGATTAACATGCTGCCTTTAAATGTATTAAATCAAGAATGCATTCTATATAACATGACTATTTTGGAACTTTATGGTCTAGTGGCTTTAAGCTATTGCTTGACCAATATATTATATTTAAATTAAATGTTTCCTTGTAACATATAGCAACTATCAAATTAAAATAGCCCTGGACGTACTTGTGGTGCATCACATAAAATTCATAATGAAATAATGGACTTATGGGTGAGCACCCATATACAAGAGTAACTGTTACAATTTAATGTTTATCTTGTCTTAAAAAATACAAAATACTTTATTTTTCAATACATTTATTCACTGGATATCAAATCCCCTTGACAAATTTGAGCATAACGATCAAGGTCGCCAATTTTCGATAAGACTGTAAGACAAGGATACATTGTTTTTCTCCACTTTGTGCATGTCTCATGTATATGCACCATGATAAACTGGAAAAAGTCATATGGAGGTCTTAGCAGGCATGCCTATAACCTCAAGACTAGCAACTTACAAGACTGGGACAGATCCAGGATTTAGGGAATGGAAGGGTCCAACCCAGGCGGCTTAATTACCAAATCTAACGAGAGGTCCCATGGTACGGGAAAGGAGATGGGGTCCAGGAGGCAAATATTGACGTAAAACCCTAAAACTAGTGGCCCATGGGTCATGACACAGCTGAATAAAACATACAGGTGATGCATTAGTTCCTGGTGTTATGATCTTTTATGTATGCAGGTATCCCACAGTTATCTAAATTTTCATCGAAATACCCAAACAACAGACACGCCCGTCACGTAAGACCCCCTACCTCACCCTTAACAGGCAATTCTGCCACCAAGCCTGTCTACAGAGGCGATGCTAATGACAGTGAAGGACATTCAGACACTACAGTAATATCGACTAAATGTTAGCTATGGTTCCCTCATATCGATAATCCTAGTAAAGCCACTGACAGCATTTCCGTTTCCGCTCCAAAGTACTCTCTCTCTCTCTCTCTCTCTCTCTCTCTCTCTCTCTCTCTCTCTTTTATGTCCCAGGAAGATGCAAAATACCAGTATATAAATATTTTTTTCTCTTTCATCTTTCACATCCTTTGAAGTAATATTTATTTAATTAACATATGAAAAAATCTTTTCACATTAACTTCTGCTTTTTTTTTTTTTTGCTTTAACATTTTAATATGAGAATACATGCATGATATACATATGAATGTATAATAACACAGATAGAACACTCAGACTTATACATGAAGCCTATCAATGATACAATGTAGGAAGTCATTTTTCCCATTTCTTTATGTGACTATCTATTTCGTTATATTTCTCAGCCCCCATTCTCTCTAGATATTCAGTATACAGTATATGAACCCATCTTCTAAAATCTTTATCAAATCCAATATTTCCCAGACTTGTAAACATGAAGACATAATCAATATAAAATCAAAAGCCGAGACAAAATCAAAAGCAAACATAATAGCATTAATATTTTATAAAAAAAAAACAATAATCCATACGATCTTTTATCTACCGGGTTGTGTCTGATGTCCTCCTGTTTTTTTATTAATGCAGTTTGATCTTGATCTATAATTTTTGGCAGGAGGCTTTGAAGTCTTTTGACTAAAATTTTACTTTATACTACATTGACTAAACTTATTGTCTCCAGACTTATCGACGATTATCTATCCCTGGTTTCTTTATAAGTGTTATTACTGCATTCTTGCTTTTGGCTTCATGATAAAGAAACAGAAATGAAGCTGCTGTTAAAACTATTCACAAAGTCATCACCCAACATGTCGAAAAAGGTATTATAGAATTCTTTTGGCAGACCGTCGTTTCCCGGAGTCTTGTTATGTTTCATTTCTTTTTAAGAATTAAGCACTTCTGTTTGTACTTTCGTCTAATTTATAATTCCCTCACAAATGTCCGCCTCAGAGCCTGATAATACAAGCGATTTTAAATCTGAAATGAATTTTATAAACTAGCTTTTTCTTATATTGTTAACCCGTGAACATTTCTGCTGAAAATATGGCTTTATTTCATTCATTATGTATTGTGGATCCGTGACGTCGGTGTCGTTTATGATCAGTTTACGAACTGCTGATTTATTTTTATTACTTTTTTCGGTGTTAAAAAGATATTAAGAATAACGATTGTGCTCCAGATCTGAAAATTATACCTTCGGTCAAATTTGCATAATAATTTTCAATTTCCTGCCGTATACTGGCGTAAGGGATTGTACTAGTTTGATATGATTGATTTAAATTTTTCTCTGCTTCAGATAATTTTCTTTCCAGGTAATGTAACCTTCGTTTCTTTGTTTTTTGCTTTGTCTTTAAAAATAAAATAAAAGAAAATTGTTTCATCTTTAATTTAAAGTATTCCCACCAGTTATGGTCTTCAAAATTGTTCCTTTCGGAAACTCTTAATGTTTTAACAAATTCTTTTACACCTTTTATATAATCTTTAACTTTCAATGAGGAAAAAGTTTTCAATATGATGGCCCGTGAATTGCATTTGAGTTGACTGTAATTCACAACTAACTGCTGAGTGGTCTTTATAAAATGAAGGTATAATATCAGCATTTTTCACAATTACATTCTATATGGAGGAAACAAAAATGTAGTCAAATCTACGTTCTCTGAGAGGATTTGTTGATCTCCACGTATATCTTCGACTATCTGTCTTTTTCACTCTCTAGAGGTCTTTACTGATTATCTTTACTGATTTAACTTTTTTAGATTACACATCACTATCTGTGTCTAGAATTGATAAACATAGATTAAATTCTCTTCCCCAAAACATTTGCGCGTACATATCTATTTTAAAGTCTGTCAATGTATCGATTAAGTTATTTTAAAACGATAATTGTTCTATTTCTGTATTTGGGCATACGTATTTATTAATAACACTACCCAGACAACGATTATTATGAAGCGTCCATCTGTATCTATACTTCTACTAAGTTCTTTTTAATGCTACGTTTTCACCAACAAGTAACTGTACTCCTCTAGTCTGGTTTGTTCCATGGGAAAAATACATTTAACTTGGCTACTCCTTCATCTACTTAGATTCTATATTTTCTGTGCAGTGAGCCTCTGGAAGAAATATAATACTTTCAGCCCCTCTGTTGTTCAATAGCAAATTATAAATTTCCATTCTTTTTTTTCCCTACTTATTCCTTTGACGTTTAATGTCGTTATAAAGCAAGATGACATTAAGAGCATTTTAAAACTATTTTAAAAAACGAATTAACGATTCTCCTTATGCGATATTTATCATCTTCAGAAAACAGTGCATGAAATTAAACCTATATTATTTTTGTGAATGTGCAACCAAAATTCTGAGTTTTGCGCAAAAAGGACAACACGATGTACATAATAAATACGTTAATGTCTTCAGTTTTGCAATACGTGATTTTTGCTTAAATAAACGCAGAAGCCAACAGATAACGTATGACTGTGTTGGAAATGTTTTGAAACATGTTCATGATGTTGGTATTTAGATAATGCTTAATGGCGCCTTTGGCGGAGAATTGACTACAAACTGCGCCCTTAAATAAATACCGGGAAATATATGGAATATCTGGATTTTCAGTACAGTTGTTAAATATAACTATAGAACAGGGAAGACCGATTCTTTTTTCTTGAAAGTAAAACATATTTAACACCAATGATTTGATTAATATCATACATTATGAATCATAATATATTATATGTAAGAAAGTATTATGGAAAAACTTTGAACGTATCCACTATGTACACACTGTTCTCAGTACACATATATGTAAAATATAAAATTCAACTTATTATATATTAGTAAGTGAATACAAATGATTTTTTTGTTCATTCAATAACATCAACATATTAAATTTTTTTTCTTGACAGACAACAATGTCAAGCTTTTATGGATAGACGTCAATTTTGGGCCAGAGTGCGTGACTTCTGCGTATTGTCTGGGTGGATTTCGCCTCAGGTGTTCCAGCCAGAGGTTGAATTTTGTTTCAGCAGTGTAACAATGGACCTTGGTTGAACAATCCCTCACAAAGATCACTCAGTCTATTGTCAAACAGTGATACATAAGGGTCTCACGTTTCACACTGAGGCTGAGCGGAAAATTGACAATCTGGCCTTTGTCAAATCCTCCTTTACACAGAGATCCTTTGCTCTCTCACCAGACATTTTCAGTCGGGATTTACCTTTCATTAGCGACACTTCTGTTTTGTGAGAAGGGAATTTAACAATGACTGGCCTTGGTTTACCAGAGGAGAGCGGCCGACCGACACGATGTGACCGTTCTTTGTCGTCTTTGTTTATGTCAATGTTCATCATGTCTTTGGCCATATAAATCACCATTTGATCAGTTTCTTCGTCTGTTTGTTCTGACCACGGATTTACTATTCTGACAGACGATCGACGACTTTATTGTTGTTGGTCATACAGCTCAGGTCAAGTAAACGTATTCTAACTCTCCTTATATTATCATAAAACATAATTGCCAATGAATAAAATGGGTCCAATTCCTGGCGGAAAAAAAACAACATTTTTTTCTATCTATTTTCCACTTAAAATATGAGGATGTGTGATTTGTTCATCTATTGGCACATCTATGAGCACTGTCAACTCGGCAGTGACATCACACACTGGGAAATCCCTTGTGACTAACAATTCTAGATCTCAGTAAAATCAAAGTAGTTCTACGACTGTCAGTCCCAAATTTTCAGCAGAGAATAAAAACAACATGCATTACTAGATCTGATTTGTGGATAAAATTCAGTCCACGATGTCACGTGTGTATCAGCCAATAAAATCAGAGCAAAGTGTTGGATCTGGAAGAAATCCTCCATTCACACAACAAATGCACGTGGAATAGGTTTACTTAGCCTACAGCTCCTCTCGTAGTGCACATGAAATATTTGCACTGGAAGCTCCCTTATCTGTTCATCATATGGTTACAGTTTCTCATCAACTGCCTCATCTACTATCCTTTTGAGAGCTTTTTTTTAATTTCTGGAGAACCAAGCCGTAGCTTATAGCTGTGTAAACCTTTCAGAAACTTCAATTACCACTCCTTCTGTAGCTTTATGTTTATCACTTAATGCAGACAATGGAAATCACTCAAACCCATGTTTTTTTTCTTTTTTACATTGATTTTCACTAGTTAGAGAAGAGGTCATTTATTTATTGCAGTAAACGTTGATTGTAAATAACAATGGCACCTTGACCTGGACTTTGTTTTAAGTGGCGCTGTAATTTGAGTAATATTTTATTTCTATTTTATCAGGTTTTATACAATAAGGTATGTATTTAGTGGGTTCCCGTTACATACAGATAGATGTTTCTTTCGTTATTAAATATGTTTTATATGAATTGATCACTCAAAAAGCGCCATCTAGTGGAGGGGGGGGGGGGGAGAAAGTATTCTCATTTCCTTAACCTCATAGAAAAATATGAAAGCAAGCGAAGTAATACAGGTGCAAGAGATTTTGTATCCTCAATTGCACCGAAGGCACCGCTGTTGAATTCATACACAGTTCATGTTGTGTCTTTCAGTAGGCTAAATTGCTAATGCACGCGTCGTGTAACTGGTGACGTCATAATGCGGACACCCCTACATCCCTAATGGTTGTTATTCAATCTAGTGAATGAACGTTTATTTGCACTCATCTGACACTTTTGTTCTGGTAAATTCATCCATACTATCTTTTTGCTCCCATATCGACGTTCAATAGTCGGGTCCGGTCCATCGTAGCAGGTGCCCATCGATTGATGATGATCATCATAAAACGCTGATGTTTCTGTTCAAAATGTGACACATAATCATGCAATGGCGGTTGGGACATTTGTTCCAAACTTATTTCTTCCGCCAGGAGGGTATGTCTTCTTCCCCATTCGTGTGTTTGTGTGTTTATTCACAACATAACTCACGCAATCAAGAACCGAACCCCATGAAAGTTACAGGGCACCTCGGGAATTGGCCAATGAAGAACGGATTAGATTTTACATTTGGGTCCGGTTCATGATCCGGATCCAGGAAGGACTTTCACGAATATTCACAAATGTGCAGTCACATATGCCCCATTGAACATGGGAACATATGCACCAATGAACCTCGAAATATGGGCCAATAAATGAATGTTAACACGGGTCGCGGATCACCCAATGTTTTAGACCGCCCACATGGCATAGTCCTGCATTCGTTGGAATAAATATTTCTAGTTTATTGTATATATTTGGAGTTTTTAAATGCCTCAGCATCAAGCGACGACGAGGATGGCGTCATTCAACTGACGATATGTGTTACAATACCTATGGTACCAAGGACTGACATTATCATAACAACATTTTTAAGGTGCACTCCCTAGCGAAACCCCTCAATTTAAAAAAAAAATCCAAAAATTGTTTCACATGCATAAAGTATATATCATTAGCTCAGCTGACTGAAAGTAATCTGACGTCTAGCGATGTGTCTTTGTCCGTCTTCCTTCCGTCGTGCCGTCTGCTACTCCGGCCGGCCTTCCGTAAACAAGGCACAAATCGTCGATCTTCGGGGACTTAGAATCTTCTTACTTTTTGGGGTTTTTTTCTTATATTTTTACGCTGACTCTCTCTATTTGAAACCTTCAAAAGAAGCGATCGTCTGTTAACATGGCTTAAATAGTAGCCGTTAGATCTTGAATCTTCATACTTGAAACAAAAGACATTTTGTGTACAACTGTATCCATGGACCATATAATTTATCCATACAGACTTCTTTTCGACCTCCAAGGTTACGAGCATATTTATGAGCATTCGCTTAACCCCCAGTCCCAATAGATCATTTCCTTGGGATGGTAAGGGGTTGTATTGGCTGGATCGCATAAAAGCCTGATGGCCTTTCACTCGAAATTTCTACGTAAACCAGTGACTATGTATCGGACTGTATTCGTTAATTAAATTTATTGTGAATAACAAACCTTTGTCTTACAGTTTTGACATGACAGCCAGCCTGTACACATTTGGTGAAAATTCGGTTAAGGATTTCTTTCGTAAAGCTTTGAATTGTGCCGGCTACAGTTTTCTAGAAATCGATGCCAAACTTCTCTTGAAAGCTGTTCAGTATTTTAATAAACAGCATACGTTCGTAACGCAGCGGTTATTCACTGCAGTCGTCATATATAAAACTCCCTCCTTGTAATCGTTGCTCTGATTAACACGATTCTCTGGATTCGACCACTAGGGTGGGCACAGAGCAGAGAAAAGTTGCCAGACCAGTTATATATATATATATATATATATATATATATATATATATATATCTGCTTATCGTCCTAGCTTTTCTTTGTTTCTGTGAACTTTTGTGGAAGAATTATCCGAGGACTAGACGGGTCACTTCTCTGGAAAGAAGAACAAGGGGACATTGGTTTTGTATTATATTTACATGAAACTTACTTTGGATTTTAACAATTTGTTGTCTCGCCCGAGTTGAAATGGCATTTTTTGTTGTCGCAGCGATAACGTATGGGTAATGATGAGACTCTTTAAAAAAATTAACCATTATAATATCTTGCCTGAGATTGATTCGCAGCAACATCCGTGCATTTCTAATGAGGTCAGAGGTCGGCAGACCTTTTTGTCGCCGTGATGACTTCCCATGAATTCGATTTAAGTTCATGAAATGGTATTGAGATATTTATCAGTAAGTAAAGTTTCTCACCTAATTTCAGTCCTCGGCAAAATCTATTGATATTTATCAAGATCAGAGATCACCAGTTTTATGTTGTATTGCTATAAATACTAGAAATATGATGGGTTTGATGTAATTCAGTATGAATGTTTTTTTTTAATTAAAAAAGTAGATGGTCTGATATAAGCCTCTGTAAAATTTGTGCATATTTAATAAGACAAAGGTCACCTGACATATGACGGGCGTATTATCTTGCGGATTGCTCTTGTTAATGATTCAGAAAAGCCGCAACTACCGGTTTACCCAACCGAGATTATGATCCCACAGCAAATCGAAACGCGACACGCAAAGGCGTCCTTGGAATAAGAGGATCCGTTGCCATGGTTACAAAACTAATGTGAACCAATACAGGTATACAGGTATAGTTTGTACTGAATGGTGTATATAACGTAAAGTGTGAAACATACACTTAAAACCTCCTTTTGAAAAGAATAATTTGGTATTAATAACAATTGGATAACTTGGTTCATCCGGTGTACACTGATGTAGAAGAAAGCCGTGTATAAACTTGATGTTCACACTTACCCCTAGCGTATCACGTAAAGTCACCTTCAGTCAGCGTCGCCTAATTAGACCTCATTACCCATATCGAGAATATCAGATTAGCCAACATCCTTCCTGGATATCATCCACGCCGTCCTTAGAACAGAACCCGATTGATCTTATGTATTACCTCCGTACATAAGACTCTGTTCCTTTGCAGAGACAACAGATAAAGATTCAAGATTAATATTATTATGGAGCTTATTTTTGGCTCTAAATTACAGTGAAAATTCAGAACTATTGGGCTTTCCAGTGAAAAGCTAGGTGATTCCATCCAAATATATATATAGTTGTATATATATATATATATATATATATATATATATATATATTATTTATTTAAGATAGATTGATCCTCAGTTATGCTTTATATATATATATATCATTCACTCTCATATTTAACATTCTGTTCGTGGCACGACACCCCAACTGCAGGGAGAATAAAATCATACCAAACTTGTCTTATGTTTGGTCATTACTTTTTCATTGTTAATTGTTCACGAAATGTGACGGAAGAATTGAGAGTAGGAGACTGAAATTTATTTTTTTAACTGTTCAACAAATTTGATACCTATATCACAAGTGAAGGTGACCAAACCCAACAGTCTTCAAGGATCCGCTCCGGATATGCATGTTTTGGTCCCAAAACTGTCTGAAATGAAACGAGGAGAAAAAGCAAACAAAAAAAATTCCTGACATTTGGCTTGCATACCAACCATCTTGGATTTCATAATGGCTGCCATTTCAAACCTCTTAGGGTCAATATCTCAGCTATTAAACATGCTACAACCATGGAATAGCCATTTTTTTCTTCAAGTTTTAAATTAGTTATTTATACCTTTTTTTTAAATTTAACTCAACAAGTGTGGCACAAGCAACATGTTTTTGGAATCTGCTTCCTGACTAAAAGGGGTTCGACATGATCCCGCAGGGGCGTCAATGCCAAAAATGGTGACATACCGATATAGAACCTCAGTGATTCGATCCAATGTTTTAACGACAGGTTTTGACTTCTGAATGGTTCCTCGCCCCGTGTATATAAAACTTGTATATTATCCAGAAGGCTTAACAATAATCATCTCATTCTTATAGCATGGTACCTTTCTGTGATGTAGGACTCGAGTCCAGGCTTCGACTCGAGTCAGGATTCGAGTGCACCTTTTGAAGAATATTTGTATTGGACTCGAGTGTCCTGGACGCGGACTTAAATACTCGGACTCGGAGGTAACGACTAACAAATAAGGCCGAGTCCATCTCAAGTCTGAGAGAAAAAAAATGTCTCATATCATAAAGACTAAAAGAGGTTCGACATGATACCGCAGGGGCGTCAATGCCAAAAATGGTGACATATCGATATAGAACCTCAGTGATTCGATCCAATGTTTTAACGACAGGTTTTGACTTCTGAATGGTTCCTCACCCCGTGTATATAAAACTTGTATATTATCCAGAAGGCTTAATAATAATCATCTCATTCTTATAGCATGGTACCTTCCTGTGATGTTGCTATATTTATGTAATAAAATCATCACATACAATAGTATTTGGCTTGACTGGCTTGCTTAAACAAACACATTAAACAAGAAATAATAAAATAAAATTGTGTATAGAAAAAAGACGTATGACTAAGAATGTTTGACTAGATTATAGTGCTGCCAGTGATATATTTAATTCCCGAACGGCTGACGCGTACGTGCTGGTTTGAGATCTTTTGCCTGATAGCGACCTAAAGCGAACCCCCGATTTCATTTTTTAAACAAATAGTGCGCAGGATGACTATAGTCTTCTATAATAATTCTATAATATAATATAACAAATTAATAACATTATATATGCCAAGCTTTGCTCAGCATCAAGAGCTAAAAGTATAATTAACCATTTACTACAATAAACCATGTGTCTATTAACTTTAAAATGTACATGGAATATCCATTTTAAATTTCTTTTTAAGGATATTAGTATAGGCTCGGACTCGGGTTCCAGATGCCCGGACTAGAAAGGAAATGGACTTGGACTTGAACCTCAAGGACTCGGACTTGGACTCGAGTGGCCTGGACGTGGACTTGCACTCGGACTCGGAAGGTGTGGACTTGTCTACATCACTGGCAGGGGCGGATCCAGGATTTAGGAGAAGGATGAGTCCAATTCGAGAGGACTAACAAAAAAGCCTAAAAAAGGTCCTTAGGTCCAGAAAAGGAGGGTCCAAGCCGTGAAAAAAGGTTGCAGCGGCTGAAAAAAAGGGGGGGGGGGGTGGTCCGGACCCCCTGGACCCTCCCCCCGGATCGGCATGTGACTGGTACTTTCAACCTGATGTAATAGATAATGCCAGCAACAGGCTATTGCAGAAACAATTATGTATTCTTTTTTTTATCTTTTTTAATGTGGGGATAACCGCTTCGATCTTTATAATGCTTGCTTAACCATATGTACTGTGTACAACTGCGGAGTTCAAATCCCATTTTGGATCTTGTAATACTGGCGTCAACCAGGCTCTCCTGCGGGTCCTGGGTGGGTGTCATCCCCATTGCTAGGTCATAACCTTAAGTAACCTTAATTTTCATGACAGAACATTTATCTAACCTTTACAAATGTCAGGCTATTGCTATGTAATTTGAAATGTCAGCTTGCGTCTGTGATAATAAGTACACCAAGGTTGAATCTGTTTGGGAAGGAACAAAATTAGAGGCCAGAGTCTCAGTTCTTAGTAGGCGTCGGATCTGAAACAACAAAAAACTCATATCCTTTGATGTTGCCTTGAATGCACTGGTGGGGGCGAAAAGGGAGCTTTCAGCTCCGAGGCCAAGCGCTTGAATGACCGTGCAGGCTGCGTTTAACAATTCTTTTTTTATCTACCCTTCCGGGTTTTCTAGTATTTTTTCTTGCAAATGTTGTCATTTTGATAGTTTCTGCTCCTGTCTCGATTTTTTTTTGGGGGGGGGGGGGCGGATTATATGACATAGCATTTCAAAAACTGAAGCAATTATTATTACACGCCTTGTGTCTAAATCCATAATAAAAAAAAATTAATTCGCTCGCTTGCACCATATTTTTTTCAATAACATTGGGTCTAAATGAGATAAAAGAAGGCGAGAAAATAGTGGAGCGGAGAACTATTGATAAGCTTAAGAAAAGTCCAAATGTTGTTGCAAGCATGAAATTTGGCACAAAGGCTCTTCACATTACCCAGATAAAAATAAAGGCAGAGCCACTGAAAATTCCGCCAATTTCCATGATGGCTCCCATTTTTCAAAAATAGCCGCCAATAACATCTATAATTCCCACAAATGATCCTGAAGCAGGCTGAACTTCCACCATATTATTATTAAATGTTAATTGTTTTCCTCGATTGTTGCTTTTTAGTTGACATCACTTATTTTTGACAGATACGTAAATGAAAATAACACAAAATGAACGCAATTATTGACAAGTTTTTAAAGGGAATACAACCTTGAGAAAAAATTGCATGAAAATTATCGATTTGTGGTATGTTCGTGCTGAGTTGAATTTTTCCATCAAAATTTCAATTAACCTATTCTTAACATGTTTTGTGATTCTGTCAGTGATTCATAAAAGTAGGTAAACATTGCCAGTTGTTTTCTTTGATTTTTATGAATGATTAACTAGTGAAATGTACCTTGTCGCTATTGGATGTAACTAATGAAATTTTCTTAAAATAAGTTGCAACTGTGAATATTTTGAACATATTTTAGATTGTATAAAAGGGCATGGGCATATAATTAAACAGGTTTTAGCGACTTTGACCAATCCAAATTGACTTCCACGATCCCTACATTTGCTAACAAACCAGCCTGTCACAGGATAGCTACAAATTATGAAGGATATTTTTTTATTAGTGTAAAAGATTAAAAAAAAAGTGTGCTAGTATATTGAAAGTCTTCTCCTTTATCAAGCGTCAAAAGACAGATTCAAGTAAAAACGCCGTCCTGATTTTTAATGGAGTTGAACCATTTGAATAAATTTTTACGGCCCACAAATGCCACATACCACCCACCCGTCCATTCTTTTTTTCAAGCGAAAAAGGAAGGAGCAAAGGAAAACGCCGTCCTGATTGTTAATATGGACGAACCAGTTGTATAAAATCCTACAGCCTAAAAACGCCGGCCATATACCACCAAACCGTCCATTCCTTTATTTTGGAAACTGAACGACTTCTCAGTGGCCACACATTTATTTTTAATCTGTGATTTAATCCGTGTAATATGAAGAGCCTTTGAGCAAAATTTAATGCTTGCATTACCATTTGTAGGGTTCTTTACCATTCCCGGATCGGGCAATGTCGTTCCAGATATTCAATATTAGTCCATATTTTTTCACGAACTGGTTCAGTGACGCAGGCACCATGTTCAATCTGTTTATTAATACGTTGAATTTATACAACAATAAAAAACATATTGTTTATATCGTAAAAACATAAAAGACAATGCCACCAACAGGCAATTCAAAACAAATTCTGTGATCTTTTTTTTTTTTTATTTTAATTTTTTGTGGCGATAACCGCCTCCATTGTTTAATGCTTGTTTATATTACTCTATGTACTGGCTTCATCTGCAGAGTTCGAATTCCATTTCAAACTACATTAATATTGGCGTCAACCAGGCTCGATATACCACTCCTGCGGGTCATGGGTGTGTGTCATCCCCATTGCTGGGTCATAACCTTAAGTAACCCACCGAAAGGCGCACTTGTTTGTGAGGGAAACACGCTTGTAAGGCACAGTGTAGCCATTAATCCTGCAGAGCGCTCACCCTAAGTGTGGGCCGACAATGAAAAAATCTCACCGCCTCGGCTAAGAGACGAACTTGCGATCTCCCCTTCTCTACTCAGATCTACCCCTGAGCCACAGAAGCTTTTGTAATCTTCATATCTGTCCAAGGACTGTCACATCCAAGGGTTCCTTAAGACCGCTTATAACTCTGTGCCTTAATTTTCATGTCAGAACATTTATCTTACCTTTACAAATGTCAGGCTTTGGCTATGTAATTTGAAATGTCAGCTTGTGTCTGTGATAATAAGTACACCAAGGTTGAATCTGATTGGGAAGGAAAAAATGAGTGGCAAGTGTCTCAGTTCTTAGCAGGCTTCGGATTTGAAATAACCAAAAACTCATATCCTGTTATGCTGCCTTAAATGCACTGGTCGGGGCGAAACGGGAGCTTTCAGCACCGAGTCCAAGTGCTTGAATGACCAGGTTGCGTATAACTTACAAGTCCACATAAATAAAAAAAAAAGTTTTTTTTCTACCCTTCCAAGGTTTTTTTTTATCAATTTTCTTTTGCAAATGAAGTCATTTTGATAGTTTCTGCTCCTGCCTCGATTTTTGTGTGGATTATATGAACCATTTTAAAAATGTTTATTACGCGCGTTGTGTCTAAATCCATAAAAATTAATTCGCTCGCTTGCACCATATTTTTAAACAATATTTGGTCTAAATGAGATAAAAGAGGGCGAGAAAATAGTCGAGCGGATAACTATTGATTAGCATAAAATAATTACAAATGGTGATGCAAACATGAAATTTTGCAAAAAGGCTCTTCATGTTGCCCAGATTAAAAATACATAGCCACTGAAAATTCCGCCAATTTCCATGATTGTCTCCATTTTTTAAAAAAAGGGCCGCCAATAATATCTATATTTCCCGCAAATGATCCTGAAGTAGGCTGTACTCCCATCATTTTATCATTAAATATTAATTGTCTGGCTCGAATATTGCTTTTTAGTTGACATCAATTATTTCTGACAGATAAGTAAATGAAAATAATTCAGGATGGCCGCCATTATTGACAAGTCCTTGGAAAGTACATCCTTGGGGTAACATGTCATGTAATATATAGATTTGTGGTAATTTGACAGTGCTAAGTTGAATTTTACCATCAAAATTTCGATTAAATTCATTTCTTTAGTGATTCTGACACTAACAGGTTTAATTTGCTTCAGGTATACATCTTGCAGAGCAGTGATTCATGAAAGTTGGATAATATTTCCCATTTTTTTTTTTTTTTATTTTTTTTACAAATGATTAACTATTGAAATGCATGTACATTTTTGCTATTTAATGTAAATATAGAAATTTTCTTAAATTAAGGCATGACATTAAATATTTACAACATTTTTAGATTGTGCAAAATTGGGCTTAAATGTGCATATATTTTTACCTAGTGAAATGTAGGTAATTGGAATATGTGCTTTTGGCTTTTGACAATTTAAGTAAGTTTCTCATATATTTGTATGGCATGCTTTTTTAATAGACTAACATTTAGAGGCAAACCGAATAAGAATTGAAGTGACTTTCAGAGCAGGGAGTTAAAGACTTTACATGAACAAAATATAACATTGAGTCAGTTGTTGTTTACGTAGTCGTACACATTGCACTGTTCTGAAGTTTATATATTATATCATATTTTCATGAAGGTTTTTTTAATTACCCCCTTTGTTACAGACTGATCATCTGTCATTGTGGTCTATTGAGGTCTCTTCTTTGATTCCATGTGAACGCGATAACTTTTGAAACACTACATATTCTCCCCTGAAATTTGATACACAAATTGTTAGTACCATCATCTGATAGGTACTATTGAAAATTATTGACCTTGACTTGAACATTTAAGGTCAAATCACACAAAAATCTAAGATTTTTATTAAAACCTTGTTTTTGAGGTGTTTGATATTTCTTCCTGAAAGTTGGTTCACAAATTGTTTATGCCTTTTCTGGAAATGCGGGAAAACTGAAGAACTTGACTTTAATCTTCAAACTAAAATCTAGAATTCTTGTGAACCCCATAATTTATTAAATATAGCATATTTTGTTATCAAACTTGACACACAAATTGTTTCTACCAAGATCATGGACGAGTGTTGTTCGTTTGCTTCTCCCTCTAAACGTTTTATAAAGGATTAGATGGGTGGCTGGTACATGGCATCCGTAGGCTGTAAGGTTTTATTTCAATGATTAATCCCAATTTAAAATAACGATAGCTGTGTTTTCTTTTCTCTTACTTTTAAGGCTACATAAAGGGATAGACGGATGAGTCTATGACGTAGCATTTGTAGGCTATCAGGTTTTATTCAACTGGTGTATCGTTTTCCTTGGCCCTTTTCTTTTTCGCTTGAGAAAGGAATGGACTGGTGGGTGGTATGTGGGATATTTAGGCTGTTAGATTTTATATTGGTTCGTACAAATTAAAAATCAGGACGGCGTTTTCTTTCGCTTTTTTCTTTTTCGCTGAATGAAGGGATTGACGGGTGAGTGATATATAATAATTTGTAGGCCGTAAAATTTATTCAGATGGTTCATCTTCATTAAAAACAGGACGGCGTTTTTCTTGGATCTGTCTTTTGACACTTGATAAAGGAGAAGGCTTTCAGAGGTTCTCCACAAAATTAACCAGCTTCAGTATACTATCACACATTTAAAAAAATTCTTCTACACCGTTAAAAATCTAGTTAAAAATTCATAAATTCAAAGAAAACAACAAACAATGTTAACCTACTTTCATGAATCACTGACAGAATCACAAAACATGTTTAGAATGGGTTAAATCGAAATTTTAACGGTAAAATTTAACTCAGGACGATCAAATTACCGCAAATCGATATATAACATGACATGTTTTCTCAAGGTTGTACTTCCTTTAAAAAACTTGTCAATAATGGCGTCCATCTGAAAAATGGCGGCCATCTTTGATAACTTTTATTTACGTATCAGTCAAAATAATTGGTGTCAACCAAAAATAATATTCGAGCCAGACAACATTTTATAAAAATTTGATGGGAGTTCAGCCTAATTTATGAACATTTGTAGTAAGTATAGATGTCATAGACGGCCATTTTGAAAAATTTTCAGTGGCTATGGCTTTATTTTTAATCTAGGTAACATGAAGGGGCTTTGTGCCAAATTTCATGCTTGTATCACCATTTGCACTTTTCCTCAGTATCCCGCCTCGCTAGAAGATTAATTTTTTTTTACTTACATATAAAATAACATGAAAGGAACCATCATGTTTTTGTTCAAAGGATTCTTAACCATTGCGAGATCGGGCAATGTGGTTCCCAAGACAACGGACGAAACCATCGTCATCAACTAGCAGTTCTGAAAAAAAAAATTAGTCGCAAATTTCTGCACGTGATGATCGTGTCCTCCACGTGCAGTATACATAGGTCTGACATCATTTGAGCCCCTTTTATTCTGATTTTCTGAGACTTAAAAATAAAATTACTTCCTGGCGGGGTAGCCGTGAATACACGACTCAGTAGGTATTTATGTTGGACTGACTTGATTCGTGTTACAAGCCATACGAGGGAACGCACTGCAACTGCCATCCATCCTGTTACATCAATATCATGGTAAACAGTCAATAAACAAAGGCTAAGAGTGTTGAATTAACACAAAATTATACAAAAAAAAATATTTATTATCTGTCGTGCGTCATGTTCTATAATATACATTTCATTCTAGCTTTCCTTTATCTGCAACATAATTTATATGTTTGTAGTGACGGGACTTTACCTGTGTCTCGATATTTAAATGATATAAACTTATAAAACAGCAACAGAGCATGTAGAAGGCTTTAATTAGGAGTTTCTTGTGGACACCCGACATTAATATATATTCTGCCGCTAATGCCGGCATGTCCACTCCGGCACTTTTTTTCCACATAACAATATTTAAATACAATGATCTGACCATGAAACATTCACAAAAAAGAAGTAATACAATTTTTTTTTCAATAGAATTTATTCTCCATATGTATAATTTCTCATTTGTGGATAAAATATTATAGAGAATCCTTTACACGAACTGCCTAAAAACATATCAATTGTTGTTATATATATATATATATATATATATATATATATATATATATATATATATATATATATACTGTACGGCATTGTTCCAGCTCAGTTTTAGAATATTTGCTTGTCGAAGTTTTATCTTATTGATAGGTTCTTCGACCTTTAAACTTAGTAATTTACGGTACACTTTTCAAAACCAATAAAACCAGCTCGTAAGAGAAAATTACCTATATCGTCAGGACGAGTTGCTTTATTGTCTTTGAGTTCATTCAAGATAGTAAGAACGTTAGATTATCGAGCTCCAATTGATGTTAACGCGTGAGGAGTAAACACAATTTGGTTATCGATAGGAAATACATATTCATCAGATTCAGGTGTTTTTGGGAAGAAAAAAAAAGAAATTATTAAACCCTTGAGCCCGTTCAAAATTATCTAAAACTAGATGTGGTCGGAAAATGGCCCTCAGAGGGCCCCGCCTTTCTGCTAGTGCTGTACTAGTTTACATATGGGTGAACATTAAGTTAAATTTGAAATATATATCAAACAAAAACATGAAACAGGTTTTTATCCATATACATGAAGAAAAAAATTCCTACTGGATCAAATAATATTAAAGAAGATATTTTTGAAATATTGTGTGCAATAGAAAATCACCGAATGTAGTCTGTTAGCCATATTTGATTTTGAGCAAGTCTGTAATTCAATAGGTCTGGAGTCCTCATAGGCATCAATGATCCCTGTGAAATTGGGAAAGCTGCAGCAGGTTGTTGTTGAGTTGTCGCGCGCGAAAGAAAATCAGCAATTGGGCTGTGGCGGTCATATTGGAATTCCGACAGGTCTGTAATTCAACAGGTCTGGAGGCCTCATAGTCACCAATGAGCCCTGTGAATTTGGCAAAGCTGCAGTAAGTTGTTGAGTTATTGCACGTGAAAGAAAATCAGCGGTCGGGCTGTGGCAGCCATATTGGAATACCAATCATCCCTGTGAATTTGGGAAAACTGCACATGTTGTTGTTGAGTTATCGCGCGCGAAAGAAAATCAGCGCTTGGGCTGTGGAGGCCATATTGGAATTCCGACATGTCTGTAATTCGAAAGGTCTGCAGCCCTCATAGGTATCAATCATCCCTGTGAAATTAGGAATGCTGCAGTATGTTGTTGTTGAGTTATCGCGCGCGAAAGAAAGTGTCATGGATGGAAGGACGGATGGACGGATGGACGGAAGGACGGACTGACACGGTGATCACTATAGGGCACCGCCTGTCAAGCTTGTCACATTTCCGATCAAGCATTATGTTATTTATAAATCGGTCTAAATAGTCCTGTTATACAAACCACATGGTAACGAGTGCATGGCATTCATATTACATTAAACCAAGGCATCCAAAACAATAATGCTTGGATGGCAATGTATCGGACTGTTATTAAAAGCCAATCTCACTGGTAAGAAATATTTAATGGGAACATTACGCAACAGCTATGACACCCAATAAAAGTCTACAGCATGTGATAGATTAGAGCAAATCATACCAAATTGTTAAATGGAAATTGCGGAAATTAAAGAAGGATTGGAATGTCTCGGCAAAGTGGTTGTCAATAAATGTGATTTATATCTCCTATCATGCTTAGAAAATAAGTAAATATACTACGAGTACTCAATGAATTGTAACTATACAAAACCGCTATCTGTGGAGTATTTTAACTATACAACTTATGATCCCTGTTCCCTTGTGTTCCCTAGATCCAATGTTACCTGGTCCCTTGTGTTCCCTAGTACCAATGTTCCCTTGTCCCTTGTGTTCCCCAGGACCAATGTTCCCTGGTCCCTTGTGTTCCCCAGTACCAATGGTCCCTGGTCCCTTGTGTTCCCCAGTACCAATGTTCCATGGTCCCTTGTGTTCCCCAGTACCAATGTTCCCCGGTCCCTTGTGTTTCTCTAGTACCAATGGTCCATGGTCCCTTGTGTTCCCCAGTACCAATGTTCCCCGGTCCCTTGTGTTTCTCCAGTACCAATGTTCCCTGGTCCCTTGTGATCCCCAGTACTAATGTTCCCTGACCCTTGTGTTCCCAAGTAACAATGTTCCCTAGCTTCATGTGATTTTTTTTTCTAATATTAAAAGGTAAAAGACGTTGGTGTTAGATAAAACAAGAAATATGCATTCTGAGGAATGCAGGCCCCCGCGGTACTCAATGTGGGGTATTCCGCGACCCGTGTTTTCACTTATTCGGAACATATTACCATGTTCAGTAATACATATGTGACTGCATATTTGTGGATATTTGTGGATATTCCTGAAATCCTTCCTGTATTCGGATCATTAGCCGGACCGACATCAAAATCTTATCGATTCTTTATTGGACCATTCCCGAAAGGCCCTGAAAATATCATGGGATTCCGTTCATTATAGCGTGAGTAATCATGTGAACAATCAAACACATGAACAGGGATGAAAAAATTCCCTCCTGGCAGAGGCAACAAAAGTAGCTTATGTCTGCAAAGCAAAACGAACATACGTGAGCTACTTATGTGGAGTTTATTTACAGATGAATAAAGCAAAGAATATATCCATGAAGACTTATGCAAATCAGTTTTACGATATTCAAGGCAAAAATTTATTTCTTCAAAAATCCAAAAGTGTAACTATTCAGTGAATATCAGGGGATATAGTAACTTTCCCTTCTCCCACAGATGTGCTCAGAGGAACGCTGTTTAAACGAATTTTATATTTTTATATGTGGGACATCGATACCGGTGAACATAGGTACACCCTATGACAACCAATGTTGTAACTAGGAATATACATTCCAAGGAATGCAAGCCCCCGCCATGTAGGGGGGGGGGGTCCCTATGGTTGGATGCCCCCAGTACCGTGCTTGCATTTACTTATTCCCAGGTTCCACTTGCATAAGTGACTATATATTTGTTAATATTCCTTGATGACGTTTTTCTGAATCCGGTCATTTACCAGACGCACAACACAATCTATTCGATTCTTCCTTAAGGTTCTTTTAGATGTTCAATTTCAGGTGTTGATTTTTTCTCAACTGGCTACTTGACACTAGAAATTAAACCTCTAAAAAACAGATCCCGAGCAGACCTCATTAAATACACATTAAATATCTTTAATTTGCGAAAATAACCTTGGAAATTGTCGAACTTTTCGGACAATTCATCTCAAATTTGGCCTTTTTGGCTCCCTGACTTATAGCCCGTGGAATTTTAAAAATACAAGGGACCATGCTTGGCATTCTGTCAGAAGCAGGCAGTCTGATCACATTACATATATGCATGCTGTGTTTTCCGACCCCAACCCCACATTTCATCTGATTCTGGCCAATTTATACGCAAAAAGCCATGTACATTAATTCCGCTTAATGCCCTTCATGCAGTTTTAGGTATACTGCCATGGCGTTTTATCAAACAATCGTGGGTCGTTATCTAACAAATGAGAGGGTACCGTGCGGCTAAAAGACATGCGCAGCCAGCCATTGCGCCAGATAATCGATGAGAGTCGATGCTGAGAGCTTTATGGTTGTCGTATCTATTGAGGTATTTCTGAGATGATCAAACTGGTGATGACGCAAGTTTGGTTTTCACAGGAACTTAACACAAAATATTCATGTCACTCCTCCCAACCTCTGACCAACATTTCTTTTTACTAATCTACCTGGGTTTCCTTGCTTTGCATGCGTCTGAGCATATTCACAAAAACAGGTTGTTATTCTTAAAAAAAAATAAAAGAATTCTTAGCTCAGCTGACTCAAAGTCAACTGAGGTATAGGCATAGCGCTTTTTCCGTCGTCCATCCGTCGGTTCAGCCATCTTGCCGTTCGAGTGTCCGTTAACAGGGCACAAATCATTGCCGCTTACCTTAAAAAATCATGAGTGTTTATCCAAGGAGGTAAATAAAATCTCACCTTTGAAACCTGAAATTCGGTCACCATGACCTAAATCATTGGAGCTCTGGGACTTGTAAGTACTGTTAGTCATCTGAGCTATAGCGATCACCCTTTGTCCGTCGTCCGTCCGGCCGTCCGGCCATCCGGCCGTCTGTCCGTTAACAGAGCACAAATCGTAACCGCTGGACCTGGAATCTTCTTACTTTACATAAAGGGAGAAACTTCTCCTTGAAAACCTGGAATTGGGTCTCTGTTACCCATATTCTTCGAGCTATGGGGCTCCGAAGTACCCCCCCCCCCCCAGAATAATGAAAAATTTGTAACAAAAGCTCAAGTATCTGAACAACTAATGCATTGATCACCATGATTATTTGCTTAGATATTGATCATGGAATGTTTAATCAGTTTCTGCAGACTGGTGGCGCCACCTACATATTTTCGATTTTTACGAATTTTTTTTCTATATATTTGAGACCTCTTAAGATGCGGTCATCTGTTAACAGGGCACAAATCCTAAGGACTGGACCTAGAATCTTCTCTCTTGACATGCAGGAAGGCCCATGAAAAGTCTCTGTGGAAACCTGGAATGAGGTCTCTGTTACCCATATTCTTTGATCTATTGGGCTCCGAAGTACCCTCCAGAATAATGAAAAATTTGATACGAAGGCTTAAGTATCTGAACAACTAATGCATTGATCACCAAGATTCTTTGCATAGATATTGATCATGGAGTGTTTCATCAGTTTCTGCAGACTGGTGGCGCTACCTGTATTTTTATTTTTTATTTTTTACGATTTTTAGCTCAGCTGACTATGAGTCATCTGAGCTATAGCGATCAATCTTTGTCCGTCTTCCGTCCGGCCATCCGGCCGTCTGTCCGTTAACAAGGCACAAATCGTAACCACTGGACCTGGAATCTTCTGACTTTACTTCAGGGAGGTCCATAAAAAATCTCCATGGAAACCTGGAATTAAGTCTCTGTTACCCATATACTTCAAGCTATGGGGATCCGAAGTGCCCCCTAGTATAATGAAAAATTTGTTACAAAAGCTCAAGTATCTGAACAACTAATGCATGGATCACCATATATTAGTTAGCAGGGATATTGATCATGGGGTATTACATCAGTTTTTTGCAGAATGGTTGTGCCACCTGTATTTTTCGATTTTTCTACGATTTTTTCTCTATTCGTGAGACTTTAAAAGATGTTAAAAGCGCACAAATCTTGATGACTGGACTTATAATCTTCTGTCTCGACATGCAGGGAGGCCCATGAAAAGTCTCTTTGGAAACCTGGAATTAGGTCTCTGTTACCCAAAACCTGTGAGCTATAGGGCGTCATAGAACCCCCCCCCCCCCCCCCCAACACCGAATAATAGAAACTTTGATACAAAAGCTCAATCACCATGATTCTTTGCATCGATATTGAGCATGGAGTGTTTCATCAGTTTCTGCAGACTGGTGGCACCACCAGTATTTTTTTCGATATTTTACTATTTTATTTATCTATTTTTGAGACCTTAAAAGATGCAGTCATCTGTTACGGGGCACAAATCGTAACGACTAGACCTAGAATATTCTTTCTTGACATGCTGGGAGGTCCATGAAAAGTCTCAATGGAAGCCTGAAATTAGGTCTCTGTCACCCATATTGTCCGAGCTATGGGGCTCAGAAATACCCCCCAGAATAACTAAAAATTTGATACAAAAGCTCTGGTATCTGAACTAGTGCATTGATCGGCATTATTCTTTGCATGCATATGCATCAGGGAGTGTTTCAACAGTTTCTGGTGACTGGTGGAAACGTAAATTAAGGTCTCTGTTACCCATATTTTCTGAGCTATGGGGCTTATAAGCACCCCTCAGAATAATTGAATATTTGATACCAAAGTAGGGCACAAATCATAACCATAGGGCCCAGAATCTTCTAACTTGACATCCTGTGAGTTCCTAAAAAGTTCTCCCCAGAAACCTGAAATTGGGTCATAGATAACCTATATTCTCAGAGTTTTGGGGTATGTTTGAGCACCCCAGAAATAATGCAAAATACACACAAATTGCCCGATTCTTCATGAAAGGCTGGTTGGATTGTCATCAAATTTGTTGTGCTTATGAGTCTAGATGAACTTTAGCTAATATGCATCAACAATGGTGCCACCTGTCTTAATTGTGCAAGGACATATATATTATCAACATGTCGGTCGGCTGAGCGTCATGACCCACGGATCACTTGTTAAAAAATGATACAGAACCTCCCGTATCTTGCTTATTAATGCATTGGTTTCCATGAATCTTTCCTTGAATATTGACCATGATTAGTTTTTTAAGTTCCCACACCTATATTTTTTTTTTTTTTAGACCGTCAAATGACAGCAATCTTGTCAGTTTCTCAGCTGTTGTTCAATCTAGTGTTCCGAAAGCTTTTTTTCAGTTCCTATATTTTCTTTCTATTGTTTATGCATTTTACCTTCATATTGAGACTGACAAATTATTAGATCCTCAAATGTGATTTCATCCAGAGTAACGAAACTATAGCCCTATAGTTATCACCCTATACATCCGTCTGTCCCTCTGTCTGTAAGTCTTCGTCTGTCCACAAGTTTGTTTCCGGATAACTCCAGTTTGGTTTGACAAATTTGATTTCAAACTTGGCCCACCACTATAAAAGCAAAATTCCTATTGATTTTGGGGTCATAAGAATAAAAGGTCGAGATCACAGGGCCAAACTACTAAAGAAAATTGTGGATGCATTTTAAACTTTAAATCCCAAGTCTTCTTTCTTGCACATATAGCTGACCTGCCAACAGGGGAAAAAACCCTATCGATCTAAGGTTCACAAGGTCAGAGGTCAAGGTCACAGGGGCTATGTGTCCACGAATTTGTTTCCCGAAGATAACTCATTTTGGATTGACATATTGGTCTCAAACTTAATTTGTATATGACCCATCAATAAGTAAGAACCCTTTGATTTTGGGGTTATCAAGTCAAAAGGCAAGGTCAGAGGACCCTATTTTTTTTATTTTAGAGGAATTTTATGCCAAACTCATCGTCCCAAACCTTTCATCTTTCATATATGGCTGACCTGCCAAATAGGGAATTATCCTTCTTTATTTTGGCGTCATAAGGACAAAGGTTAGGTCACAGGGCCCATCCATTCACCGAATAGTTTATGGACGATAACCCTAGTTTTGGAAACAGTTTTGCTTCAGGCACCCTTATTTTGAATAAAAAATCATAAAAAATATTCTATATGACAAATTCAGCTTGAGCGTTGAGACCTTTGGGTCCCTAATACAGTCTTTACGTAGTGTCCCTCTTCCACTCTTCTAACCTGTCTTTATATATGTATTGTGTGCGTCCTCAGTCATGTTTTCTTAGTTTCTACCAATACATCAAAATACTACAGTTAGCTAATGTAACAGATTCAAAAGTCAAATAGGTGTGTCATATTTTTGCCTCCGCAAAGAGGCATTGCGGAAATTGGGTAACGGAAATCCATGGAGGGTATTAAAATTCTTTTATGTAAAGTGAAAAGAAAACTAAGAAAAATTATGAGATTTCAGATGCCACGCCCTCACGTAAAAAATTAGGATACGCAAATTTCGGTAAACTACGTGATTTATATCTTTATTTATTTTATTTAAATTAGACTTATGTGGAGGTAACTCCCTTTTTTCATGCAACTTAAGCCAACTTGTGCAATAAATGTGGTATTTTGCGGGCTTCCCCGCTGGGTGTGTCGGCCTTGCGCCTCCCTTTCAGGTGTTGGAGGTACTTGAATTGATAGCCCGCCCTGAGGTGTAAACCTGAGCTGGTCAGCGGATTGTTTAAACACACTGATAACGTCATCGGATCCGCGCACCTAGAGGTCGCACGTATACTTCTGTCAGTCTTGGTTACCAAAATGAGTCCAGGGACGTAATTAAATTACCATGAAAGGCAAAAAGGTATTCATTAACCCTTAACAATAAGCTTAAGAAATGTAATTTCAGTATTCCGGTAAGCCTTCTAGCTTTTCCGGTATCTGCTGCAGTAGACAGTGCGTCTTCAGTCATGAGACGTATCAAATCCTGCCCGGGGCCAGGAGAAGTTAGCTTGGCTGGCCCATTTGACATAAACTGAGACTTCAAATTTCAATTTAATTATACAATTTCAACTTTCGTCAAAGGGACAAAGCGTCGCTGAAAATGAATATTCGAGGGAACAAATGTGAAGAAGTAACCTGGACTGGCCCAGTTCACATAAATTGTGACTTTAAATTTCATTTGACTTTTACAATTTAAACTTTCGTCAATGGGACAAAGCGTTGCTGAAAATTAATATTCTAGGAAAATAAATGAAAAATTTTAATGGTTATGATTGACTTAGTTATTCCAATCTTACTGATTGTGACTCTTGTTGAGACGTACGCTTGTGTTGGGGATATATTCGACTCTAATGCTGGGGTTATATTTTATTCTCCGATAAAATACTGCGAAATTATGTACTAATATTTATCGAATATGTCAATGATTGGTCTGTGTTTTAATTGTTTAAACAGCATATTTTTTTTTGGGGGGGGGGGGGGGAACTGTCTTAATTCCACGGGGAATATATAAATTCAAAACACAGATTGCGAACATCTTGATGAGGGTGATAGGGTTTCTGAAAACCGAAAGAACATGATTTATTAAATCTTTACATAATTGATGAGAACCTTAACTTTCTTTTGCTTGTGTATCGATATATCAAAACATGACTATGAGTACAGGCCCATGAAATCATAAAATAATAAATATTCCAAATGTACTAGTAATATAGAGTAACGGTATGAAACGATCTTAAGCAATATTCTCTGATCCCATGACATATATAATATCAATAAATCTATTTTTAATTCTTTATAGAAGGTGTGCATGCATGTTGACATTTTGTGCTTCAAGAATTCCAGTAAGAAGAAACAACTTACAAATATATGCACACATTGAACTTGTGTTTTGAATTTTTCTCTGCACTTATTTGTATAATGTTATGAATATGAATAACCTCGATGGTTCATCATACGTTTTTCTGAATAATATTCTTTAAAAAAAATAGTCACACTTGTACAATATATGACATATATAGAACAAACAATATATAATATATTTAGTTACAATGATCTACACATATATACTTACTTGTATGGTATATAGTACTATCATGCTATTTGTTAACGTTTAATTTAAATTACTATAAGGGCCCTGTGGAAGATTAGTTTTTTTCTGAACAACCACCCTGAATAAAGATGTATTAATAAAAAAGTGATCATATATATAATAAAACGAATGTCAGAAGGCCCTCAGGAACCAGCATTATAAAGTATTGTTCTACCTTCCAACAACATTACAACGACTGAGCTCTTCTGTATACATAGAACAGACCTTTCTACGAGCATGCAAACTGTACGTAACGGTCGTCTGATTCGTTCGGGTCCTTTGTGCGAGTATTGCTGGATTTGTTAAATGAAAACAGGTACATGCCACAGACACAGAGAAGATCCCCACCTCTAACAATAATACAGGAATCTTTTACTTTTCATCATTTGATATAGAGCATAGAATCATTTTTTTCATGTAAAATATCGAACCCGAACTATTCGTGTTTAAGTTTGCCGACAGATGTCGTTGGTATGATGGAAAAGGTCTATTTACCCAAGTGATCCTGCATGCTTGTCACAGAATCAACTCGCGTTTCGGTCTATTACCTTGATATTTAGCAGCTGACAGCGACCACAGGCGCTTGAATCCCTATTTGTATATATGCTGGCTTAAATAATGTACAGAAACCTTAAAAAACAATCACCTAGCCTGTGCTCAGTGTTAAACCAGGATGCAATGCTTGCTGGTACTTGTTTATAAAAAAGTATTGGCAAGGCTGGCATGCTCATTTGTGAACTAATTTGCATCCGTTAAGCGACGAACATGCAGATTTATCCCAAATTAATATTTTCATCATTATCAACAATAAGGTATTATGCTCCGGGGGTTGGGGGCGCGGGGGTCCATATTGCGGATATATGGGATTTGCCTTGTTTCGGGTAACAGTTGTTTAATAGATGCAGATTGTTTACAAATATGAGCTCATTACCAGTAGAACAATGGTTGTATTGGTAATGTTGATGCTTTTATAGAAAGGAAACCTGACCATTTAACGACTGTAAGTTTCTGAACTCGAAAATACATGAAGATCTTATAAATTTTTAATAATTTCTTGTATTATTGCCAATCGATCGCAACCAACTATCGACAAGTATTATATCCGCAAATTATAGAATAGGATTACAGTTGTATTATTTTTATTATGTGATTTCAAAAAGTGTCTCGGCGCTGTCAGAAAAGCGACCTTTTTTTAAATGCTGAAGAAGCAGAACAGGTACATGAAATAATTAATTTATAATACCAATCGGTTTGTCTTACAATTTTTATCGAACATGATTAAACAACCGATGCCGGGCACTTCTAATGATGCCTTCGTAGAGTGGCGAAAATGTAATGTTTGACGAGCTGTCATGGTTTGTTTGTGTAAGATTCTAGAAAAAAGTTCTGAACAGATTTTATTTGTAGGGTAAGGGTAGCAAACAAGAATCATTTCATTAAGTTTGGAGGCAAACTTGTCAACATTATATGTTTTTAATCATGCATAGGCTTCCTGTTTAAAGTGACATGCAGCTTTTTCTTTTGTCGTTGTCGAGGCTAAGAACCATTGGTATAGAGTTGTTGACTGAAGTGACAAACATTTCTTGTGTTACTGTCTAGTTTGATTAAGATCGCTGCAGGGGTTTGCGATCTCTAACCACTTTCTTGTTATAATGTGTGTTTTGTTATAAATTCACAGAATATTGTGGCGTGACGACCAATGTAGGGCCAAGCCGGCCGCGGGTAAAGCTGTAGAGCTCCACATCACTGATGACGTCGACGCCTTTATCGGACCTCCGTGTTCCGCAGGTTAGAGCTTTACATTAATAAACTGTTGTATGATCTGACCTTCTAATGTCAATATATTGCTATAACAATTAAAATAAATGAATAAAAAACCAACTCCCATACGGTCTCCGAGGAAGGGAAGAGATTTGTTCCTCTCTGACAGTCTTCTTAATAGGCCTATATTATGCGATCCCTAAGTCAGAAATTCTTGTACTGACTTGTACACTTGTCTGAAAGATTATATTTGTCTAAAACATGCGGACACAGGTAATGCTGCGGAGTATATATACATATTGCGTAGTGCTCTATACTCACAGTACTTTGGCTAGATGAAAGTCCTGTACACTAAAATATTCGCTTTGTAGTCCATGATGTTATGCAAAATTTCAATTGTTATTAAAGTTATCATGAAAGTAAATGAATGTGCATCATGCTATTGACTAAATCACCCAGTAATGTTGCTCAATAAGTAAGCTCAACCTCTGCATCTTTGCAGGTATATATAATGCATCAATGAATCAGGGGCACGAAACAGACGAGCTGAAATCACTTTTGTAACATAACTGTTCTATACCCTTTGATCTAAGATGGACCCTACCATTGTGGACTGCAAAGTCCATTCAATTTCTGTTTGTTGATTGCCACAAGGCCTTTGACACGGAAGCCTTGTGAGTGCATGTTAGTGACAAAAAAACACACCATTCAATATTCTTTCAATTCGAACAAAAGTCAAAATATCACGCCGGAGAATTAGCTGAATCGGATGAAGACCCAACATGCTTTTATTTAAAATATTGATCTGATCATATGTCCTTTTCCGCAGACAGGTGTAAAATAGCTTTAGAAGCCCTAAAAGGTTTCGGTGTCTCAGTTGAGAAGGACTGTGTGGTATAAATGTCAATCAAGGTGAGTGCATGATACATAAGAGGTTACCGAGTGAGGCTGGTCTGGGCAATTCACAGATCAGGCGAGTGCGCGCACCTCTTTTGTGTCACGCACAAATTTGGTTTGGTAGTTATCACCCCACTAGCTACAGGAATTTGTGTAAATTCAAAATATTAACAGGGACTATTTCTTAATAGTAAGTATTTTACAAAGAAATTTCAATGATGCCAGACATGTATAACAAGACTTGAATTCCCACGTGCATATTCTAACACCGAACAAAAGTGATATAAACCATTAAAAATTAAATCTTTATCCCTCTTTCGCTCTTTATATAATTTTTTTAAAATTTAGGAATCTATTTATCACTCACAAGCTACATGCATATGTTCAATTTTATATTTCTAAGGAGTAAATATTTTATATGGAATTTCATTGATGCCCGACACCCACGTTACGATGAGAGAAACTCTGCTGTCGCACTTGGCTGTCTTTCGAAGCCTTGTAAGTGAACTATCGTGGATCTAGCTGGTATAGTTTACCATACAAGTTCATTTATATTATAGGGTTTACAGCGGTAGTTTTCACGAGATCCCCACCCCCTGACTCAAGCGTGTAAGAGGATTGATCCACCCAATATACTGGTGATTTAATTTCAGGTTTACCCTTGAGGATCAACCTCTTAAAACCATTTCCTCATCTTTTATTTCCACACTGTCTGAGAAAAATCAGTCAACCTTTTCTACGAGCATGCGCACCACGTGTTACGGTCGTTCCTTAAGTT
Organism: Sipunculus nudus; assembly: GCA_026874595.1. NCBI lineage: Eukaryota > Metazoa > Annelida > Sipuncula > Golfingiida > Sipunculidae > Sipunculus > Sipunculus nudus. The sequence goes on along the minus strand of CM049311.1, from coordinate 28,315,639 downwards.
CCTTAAGATGCACTGCATAAAAAATTAAAACAGGCTTCCGCCAAAGTCTAACTCATATCGGTGTATACCATTTTGTAATGAATGAAAGTAATCTGGGAGTGGTAATTTCTATACGATAGGAGCCTGTGTCCATGGCAACCATGGTTATTTTGACTATAATTATTCAATTTTAAAATGGTCATAACTTTGTAAGTTTTGTAGATAAAAGGATAAAATAAACGCCAAAATGCATTGAACACTATTTTTTAACAATATTTTTCGTGAAAAAACTAATTTGCTTATTTAGCAGTATGCAAATATATGCAAATTTTCTACTAAAACAGACATTTTAAAGGAAATTTGTGCTTAAATTCATCATAATTTTTTTAATTACACCAACTTAACTGAATTGTTATTCATCAATAGATAAATGCCCTAAAATAATGATATCAGTTCCCCTCTTAATGTTGCCTGAGAAAATATCCAGCTAATTGAGGTCAAAATGTTGTATGCAATTTCGATTTTTTATCACACAACGCATAACTTGTAAGGCCACAGTTTGGAGGTCAAAGGTGAAAAAGGTCATTTTTAAATATGCATATTTAGGTGATGTGCATCCTTTTTTAGATGTCCTGTTTTTAACCTATTATTTTAGTAACATCTATTTTTTTAAGTTGATTTTAAAAATACAATGTATAAATTCTGCTACTGCGCATGACCAGTGACCTTTCAAGGTCATTCAAAGTCATTTCGAAAATGCCTTCCTATCTAAAAATGAATAATAGGGAATGATTAATTATTCCTTAAAATGTCATGCTCTTGTCCTAAAATGCACGATTTCGGCATTAGTAGAGCTTAAGCAGACCAACTACAAGGGCGGGCGGAAGGCTTTAGAAAGGTATGGGGGCCGCAACTCTCTTACCGAGGTTAATAAGTGCGCCAGGAATGATACTTGAATTGGAACATAACTAACGTCTGCTGAAATAGGGAATTCATCGCCTATTTCACCAAAATATCTCCTTACCCTATCTCAGTTTAACAATATATAAGACCTAATTTAAGCCCAAATTCACTCCCCATCCGCTTAGACGTTGGCAAAGGAGCTTTCCTTTTTTCCAGAAATTGGGAAGAAAACGATGCAAAACACAATACAGGACGTTTTCTATATTAAGTAATTTAAGCGTGAATTTGTTTACTATATTTCATTTGTCATTTTTCAAGCTGTCCAGTATTGTAAAATTACAAACCTAATTTTTAAATGTCGCTATATTTTCCCAGTCTGTAATGGTGGCGCTGATGTATGGGGTTCTTTCGGTCATTTAATCCGACTTTAGGTATTGTAATCACCACCTTAGGCATTGTATTCACCACCAAGGGGATATGCCGCCCTATTGGCACACAATGTCAATTAACCCCTCGGGACTTAATCGCCCCCCCCCCCCCCCCCCACAGTGGAGATTGAAAGGTATTCATGAATATTCATGCTTGGCTACTTAGTGTATTGTTTAACCGAATGGTTTTAAAGGTGGAAAAGATAATATTATACAGGAATCGAACTTCTAGTCTTTTTTTATAAATAATAGCATCAGCAAGGAAAAAATTATGAAATTTGTAGAGGTAATCGCTGCATGTGAAATGGATGACTGAATAATACGGGAAGAATAAGGTTTCGTTGCCATGGTAATCGGAATTTGAATAAAAATACTTATTATTATTGTTTAACTTTAATCAAAGGGAGTTGAATAAAAAACAGAATTATGGCTGTAATCATGTTTTATTTCAATTGTATGGAAATTAGAAAAATGACTTATATAAGCAAAATTACCTTCAAAAGGGTAAAGTTGCTCTGTCTGGCAGCATACACTTCAAATGAACAGGAGGCCTCTGTATATGACCGGTACCTGTGTCTTTGTTCCTACCTAAGAGGAATTAGATGTGAAGCTGAGAAACAAGAAGCCTGGCTACACAGGGCAAATCAAGCAACTGCGCTGCGTATAAGCTGTACATAATAACTGCCCAAGGCTAAGTCTAGGAGGGCACAGGTGTTTATCTCCAGTTTGTCTTGTTAAGGTTATACTTAGAATGACATTCGTCTAGAAAATAAAGCCCTTTGGCCATACATATTACTTAATGTCCTGATCCAAGTTTTTCTTTGGCCACAAACAGAACAAATAAATTCTGGCATAATTATGTAGATGTTGTTTTGTTTAAATTACACTGAGACATGAAATGCCCTGTTTCCGGGGGCACTTTGACAAGATATGTTTGTTCAGTGGCGCCGCTGTTTTCTCTCAGTTATCTTAGTATTATTTACCAAACATTGACTTAGTTTGTCTTTTTACACCATTAAACCCATTTGACGTTTGCGCCGTATCTTCTTCATTAGCTAAAATATAGATAAAATATGGATGTCCTTGTAAGCACAAGCTAACAGGGGTGTCATTGGTTGTTTATCTTAGTATTAGGCGAAAATTAAAAAACCGGTATGGTTCTCAGGCACTTTTTTTTCAGATATCAATGCGGGCGGGCGCATTTTTTATTCTAAATTTTTTGGCATGTTTCGATAAAAAATGTCAAATGATAAGGGGAAAGCATGAAAATAACAGTTTTATTTTGCTAAATAAGTAAAAGCACTACAAAACAAAGGAAATTGTATGGTTTTATCTTCTTGAAAGAAATGTCGGAGCGGCAGCAGCTCAAAATTGGAAAGTTTTTATTGAAAATCAAAATAAAAATTTTTGATGCGGGGGTTTAAAATTGATGCGGACGGTGCCTGAGAACCAAACCTTTAATTTTTTTTGGCCTTACGTTTCCCTTTATAACTTATTTAAAGGTTCTGTCTACTCCACCTTATTCGGTTTGCATTTTCATTTAAATCTAATGTTTAAGAACGTCGAGAATAGCATTTGAATAGACTTTGCATTCAAGATTTTTATTCTTGTGTAAATATTCTTGAAAAATCCTGAAAGTACCCCTGAATTCTCACAAACTGCTTTAGTTATGATTCTAAAGATTTCAACTTTTTAGGCGGGTTGCGGGGGGAGCAAATAAAATCTCAAAATGCTTTAATATTGTAAATTTCAAGCTGAGGGTGTCTCAGTTATCTTCAAATTTGTCATTTTGGGGGAAAAATCTGTCAGGGGGACGGTCAACCCATGTCTGTCGGTACGTATCCTCTTATGTCAGGCATTACCCAGGTTTTTATTCCATCTCCTTTCCTTATTTCTGGAATCACCACTTGAAACATTTGACATTGGAAATTTATGGAAATCTGGTTATATAAGCACATGTCAAACCGCAGCTGATTAGTTAGTTTGACAACAACAGGGAACTTGCCGTTTTTGCGGGTCATTTCTCAACAAATTATAAATATAAATTAGTTTTCAAGATAAGTAGATTAAAAATTAGAAATCTAAAAGAAAACTTATCAGAATGACATGAAGTAAAATATCCATAAATTATCCAACAATATCTTGTTCCTCGGCCAATATTTGAAGGTTTTATTATCCGTATTACTGACATGCCGCATCTGTATATTCTAAGTTGTGGAGCCTGTACAGTCGAGTTTTTAATACACTCGGCTCAATCCGCCAGTGTAGCGATTTTAGATTATCCTCGTTTCAGATTACTGGAGGTAATCTTATATCGTTTTCAGATTATCCCAATGGGTGACTTGAAATCGCTCTCAGATTACCCTCAACGACTTCTGGGTTACCCCTTCCAAAAAGTTGTTTCTTAAGGCCAAAAAACAAAGGTTGGGTTCTCAGTCAACACGCGCGTCAATTTTAACCCCCGCATAAAAAAATTTTACTTTTTTAATAGAAACCTACCAATTTTGAGCTTCAGCTGCTCGGACATTTCTTTCAAGACGATATAATTATACAATTTTGATAAGTTTTCTTTTGTTATGAAGTGCTTTTACCTGATTAGGAAAACAATTATGTTATCATCTCGCTTTTCCCTGATCATATTACATTTTATCGAAACATACAAAAAAAAAATTTAAAAAGATTGCCCATGCGCATTGGTTTTTGGAGAGAAGTGCCAGAGAACCCAACCTTTTTGTGGCCTTTTTAAAATTACCTATAAGGCCAAAAAAAATAATAGGTATGGTTCTCAGGCACCGCCCGCGTCAATTTTTATCCCCCGCATCAAACATTTTTATTTTGATTTTTATCTTTCAAGATGATAAAATTTATGTGGTAATTTTACCTGTTTAGCAAAAAAAATGGTTATTTTCATGCTTTTCCCTGATCTTATTGCATTTTTATCGAAACATACAAAAAAGGTCAAAAATAAAATACCGCCCACCCGCACTGATTTCTGAAAAAAAGTGCCTGAGAACCATACCTTTTTTATTTTTTGGCATAATTCATAAAATTTCTTCTTCTTGATTTTCAAAATTTGATTTTATCAAATGTGGTTGCATATATAATGTTTGCATGAAATGCACTTTAAGTATATGAGTCAATATAAATAAAAATCACAATATAATTGACCAATTTTCCAGCACTTCATTTTCCAAAGAATGACTCGATAATCACGTATCTTAGACGTGGTTGATTGGAATAATATATCGTAATTAAAAGCATTTATCATTTAAATTAATCAGCGAGGGGGTAATCTGAACTGTGCGAGAGTAATCTTAAACAAGTTTCAGACTAATCTTTTTGGATAAGTAATCAATGCCAGATTACAGGGATGGAGGGATAGGGTAGTAACTTGAAATGTGGGTGGGGGTGCAGTTTAACCCCTAAAGCGACCAAGCTATTTTATCGACTAAAATGACCGAGTGGGGTCATTCCGGACCCTATTACATTTTTTTATATTCTGGTCATCGTTACTGTGAAAATTGGTCATCAAGCTATTATATTTCAAAGCAATGTTGTGGTTCAATATACATTTTAAAACAATATAATTTTTTCCATCCTTGAATTTAATTCTTATGTTGATCATCAATAAACGATCTAAGTTGCAAGCCCTTGGGACCTCGTGTAGGGATTATGCCCATTCTGTATGGCGTCACCCAGGGTCAAATTGTCAGGCTGCAGCGCCTTAAGAAGTAAGCAAACCTGCTTATCACACGAACCCCGCGCCGAGCTCACATTAAATAGTACTTATCGAGCTACATTGGCTCCCTTTACAAAGTTTTTATTAACTTGCAAGCCCTCAGTGGCTTAGCACCTTCATACCTTGTTGCTATGATTAAAGAGTATAGTTCTGTGCACTCAGGTCAGCCAACAAATCTTGAGGAGACAATATGGAAAGAGATCTTTCAGATATTCTTCCGCTGTCATCTGGAACAATATATATCTTCCTAAATATATTAAAGATACCTCAAGTGTGCAATGTTTTGAAAAACTGCTGAAAACATACCTTTTTTAAGTCAATGTCAGATACTTTATGTTTGAATTCTCGAATATCTAAATTGCTGTAAATCATTTTTTAGTCATTATATATCGTATTATCCGATTCTCAGTTAGTTTTGAAATTATCCTAATGTATTGTTACGAAGACAAATTTTCAGGGGAAAATTCTGGGCCGATCCGGAAGTCGAACCCATGTTGGTGGCGCACAAGTCCGGCGTACCAACCGCTTCGCTAGAAAAGCAAGCATCACTAGCGAGACAGTTCGGTCAGCTTTTATGTGACCCCGTAACACACCCCCTCTTAAAATCGTTCTGCTATCAGAACAAGACTAATTTTCCAAAATGACCCCATATACATTTCCATGATTTATTCCATATCATAAGCACACTCTCTGTTAAGAAATTATGAAAAGTTAAAGGAGGTCTAAATTGACAAATTCCTGGTCGGAAATTTGTTGGATTACAACTGTTACAAAGGCACATATAAATACATAGATGTTTCTATGTATTTATCGCTTTAGGGCAATAAATTTTTTTATTTTACTTTAAAAATTTAAGTAGGTTTAAAACTGATATGAAATATATTGTGCATGCAATTTAATTGGTGTTCCCAAGGTATTTGGGCACAAGTTTAATTTTTCTGGTGTGGTTTGAAAATCAACCAATATTACGTTCATATAGGTCGACTCTTATATATGTAATAATATGTTATATATGTGATTTCCTGTATAAACGCGTGTGCTTATATTTAAAAAAAAATATTTGTAAATATATCGGACTTTAGATTTATGCACACAAGCTGAAACTATACATGACACATTCACACACGTAAGAACCCCTAAAAAGGTTGTAGAAGCCTGTCTCAGAAATGTTATTAAATACATGAGAAAACCGCGTAAACCCTTCCCCTCAGTGTTACATTACAGTGTTATTGTTGTTAAGGCAACACATGATTATTGGCACAAATTTCTCATTAACAATACAAGTGGATAATTAATTTCCATATTAACTTAACTATTTCATTAGGTCTAAGGTTACCAAGCTTTTCTGTGTAGTTGCCGCGATAACTTACAAGAAATATAACGGCTTTTGATGAAACATACAGAAATATCATATAACTTCTGTAATATCTTGCCTCAGTTGCCATCTCGGCAGAATCCACGAATAGTCAATGAGCTCAGAGAACACCAGACTTTGGATGCGCCGTGATGACTTTAAAATTTGAAGGATTTTCATGAAACTCACTATAGATATTTACTCATATAGTTTCTCACCTGAAATCGAATATCGGCAGGATTTGCGCATATCTAATGGGGTCAAAGGTCACAAAACATATGACTTGCGGTGCGCTTGTTATTGTTGTTACAATTCAATATATGACTAGTGTCACAAACTTCTCATTAAAAATACCAGGGCAGATATTATTGAAATATCAACTTAAGACTTTTTGTTTAAAATATTATTCAGCTACAAGCACGGCTGGGGCGCTGGCGTCATATTGGAATCTACCCATGTTCTCACAAGCATCAACTGACCCGTCTCTTAGCAACAAGAAGGAGTTTACTACCTTGGTGCGTATCGGGCCCCCTTTCACTAAAATGGGAGCCGCAGTTACAGAAATTTTCAAAAAATTCAACTGGAGAAGGGCAGTTATCATCTCCAGGAGAACTGTCGGAACTAAATTCGTATTCTGTGACTACGCCGCTAGATCTATTGAAGAACACTTCCGCACCAATAATGTTTCGGTTTCTGATTGGATGAAAATCTCCGAAGGCATCACAGACGACCAGATTTCTGAAGTTCTGCAGAGAGTTAGGCAGCGTGGACGGAGTAAGTAGGTTATCGCTACTAAAGTTGGCTGTAGCTATACTTTGCCGGTTTCAATGTCTGTAGGGATCCATCATACACCAGACAGATGATGCTACCTACCTTTCCGTTCTCGTAGAATATATTGAATTTTTCTCAGGAGTGGTTTGATGTATTCACCTTAAAATGTGCATGTCCATATACCTTAGAATTGTTTATCTTGTATAGAAGCCTGTTGTGGCTACTACAATCAATCTCATCTTGTGTCCATCTGTAGACCTGGTTTTGGTGAATCGCACATTTATGAGGAGTTTAACTGGCATCTCTGATGCCACAAACTAAGAGGAACACTCAATGCCTTATTTTACCCATGCCTCTGTGATTTGGCGGATATATGTAGTCGCTTGTCGACTGCCCGTTTTCTAGTTTTATCGTGAGTGCATTGTCCCATTTACAACAACAAAACGCTGGTTTGCATTATTACTGTCACATTATTTACCGTAACGTTAATATAACATTTATGACTTGCACTCGTAGAAATGTTACATTTATACACCCAGACATATGAGAGTTGTTGAGCGTTTAGCTTTTACCCCACAGTCGTGCTCTTGTGTGCTTCGATCACGGACCAAAATAAGATAATGCTCCAAGCGCATGCGCGAGGAATGACCGGAAGTGAATACGCATACCTGATTCTACACCATCTACCACCCGGTTACGTCACACAACCTTGGAGCAGCGGGGGAGACAAGGCCGAGGTCCTTAAACAGGCGTACAGAGCAGCCATTCAGGTCTGTTAAAATATGTATGCTTTAAGCTATGAACACCTTCATCCGTTTATTCGACAACGGTGACGACAATGTGTACCCATTAGTCCGGCAATTTTTGAAAATTTAGGTTGTAATCGTGCTATCTGGGGTAGATTAAATGCATTATAAAGCAAGACATACATTGTAACTGTTCTATACACATTGTCTTTAATTTTCATTATGTACTGGCGTTGTACTATGATTTTTCCCAGACATTTTGGTAAGGTCGAAAAAAGGGGCCCCCCAAATCAGCCCCTGGCCATGAGGTCGATATCCTTTTAAGTATTACCTCTGACTCAAATTACCGTGCTGTAAAGATGAAGATAAAAGGGGATGCTGGATCCATCTATCTAATGAAAATGGCAAAAGTAGGGAATTGGAATTTATTTCATACACCTTATTAGGTTCAGACTAGTTTATTTTATTTATTATTATTTATTTTATTATATATTATTATTTATAATTTTATATTTATAATATATTTTATTATTACTAGATTATATCATCATGAATCTACAGACTAGATTACTTTTTTTTTAATTTTTCAAGCCCATATTTTGGCATTTCGGGCATTTCAGTGGTCTTCACGTGCAAGGTTTTTAGTGACATCATTGTGTGGGTGTAGGGCCGTATTGAGGCCTTGTTTCGGCATTTATAATCCGACAACGAAAACGCCGCAACGTCATAGAAAGTCGGATCTATGAAAATGCACTAACATGAAAGACAATTAGTGAATCGGTCTTATTGCGATGTTTTAGCCATTGCCATACAGAACTGTTCGGCGCCACTCCAATCAAATAACGTCACTACCACCACGCACGCATACTTTCAAAGCATAGTAGTTATAAGACCACTTAGATGCACCGAAAATTATCTGTATCACTCATAATTATCATAAGGCGTATGGAATAAATACCAATACGTACTTTTCTGTCCTCTTCTTTCATAATAATGTTGAACCCATGTGTCTGTTTTCTCCTTCGTCCTGTCAGCACGGTAATTTAAGACAAAGGTCATATTTTTAGAAGGGTATCGTCGCCCCGTAGGTCCATCGTGATGAACAAAACGCGTCCTATTTGGCCTCCAATTATACATTTTGCCGGAATAATGTGTTCACTTAAAAACGCGATGTCGCCGTCGTCGTGGTTGTCGGATAAACGGATGTATGTGTACATAGCTTTATGTATCAATGGTGATTAAATCAAACTATCTGTTAGTATAATATCATTTATGCGAATTAAAATTTTATTATGAATTTCAATGGAAAATTTATGAATAAAAAGAGGGATGTTTAAGGAAAACTGATTCTAGTGGTATCAGATGATAAAAATGATGTATGTGTGGTGTTATATAGGACTACCTAATACCCCCACCAGGATCACCCTTATCAAGCCTGAAGCTGCTAACAGACAAACCAACAAACCAAAGAGAAAACATAATACCCTTCTGGTAAAGGTTTAAAATTGAAGGTATAAAAAAATCTATACAGGCGGTAATTTAACGAAACATTTTTTGGTTTCACATCCAAACTATTGACAAATAAATTTGAAGGATAGAGTTGATGAAACGGAACTTTGAGATGAAATTGGTGCAATTTTATCTACTTCTTTATATACAAAAACAGTATTCTCCTGGATTGCCTTATACAGTTCGTCGGTTTCAGGTGTCGGTGGCATCGATGACCGGAGACACCATTGAGACGTTTCGGGAAATGATTCCAATCAAAATGGCGGAGCCTCCTTGGAACTACAACGGCACGCTAGAGGAAGGAAAAGTGGTAAAGTTTGATACTGGTTTGATACAGCTTTCACACCCTATACACAGTATCAGTCCCTGTATACTGAGAGCACTATATCTTTTCTTTAGGTGCCCTCCCAGAAATCTGAGGAATAAGCAAAAAAAAAGTATGGTCTCAGGCACTTTTTTTCAGAAGTCGGTGCAGGCGGGCTAGTTTTTTTATTACCCTTTTGTATGTTTCGCTAAAAATGTCACTTGATCAGGGAAAAGCATGAAAATAACATAATTCTTTTTTTTTACTAAACAGGTAAAAGCACTACATAACAAAAAACGGGGGAATAGAAATGACTCGGGTGGTCTGAGAACCATACCTTTTTTAATAATTATTATTTTTTTGCCTTATTGTTCCTTCTTTGACATGATGAACAAACATAATCTATATTGTAATTGACGGTGGTCGCACTGGACCTTTTTACGGATCTCCCTTGAGGCCACTCCTTCGATATGCACATTTTTGGTCTTGAACCGTCGAAGGTGATGCAAGGTGTGTCCTAAGGGGCGTCTTTTTCCTTATTTCTACAAAAAAATCAGATATATTTTTCGGAAGGACTACTTCCGATTGTGTATCAAGGCAAAGAGCAGTTTTTCTATAAATCAGGGCCTGGGGCCCTTTCAAAGATCCCGACATTACACATATTCAATACACGAAAACATAATTGATACCTTTCGGATGGAACAATGAATACGCTTTTCTAGACTCTTTGGTGCATCGAAGTGTATAAAAGTAAGATAGCTTAAATTCAGAAGATTCAGTATAGTGAATATGTTGTTTAATGTGTTCATACGATTATACTCTTGTAGGGTTCGGACTACGCGCCGTTTCTGTATGACATTGTGTATTTGTATACACTGACGTTGAATCGTACGTTAGAACAAGGGGAAGATCCTAGGAACGGATCGCTGATGTTCAAAAACTCACAGGCAGTGACGTTCAATGGTTTGTATTACCCATTCAATCATATACATACACAAAGAAACAAAGACTCGGAGAAACGAGGCTTGTTTACAAATCGACCAAGTAACGATGACCTATTCTCACTCCCAATGTCATCCCGTTGTGTCCCGATGTGTCCTGGTGATACCTCGATTTTAAAACGAGACACATCAGGGACGACACCAGCATGGAGCCCTATCTAAAGCCGGCTTTCCATATACCGATTTTTCCTGGCGATTTTTTGCCGGCCGGAAAAATTGGTAGGGTCGGTAGATATGAGGGTCCTGCCCGTCGGATTTTTTTATTTAATCCGGCCGGAAAAATCGGCTGCAAACTTTCATTTGGAATGCAAGAACTTTCCGGCCGATTTTTCCGGCCGGAAAATTTGAAAGAATGACGGAACCAAAAATAACCGACAGATTATACAGCAAGAATTCTGTCTTTAATCATTCATGTCATCAACAGCAATTCAGCGGAAGAAACCAAAAGTTACGAAAATGTGTGGAAAAAGCTTTCAATTTGCACGCTAAAATCGGTTTGCGGCCAGATATTTTATAAATATGGCCGCTTATAAACATTGGTAGATTTTTTTTTTTCAAAACTCGTTTTTAAAGTGACGTTCCTGTGTATTTTGCCTCCCAACCCCACACACATACAACCAAATTAACAGGCCACTGATGTTCACAGCGCACATGCAGTCACGTTCAGACCCCTCCAAAGATGCACCTTTTTTTAAATGTCATTAGCTACTCGGCCTAATTAAATCGCTGTCGGCTTTTAGTGTGCGATATTAGAAAATCACTTGGTAGCTGCAAAAAGCGGAATGATTTCATTCCGAAGACACTAAGGGGAAAAGTACGCCCGAAAGGCGTTTTGACACGATGACACCAACCACGATAGATGCTGGATCGTAGAGTCGATAATTGACATGCTTATGAAATCGTATTTGTGTACTCATTAACAAATGGCGTTAGGCCAAAAAACATTTAACAGAGATGAGCCTGTGCGAGTCGGCCAGCTCTTTCTTGGACTGGAAGCGCTTCATTGGCCATAAATCTGTCATTCAAGCGAGGGTGTGGTGGTGTCTGCCCTATGACTACACACTTCCTCTGTTAGTACACAGCCTGCTATAACATGTGTTGTTTTTGCAATTAATTTATTGAGTTTATGTTGAAAATTCATAAAGTCACCAAATTCTAATTTTCACCAGTATATATTGGAGGCAAATGACTTAATAGTCCCCTTCCCCACCCCATTTCCACAAAATCGATAATTTTAGGGTTTACAAACGACGTTGCAACCTTAAAGTGATTTCCGAATCGTTCCTATGGGTTTTATGTTCGTGAAATTTTTTTTCGTAGAATTATTTTCGTGGAAACCATAAATTTAGCTTAAAGTACCCTATATACACATATGTGTCTTCAGTAGTACGTTTTTGTTTCTCGTTTGTTTTTTTTTTTTTTTCCCCTTCATGCAATCTGTGTATTTCTTACTTAGCTTTTATACCATTACATCCAGTCTTGCTTCCCGATAGTCATTTACTGATTTAGCCATTTACGGACAGGGGGTTTCCGTGTAGTTTACCTAGTCAAATACGTGTCTCTGTGTTTCATTTTTGAGGGATAACCGGGCAAGTTGTGATGGACAAAAACGCAGACCGAGAACCGAATTATTGGTTATGGCATCTGACAGTAGATGGAAGCAGCTACGAGGTTTGGACTGAAGTTCGAATGATTAACGCCCGAGGATCGGTAAGAAAAGATCATCCTGGTCATTAACACGTGCAAACACAATTTGGCTAAATATTATCTTCTTATAAACAGTGCTGCCATTCTTTATATTATAAAACAGTGCTGCCATTCTTTATATTATAAAAGTAACATGATCTTTTTCAATCGAGACTGCTTTTTTAACTTTTTCATACATTTTCAAGGGTTAACACTTTTTTATACGTATTTTCTAAAATCATCTTCTTCAGATGGTGTTTATATGCTGTTTACCTGAACTTACTAAGTGCAGTGGACTGCTTTTTCAATAATTCAAGACAGTGGCATTTTATAGCGGTAATTTTTTATGCGATAATGCCAACGTTTTACAAAATCATTGGTGTCATAAAGTGTGTTTCATTTCAACGCGTGAACAAGTCCTTTTTGCGTTGTGCGTCATTCAGTATAGGATTGTAAATGCTGTAATATTCATGTAAAAGTGTCGTCTGTTTTATAGCGCCTAAAGATCACAAAGCCCGCCAGGTGGCACACCTCAGACAACCGGCCTCCACCCGACACTCCAAGGTGTGGGTTCCTGGGAGAGCTGTGCCCAGAAGACGATACAGGTAACAAGGACCTGGGGGGGGTATAAAAGAGGGGAGTATAAAAAGGCCATATTTTACCCGTTCCAACATCCCGTGTAGATGTATAAAACCCATCTTCAATTCAACTGCAGAATTTCTGTTGGAGCCATTTAGCTAGCTTTTTTTATACAATCTGCAATGCTGGCTCGTTTAACCCGAACACGGCAGACGATCGTGTCTTGCCGTGCGCATCATCAGGAAAACGGTCTGGTATACAGTTCTTTTATTTTGTCCTAGGGCTTCACGTTTTTGTTCCCTTTGATGCACTACACATCCCGTCTACAATCCGGAAGACATTAATTTTTTTTTTAAAATCTTAAAAGAAATCTAAAATATAAATTGGAAATTATCATATGTATTTTGATGTTAGAATACACATGCATTCTTCATGAATGGTTCATTGCATTGAGCTCTCGATGCAGAGCCAAAGCTTGCTATAAAGCTTTTTTGCTATTAAGTCTTATAGTATGTGGCAGAGTTTTTTTTTCTAAAGGACTCGAGATGGACTCGGTCTGATTCCTTGAGTCCTAGAGTCCTCGAGGTCAGAGTAAAAGTCAGAGTCCTTAAAGTTCGGGTCCAAGCCTCACTCGAGTCCTCGAGTCCAAGTTCGGACCTGAGTCTCACAAGCGCCATATAGGCCCTCTGACATTACGACCAGATTACTGGCTGTCGGAAGTAGGATCGAAGGCCTACTCAGTCGTAAATGTCACGGCTAGATTCCTACATGACTGCGTAGCGGCTAATACATCGTAAACAGAAAAATTAATATTTTATTAATTATTGATTCATATTAATTTTTTGAATGTGTGTATCATCATTAATGTTATCATGATTAAAGTTCTTGCAAAATATAGTGATACCTTGTGATATAAGAATATTAATCAAAATCGAGGTAGATCTGATGTTATGGAATAGGACTGCTTGGATTTAAGCACACTTCGTCTTTAGTCTTGTGCAGATATTCATTCCTATTGATGCTGGCCGCTTACGTTAAGACAGACATAATATCTAGGAAAATTTTATGAACAGAACATTTTGGCTTATTCTGTATCTTTTTACATTATTCTCTGTGTGGCGATGCAGCATATAAACAATGATTTTAACCATCTCTTGTTTTATTCTACTAAACAATGTTTATTTCATTTCTTCTTGAAAGATCGTGATGCCACGATAGCCGCTTGTGTGTCGGTCGGTATACTTTTGATTATAGTTGCAGTTTCAACCGTCTTCTATTACAGGTAAAATCATAACACGTCTACTATTAAAGGTAAAACATTGCGTCTTCTATTACAGGTAAAATCATAACACGTCTGCTATTTAAGGTAAAACAGTGTTGCTTCTATTAGCGGTAAACTCATGAAGCGATCTCTATTACAGGCGAAACGATGCGTCTTATATAACAGGTACTCTTCCCAAACGTCTTGTATAAGAAAAAAACTTATAAAACTCATAACGTGTATTAAATAAATAGGGAAATTCATACCACTTCCTCTATTTTGGTACACTGTGAACTTATAATTTTAATCTAGTTATTTTGGTAGAAATCGCAAAAATGTAATTTTAATTGTGCGAATTATATTCAATTTTCACTTATTCCAGTATTTTGTGATTCGCAGTTTTAACAATAAAGTTTTAGAATATTCCTATGAAATATATGTATTATTACTTTAATAGGACAGAAGTCAAAGGTCTCGCGATGACAAACTGGAGTGATAGTATAGTATGAATCATCATGATTTCAGGCGTCACAAGATGGAGGAAGAAATGCGCGCCATGCTGTGGAAAGTGAACCATGAAGACTTAGTTTACCTCACGGCGGGAGGTAAATTTAGCAGCCTTATAAACAGGGTGAGAGTCAGAATTATTCATGAATTTATATTGGTAGTTTTTATTAAAATACACAAAGTTTGAAGTCATGGTTCCCTCTCCTTTTTCCTCTTTTTGTCTGACTCGGTCGAAGTGACCGATGCCTATGTTTATATGACTTGGTTATGAAGTCACCCGCCAGATGGCAGTAAACATGACCCGTAAACTGATCTGACTCGAGCATTCATTTAATTTCTTCAACAGCGACACGATGTCCCTTCTTTTGGATCTACGAACCGGTAATAGGTTTTATTTTATATATTCTAGAGACAATTCAGATTACGAAAGCCTAAGATTGTTTAAGTCTTAATCATCTCGGGCACGTATATAGGATTTAGGAACATGCTATTAAATTTTCATGAAGACTTTCTCCTGGAACTGTTATTACATATTATAGAGAATTAAAGGATATGTCTCGAGTTTATTGATTAAAAATTCATTTGCGATAAATACATTCCTAGATATCGAACGACGGACTCCGGATTTAAAGCGAATTAAATTCATGAGCTGCAAAACCTCGCACATCATATTTGAATTTATTGTAACCATTGCTTATATTTTTTTCCAGAGTTCGTTCCGCAGCCTGGCGTCCGTCGCATATTCCGCTGCCAGTAAGCAGACCGAGGGCACGTCGGTGGTAGGAGCCGGCGGCAGGGACCTGGCGTTGTATAAGGGGACCGTGGTCGTGGTGCAGAAACTGGACATCAACCGTGGTCTCACAATGTCAAAACAAGACCACGTACAGCTTCATACGGTAAGTAAATATCGATATCGACTGTTGTGATTAGATACACATTGGGTCTCTTTAATAATTAGGAAAAGCAATACCGGCTATGGTGCTTGTGAAATGGTCGCATTACATTCCTTCTGTTAATCCATTTCATTCAATCACTGCTTGTGTGGACTGCATCTGCCGTAAACCCTCACCAGGTGCTGGCATAGGGCCAACATTTTGCAACCACTGGTGTCGACCATTGAACGTCGGTCATATGGGGGGGGGGGGGTATCAGCAGAATTTGAACACTTGTCAAGGCTACAGTCATAAATTCCGGTCTGTTTTAAAGTTATGATTTCTCATTTGATTAATGCATCGTTGGACCTCTACAATCATCATGTGTGACCATGCAGCTTGTCTAGTTTCATGTACAATTAAATATTAAATGTGTTGTAATGTTTGATAAATAAGGAACAAAAGAAATATATGTATTGTTTTGAAAAAAAATTAAAATCTTTAGCAAATAATGCATAAAAAGCAGTGTGATACCGAACGGGATAATCCAATATCAAACGGGCCATATGATCTGTAATATTTAGTTAAGGTATATTTGCTTATTATTGCCACTGATCAGTAAAATGAGTTAAAATCCTCGAAATATCTTTACAATCTTCAGAAACCTTGTTTCAGTGGGGCTGCCGAGCGTGTTAGTTCCTGATATATTAACGAGACAATTTAACCAATCAGGTGGCTCGCGTACTGCCCGTCTGCGCGACGGGGGGAAACCGTCTGGCGTTTGGAGACACTATTGGGAATCCAACCAACCCAGGTTATTTTAAGGTGCATGTGTTCCTTTTAATTAGTTCGGTCCCATCATACCGGTGATTGTTCAAAATTCATTATATAGCAAGCCAGGAAGCCGCATAAGTAAGTTCTATGCTCAAAGGAGCCATAGACCTAGCTGTCAGGAAGCTTTTCAAGATGGAAATGTTATGCATACACTTCTTCTTGTTTTATTAGTAATCTTTCTTGCCCATTGTATGTTTTATGACATTGTTGTTTGGTTTCAAGATGAGACAACTGAGCCACGAAAACATAAATCCGTTTATGGGCGCCTGCTTCGATCAGCCACACGGCTTCATCTTGTACACTTGTTGCCAGAAGGGGGCGCTGCAAGACCTACTGGCTAATGACGACATCAAACTTGACTGGATGTTCCAATGTTCTCTCATCAACGATATTGTCAATGTAAGAGAGAGAGAGAGAGAGAGAGAGAGAGAGAGAGAGAGAGAGAGAGAGAGAAAAGAGCTACTTTTTCCCGAAACCATTATTTTTGTTTGCATCTTAGGCCGTAGCCGCTCAAAAAATCAGGATCGTGAATCGGATTACTCTGTTGGTATTAGGCCAGTAATTCATATCCTTTCGGAGTGCTGTATGGAAACAATAGCTCGAGTTCACCATACAGAAAACTAGTTTCTAGTGCATACAGGCAAATCTGTGTCTGGTCTAATGCCCATTTTGCTGACCGTTTGGTCCGATCCTTCCAGCGAAATATCACTTTTTGCAGCAAAGTAAACCGGATTAACAAACAAGTGCGGACAGCACACTCACGTAGGATAGAATAAACCGGTTTAGACTTGTGTAAGTATGGACGCAAATCGTACTACTTCAACACTAATGTACACAGGTTTCGTAAAATTCGATTTAGATGGGAACCAAGTGCAGAAATTTAAAAGCAGTGGGGATACTTCCACATACTTAATTGATATGTCAGTGTAAATAGACCCGTTCGTTAGAAATTTAAAGCACCGTGCAAATGTCAGACAAAAATGTTGATTCGCAAGCACTTTTTCAGGAATTCCTGATCAGACCGATGGGCAGTTTTTTTTTTTTTTTTTGTCTTTTTCATCATTATGTTTCGATACAATTTCATAAAATCAGCTGACAACACGATAATTTCATAATTGACCTGTTAAACGGATAAGAGAGAGACAGACAGACAGAGGGAGACAGTGAGGGAGAAAGAGAGAGAGTATCTGTAAGTGTGTTGAATTATAACGTAAAATTGACAACATATTATTCAACCTTTTTTAAACCAAATTCTATCATCAATCTGCTGTATTAACTATCATTCACATATCACCAAACAGAAGGAAGTCGTATTTCAAAGATAAAATATTTTGTATAGATTTTTGGATGAGACATGAAAGGTCAAGTCATGTATTTTTCAAAATTATTTCACTGTTTGTAACGCAGTTATTGTTATCACTTGTATCTATGCTATGTTGACGGTTCCAGGGCATGGCTTATCTCCACCATTCTCCCTTGCGTTCCCATGGCAACCTGACCAGTAACTCCTGTGTGATAGACAATAGATGGGTTCTAAAGATATCTGACTATGGTTTGCAAGAGATACGACGCACAAACATGCACAAGAATGACCAGGTTGGCAATTACCAAAAATACAGAGGTATGTGGCACAAAACTGGAGCGATCGTGATGGGTTTTATTGTTTCTTTGTGTCCCTTTATTCTTATTTTTTTCATAATCTTACAGATATTATTTATGAACTATAGAACAAAGATTGTCAGAAATTCCTAACTTTTTGTTTCACTCCTTACCAAAAAAGAAACCAAAGAAAGAGGATATCTAGAAAATTGTTACGTAACAACGTCACAAGAAGGAATTGAGCCGTCTTCTCATAATACAACTTGTGGTAGATGCTTTTAACAGAATGTAAATTTTCAATGAAATACAGTATATTATTGTTATAGCTTTAACATCTTTACAAAAATACACTAGAGGACAAAATAATAACTTTGAGAATATATGTGTAAATTTAGAGGACTTTGCTTATTGTAGACAAGCTCTGGACAGCACCAGAACTACTGCGCCTGCCGGTGTTTCCGACTTCCGGTACACAGTCGGGCGACATATACAGCTTTGCCATGGTCATGTATGAAATCATGTGCCGAACTTTACCGTTCTCAGAGGTTGACCTTGAACCAAAAGGTAAGACTTCTTTGACATCTTTCTTACGAAATCGGACAAATTCGGTAATCTATCGGGCTATAAGTTGATGTGAAATAATCTAAAGTGGTTTCAGATATTAGTTGCAAGGGGCGGACCTGGGTGTAAAAACTATTTGAGAACTGGAATTTGAGTGAAAGCGGCCCAAAATTTAGCATCGGCCCGCCGGCATCACTGTTTTTGTCCCAAGCCGTCGCCGAAGGCGCCGTCGGTCTGAGACATAGAAATGGTAAGCGTCCGTCCGTCCATCCGTCATCGGTCTGTCGGTCACAGATATGATGTTTACGCAGTAACGTAAAAACTAATCAACATACATTACCATAATCACACCATTGATGCAACTTATGAAATGCTAGATCCAGACCGCACATGAATGACCGTGACGCATTTTTCAAGGTCACAGAGGCGATAATGCTAAAATGCCAATATCCAAAAAATTTAAGGTGATCAACCAAGGAATCAGCAAATATATTGAACAATGTAGGTGACAGAGGACCCCCTCGTCTTACTCCACTAGACACATCAAACCATTCAGTTTTCATATGTTCATTAATACGAACATATGCTTTTATGTCCTTAAACATAGATTTGATACCATTATAGATATGTCAGTCAATATTACACTCTAATAAACAATATAAAAGCAAATTTCTATTTATCAAGTTTTTCATGTCCACCATGGCAACAAATGTCCTCATCGTTTGCAGCCGATGTCTTATTATAATACTTTATATAAATATATGATCAATACAAGTCTGATAACTTTCAAAACCATTTTGTTCCTCTGCGATCAATAAGAAGCTTCACAATAGTTTACAATTCTTCTCTCTATTACCGTACTATAGACCTTCCAAGCTTCCCAACACATCACAATAGACTAATCCCTCTATGGCTTAAAGGTTCTGTGCACTCTTTGGGTGCTTTTCCATGTACGCGTTTTGCAAGCGTTTGCCGCGTTAAAAAGTCATTTGCTATTTCCATGTATGCGATTGCCGGGCGGCAGTTTCTGCCGCGCACATGGAAAAGCACCCTTTACCCGCTTTAGGTACTGGAACAATGACGGACTATTTCCAGTCAGATGGTAATACTCCACTATTAAAACAAAACTGATGATTCTACATTTGATTATCTCGTTTGGAATATCATCTGTATTTTCGACTTTTTCCGTCTCGGGTTATTCACTACAAGTGCTACCTCCTGAAGGTATATAGGTTGATTTAACATATAATAAATGAGATAATTTTTATTACACATATAAAATTCTCGATTTCGAACAAGTTCCTAATAATCTTTCAGAAAGTTTTCATTAAAGGGTTTACTATCAACCATCGGGTCCCCATACAGATGTTGGAAGTCGTTCAACCATTTCTCGCTTACTTTTGATTGTTATGTCTCAATAACGCCATCTAATATATACTATTGGGATTCGTTTTTAAAAGTTTCTGGTATTTAAACCTAATTTTCTAATTCTATTTCGACATTGTTTTTGGTTACACATTAAAAGTTGTTCAGTTGATAATAATTTAGGACCAGTTCGAATATGGTTGACCTTGGCGCATTTCACAATTAAACAGAGTTGATAATGCTAAAATGATTATAACGCAATAACTTGAGAAGAATATGGGGCACAGTCACCAAACATGCAGTATTGATAAAACTCATAAAGGGCTAGGTCAACTTTGATTATGGATGACTTTGATGCATTTTTCAAGGTCAGGGGGGCGATAATGCTAAAATAATGTTAACGCAATAACTGTTATATTTCTAATTTTTGTTTATACCATCGCCCCTGCAACATCAATATTTTGATTATACCATATCAACATCGGCATCTACATTTATTATACAATCAAAATATTGGCATCAATATTTGTTTATAACGTCCCCCTGCCCGTCCAGGTTTCACCACCAGAGCTGGCCCATCGCAAAGAATTTTGTCAGACCAATGAGAGCGTGGTATCGCATTGTGCATCCAGCTCCAAGTTTTACTCGGACACACCGCTCTCGTTGGTATGATTACACTGGTTCTGGAACAGATAGCAGAGTAGCTCTTGGTGTTTCACTTAAATTTCTATGCAATATGATCAATGTGATCAGCCTTTGGCCATGCCTATGCATGGGGTAATATTTGCAGTATCCGGTCACGTTTATCTTCATTCTACCAGGTATGTAGGCCTAATCACGCTTTCATAGACCTATTGATTCAGCGAGCCGCTTTGGCGTCCATTTCATGAATAATGAATAAGACTCTTCGTGTTCGGGATGAAATCACAACTGCCAATCCAATCAAACGAAAACAAAGCAAACAAAAAAATTGTCTGAACAAGAACACATCTTCCAGTAATGGGATAGGTGAATTTGATTGTTTAGATTCATTTCCCGGCAATGCTAAATGTTTGATTGAAACATCCACCAGAAGTCCACGTAAAACAAGTGTCGCGAGAGGGTGGCTGTGAATCAAGGTCTGTGAAAGCGTAGCCACAGACTTAGTGGTATGACGATGGTCACATCATGCAAATGTCGTTCCACCTGTCCTCCTTTATAAAAAATAAGGTTACAGTTATAACGAAAAAAGCATCCCCACACAAATTCTGTGTTTATTTTTTTCAGATATTATTGCGCGTGTGTGTGCGGAAGAGGACGAACCGTATCGGCCAAAATATTCAGGCAAAGACGGAAAAAATGAAGGAAAAGCAATCGAATTAATGATGATGTGTTGGGCTGAAAATCCAGAAGACCGACCACAGTTCAGCCAGATACGACAAACAATAAGAGAGTTCAACAGCGGAAAGTAGGTCCTATATTCATACAGACAGTTGTTTTTAAATGTATGCAGAAATGTACACACATTCTGAATATAAATGAGCACCTGTCTTTTTAATGAAAATGCCAGGAGAATACAGTTTTTGTAGGACAGACGACTTTTGTGATAAGACCCTTCTTGTCAACACGAGTATTGTCTCGTCCCAACACGCTTTATACTGATTCGCTCTGCTGCTCTACATCAACTGTGATCTTATCACAGTATTGGATTCCGCAACAACCATGAGTATAGTCAGTGAAATGCTAATTCCTTACACAGTGACTAAACCTCGAATGCTCTTCTTGAACCGTATGACCAAACACTGAGTGGTCAGCTAAATGAGTCATATAGCAGGTTACTTCCTCAAGGGGGCGTCAATATAGGGGGGATGGGGGGTAATCAATGTAATCATCCCCCCTGCACTTTTCAGAGAATAATATTGTAATATTGCAAATGAAATATATTAATAAATAGAATTAAAGACTTTGGATCTATTTACTAAAAAATATTATCTCTAAACTAGCTAAGAATTCACAAAATAACTTATTTTCTAAAACTTTATAATTATTTGAAATATGATTAAGTATATATATATATATATATATATATATATATATATATATATATATATATACATTTATATATATATAGTTGAATATGTCACTCACAGACACTGAAAAAGGTATACATATATATGTGTGTGTATGTGCATGTGTGTCTATATATATACAAATTCATCCCCCACCCCCACCATGGAAGAAAAATTGACGCCACTGACTACCTCATAGTGTCACCTTAATTATTTTTGTATCCTTGTCATTTTTTTTCCTTTGGTAGTTTTAAATAACAACGCAATTACAATATGAAGGGCATGTACGATTATACATATTATTATTCATGAGAAACTATTTCAGTATGAGAGGATTCATGTATTTCATCTAAATAATTCACATGGAGCAACCCTTGAGGCTACCATTTTTAGTGAAATAATTTGAGAGAGCGAAATAAATACTAAGTGGCTGTGATCGCAGTTACATACATAGATAAGCAATTAGTTAGTCTGGGACCGTTTCAGCACATATACACCAAGCGGCTGGATTTGGTTTAGATACAAGTGTATGTGCACAGATGTTCCGCATAAGTGACTGCAACTGATATACTATTGAACTTTAAAGAACCGCTTATTTTCAGTATATATTGTTTATAGTTTATAATTGGAAATTGATTTTTAGATAGATCTTAACTTTTATTTATGGCCCAGCACGTAGTAGCAAATGTGTCTAAATAGCAATTTCAAACGGGTAAATCAGTTGTTTGACAATCCTAGAGAGCTATATCTGTAAAGGGTTGCCATGACGTCTCCGATTGGAGGTCGGTAAGATGCAAAATGACAGCCCCAATGTGGCTGTTAATTCATTCCTGAAGATTGATGACTGCATGAGGTACCTTCAGCCTAAACAAAGTCACCTTCTATCTAGTTCAAGCCCATCCAGTGAAAATAAAAAAGGTTTTGATTCAAGGTATACTATCTTTAATATCAATATATGGGTGTACGGAGTGTATTAGTATGTGTAGATAATTAGACCCAACTTTTTTTCATTACGTCACTCATGCTGCATGCCAGTAAATATTGCAGTGTATTGCAGTGACCTACCCCAGAAAGGTTACACGTACACAAAGTGCTAAATAACCTTATTAGGAAAGACGTTCACGGAGGTTATCACAATTCTACATATGTATCAGTATAAAAATTATTCATCCTCACTTCATTACAGTTATATTTTAAAAGATAATATATCATGATATCCTTGGTTAAGTTTTGTTCGCCTTCTGTACACTCCAGGTACCTGCGTCCCCATCCCCCCTCCCCCCGTTTCCGTGTGTAAAATCCTGGATCCGCCCTTGTAGGAGACATATATATTCAAGAATATATATATATATATATATATATATATATATATATATATATATATAATGACGAAGTGCATGGACGCTTACTGCCTAGATATCAACATTTTCGGTTGCCAAAGTTACATGTTTGTGTTTTGTATGTTCGGTTTGTGTGTTAAATCATTATCATTGAATATGTATAGTACAGTGGATATAGCCTTGCTATGAGTGATTGATATCATTTACTTGTGGTGGCAAAAAAAGTTTTTTTCAGTCTGTAACTATATAGCAAAACATGGGAATTTATAACCGCACAAAAGCAAATTTACAAATGCACATTTGAATCTTCAACTTCACATCAAGGGGTCAACTGCTCGTTAAAATATACCATGCATTATAAGCATTTTGTGGAGGGTAATTAGGTACAATGTGATCTATCCTCCAGACGGTTGAACATAATGGACAACATGTTACGACTGATGGAGAGATACGCTAACAATTTGGAAGAACTGGTGGACCAGAGGACAGAGGAGCTTAATGAGGAAAAGAAAAAGACGGATCTGTTGTTATACAGAATGCTGCCACAGTAAGAACACACACAGACATACACACTTACACTCAAACAGGAGGAAAGTCAAATCTTTTGTTGTATGGAATGCTTCTGTCGCAAAGACTTTGGCTCATAAAACGCTAGGTGTCGTGTGAGTAACATTTGCGATACGCTGAAACGCAACGCCGGCATAGCGTTAAAGTTGACCTTCCAACCCCCTGAAATAAGCTTATTTAGACTTTAGATGGCATTTTTTTATTTTATGGCCGACAACAGCGGTAGAAAGTATGAACATTTGGAAGCGTCCGAGAACTAATTTGTGCCATCGTTCATATGACTTGAACCTAAAACTAAATGAAACTGAAATGCGTCCTTATGTTTAACATAAACCCCATATTAAAGGATAAATTTGCATTTATTTTCATAATATCCTCCTTATTTACCAAATATTCTATGAGTAAAAATCATCGTCTCTCAATAACCCTAAGTTTTATTGTTATTTGTTAACATAGGTAAAAATAAAAATCTGACCACGCTTGACCTGATGACCTTGAATTGTGACCTTGAAGGTGATATGCCTCCTTGGCAACTGGATGATTCTGAAACCTTGGTCCTTGTTGATACTTTCTGGTGCAGTTGCCAGCCTATAACAAAAAAAATGCCATCGAAAGTGTTTTTACGTTCTTTGCCGGTCTAATTATTGACTAATACGATATTAAAGCCATGTTCGTTACCTCTGGGATTTATGATAATTACCAGATGTCAAGTAGTGCAAACAATCTATGTTGTCATAGTAACCAAACAGGAATGATATATAATATATGTTTCATGTCAATTTTGTTCAAATCTAGCTGTCACGGGAAACTATTATTTTCACTAGTAAAGTCCTGATTTCATTATTTGCTTCCTGGATGCCGTCATTGTCGTAGATGAAGATTTTTTTACTAGGTTTTTTTAAATCATGCTTTCTACAGGCTGATTATGTTTCTTGCAGGTCGGTCGCTGATCGGTTAAAGACAGGTCAGCCAGTGGATGCGGAAATTTTCGAAAGCGTCACAATCTATTTCTCTGATATCTGTGGTTTTACGTCATTGTCCAGCGTCAGCACCCCCATACAGGTGGTTGCCATGTTGAATGACCTGTACACTATGTGTGACGGCATCATCGCCAACCATGACGTATACAAGGTATATATAATATACTGTTGTTAAGGTGTAGGCCATAAGTCTTTGCCAGAAGGGCGTGAGTTCGATCATCATTCGAGGTACGTTGAGATTTATTATGGTAGCATACTCTGCCCGAATGTATATCGAATATTACCCCGTCCCCACATTTAAAACAAGGGACCAATGGGTCACTGTGCTCAGCTGAAGTTGACCTTGAAGGTAAAAATCTGAAATTATATCGAATGGAGATAAAGTGTAAGAGGAAGAGGTAATAAAGGCCATAGTTTGTTTATATGATTGGTTTGTATTGATGACAAAGAAATTGTTGCAAATAATATTTTGTGACCTGACCATGTGTTTCCAAATGTTGAAACTGAAGCATGTGAGCAGTTTGTGAACAAATGATCTGTACTATTACCATGATCATTAGTTGGCTTTTTGATTAACTGTTGACATTTCAGTAGTTTACACATTTGTTCAATTGAAACTATTTTTTTATAATTTATATTATTAAATATATGTATTTTTATATTTTATGAAATGTATACAGTTGAAATATAACTAATGTCCCCAGTCCACAGATGAAAGGACTTGGTGGGGGGGGGGGGTGGAATGGTGGGAGATACAACATAGCTGTATTATTATAGTGTAAATACATAGGATTTTCACTTAATTCAACAATGCTTACAGGATAAAAAAAAGTTCATTCATAATTACTTAATATCTAAAAAAGGACAGACAGACTGGTAGACAAACAAAGCTGATAATATATGAAGTTTCAAATATTTATCAATTTATTTTTTATATCAATTATTTTTTCTAAGTTTAACATCTGCAATAATACAGAACTGAATATACAATTTGCTTTCAAATTTCAGACTTAAATAGCCTAATTCCAAACACATACAGCATATGAAAGTTATTTTAACAGTGCTTACAGGAAAATTTCACATTTAATATATATTTAATGATAACGGAGAGATGATGGACAGAGCTGATCACTTTATGTTCCAGGCAAGAATATGTTTCAAGAAGATCTTAATTTTTCTAATTTCCAATATAACATATATATCTGAATATAAAAGTTGATTCATAATTCTAAATTGCATCATCATAAATTTCAATCTTGTCAGATAACACCACATTATGCATACAAATGTATATTTAATTTTTAATACAAAAATATATCTTTTAAATTTGCAAAACAATAAATATCTAAAAATAATACTTGATTCAGATTTCACAATTCTGAGGTGGGGTGGATATGAGAATAACACAGCAGGGGCTCCCTGACTGTTACAAATCAGAAACCCTGGCATAGCTGACTTCCATTGACCTGGAGTGGGACCCCGCATCTTGACAAAGCAAATGACTACAATAGAGCCTCAAGAAAAAAATCAATAACTAGCCTAATTTTCAAGCTTTTATTTTCAAATTTCAGATTTAAACAAATTAAACACTTATGTTTACATGCTGTGAAAATTATATCAATAGTACTTAAAAAAAAAGTGCCACGGTCAAAGTTGGGCAAAATTTAAGGTACTGATTTTATTTTTATGCTAACAACTAAAAAAAAATTTACAAAATTCAGATCTAATTTTGGGTAAACAAGTGAATCTTAATTAAATAAAGTTATATACTAAGGAAAATAGTCTCTAGTTTCAAAATTTTTCATGTTAAGTGAGTAAATATTTTTCCTGATTTTTTACAAAGTGCATTATGTTCGGGCCCATAACTTAAAGAAATTATAATTAAAGGACTTAATTTCTGGCACGTATATAGGATATATATAGGAGATTGCTTCTGGTAAATATTAAGAAAAACATTTGAGTGGTTTTGATATTAGGTAGTCCTCAAGTGTGATAATAGGTTTTTAATGGAAATTTGAGGTTTTTCCTTAATATCTTGAAGGAACGAAGACAAATTGACCTAAATTATCGGTATGGTAGGGGATTTTTGGGAATCTAACAGTATGCCAAATTTTGGATTCGTAGGTCTAACGGTTTCAAAACGTGCCAGTCTAACGGACGGACAGACGGACAGACGGACGGCTAGACGGACGACGGACAATGGACGACGACTATAGCTCAGTTGACTCATAGTCAGCTGAGCTAAAAACGTTGATATAAACCAAACGACAAGCTTGTGTGTGGTAGAATCACGGTTTTCTGGCCTATTTTAATCAAAGGTACACCTTAAGTAAACAGATGTCATACATCGGAATTAGTCTAGTAAATATAAGGTTGAACCCGGAACAAATTGCAACAGAAATGAAACCAACTGCATCTTACTCGGAAAAAATCTGAAGAATAACATATCTGAAGTCCCAAAAGTCCAATTTGGGGAAAGTCGTATAATTTGATAATATTCATTGGCTAATTTACGATTTCGTTTTACTTATCTGCACATTGTAATAGTAAACATGGTCTGTACCCCTTTGAGTGACTACTCATTTGAAAGATCTCCTATTTTCCTATCTATTGAACTTGACTAAGATGTAAATTTACTAATTTACGACTCTCCCCAATGTGACTTTTTGGAACTTTTGATATGTAATTCTCCAGATATTTATGAGTAAGATACAGTTGGTTTCGTTTCTGTTGCAATTTGTTCCCTGTTTGGCTCAAAAATCAAAATGACTGGACTAAAAAGTCCCTTTAACATAAACACAAGACAATATGTGGAAACAGCGACTGTAAGTTTCAATCCAAGTTTTCGTCAACTAATATACAAGTGTCTGCAACAATTTGAATGATTTTAATTATACTTTTATGATCGAACATCAACAGGTAGAGACGATTGGAGACGCTTACATGGTGGTCAGTGGCCTCCCCCAGAGAAACGGATCACGCCATGCCGCGGAGATCGCCAACATGGCCCTCGACCTGGTTCACGCTGTTTCTTCTACCTTCGTTATACAACACCGACCAGACGAAAGGCTGCGCCTGCGCGTTGGCGTACATACGGGGTCTTGTGCTGCAGGTGATTTATAAAATTAGCCGCAAACAGATATTGTTTTGAGCTTTAAAGTTCGTGTAAATTTGAGCTACGTATCGTGAGCTAGTTTACGATACGATACATCACGTGATAAAATTTCATCGTTTAACATTGTCAAACGTTTGTAGCTGTAAATTTTGGGTTAACAAAGTTATTATGTTATTATTAGGCCTATAACTAAATGAAATATGTATTTACTTTAATGAGAAATGATTCTGGTTATATTTAAAGTTTTTTTTATTAATTTTCTTGATATTTCCGCGCATAGCAAATTTATATATATAAATCTTTTTATCGTCTGCATGGCACATTGAAAACATATTTACTTAATAACATTTTCTTTATCACAAGTTATTCCTAAACCAAGTTAAGATATAAAATTTCATTGTAAACTCATAAATGGAACCAACGTTTATCATTTTAATCATTGATATATTTCATTTGCAATATATTAATATCCTTCTCTGAATAGTGGGGGATGATAACATTGACCCCACCCCCCTAGCCAGATATACCCCCTCCCCTTTATTGACGCCCCTGCGCTTTGTGTATGCTGTCTGATAATCGTTATTAAATGTATGGAGATGTATATTAAAAGGTTGAATGGCTAAAATTAGATAAAATAGCGGGTTTGTTATGGATTGCGATCAAACAAAAGTGAACTGAACACAACACGTTACAAAATGGGTATGGCATTCTTTTAGGAGTGGTAGGATTGGCGATGCCACGTTACTGTTTGTTTGGAGATACAGTCAACACTGCCTCACGTATGGAGTCTAACGGAGAACGTAAGTGCTATATTCCTCAATTTTCCAAAATATCTTGCGCAAAAAGGAATTCTCTCATTCGACTTTAGACAGTTATATTGTTAAAGTCTGTTTTTTTATTTAAAAATGAAATATTTAAAAAGTTATTTTTAGAATCCTCCTTGCCGAATTTGTGCAAATGTTGGACAGTATATTGGCGTATATATGAATATTTCAAAGTGACCTGAAGAATAAATGCTTATATAAACCATCTTCATTCTACCACGTCTGTGACAGCTATGCGTTAACAGACCTTGATTCAGCGAGCCCCTCTGGCGTCAATTTCATGAATAATGAACAAATCTGCATTTGTTTTTGCCGAAATCACAACCGCGATTTAAATCCAGAGAACAAATGTAAAAAAAGACTTTTTTAACACACCGTCAGAACAAGAACAAACGCACCAGAAACGGGACAGGTTTACATAGCTATATTTAATTGGTCAAATTCTCGATGACCTCCTAGCATTGTTAAACGTTAGATTTAGACCAATAGCCCCAGACGTACTCCGGAAGCCGCGGAAAACATGTGTACGCAAATCATTTGGTTGGTTAAATTGCCTTTTTCCTTATTCATGAATTAGACGCAAAAGTGGCTCGATTAATTAAGTTCCTTGAAAGCTTAGCTGCAACAAGCTTGTGATATTATGATGATATAAATATAGATATTTGATGGAAAATAAATTTCAAAACTGAAGGTGACAGTAAACAAACATGTCCCTGCATGATCTTTCCGCCAAATTAGCTTACATATCAAGGGAGGGCGAGGGCTGACAGAGATGTGATATCCTTACTGTGACGGAATATTTTATATCTCGTTTATCATACATTATGATGTATTGTAGGTGTTTTGTACTTCTTCAATTTTAGAATTACTTTATAGTATTTACAATGATTTTTGGTAATTTGGTATTTAAGTAGCGATGATTATTATTTTTTCCTTTTGATTAATGTGCGGACACAATGAAATTTCCTTGCAAGGGACAAATAAAGTATATCTTATCTTCTCTTGTCTTATCTGAAATACAATAGACGTCTCCAATTCACAATTTTTCAGCGCTGCAGATCCACATTAGTCAAGAAACTCAGTCGTGCCTGCTGCCTTTTGGCGTTTACCTGACGGAGAAACGAGGCGAAGTCGCCATGAAGGTATTCTTAATGATATAACCCCCCAAGAAACCATGGATGTCAGAATAACATCAGCACGCCGATAAAGTATACAACTCAAGAAACACTAAAACCTAAGCGCTTCTCTTAACTGAAAATTTCCGACAGACATAAACTGACTAATATAGTATATATGTATATATATATATATATATATATATATATATATATATATATATATATCTTTATATATATATAAAGGTCGTAAACTGTCGTTTCTTCCATAAAGTAAATGATACCTAACCAAGCGGTAGTACGTTAATAATTGCACCTTCTTAATTGCACAAAAATTACCTGCACGTTTTCTTTTGTATTCTGGTTTAATATTTATGGTGATATAAACATATAATATATAAAGATATAGGGTAGTAGTGACGTCTGAAGATACCTATCCCATATGGCACATTTTGGAAGTGAGTGCTTCTCGGCTTTACGATCTCGGCTTATGACTCTAATGAATACATATATTGAGTTTTTAACAAGACACTATGTTTATAATTATAATTAGTAGTTGTTGGGGTAGTAGTAGTGGTGGTAGTAGTAGTAGTAGTAGATTTGTTATTTTTATTAACATGACACTATGCTTAAATTATAATAAAATTAGTTGTGGTAGTAGTAGTAGTAGTAGTAGCGGTAGTAGTAGTAGTATTTTTATTATTGTTATTATTATCATTATCATCATCATCATCATTACTATTATTACAGGGTAAGGGCGTGCAGACCACCTACTGGCTGAATGGTAAAATTGAAGATACATTTGATACTTAATAGGTGAGAGGCGCAGTGCATTTATACTGGGGATACTCTATATAATTGTACTTACTAAATGAACCACGCTGTGCACTTGAAATTGGTGACACGCTGTGCACTTTATCCGGATGTACGTGTTAAACTTGAAACAAGAGACACCCTATGTACTTGTACTTTCTAAATGAGACACGCTGTGCACTTAAATAGGAGGCATGCTGTGAACTCAAAACCGGGGACACGTCTTAAAACTTGAAACGGGAGGCACGCTATCTACTAAACAACAAACACATCATGCCTATTTAAACCCGGAGATGCGTCTGAAACTTGAAACGGGCGACACACCATGTACTAAACCGGTATGTACTCAAACAGGAGACACACTGCGTACCTATTTTATAATTATTTTACAGGAGACAAGTCTTATTCTTGTAACTGAAGACACGCTATGTACTAAAGAACAGAGACACGTTGTGTACTTAAATAGGAGACATACTGGAACTTAACACTGGAGACAACTCTTATTCTCGAAACGGGAGACACGTTTAGTACTTAAACAGGAGACATAGCGTGTACTTAAGACTGGAGATACTTCTAGTGTCTGTAACGGGAGACACCCTGTTTACTCAAAAACATGTTGTGTATTTAAGACTAGAGAAGTATCTTAACATGGAAAGTGGAGACAATTTTTTAAGCTGATGATGCCCGTATATAAGAACACGTGTGTTTCGAAACCACCAGACATCCAACAAGGATTGCTCAACAAACTCGGTGTTGTGAAAACATTTAACTGACACAATATGAAAGTCATTATATTGCATTTAATAAAATGTGGGACTGAATGAAAATCATTTGATGAAAAGTTATGTTTCAAATCAAACTAACAAAACATCCACATTTTATCTTATTTTACCTGAGCTGGAAAAATGTTTTCGATTAGGTAAAATAAACATTGTTTTTCCCAAAACGCAGCGAGGCATGTACATATTCCTTTTTTTCATAAAATATAGTATATTGCAATTTTATATGTTGTAAACAGATCAGAACTTGAAGCTTATACATCATATGATATGGGCTTATACATCTTTCTTTATTTAAGCTGAATGAAAACAAGGGCTCAACTTTGCCATATTCACGTTATTCAATAGATAAACAGGTCAACAGACTTTTTAAGTAGATACAACGCTAGAACAGGTTTTCCAGGCGAAGTCACTGCTCGGCCTTATGGCACTTTTATACTTTAAGTTTTTGAAAACAATGATTATTAACATCTTCGTGCTATTAAGTCTAAGTCAGCTAACTTTCACAGACCTTGATTCTCCGAACCGTTATGGTGTCTATTTCATGAATAATGTAAAAGGCAACTGGACCAATCAAATAACTGGGGTATGCTTGTTCTTCACGGACGTCTGATGCGATGTTCCCATCAAACGTTTAGCATTGCTTAGAAATGCATCGTGAATCTGACCAATCAAATAAAACCTATGGAGTTACTGATACATGTGTTCTTGTTCAGACGGTACGTTGACAGTGTATTGTTTACATTTGCCTGGCATTTAAAAATAATAACAAAAAACAGCAAGGCGAAAAGCGACCCAGTGAATCAAGGTCTGTGAAAGCGTAGCTAACTACCACCGGTATGAAATTTTGAAGATGTATGTTAGCTTCCACAATATTGCCGGTTGACCTCTTGAGATGAAGTACTTCTTCTGAGCTGATGGATATTTTAAGCCACATAATTTATATTTTGCAGTGAATATCATTTTTTCCTATAGGTTGACATTTGCATGGTTTTAAGATCGTTATAAAGATTATTACAGTATGTACAATTTTGAGTTAAAATTCTATAGGAGAATATTCTTGTTTTGGCTACATATTGTATATGTGTTTGTATTAAGAGCGTTGAATTTGAGGCAAAGATTCAAAACCAAAATGCCATAACCGGGAAAAAGAACCTTATGACTAAACTATTTATATAAAAAAAATTGTGCTGTTTGGTTTAATATTTTGTTTAATTTAGAATTATGCATGTTATTGATGTTTATTGTTTATGATATAATTTATTTATTGTAAAATCGAACCAAGTTAAATATGAAAATATAATTCACCAATATTATTTTCCTTTATGTCACCACTTATTTATATTTCTCCTGTATGTCAAGTTATTTTTAATTGCCATCATAGGGGTAGGACGTAGCAGAGTGGTTAAGGTCTTGTCTATGGAGCGGGAGGTCCCCGGTCCGAACTCAGCCGGTAAATGATTAAATTTGTATGGACCCTTAGGCATTTGTTTTTATGCCTTAAACCTAAGGCCTGAAGGATTAATAATAACATATCTTTCTTATAACGTGCTTTTCTTTATTTCCATTCATTAAACGGTGCAACCAACAAGCTATGGGCCTATCCATGAAAAAAATATACCAACGTGTTTACCCAAATACAGTTGACATGAGACTTGATGTACTCGAAAGCTGAAACTGTTAGGAAATGGCGTAAAATGGAATATTGAATTTAATATTTTATGTATTTTTATATTTAAAAAACAGAGAAAAAGTCGATGATAATTGTACCTTTGTGATATAACTGTGCCATTTTAGACTGCCGTGGAATGGTGCCTTTAACTTTGGAATGTTTACCATGTTTTGTAAATGTCTTGCACAAAGTTTGATATTGTATACCGTATTTTGAAATAAACTGCGAGTTGTTGCTTGCCACGAGTTATGTGTCCGCATAAAGAAAATATAGGACTTTGATTTCTTCCAAGTTAACAAATTCTTTATTGTGGTAGTGACATGATAATCCTCTCTGTCTGTCTGTCTGTCTGTCTCTCTCTCTCTCTCTCTCTCTCGCAAGCACATGGACAAACCATAGCGGGCGTCTCCCACGTATACACCGCATATGTAGCTTTAAATTTTGAGCTCCAGAGAGTTCACAACATACATTCCCCAGCATTCGCAACTACATATACAAAGCCAAAGTGTAAATACAGTAGTACCTCCGAATTACGGACACTGACTGGACAGGACATTTTGCCCGCAATAGAAAGGTGACCTTAGAGGGAGGTTATAGATTTGGGAACCCACTAAGAGATGATTGCTTGTAAGTGGACGTAAAAAAAGGGTGCCCTCAGTACAGAGGTGCTCTTAAAGAGGGGTTCAACTGTATCTCCTAACGTCCTACTCTGATTTGGATTTACTTATACAATAAATGTACATCCTTGGTTCGAAAAAACGTAAATATGTAAGGAATATTTCATTTCCTTTTCTTTATAAAACATGACTGTCATAGTATCAATAATTACTCATATAATTTGCCACCAGACGGCAGTGCCTTCCTAGGTATAACAATATAGCAAGAGGAAGTCTTTACAGACTGGGCCAATTCAAATTAAGTAAGTAGTCTTGTGAAGAGAGGACTGTCGGAAAGGACATCAAGCTAAGATTAGATCATTATTGAAAGGATTTACAATCTCCTCCGTTACGCTCCAGCCACAATACGTCCAAACAGGGATTTTAAAAAAAAATCAGATCAATGAACTTATTCTTTAATGTGCAACCCATATATATCCTATATGATACCCTTATATATATAACAACATAATCAGTAGTTGCTCAACAACTGTACGGAAGAAGAAAATCTTATATTCCTGAGAAACCAATAATGGCTAAACATCATGGTAGAACAAGTCCTGCAAAATGTAAAGAGACTGTTAAAGAGACGTAAACTAGACTTTTTCGTGGACCATATTATACTACATTAGATTAACCTAACCACAAATTATTAACGCTTGAGAACTTTAAAATGAGTTTCAAGGTACCTTAAAGAGTAAACTGGTTTTTTTTAAATTTCTTTATCGTTATTATTATAATTATTATTATTATTAATATCAACTTCATAACTAACAATGTTTCCGTTCGTGCTTCATCACTGTGATAACGTCTGCCTGAGAAGTCAACCAATCAAGGTTTGGGGCCGGTTACCTGTACCTGAACCTGGACCTTGGTAGGGAAGTCAGAGTACCTGCATACTTGTACCTGTACCTCTCACTCGGAAGGGGTAAAGTTGGGTACATTAGAACCGGTATAAAAGACTATCTAATAAGGCCACCTGTCTATTGAAGACCCCCATTGAGTGCACCAAAAGCATTCAGGTTGGTTATAACTGCTCTGTCTAAAAAGAAAACCTGTGTAATAAGAACAATTTTGCCAGTCCCACAGGTGGTCTTAATACACGGGTGTAACTGTACTTAGTAACATGTACTCCAGGTATATGTATTATTCTCGGAATCGACATTTTAACTGACAGGTAGATAAGAAGTATCCAAGTATTATTTGTTAAAATAAGTTTGAATGAAATTAAAGTTATCTGTACCTTACCAAGGTACTTTCTATATAGTACCTAGACCTGTGCATAGGCATTATAATGTACGAAAATCATGTACCTGTACAGGGACCCCTGACCATCCTCCTAGTAACTGTGCCCAAACCCTGATGAGTCATATAATGCCTGCAGCAAAACAGACCTTAACACCTCACAAGCGAAATATATCGGCGACGATTAGCACTTAGTGTTCGGGTCCATTATATCGACAAGGAAAGATAATATTTTGTTACATCTCAGATGATTTATAGTAATAAACATACCTTATATTTACCGATGAGGAGGTTCCTGCCGGAGTTTCTGATAAGTATTTGATTTTACTTTTAAAAACGTATGATGCAATAGGTCCTGAACGCTACAGACGACCGTTATGGGCAGTGCGCATGCTCGGGGGAAAAATATCTATTACAAAATTTTATCATGCTTCTTATGACGTCTCAGTGATTGCACATTTATTACCTGCTTGGAGTAATTTTGATTTTACAATGTTTGATGGTGATGGGAATGCCACAAACGACATTCTGTTTATAGGCTATGTTTCATCTTTGAGATTCCATATATGAAACCCTGTATATCTGAATGCCATTTCTGGTAACACATACTCTTAACCTTTATGGAAGGTAGGAATATCATTAGCATTTTACATACCAGGACTGTAACGATACATTGTCTCCAGATACGATACGTATCGTGATACGCCACTCACCATACGATACATGATATACTATATAATAAAACAGTGTCAATAAAAACACAGTATCAAAATTCCTATTCTTTGTTCCAGTTCAACTTGCCATGGATTCTTGTATAATGAATCATGTAAAAATAAAACCTTCAATTGGCTTGACAAGGGCAGCGCTTAGCCGATCAGATGTCAAACCACTAGTTTCTGGTGAATAATGTTTCACCTTACATGCTAGGCCGCTGACTATGATTAAAACCGGGAGGTCGCTAGTTACAAGTGGGACTTTCTGTTAGATGGTCAAATATCGTCAAAAATTCGAAACAGAAACATCTGGTGATACCGATACGATAACTGACTTTGCATCCCAATGTATTGTTACACCGGTGGGTCGTTACAGTCACACCAAATAAATGGCGCAGATTAACATCTTTTATTATGAACAGTACGAATAGAGACTTAAGAAAGTCTCCGACATCAATGCCTCAAGAAAGATAGGGTCTCTCAGGCTACGAAAGCATTTGGTCTGGTGATGACACTTTGGCGAGGGACATCCTTTTTTTAATCAAGTCATTAACTAACTCAGTATTTTGGTCCAGGCTCAGCAGGTTAATCCGAGTGGTCTCATGGTCTGGGTATGTTCGATAGTTTCCGTTTTCCGGGAGCGGGTGGTTATCCGAGGTTGTGCACTTTTCGTAAACCTCGGCATCTGCCAGAGTTCTTTAGAATCGAAAGTAACTCGATGCGTTCTGTTATGAACAGCGATGGTCCTCATTTGCGATGCACGGGTATCTTTACCCAAATTCAATCTCTTCTTCTCCGCTAGTGAGCGCCTTTCCGTTTCCTGGGCAGCACGTTCCCGCTCCGTCTGAAGCCCCGCCCACTGCCGGAGATATGTATGTGACATCAGATCGGGCATGTTCGTCTGTGTGCTCTCCTCGACAAAGCCAGCTCTGGTTTGAGGTCGCGGTGGTGGTTTCTCTTGTTTCTCTTGCAGAGAGCGTAATTGCAGCTCGTAGCTGCTGTATGGTCGCTCCTGCTGGTGCGGTTTCGGCCAGCCTCTAATTGCTTGCAGTGCTGTATTATCAGGGTTAACCTCCTTGGGTGGCCGAGGGGGTGGTCTATTAAAACCCCTGTTTAGGGGCTTCCCCAACTCAGCCTTGTCCGGCAAATATCTTCTATAGTTCGGTTTATCCGGTCTGTCCATTTTCTTTTCGTCGGTGTCTTTACGTTCCCACACCAGTGCCGCCGCTACGCCTCCGGTGCTTCCTTCCTTCCCCTGGTGCACAGGGTTGTTCTTGGTTGAGATCGTTTTGATCGCGGGGTCTTTCCTTACCATGGCTGTTGTCAAGCTTGACCTAGCAACCAATCACAATCAAGTCTGTCCCCCACTTGATGGTTCCTGGGCACTGCACACACGGAAGTGGAATGCTAGGACTGAACCTCAGTCCATGGACCTGGAATATTAAATACAGTGCATATAATAAACAGTCAATAGGGGTACATAATAGGGGCGGATCCAGGATATTTGAAAGGGAGGGGTTTCACATTTACACCAAGAGACTATCACCATCATAAAAGGTCCACAACTCCAAGGGCGGTTTAGCCTTACACATTCAGGAAGTTGAATATTAAATCCGCTCCTACGCAATATACATTGACTCGTGTTCAAACACTAAGCCATCACGTCAAGCACGTTATCGCTAACTCGACTGTCACTCTGTATACAGGGAAGGCAGTTTCGGGTAAACATTCTTCACTCTCAATGTACCTCAAGAACAAATATGTTTACATGTAAAGTGAGTAGACAGTGTAGGTATTCATGTAAATGTACCATCGCCACGCAAGGACATATAATTTTTCAACTATCCCCAGTGTTATTTCTTTTAACGCATTCGAGAGAATAAGAATCGCTCGGACAAGTGTCCAGGTATATAAAATGATAGGCAATGGGCGCTTATCTGAAATATTATTTAATTAAGGAGATAATGTGGTTGATATTACATCATAAACCATGGTCCTTGGTAACCCAATGTAATGAATAAAATCTGCGCAAAGTGACGTGTCTTCCAACCAAACAACTGCTTTTTTTCTCCCTATGATTCGATAGGCTTTCTGGACAATGTTTTACATTATAACAGCATTGTAGCTATGTGAGTAAATAAATAGTATATAATACACGAAAATTTAAGACATTATTAGGTATCACTTGTATTTATTGCTATACCGAAATGGTTGGTAGCGCCACCAAGTGTTCATTCGTTTAACCTTTTTACGACGGAGATGACTAAACTAGACATTTACAGTCGCATACCCTTATAATTAGCGATATTGATAAGCCATAATGTGTAATTGCAAACATTTTATTAACCTTAATACAATATATATATATTACTGTCAATTTGTTAAACTGCCTAAAGTTTTAGACATTTGCAACTGAACTATTCACCCAGGCAATTGATAAATTGAGTTTACCTTAAGAAAATATTTCCAAACTCAATGTATGAGTCAATTTGCTTGTCAGAGTGACTGGATAGTTATAAAATAATCATTTGTTTCAAATATCTTATTATTAGGCCAAAAGAAAAAGAAAAAAGGTTGGATTCTCAGGAAACGCGCGTGTCATTTTTTTTTTTTTAATTTTATTTTGCTTTTCAATAGAAACTTACTAATTTGAGCTTCGTCCGCTCGTACATTTCTTTCAAAAAGATAAAATGATACAATTTTGAACAGATTTCCTTTGTTATGTAATGCTTTAACAAAACAATTATGTTATTATCATGCTTTTCCCTGATCATATGACATTTTTATCCTAACATACAGAAAAAAGGTAAAAAAATCGCCCTCGTGCACTGATTTCTGCAAAAATAAGTGCCTGAGAACCCAACCTTTCTTTTTTTAGGCCTTATGAATAGATTTATTCACATAGTATAACTTGTATGTGACAGTTTATATTATTTTATAATCTTTGTGCTTCTTTGTTTTTCCCAGAACCATATATAAAGGATGCTGATATGATTATAATAGGGGTACATAACAAGGTTGATGAGGCAGCCGCATTGCATTCTTTAAGTCAATCTTTCAAATAAATAAGCCGTTTTCCAGACAATTTGTGAAGTGCTCGAACATTTAAGTCAATATAAAAATCGCCGGAGTAAATCAGGTATTATGCAAATGGACTGAAATTTCGAATAACTTAAGAATGATTGATTTTCACACATTGACTGTTATAAACATACCCATTTGCGAAAGTCGCAAAGATTGATATGATTGAAAGAGCAATACAAATTTCCCCAGCTAGATACAGGTTGGGTTTGTAAGTCACACCGAATATAATAGAAAGCTTTGTTTTCTCTGAAAAACCAAGTACGCTGTATTTAAATTGTCAAAAGTGCTGAAAGCAACCGCAATACACATTAATAAACCCCTTTCTGTTACTGCTTAGTGGTGTATCGAACCGTGAGCACAATCACGGGTTACTGTGCTAAATACATTACATATGTATTGAAAAGACACTTTCTGAGACAATAAACGTGTGAACGCCCATGTGCATGGCTGTACACGTCGGAGAGCAAATAAAACTGGAACCGTTGCGCATATGTATTTGCACTTTGATGCTTCATTTGAAACATATATTTATACAATAGATAATGCCATATAATAAGAATATGAACTGAACAAATGCCTTAATCCTTCACATTAAGCAATGAATTATAATAAATTGACCAGTGAATAGCACTTTTGTTTTACACGTTGTGAAAAGTTAATTAATATCTGAATATTTGAATTCCCTATATCACTATCAAATTTAATCGTTTCTGCATATTTTTTTCTCTCCCGCTTTAGCCTAATGTTTATTATCAGATGCGTGATCCTATTCTATAAAAAAAAGTAGCCGGAGACCACAACCTCCACCAGGATCCTATCGAACTATACAGCAACACAGGGAATGTTGGCACTGATCAAGTACTCAAGTTATTGGTTAGTTCGAGACCAATAGATCTGAGCCTATGGTCGTGGACAAAAGAAATAGCCGTATATCATATGTTGAAATGCCGTATGTGGAATCGAAGAAGCTTCTGAATGGAGCAAATATAATGATGATCCAGATTATACCCCCAAAAATTAATGGATCGTTTACTAGGTGTTCTCCTTACTCTCCAAAACATTTTAACAAAATCTGTTTTGTACTCTTATATAGTGTGAAGCTGTACACAGACAAATAAAATAAATCAAGGGTAAAACATAAAACCTCTCACCGTCCGGCGGAGGTATAATATAAGTACACCCATACTTGCAGGTTTAATTACGCTAGCACCAATTTATGACGTTCTTGTCACTCTATAATCCTTTTACACTTTTCATGTGTGGTCTTTTTGGGGGATGATAATTCTTTCAGCTGTAATTATGCTGCAATCGTTACCTCTGGGCTATATGGTAAATACGAGTTGACAAGTGAAAAGTAGCGTTCGACACGTGGTCCCAGTATTATTTACCACCTACGAACAGAGGCTTGTTGGAGTTACCCTATTGTCCTACTTGGCGACCTTTACCTTTTTTTACGACAATGACGGCATCCAGTGAGTAAATAATTAAACTAAGATTTAGCAAGTGAAAATAATTTGAGCGTAAAATTGAACGAATGTGACATGAAACATATATTAATAAGTTCCTGTCTGGGTACCGTGACAATCTATATATATACATCCAACCTAGACTGGACCTTTTGTTCTGATAATTGGGAACCGAAAGCATATAAGTCGTTCGCACCACTTGACATCTGGTGGAGCCTACAATACAAACAGCAACGACATGCACTGCATCATACCCCTGTTGTAAACACAAACGTAATATTTATTACAATTGGGTTGTGAGAATCAACGTAATTTTAACCCTTATGTAATATTTTACAGTAGTGA
The DNA here is from genome assembly GCA_026874595.1 of Sipunculus nudus. Classification (NCBI taxonomy): domain Eukaryota; kingdom Metazoa; phylum Annelida; class Sipuncula; order Golfingiida; family Sipunculidae; genus Sipunculus; species Sipunculus nudus. The sequence continues at coordinate 28,274,879 of CM049311.1, read as the reverse complement.
CCATTGTTACAAAAAGGTTTGCAACACGCAGGGTTGCTCGTCCTGTGCTTGACCATTGGACTGACAAGGAGCCCGCGGCGTTTCATTGAGCTAAATTGAGCCGACTTTGTACAATCAACTTTGACTTCAGAAAAAATGTTGCTCTGAAAAGGCGAAACTCAAATATTGGCTTATTCAGCCCTAAGAAAGTTTAATATATATATATATATATATATATATATATATATATATATATATATTAAACATTGACAAATCAAGATTTTTTATTCTTAATTATTAAATTGTTTCTTTATTTGATTAATCGTTGCTGAAAGCCTGAGTAGTATTTCATTGAAAATAAACAAAGAATATATCAATGTTAAGTTATTAATTTAGATTTCTTGTTACTGAAAGACTGATTAATATTTGGTGGTTTAAATTTGAGACAGTTGGCAGATAAAACTATTTATGATAATTTTATTCAAAGATTGTTATAAAAAAAGTTATGGAATGATGAATGAAAGTTGTAGCAACAAAAGCAGACGATAACCTACTTTTTCTTCAAATGAAATAGAGGCCTTCAAGTATGCATCCTAAATACCTTCAAGCAATCTTTCTATTGCCTACTAATGTCCGTCTGGTTTTGTCTGTGGCTAACATGACGCCGCCCTCTAGTCTGACAAAATGTTGGATCAAATTTCTTGTTTATCTTGATATACCGTAGGATTTTTTTTGGTCAATGGCGGCCATAATTTGCTTTTAAAATATTATATAACATTGTCTTAGTCTTTGACCATGAAAATCTATGTCTATTCTTAATTTTGATCCAAAAGTTGTTGCCAATGACAGTCCTGATTTGCATAATAGAATATAAAAAAACTCACTGAGTGCTATTAAACAGTGAACTATAATTAACGTTAGATCCTAGGTCTTTACATAAGGATTATTCAAAGATCATGGTTATTTAATGAAATATTGATGAAAATGTGATTTTTTTAAATGGCGGTCCTGATATAAGCACAGGCAATCTTAAAAGAATTAGGGGATCCGAACCGTCGACAATCCATAAAAAGAGTATTGAAAATTTATATGATGACTTGCATTAAAATAGGTTTCAATGCGTCAACAATGATCCCAATGAAAAAGGTATCGAATTTTACATGGGGAAGCGGGCGCACCCTGGCGGTTTCAGAGCAGATTACAAAGAGAGCGGGAAAAGTTGGACCCCACTAAAAAGTATAATTGTTCGGCGGTCTCTCAGAACCCAATCAAAATATGGTGCGGGCAGTTTTTTTTACTTATTTATTTTTTTTTTTTAATTATCAATGGAGACATAATACGTGGCATTAACAAAACTGCCCAAAAAATACGAAACTTCGGTTCAATACAGATGAAATGCTGCTAAATAACATTAGAAAAAATGTTTATTTTTCCATTCTTTTAAGAATTAATTTAAGAAATAGAGGCAAGATCACAATTTTGAGACAGTACAGGGGACCTGGTCCTAAGCTGCCAAAATCAAATGATCCACGAAAAATCGTAACGGGGGGGGGGGGGGGGGGAATTAACTTTTATGTGGCCTTTGCGGTGCCCTAAACATTACACCACCACGCTCCACATAAACGGACCTATAACGATATCTGACGTCTATTAACTTAAGATAATCACTCAAACCTTTTATAAAAAGAGACAAGTCATTGTCGAACGTACTGCGCCCATGCTGTCGTTTTTGTTTATATAGATGTGCTTATATCCTATGGAGAGGGGGTATCCATTAAAATAACCAAAACGCCTTCAACAAGGATATCTGGTGAAAGGTAAGACGAACCGGAGTTTTGTTGAAGGCGTTTTGCCAATAATGACCTCTCGACCTTTGCTTATTTCCAATCAGCCATCTTAGATTACATGGGTTGTCCGCTTTTCAACATTACTGTTTTTAGTATACTGTTTACTAACAACTTGCACAAAAACAAACTCACACATTAGTCACAGGGTCATTATAATAGCTTTTCTTCTCAGGAATTAGGAATCTAGGGATCATTAATATGTATGCATGAATTGTCAGAAATTGTATAAATTTTATAGAAAAGTTATGTGAATTGCTGGCTTTAAGGGTCTATATACTAGTATGTGTCTTACAGGCTCGTGATATGTACACAGGTCAGATACTGGGTCAACAAACTGTGTTCCTTTTAACATATGGTAACTAAGGTACACCCACATGTGTATGTATACATGCCAAACAGACAACCAGATGAACAAATTTAACTGATTGCCGAAGAAACAGCCATAAACCCTCTTACGGGTGAATTAGATATTAACATGGGTAATCAAAATTGCATTACGCATCATGAAATCATACCAATGGGTTTAATCCCGCGTACAATGTACAGCTATATGAATGGCGTAAAAGTGTCTTCAGTAATACATGTATTTGTCATGCAAGCTAAGGCAAACTTGAGAGACCTGTCAAGGCTATTTTTTTTCTAAATTTCGTCCTAATCTTATTTAACCCGAAGTGAGCTATGAGTGGAAAAGATATTGGATCATTTTATCATTTGCTGATAATTACCAATTCGGTGAGTTTGAGGTGTATTGATTATTTACCTTTACTAAACACAAATGAATAAAACAATTTGAGCCCGTTGCCGCCATTTTGCGCCCGCCGCCAGTCGAGAACGGCTTAAAGTCGGCCATTCACCTACATCTTCTAAAGAATTTACGTGATAGCTGGCTTACTCTGTTACACAATTAAAAGGAACTCAAGGTAATTCCTGTTAAGAAAAGTTCTCATGCTACCTCTGTGACATATGTATGAGCTCGTTTATCTACAAGGGGTTAATAAACACAGCAACGTTGACAAACAGAAAAAAAATTAAACTTGGGTGGTTTGCTGCATAAGTGCTGAAGTTGAAAGGTCATTAGTTGCATAACGCGTTTGCAAGAATATGGTTCGTCCAACCTGCCGCCAGATTTCCTTGTTGAATGAGTGTAGACTATTTTTGCGCCCCCCCCCCCAACGTTATAAACATGTGGATATTAACAAAACAAATAGTCTGTGTGCGCTGTGATCGGCGTTTCCGGGTCTATTTATATAAAGGTTCAAGGAATTAGCTCAAGTAAATAAAAATCAGATATCCCTTTAATTTAAGTCGAGATTGGCCTACATGCAGTCGCTGATTGTGAGCCGATTTGGTGCCACCTGTTCACTCTCAGTATTAGTTTAGACGAAACTACGAATACCAAGTCACGTTGAGCCACACGGCTCCGAACTCTAAACACAATAACACCTGGTCGTTTTAGATAACATTTTGGACTTAATTTAAGTTAATATTTGTACATAGATGCGTGTATGAAAAATGGCAGGAAAATATATATATATACATATATATATATATATATATATATATATATATATATATATATATATATATATATATATATATAATGTAAGCACTCTAAGGACTGTGCCAAACTGCCCACTTTATAGAGGTGCCCACTATATGGAGGTATGGAAAGCTATACAAATAATAAGGAGAAGCAAAAAAAGGTCTGGCAAAAAGTATGTCCACTGTATAGAGGTGCCCACTTTATGGAGGTGCCCACTAGGAGAAGGCTCAAATATATATATGTATATATATATATATATATATATATATATATATATATATATATATATATATATATATATTCGTAAATAAGGCATATCTATACGAGGTGTATGTCACTGAGATATAGGACTCGAGTCCGGACTCTGACTTAGACTCGGAGGTATCGACTTGAGAAATCAGGCAATCCCGAGTCCAATAGCAAAAAGTCTATTACATATACTGTAAAGACTTATATATACATGCACGAACTGCCATCAGAATATTATAGGCATACAAGATTAGACTGTATATTTCCCAAACTCTGGATCTGCATTGGGAGCTAAAGGTAATTTAACATTCAAGTAAACAGCATGTATAAACTAATTTCAAATAACCTTTTAAAATTTCTGATCAAGGAGATGCGTATTGGACTCGGACTTATACTCGGCTTCAAAGTGACTCGAACTCGAAGGAGGACTTGGACTTGAACCTCAAGGACTCAGACTTGGACTCGAGTGGTCTGGGCCCGGACTTGTACTCGGCCTCGCATGTTGTGGACTCGACTACATCACTGCATAATAAATCTGCACCAGGTATATCTATACCCAAAGATATAATATATACCTGATGTAGCTTCACTAGAAAAAAAATCTATAGTAGTATATCCAGTTTTCCTATGCCGGATCATACATTTAACCGGTATATTAAGCTCTGGTATATTGCAAGCGTTATATATACACCTGATGTCGCTACTCTAAGTATATCTATACATAATTCACCTGCACCCGATAACTGTACAACTGATATATAAAGTGTATACTGTAGGTATACTTACACCTCGTATATATCAACATGGAGTTGCCACACTTAGTATATATGTACCTGATATTAACCTGACGTTCAGCTTACGGTGCATAGTTCACCTGTAATTCTGACATATATATTGTTATGATCCGAGTGACCCCGATCTGAGTACACTGTTGTCGATCAATACACATAATTAAGCCTGACACGGTGTGGTATCACAGATAGGCATACCCATACACACACAATGCGTTGACTTACCTACCAGGAACCCCAGTTAGGTTTCTATAAATCTGTTTCCCTGGATAATTGGTTGATATACTACTTAAACATGCAAGGTTTTCCAGGTAAAACCAAAATGGGAGATGGCCACACGAACGTGAGCGACGGATTGTTTTGGCTGTTGCGTGGTAGCCAGGCAAGCGGCCCACGAATTGATCGATTCACATGTTCACCGGTACGTAAATGGCCGGAGATTAACAAATGGCCCGAATATTAGTGAATGTAGTGAATCGGAACATCACCTTGGCGGCGCCACTTGACGTAATCAGTCACAGTATTCTTGTCATAAATCATATTATGTAACACATTTATTCAGTCATGATTGCATGATAAATCAAAAGTATTTAAATGCACTCAAATAAAAACATTACAATTTTAAAATGAACTCTTGTTTTAATTGTAGATACTTTAATTTTTTGTAATATATGTATTTAATATATATATATACATATACATATATATAATATATATATATGTGTGTAGGTGTGTGTGTGTGTGGTAATAATAATAACAATAATATTAATTATATCAAATATGATAATAATAATAATAATAATAATAATAATAATAATAATAATAATAATATACATAAATATATGCAAACATTAGCATCCTGCGTACATATCCATTAAAAAAACATACATAGAAAATTAGTTGATCAAATCAAACAATGATATAAAATTGAACATGCTAATAAATGAATGATTGTATGTTAAATTTTATCTTTCGAGGTCTGTTAATGGTTTACTACATCCCTATCATATCTTCATGTATTGCTCAGCATTCAGTGGGAACAATACCGTAATACAGTGAACGATACCGTAATACAGTGAACGATACCGTTCGTAATACCGTATACCCATGGGACGAACCTTCACAGAAAATGCCTTTTTTATAGTAAACATGATAACAAACATTAACATGAAATACCCATTCTTAGAAATGCAGGCCACCGCCATATGGGCAATCCTTAATGTGGGGTAACCCGCGCAACCCGTGTTTTCATTCACTCATTGGCTAATGTTACCAGGTTCATTGATGCAAAGTGAACCTAGAAAAAGGGTTTGCATTCACATATTCGGCCCATATTCTAACGTAAAATCGTGCATATGTTACTGCCCATTTGTGAATATTCTTGGATGTCTTTCCTGGATCCAGATCATGAGTTGGACCGTCACCAAAATCTACATTCGTTTCTTCATTGGTCCATTCCAGAGGTGCCCTGAAAATTTCATGGGATTCCGTTATGTTGTGAACACAACACACACAAACACACACCAAAAAAAACGAACGGGAGGCAGTTAATAACATCCAGTTAATCGCTTGAAAAATATGAGTAAAAATTAGTCAATTAAGTTTTTAAAATGCACAAATTTAATCAAGCATACCTCGCTTTTCTGTTTAGACTATGAATGGATGCTGTTTATAAATTCAAGGTGTCCCGAGAATTTATCTAGGCATGCATTTAACATGCAAATTTAATACCAAATGTATGTACAAAAAAACTATTTTTTAAATAATGGGAACCCATGAATATTCAACGTTTTAAAGCCAACTATTCAAATACCTTTTCTATAGAATTTATCTCATTTCTGAGTTAATTTTAACCCTAGGAAATTCCGGTTAGGAAAATTCTTAAAACATCTCTGTGACCGGGAATGAACTTGTTTATCTACAAGCTGTTATTGAAAACAGATTTGTTGATAAACGTGAAAAATGTATTCTAGGGTTGTTGGTTGCATATGTGCGGAAGTGAAAGGGCACCAGTTGCAACACGCATTTTGTAAAACACTGGTTCGTCTGCTGACCGTCAGGTGCCCTTATTCATTGTGTTGACATTATTTTTTAGCCCCCTCACATGCTATAAACATATGAATATAAACAAAACGAGCAGCCTGCTAAATGACTTGCCACGTCGTCGTGTGGCCATGCATCGCTGGTTCATTAAATATATATATAATAATATATAAAAATAATATACATCACTGAAATGACTGTGCTAAAATTTGAGGAAACAATCTTTTCCTCGTTTTTCATCCTGTCACTTCTAATAAACCAGGTCATTTATTAAATTATATGTTTGTGTGTGACCGCTAGGTGTCGCGAAGGAAATAGGTTCCGTAAATTTAGCAGCCTGGTAATTTTGTCTTCCCGCATACATGTGATCCCCTTTGATTTAACCTAAAAAAAACAGGGAAATAAAACACAATATAGGACAGGAATAATGACACTCGCGTAATACCGAAATACAGACGGTTTTGTGCGTCTCGCATAGTTTTCTTTACCCTAAATTTTATATTTTTTTTTTATTTTCTTCGGCAGTAGGGAATGCGTTCACCCCGTTCGAGTGTTTGTGTGTGTGTTGGGGGGGGGGGGGGGGGTGTTTGTTCACAATATAACTCATGTAATCAAGGATGAAGCGAATAGATTTTGGTGTGGATCCGGCACATGATAAGGATCAAGGAATGTAATTAAGGATTATTCACAAATGTAAAGTCATTTATGCACGAATGAACCTGGGAATCTGGACTAAATAAGTGAATGGCGGAGGCTTACATTCATTGGAATGCAGATTTCTAGTTTAATGTATGGTCTGGGTTAAAATCCACGACGTTGGGAGAGGCATGTGTTTTCGATGTGCTCACTAGGTTTTAGTGTATTCTTTACAGCGTGTTTTAAAGTTATAACTATCCGAAGCACACATTGTGATCGCGTGAGATCAACGCTTCAGACGATTTATCACCTTATTATTACCATTATATATTTGACTCTGCGGTTATGAACCAACTGACATAGTACACATTTGACGTCATGTTCCTGTTTAACACGTGCGGCGGAACTGCTGAGATAAGTTTGCACTGGAGACACTTGATACGTCAAGAAGGTAAATGGACGATAAGTGCATGGTATATACATGGTGTGGTGTCACCAGATCCGATATATGACTTAAAAAGAAAAGCCGCACCTACCGAAATTTGGTCAACTGATAATTGATAGCTAGCTCGTACACGGTCAGGGGCAGATCTAGGATTTGGGGGTGAGGCATCCTTCCGAACCCCTTCAAGTTAGGCAGTGTTGGGCGATCGGGACCACTTAAAACTCAAATTTGTTTATTTTCGAAGTGTATGCTTACAAAATTTTAACTATTTTTTTAGTCCTTATCACAAAAACACCTTTCTTTATTTATTTGACTTGAAAAAATTCTTGTCAACATATTTGAAGGACTAAATTACCCCTTTCCTGCATTTTTACCCACGCTGTGGTGTATTCAGAAGCCGCGGTGCATTGTGGGTGGCAGATTTTGACGCCCCAATACCCTAATCGTACTCTTGTGATCCCGATTCCGTGCAGTATGTGTGCGGGGGGGGGGGGGGGAGGGTATGGGAGTATCCAGTTACAAAGATGACTGATCAGTGGTTTAGGGAGCAGGGGGCAGAGGGTGGTACCACCTCCCCAATATTTTGAACAAATACATTTTCCTGATATTAAGATTATTAAATCTGACAAAAGGCAGACGCTTGCGGCTAAGCATTCAGACTACACTTATAATTTAATGTCTCATGAAAATTTATGAAAACACAGAAGTACAGTATTATCCAAGTTTAGTCTACTTAGTCTGCAAAACATTATTTGTCCATAACGTAAGGTTATCCCCTATAACGAGTTCCTATATATACACACTTTGTAGATTGACTGCTACCTACCCTGGTATGAGCGACCCCCCCCCCCCCCCCCCCCCCCGCGTGTAATTTGTTCCTTCACCCCTGCTTATACCCAATAAGGTTTAGCCTTAAAATTTGGAGAAACCGTGCAAAAAATCTGGGGGATAAATCCGGGGGAGGGGTTAAACCCGCAAAATCTCCCTTAGATCCGCCCTTACATGTCATTTCAGAGGTCTTTCCTTGCAACTTATAATTTATGTGTGCAGAGGAAGGATCATGACATACATAACAAATTATCAATTTCAAGGCTAATCATCACCAAACCCCTGATTTCTTTAACTTATTAATATATATGGGGATGTGTTAAAAGCGGGAGTGACTGATCCAGCTCTCACGAACATTGAAGGGGCTCATTTGGAATGTTCAATTTTATCCAGAATTACGTTATAGTTAACCACCTATTCGATGCAATCTTGCTGTTACGGGGCCCGTTCAAGTAAGACAGTGAGACAGTAAGACTGTTTTCCCTTATCTAGGACAGTTTCTGCCGCACGGCAAACGCATGGCAAAACTTATAAATTCCAGTAAGGCCACACACAAAGTTGTTTGGTCTCTTTCGGTAAATGAGGACAAGGTTCTCGTGATGCTGCTAATTTCTTTAAGTTATGGAATGTTAACAAAACTAATCGGCGCTAGCTCTCAACATATTCCTTGTTCTCAGGTTCCGTAGAAATTATTTTTGTGTGGCTTTTCGAGAGTAAACAAAACATCATACTTCATGTATTTATTTTTCAACTAACTTATATGTTATAACAGGCCGATAACACTACTGAAACCTAATCTTTTCTGATCATATAGGGTCATACAGGATTCTCATTTCTTTCTTTTCTTTCCTTTTTTTTATTTTTATAAGTATGGGACCCACAGAAATATAAAAAAAATCGACCTTTAAATCGATATTTCCCAATAACTAGTATTAATTGACATTTCATAAGGCCAGTTATGTACGATTTTCTACTTAAGGGTATCATTTTCACACAAAATTATTAAGTTAGATTTACAACTTAGGAAATACGATAGACGAATAAAAAAAAGTTTACCAGAATATGTCCTAACGTTACCTGAGAATGGGAATATCGCGGTTTTAATATAATTTAGTTTTTAGAAATTTCAGCGTAACTTTACCAAAACATATCCCATTGGGATATTCTATATGATCTTTTATGTTTGGTGTGAAGTAAATATTATTTAATCTTTGGCCTATTGTACCTTAATTATGATGACACTTTAAATATCAAACGTGTGAGAGCGCAGGTAAAGGGTGCAACAAAGACATAATAACCTGTTCACCATGATCTATATATATGATAAGATAAGAGTACAACATACGGGTATGTGTCTTGGAGAGTTGCGTCAGCCTTAAAGGAAACGCGTGCCGGCGGCAAGATCCTTCCTGTTGTCACGTCTACTTTTCATACCTTTTACCTTTAACCTGTGGACGTCGCACAGCACTCGTCCCGTTTCGACACAATACGGAACTATCACGGTCACGTGACATCTTATCATATGTGTATATATGCTTTACGCGTACAGATTCATTTCATTCATAAACGCACTAGTCTATCGCGTATACACCATGGTCCGGCTACAGCGGTCCGCGGCAATCCTGGTACAGATGGTTATGTTCAAATTACATTTTCTACTTGGAAAAGGAAACAGTGAGTAAGTTTTATTATTTCAAACACACATACAACCACAAACACACATATATATATATTATATATATGTACATATATATATATATATATATATATATATATATATATATATATACACATGTATATGTACAGAGAGAGAGAAAGAAAGAGAAAGAGAAAAAGAGACAGACAGACAGAGAGACACGCAGAAACAGAGAGAGAGAGAGAGAGAGAGAGAGATACGTACATATAACTATATTACATATAATACGTACGTATAATAATTTACGAACATTTGGGCTCATAAAATTGTTTAGAATATGTTTCTTGTGATACCCTTTGGGTCCAATTCGTGAATATCTATGTATTTAATATATAAATATCTTAAAGCACGCAAAAGGTGATATATATATAAATATGTATGTATATATTACAGTTCCAAGATAAACTCATCATGCATAAACCAGGAAGCTTATGTACTGTAGGATGACAGAGGTTTCAACAGATTTTTTGTATATCTACATAATAGTATAAACCTTATGAGACATTATTTTAGTCTAATTTTCTAGACAGTGCGCCCCATTGCGGTATGTGTATTTATACATTAAATCAGTACAGTTCATAGACACCCGCCATAGGTCTATATATGTATAGGTTTCCGTGCATATTAATATACATATGTCATAGGTAAAAAAAATAAAGATTAAACTGTTCATGCATAGTTGATATTCTGATAGCGGCGGGGGGGGGGGGGGGGTCAAGTGTTTTCCAATGTCACTTTATGATGCGGTGTATTCCTTTTATTCCCTTTTTGAATTTATGACTGACGATGGACGAGATTCAAGATTTAAGTTCAGCGATTATCTATTGCTAGGTTTACCCCTGGAACATCACAATAATAATATTGTTGTGTTGGTTGAAGATGATGAAAAAAAACTCTGGGAATATAAACATATGTATAGCCACTTGTATTATTCTAGATCAACTACTTCTTTATGTAGGCTATATAACCATTCTACAAAGGTAAATTTCCATTATGCATAGACGTCACAAGAACAGGGTTAGGGGTCAAACCACTTGGCATACATCTGCTTGTTTACATGCGGAAGCATACATGATATTTTATCGAATAAAACATATACAATTAACGTGTATTTCAATTCATAACACATGTGTATTAATTGTAAGATTAGCCCACTTTGTGTATTTTGTTATTATAACCGTTCAATCTATATCCTTATTCTAATTTTATATATTACGACAATTTAAGTCCAGCGCAATATGCTAAACCATTTCATAGCTTAGGAATTTTACATATACATGTAACCCAGCATGTTCACGATATGTATTGTTGTTGGAGTTTATATGGAAGCAAGGTTTAGTAAAAATTCTCAGCTTTAATGGGGATTAACCTAAAGGTCCTGTTTGTAAGATCGCCCTGTGCTACAGAGAGATTGCCCGGTGCTTCAAAGTTCAAACGGTCCGACCTCAGACCCTGCGACACCCACGCGAGAAACAGGTGTGTTAGTGACGTCAGGGAATTCCCACCGAGCTCATGGCTTGCATCACGTGCATAAAGTACCGTGTACTCATTAAAAGGATATTCATTGTAATGTTTGTTCTTCACACTGACAGGTCAACTCCAGCTTGACGTCACTCCGACCGTAATACACCAAGGCGACACTGTTCAGCTGACATGTACCAACCGGGTTGACCCTGTTAACACGACCGCATGCGACATCTCGTGGAGACAAGGAGAACGACAAGGCTCAAACTGGAACTACGTACCCATCAGAGAGATCTCAGGTACGAGACTGAAAAAAGCCAGAGCGTTGTAAAGTGTCTTACTGAGTGTCGCTGGCTAATACCTGCTAGCTAACAGGTTTTATTCAGTTTAAGTAAAAAGCTAGGTATAAATTTTCGTGATTTACCATACAGTAACTTTCACAATGTATACGTTATCAATATTAAACAAATTATGCAGGTAGTATCTTAACAATTGTACGAGAAGCTACGGGAGCTTCGAACGGCTGGGAATTCTTGCAATAACGCGAGAAATAAATAAGAATTGATATAATTCAATTTTTCAATATTTGAAATACAGGTAACATAAAATATATCTTAATATTAATGCTATATTTCCAATTAGTGAGAGATGTCACTGAGGCTATAGAATAAATTACTGTACAATTTTGCAAAAAGTTTTATTTTTTATATTGTTTCTCTTTCTCGAATATAGTGTCTTTATCGTGAACAAAATGTCAAACATAGTTTGTCATATCATGAACATATGGTCCTATTTACAGGGTCAGGTTTACGGGCCTTGTTTCCGGGGGTAGGGGGTGGGGGGGGGGGGGTAGGTAGGCCTAATTCTTACAATCAAATTTATAGTTTCTCTATAGTTCATCAATAATCTATAAATTATATGCATCTCATATATTAAGAATATTATATCTGTTAGTCGCCACACTTATTGTTTATAAATGTTAGCCTACATTATAATATATGGTGCAAATGGGAATGATTTAAATCATAACATTTAAATCATGAAAAATAAAGTATTTCAAACTGAGCAAATATTTCCTTTTTTATATTGCCCAAGTTAAGTTCTGTAATATGTGCTTGGAGCTAGAAAATCATATATTTTCGGATGATGAAGGGGGGGGGAGGGGGGGGGAGGCCTCGTTCTCATAGTGAGGGATCTACTGTCGGATTGTCCCCGTCACATTTTCTCAGCAAACAACGCTCATGGGTTTTGTAACCAGGGCACGCGGGTGAGTAGCATAACTATTAACGAAAGGTCAAGTGTACGTTAAATGTCCATGTACGTTTTAAACTATAACTTCATCGTGTTTGATTGAAGTGCTCTTGATGTAAACAAATATATATTTCGTATAGAATTTAGTTATGTATATATATTGTGTATTATTCTACGGGCCGAGCCATAGAATTTAAACATTCAATTGCCAAATTATTTAATGTGTATACATTCCATGAACTATCTATAAAATAGATCTGTGGTTCAGACCATGGGAGTGTGCATTGTATGGTTTAACCGTAGAATGTACACGTTCTAAACTAAGCTTAAATATATACGATATTTAATATGATGAAAAACTGTTTTTATGAACAGGGAGGATCGCTATTCGCACCTACTACCATGGAAAGGGGCGGCCCACTCACAGTCAACTTACCCTTTATAACGTGGACTCGTCCATTATGGCGCCGGCATACGAGTGCCGTCTCATCTGTGATGGTGACGTCATTGCACGACAGTCTGTTGAAAATTTAAAAATCAAACCTGGTAAGAAAACTGTGTATATGCTCCTTATAATGGCTTTTATGAAAATTTTAAATAACGTTGTAACTCACTAAAAATAATTGTTTGAGAGACCTCGAAGAGATTAAATTAAACTCTGCATGATTCATATTGTTGTTTCTCAAAGTAGCAGATCTATTCAAGTATTTGGGATCTATCTTAAGAATTCAGTAATGAATGAATTTCAACATTGTTGTATTTAGGCCTTTAATCCCTTCGGTCGAACCTAGCTAGGCCAAAACTCACGTGTTCTGACAATCATCCTTCAAAAGCTTTCAACCTGTAGTTATATATAAATTCATATTAAAATGTTGGAATCCATGTTCTTTTTTAACAGAAAATGAGAATATATCAAAAGCAGAAGAAGTGAACGAAAAACTTCTGTTTGTGGTAGCTGGAGGGACACTATTGTTTTTTGTGGCCGGGGCCATTATGTTTTGTCGAGACAGGATAATTGCGTCATCAAACCAAGCAGGTGAATCAAGACCGGATGTGACGACACAAGTAAATCCCGCAGCAAATGACCCGCCTCGATATTCATTGGCTGTACACGACACCGAACTTTACCCGCCAACGGATACGGAAGTTTATATTGGAGGAGAACATCGCGTGTCTATTTCTCCTCCAAAGTATGAAGATGCCCTCAAGTCATTAAAAAGTAACGGTCTCATCATCGACATCACAAAGTTACAACCAATGCCGCCTGGCTACTCGGAAACCCCTCTGTTATCTAGACCCTGGATCAATACATCTTCTCAAACGACGAGGTTGTAGTGACGAAACACGGCTACAAACTAAAAAAAAGTAGTCCGAGACTACATGTGTGCCTCCCCCACGTCTCGGATACTCATGAATTTATTAATGAAAGGCCAGAGGAATATGTTTCATGGTTCATCAGCTTCACGTTTGAACCAAAGATCAGCTTTGCGGGTAAGAAAAAGGCCGTAATACCAGTGCATGACTCTTGCCTAGGTCCGGGATAGACACATCGCCCTGTCTCACTATGAGGTTTACTAATTTTAACAAAAACATATCATGGAAAACCTCTGTGTGTGTGATTGTGTTCGCGTGCATGTCCGCTATATGTTTGGAGAACGGTTTCATGAAATGTGTTTTCATGAAATAGATCAGGAGTGCAAACATCTCACAGCGATTATAATTTGGTGCCAATCCCCACATAAATAATAGTAACCCGAGGATGAACAATTCGTGGATTCCCAGTATTGATATCCTCTAAGGGTAAACAAATTTAGCAATCTTACAAGCGTGATTCTGAGTATTATGACGTCACATAAAGGGTGCCGCCAAGTAAAAAAAAAAAAAAACTACAGCGTACAGTATGTCGATTTTTTTCACATCTAAAACACGGCCGGGACATTGTAATGCACAGGTTATGTAATAGACACTTTTCCTTAACGGTTATTTTTACGATAATCGTATTATTTTACATTTAATGTTTAAATATAAATATTGTAATATTCAATTATTTTTTTTCTTGTTGATAAAAGATTACTTCTACAGAGAAAAAGAAATTTATAAATGTACCTACACTTGTATGTACATAATTTATTCATAATAGTTTATTCTTTGTTCAGGGTATGGCCAATATTATTTATTAGCATCTGTCTCTTATGTTCAGGGCTTGATATTGTATCTATATACTGTCATTACTTCCATATTATTTATTTTTATATAATCGTATGAATAAATTATACACCTATGACGTTCTCGAGTTGTATATTCCTCCGTTTGCTTTCTCTCTCTCTCTCTCTCTCTCTCTCTCTCTCTCTCTCTCTCTCTCTGGCTCACATTGTTAACAGCCAGGGTCTTGAATTATAGCGAAGAAGGTAAGTGTTCATGTTAACGTAGACAATGTTCGCCAATATTAACGCTTAATTGTAAAAGCTTGACAGGTGGCCACAGCGGCGTTTTCCGTGAGTTACGTTAATGACGTAATTGTCGATGTAGCCAGATGAGTGTCAACACGTGGCATGAACTATGTTAAAAATGCAGGTTCGTCGCACTACACAGTCAGAACCTATTATTTCATATATTTCGCAATTCAGATTGTTGATTTAGAATTTCAAGATCTAGAATATTATTGCAGCCTGTCCGGGCTCGTTAATTTCAGCTCTGACAGACTGATAATGCCTTTAAATAACGAGTGATTTATGATGTATGTAATAATATTACCGGGTGGGGGGGGGAGGGGGGGGGAGGTTGTTGTTCTGACCCCGAAAAACCGTCGAGCTCTCTCGACTTAAGAAATTTAGTAAAAGTTTGAAATGAGCGTCGTCACTCGGAGAGTAGCCACGCCAACCACCAGCAAGATCTAGCCAAAGAAGGGGATGGGAATATGATCTACGTATATAGCCCTCGAGGCCATCGCAGATATCAAATATCTGTTTGTCGGGAACAAGAGACGTTAGGACGTCATTGCATTTTTATCCAACTTTCATGCTGTCCACGTCATCATGACGAAATAACGTCATTAACAAATTATAGCCAATGAACGTCGAAGATTCCTTCCTTGTCTGCAGGATATCTCAAAAAAAGTTTTAGAGATGCTTTGATAGAAACGAGACAGCATGCAAAAAGCTGCGAGTTTGGAGAAATCTAAATTTTAATTTCACGGATCCGTCCCAAAATTATACTTTCTATTTTGTCGCCCATATCCCATTCTCCTGCTAAGCTGCACCGAAATTCATTTAGAACTTTCTAAGATACGGCTCGGACACATACCCATACACATTCACGGCCCTGCAACCTTCGTTGGTGGAGGTAGTTAATACAGAATGATGTTATTGGCTTTGTTGTAAAGAAACATGAACACATCACTCTATATTTGTCGGCAGCCCATAGCAGATACCTAACCGTGAAGACGGGCAATGTTTACCCAATACAGCAATCCACATACAGAAATTATGTGTTTTACACTGTTAGCTAGAATAATTTCAACACGTTATCGTTAATGATCGGATTTTTAGCGAACCCGTGAGCTTATGCGATGGTGCGGCGTCGTCCGTCGTGTGTCGTGTGTCGTACGTCGTGCGTCGTCTGTACGTTAACCATAGCTATCTCAAAAATGGTGGGAGCTAGCATCACCAAAATTTTTGCAAATAATCAGTCATCCAAAAAACTATATCGGATTTTGTTTATTTTTTTTCTAACTGCATTTTCTTAGATTTTATAGGGAAAAAGCTAAAAAAGCTTTAAAAATCTTCTTCTCCGAAACTGTCCGGCCAATTGTCCAATATTTCACAGAAATGATCCTTGGAACAATCTTTCTCAAGTTTGTTCGAATGGTTCAAGTTCGGAGATTTTTGGCCGAGTTACAGGAGGTGGAACTTTGTTAACTGTGCAAAAGAGCATATTAAAATTTAAATCTCAGAAACGGCTGGAGCTACCATCACCAAATGTTATGCCAATGTTGGTCACATAGGTCATATCTGAAATTTAGGTATAAAAGGCGCCACCTGCATCGGCCTTTTTTTACAGGGGTCATCAGTGTCTGTATCACACTGAGGGCTACAAAAAACTTCTTCTCTGAATCCATATGGCCAAAATGTTTAAAATCGCACAGAAATGATTCTAGAGTAGTGTTTTCTGAAGTTTGTTCAAATGGTCTCTTTTCAGTGACTTTTGGCTAAGTTATGGGAAGCTGAATTTAGTCATATGCCATAACAGCCCATTTTAGCTCAGTGGCTACAAAGATCTTCTTCTCAAAAACCACTGGGCCAAATTCTTAAATCTCACAAATTAATTATCCTCAGATGTTGATAATTCAAGTTTGTTCAAATGGTTTTGGTTCAGTGCTTTTTGGCCGAGTTACGGGAAGCTGAACTTAGCCAGTTTGCTGTATCTTCCTACAAGAGTTATAAACCTGCGAAACGTTTTTCGACTGATGCCTCTGAAGACAGTTTGTTAAATATTTTACAAGAATTATCCCTATAATAATTCTTATAATAATTGTCATTAATGGTTCCACATGAATGATTTTTGGCGAATTATGGAGATTGAATTGAGTCATTTTACCATATATGTTAGCTGTGTTATGTTGTTACATCTAGCCTGGCACCAGTTTATCAGCATCTATTACATCATGCCACTAGACATTTAGATTTCAGGTTATCTTTGGTTAATATTGACAAGAAAGATTTTTTAAAAGTTTTTAAAAAAATTATATTTATGATTTAAGTTATTCATCATACCAGACAATGTTACAATCATGGATATTCAGCTCTCTGTGGCTATATAAAGACAACAATACGTGGATTATAAATCATTGGTATCCCTACTCAACTTAATTCAAGAATTTGCCATCAGTGAGATATATCTCTATTTAAATTTTGCATTCAGTATACATCCGTAATAATTTTACATATATTCCTTATTTCTTTTTTATAAAAAGTCAGCTGAAAAGCATTTTGTATTGGGAAAATAAATTTCAAAGTTATTTCAAGTAAGGACCACTTTTGTGTACAGATGGCAGCACTTGGTATACCATTGGCAGATTACCAGTGCCTTGATGTTGGCCATTAGCCAAGATGATGTCAGCTCAATAAATAGTTTTGGCACAGTGCCAGGATTGGAAGAAGTGCAGCCAGGTATAGGTCAAGAGTTCACTCAGTGCAGTAGCTGCATTCTATGTATAGCTTTGGCAGACTGCTCACTGCATCATATTTGGCACCAAAGTTCAGCCTGAATCTATTTATAGCTTTGGCAGACTGCCAACTGTGTCAGATTATGCAACAGGTCAAGAGTTCATCAGTGCAGCCAGGTACAGGTCAAAAGTTCACTCAGTCTAACCAAGTGCAGGTCAAGAGTTCACTCAGTGCAGTAGCTTGAGGCAGCAATTTGTCACAGGTCACTCGGGGGCAACTGCCTTACTGACCTTAGCCTTGTCAGCCCTGTGCATCAAACTCTGGGGAAGTTTGATGTATTGGACTGATATTTTGACCCGTCTATGCATCTTTGATTGAAGTGCATGGTATATACATGGTGTGGTGGCGCCAGATCCAATATATATGACTTAAAAAGAAAAGCCGCACCTACCGAAATTTGGTCAACTGATAATTGATAGCTAGCTCGTACACGGTCAGGGGCAGATCTAGGATTTGGGGGTGAGGCATCCTTCCGAACCCCTTCAAGTTAGGCAGTGTTTGGCGATCGGGACCACTAAAAACTCAAATTTGTTTATTTTCGAAGCGTATGCTTACAAAATTTTAACTATTTTTTTAGTCCTTATCACAAAAACACCTTTGTTTATTAATTTGCCTTGAAAAAATTCTTGTCAACATATTTGAAGAACTAAATTACCCCCTTCACTGCTTTTATACCCACGCTGTGGTGTATTCAGAAGCCGCGGTGCATTGTGGGTGGCAGATTTTGACCCCCAATACCCTAATCGTACTCTTGTGATCCCGATTCCGTGCAGTATGTGTGCGGGGGGGGGGGGGGGGTATGGGAGTATCCAGTTACAAAGATGACTGATCAGTGGTTTAGGGAGCAGGGGGCAGCGGGTGGTACCACCTCCCCAATATTTTGAACAAATACATTTTCCTGATATTAAGATTATTAAATCTGACAAAAGGCAGACGCTTGCGGCTGAGCATTCAGACTACACTTATAATTTATTGTCTAATGAAACTTTATAAAAACACAGAAGTACAGTATTATCCAAGTTTAGTCCACTTAGCCTGCAAAACATTATTTGTCCATAACGTAAGGTTATCCCCTATAACGAATTCCTATATACACATACACTTTGTAGACTGACTGCTATCTACCCTGGTACGAGCGACCCCGTACTTTGTAATTTGTTCCTTCACCCCAGCTTACACCCAATAAGGTTTAGCCTTAAAATTTGGAGAAACCGTGCAAAAAATCTGAGGGATAAATCCGGGGGAACGGTTAAACCCCAAAAATCTCCCTTAGATCCGCCCTTACATGTCATTTCAGAGGTCTTTCCTTACCACTTATAATTTATGTGTACAGAGGAAGGATCATGACATTCATAACAAATTATCAATTTCAAGGCTAATCATCACCAAACCCCCGATTTCTTTTACTTATTAATATATATGGGGATGTGTAAAACGCGGGAGTGACTGATCCAGCTCTCACGAACATTGAAGGGGCTCATTTGGAATATTCAATTTTATCCAGAATTACGTTATAGTTAACCACCTATTCGATGCAATCTTGCTGGTACGGGGCCCGTTCAAGTAAGACAGTAAGACAGTAAGACTGTTTTCCCTTATCTAGGACAGTTTCTGCCGCACGGCAAACGCATGGAAAAACTTATAAATTACAGTAAGGCCACACACAAAGTTGTTGTTCAACTGGTCAGCCGCTCGCGTGTTTGGTCTCTTTTTCGGTATATGAGGACAAGGTTCTCGTGATGCTGCTAATTTCTTAAAGTTATGTGGAATGTTAACAAAACTAATCGGCGCTCGCTCTCAACATATTCCTTGTTCTCAGGTTCCGTAGAAATTATTTTTGTGTGGCTCTTCGAGAGTGAACAAAACATCATACTTCATGTATTTATTTTTCAACTAACTAATATATTATAAAAGGCCGATAACACTACTGGAATCTAATCTTTTCTGATCATATAGGGTCATACAGGATTCTCGCTTCTTTCTTTTCTTTCCTTTTTTATTTTGATAAGTATTGGACCCACAGAAATATAAAAAATCGACCTTTAAATCGATATTTCTCAATAACTATTATTAATTGACATTTCATAAGGCCAGTTATGTACGATTTTCTACTTAAGGGTATCATTTTCACACAAAATTATAAAGTTAGTTTTACAACTTAGGAAACACGATAGATGAATGAAAAAAAGTTTACCAGAATATGTCCTAACGTTACCTGAGAATGGGAATATCGCGGTTTTAATATAATTTACTTTTTAGAAATTTCAGCGTAACTTTACCAAAACATATCCCATTGGGATATTCTATATGATCTTTTATGTTTGGTGTGAAGTAAATATTATTTAATCTTTGGCCTATTGTACCTTAATATGATGACACTTTAAATATCAAACGTGTGAGAGCGCAGGTAAAGGGTGCAACAAAGACATAATAACCTGTTCACCATGATCTATATATATGATAAGATAAGAGTACAACATACGGGTATGTGTGTCTTGGAGAGTTGCGTCAGCCTTAAAGGAAACGCGTGCCGGCGGCAAGATCCTTCCTGTTGTCACGTCTACTTTTCATACCTTTTACCTTTAACCTGTGACGTCGCACAGCACTCGTCCCGTTTCGACACAATACGGAACTATCACGGTCACGTGACATCTTATCATATGTGTATATATGCTTTACGCGTACAGATTTATTTCATTCATAAACGCACTAGTCTATCGCGTATACACAATGGTCCAGCTACAGCGGTCCGCGGCAATCCTGGTACAGATGGTCATGTTCAAATTACATTTTCTACTTGGAAAAGGAAACGGTTAGTAAGTTTTATTATTTCAAACACACATACAACCACACACACACATATATATATTCATATATATATATACATGTATATGTACAGAGAGAGAGAAAGAAAGAAAAAGAGAAAAAGAGACAGACAGACAGAGAGACACCGAGAAAAGAGACACAGACAGAGAGACACGCAGAAACAGAGAGAGAGAGAGAGAGAGAGAGAGAGAGAGAGAGAGAGAGAGAGATACGTACATATAACAATATTACATATAATACGTACGTATAATAATTTACGAACATTTGGGCTCATAAAATTGTTTAGAATATGTTTCTTGTGATACCCTTTGGGTCCAATTCGTGAATTTCTATGTATTTAATAAATAAATATCTTAAAGCACGCAAAAGGTGATATATATAAATATGTATGTATATATTACAGTACCAAGATAAACTCATCATGCATAAACCAGGAAGCTTATGTACTGTTGGATGACAGAGGTTTCAACAGATTTTTTGTATATCTACATAATAATATAAACCTTATGAGACATTATTTTAGTCTAATTTTCTAGACAGTGCGCCCCATTGCGGTATGTGTATTTATACATTAAATCAGTACAGTTCATAGACACCCGCCATAGGTCTATATATGTATAGGTTTCCGTGCATATTAATATACATATACATATGTCATAGGTAAAAAAATTAAGATTAAACTGTTCACGCATAGTTGATATTCTGATAGCGGCGGGGGGGGGGGGGGTCAAGTGTTTTCCAATGTCACTTTATGATGCGGTGTATTCCTTTTATTCACATTTTAAATTTATGACTGACGATGGACGAGATTCAAGATTTAAGTTCAGCGATTATCTATTGCCAGGTTTACCCCTTGAATATCACAACAAATATATTGTTGTGTTGGTTGAAGATGATGAAAAAAAACTCTGGGAATATAAACATATGTATAACCACTTGTATTATTCTAGATCAACTACTTCTTTATGTAGGCTATATAACCATTCTACAAAGGTAAATTTCCATTATGCATAGACGTCACACGAACAGAGTTAGGGGTCAAACCACTTGGCATACATCTGCTTGTTTACATGCGGAAGCATATATGTTATTTTATCGAATAAAACATATACAATTAACGTGTATGTCAATTCATAACACATGTGTATTAATTGTAAGATTAGCCCACATGGTGTATTTTGTTATTATAACCGTTCACTATATCCTTATTCTAATTTTATATATTACGACAATTTAAGTCCAGCGCAATATGCTAAACCATTTCATATCTTAGGAATTATACATATACATGTAACCCAGCATGTTCACGATATGTATTGTTGTTGGAGTTTATATGGTAGCAAGGTTTTGTATGATACCATGTTTTTAAAAATTCTTAGCTTTAATAGGGATTAACCTAAAGGTCCTGTTTGTAAGATCGCCCTGTGCTACAGAGAGATTGCCCGGTGCTTCAAAGTTCAAACGGTCCGACCTCAGACCCTGCGACACCCACGCGAGAAGCAGGTGTGTTAGTGACGTCAGGGAATTCCCACCGAGCTCATGGCTTGCATCACGTGCATAAAGTACCGTGTACTCATTAAAAGGATATTCATTGTAATGTTTGTTCTTCACACTGACAGGTCAACTCCAGCTTGACGTCACTCCGACCGAAATACACCAAGGCGACACTGTTCAGCTGACATGTACCAACCGGGTTGACCCTGTTAACACGACCTTATGCGACATCTCGTGGAGACAAGGAGAACGACAAGGCTCAAACTGGAACTACGTACCCATCAGAGAGATCTCAGGTACGAGACTGAAAAAAAACCAGAGCGTTGTAAAGTGTCTTACTGAGTGTCGCTGGCTAATACCTGCTAGCTAACAGGTTTTATTCAGTTTAAGTAAAAAGCTAAGTATAATTTTTTGTGATTTACCATACAGTAACTTTCACAATGTATACGTTATCAATATTAAACAAATTATGCAGGTAGTATCTTAACAATTGTACGAGAAGCTACGGGAGCTTCGAACGGCTGGGAATTCTTGCAATAACGAGAGAAATAAATAAGAATTGATATAATTCAACTTTTCAATATTTGAAATACAGGTAACATAAAATATATCTTAATATTAATGCTATATATCCAATAAGTGAGAGATGTCACTGAGGCTATAGAATAAATTACTGTACAATTTTGCAAAAAGTTTTATTTTTTTATATTGTTTCTCTTTCGCGAATATCGTGTATTTATCGTGAACAAAGTGTCAAACATAGTTTGTCATATCATGAACATATGGTCCTATTTACAGGGTCAGGTTACGGGCCTTGTTTCCGGGGGTAGGGGGTGGGGGGGGGGGGGTGGGGTTGCTCTGGCGAGGTTGGAGACCTTCCCCTGAAGTATACCTTTTGTTACCCTCACTTTATTTCTTCTTGGAGTGGGGCGAAATCCAATTTTCATCATAGTTATGCCGAGGTAATTCTTACAATAAAATTTATAGTTTCTCGATAGTTCATCAATAATCTATAAATTATATGCATCTCATATATTAAGAATATTATATCTATTAGTTGCCACACTTATTGTTTATAAATGTAAGCCTACATTATAATATATGGTGCAAATGGGACTGATTTAAATCATAACATTTAAATCATGAAAAATAAAGTATTGCAAACTGAGCAAATATTTCTTTCATATTGCCCAAGTTAAGTTCTGTAATATGTGCTTGGAGCTAGAAAATCATATATTTTCGGATGTTGATTGGGGGGTGGGGGGGAGAGGCCTCATTCTCATAGTGAGGGATCTACTGTCGGATTGTCCCCGTCACATTTTCTCAGCAAACAACGCTCATGGGTTTCGTAACCAGGGCACGCGGGTGAGTAGCATAAATTAAACGAAAGGTCCAGTGTACGATAAATGTTCATGCATGTTTTAAACTATAATTTCATCGTGTTTGATTGAAGTGCTCTTGATGTAAACAAATATATATTTCGTATAGAATTTAGATATGTATATATATTGTGTACATTCTACGGGCCGAGCTAAACATTCAATTGCCAAATTATTTAATGTGTATACATTCCATGAACTATCTATAAAATAGATACATTCTGTGGTTCAGACCATGGGAGTGTGCATTGTATGGTTTAACCGTAGTACACGTTCTAAACTAAGCTTAAATATATACGATATTTAATATGATGAAAAACTGTTTTTATGAACAGGGAGGATCGCTATTCGCACCTACTACCATGGAAAGGGGCGGCCCACTCACAGTCAACTTACCCTTTATAACGTGGACTCGTCCATTATGGCGCCGGCATACGAGTGCCGTCTCGTCTGTGATGGTGACGTCATTGCACGACAGTCTGTTGAAAATTTAAAAATCATATCTGGTAAGAAAACTGTGTATATGCTGCTTATAATGGCTTTTATGAAAATTTTAAATAACGTTGTAACTCACTAAAAATAATTGTTTGAGAGTCCTCGAAGAGATTAAATTAAACTCTGCATGATTCATATTGTTGTTTCTCAAAGTAGCAGATCTATTCAAGTATTTGGGATCTATCTTAAGAATTCAGTAATGAATGATTTTCAACATTGTTGTATTTAGGTCTTTAATCCCTTCGGTCGAACCTAGCCAGGCCAAAACTCACGTGTTCTGACAATCACCCTTCAAAAGCTTTTAACCTGTAGTTATATATAAATTCATAAAAATGTTGGAATCCATGTTCTTTTTTAACAGAAAATGAGAATATATCAAAAGCAAAAGAAGTGACTTTGTGGTGGCTGGAGGGACACTATTGTTTTTTGTGGCCGGGGCCATTATGTTTTGTCGAGACAGGATAATTGCGTCATCAAACCAAGCAGGTGAATCAAGACCGGATGTGACGACACAAGTAAATCCCGCAGCAAATGACCCGCCTCGAAATTCATTGGCTGTACACGACACCGAACTTTACCCGCCAACGGATACGGAAGTTTATATTGGAGGAGAACATCGCGTGTCTATTTCTCCTCCAAAGTATGAAGATGCCCTCAAGTCATTAAAAAGTAACGGTCTCATCATCGACATCACAAAGTTACAACCAATGCCGCCTGGCTACTCGGAAACCCCTCTATTATCTAGACCCTGGATCAATACATCTTCTCAAACGACGAGGTTGTAGTGACTAAACACGGCTACAAACTAAAAAAAGTAGTCCGAGACTATATGTGTGCCTCCCCCACGTCTCGGATACTCATGAATTTATTAATGAAAGGCCAGAGGAATATGTTTCATGGTTCATCAGCTCCACGTTTGAACCAAAGATCAGCTTTGCGGGTAAGAAAAAGGCCGTAATACCAATGCATGACTCTTGCCTAGGTCCTGGATAGACACATCGCCCTGTCTCAATATTAAGTGTACTAATTTTAACAAAAAAATATCATGGAAAACCTCTGTGTGTGTGATTGTGTTCGCGTGCATGTCTGCTATATGTTTGGAGAACAGTTTCATGAAATGTGTTTTCATGAAATAGATCAGGAGTGCAAACATCTCACAGCGATTATAATTTGGTGCCATCCCCACATAAATAATAGTAACCCGAGGATGAACAATTCGTGGATTCCCAGTATTGATATCCTCTAAGGGTAAACAAATTTAGCAATCTTACAAGCGTGATTCTGAGTATTATGACGTCACATAAAGTGTGCCGCCAAGTAAAAAAAAAAAACTACAGCGTACAGTATGGTGATGATATGTGTCGATTTTTTTCACATCTAAAACACGGCCGGGACATTGTAATGCACAGGTAGTGTAATAGACACTTTTCCTTAACGGTTATTTTTACGATAATCGTATTATTTTACATTTAATGTTTAAATATAAATTTTGTAATATTCAATTATTTTTCTTGTTGATAAAAGATTACTTCTACAGAGAAAAAGAAATTTATAAATGTACCTACACTTGTATGTACATAATTTATTCATAATAGTGTTATTCTTTGTTCAGGGTATGGCCAATATTATTTATTAGCATCTGTCTCTTATGTTCAGGGCTTGATATTGTATCTATATACTGTCATTACTTCCATATTATTTATTTTTATATTTATCGTATGAATAAATTATACACCTATGACGTTCTCGAGTTGTATATTCCTCCGTTTGCTTTCTCTCTCTCTCTCTCTCTCTCTCTCTCTCTCTCTCTCTCTCTCTCTGGCTCACATTGTTAACAGCCAGGGTCTTGAATTATAGCGAAGAAGGTAAGTGTTCATGTTAACGTAGACAATGTTCGCCAATATTAACGCTTAATTGTAAAAGCTTGACAGGTGGCCACAGCGGCGTTTTCCGTGAGTTACGTTAATGACGTAATTGTCGATGTAGCCAGATGAGTGTCAACACGTGGCATGAACTATGTTAAAAATGCAGGTTCGTCGCACTACACAGTCAGAACCTATTATTTCATATATTTCGCAATTCAGATTGTTGATTTAGAATTTCAAGATCTAGAATATTATTGCAGCCTGTCCGGGCTCGTTAATTTCAGCTCTGACAGACTGATAATGCCTTTAAATAACGAGTGATTTATGATGTATGTAATAATATTACCGGGGGGGGGGAGGGGGGGGAGGTTGTTGTTCTGACCCCGAAAAACCGTCGAGCTCTCTCGACTTAAGAAATTTAGTAAAAGTTTGAAATGAGCGTCGTCACTCGGAGAGTAGCCACGCCAACCACCAGCAAGATCTAGCCAAAGAAGGGGATGGGAATATGATCTACGTATATAGCCCTCGAGGCCATCGCAGATATCAAATATCTGTTTGTCGGGAACAAGAGACGTTAGGACGTCATTGCATTTTTATCCAACTTTCATGCTGTCCACGTCATCATGACGAAATAACGTCATTAACAAATTATAGCCAATGAACGTCGAAGATTCCTTCCTTGTCTGCAGGATATCTCAAAAAAAGTTTTAGAGATGCTTTGATAGAAACGAGACAGCATGCAAAAAGCTGCGAGTTTGGAGAAATCTAAATTTTAATTTCACGGATCCGTCCCAAAATTATACTTTCTATTTTGTCGCCCATATCCCATTCTCCTGCTAAGCTGCACCGAAATTCATTTAGAACTTTCTAAGATACGGCTCGGACACATACCCATACACATTCACGGCCCTGCAACCTTCGTTGGTGGAGGTAGTTAATACAGAATGATGTTATTGGCTTTGTTGTAAAGAAACATGAACACATCACTCTATATTTGTCGGCAGCCCATAGCAGATACCTAACCGTGAAGACGGGCAATGTTTACCCAATACAGCAATCCACATACAGAAATTATGTGTTTTACACTGTTAGCTAGAATAATTTCAACACGTTATCGTTAATGATCGGATTTTTAGCGAACCCGTGAGCTTATGCGATGGTGCGGCGTCGTCCGTCGTGTGTCGTGTGTCGTACGTCGTGCGTCGTCTGTACGTTAACCATAGCTATCTCAAAAATGGTGGGAGCTAGCATCACCAAAATTTTTGCAAATAATCAGTCATCCAAAAAACTATATCGGATTTTGTTTATTTTTTTTCTAACTGCATTTTCTTAGATTTTATAGGGAAAAAGCTAAAAAAGCTTTAAAAATCTTCTTCTCCGAAACTGTCCGGCCAATTGTCCAATATTTCACAGAAATGATCCTTGGAACAATCTTTCTCAAGTTTGTTCGAATGGTTCAAGTTCGGAGATTTTTGGCCGAGTTACAGGAGGTGGAACTTTGTTAACTGTGCAAAAGAGCATATTAAAATTTAAATCTCAGAAACGGCTGGAGCTACCATCACCAAATGTTATGCCAATGTTGGTCACATAGGTCATATCTGAAATTTAGGTATAAAAGGCGCCACCTGCATCGGCCTTTTTTTACAGGGGTCATCAGTGTCTGTATCACACTGAGGGCTACAAAAAACTTCTTCTCTGAATCCATATGGCCAAAATGTTTAAAATCGCACAGAAATGATTCTAGAGTAGTGTTTTCTGAAGTTTGTTCAAATGGTCTCTTTTCAGTGACTTTTGGCTAAGTTATGGGAAGCTGAATTTAGTCATATGCCATAACAGCCCATTTTAGCTCAGTGGCTACAAAGATCTTCTTCTCAAAAACCACTGGGCCAAATTCTTAAATCTCACAAATTAATTATCCTCAGATGTTGATAATTCAAGTTTGTTCAAATGGTTTTGGTTCAGTGCTTTTTGGCCGAGTTACGGGAAGCTGAACTTAGCCAGTTTGCTGTATCTTCCTACAAGAGTTATAAACCTGCGAAACGTTTTTCGACTGATGCCTCTGAAGACAGTTTGTTAAATATTTTACAAGAATTATCCCTATAATAATTCTTATAATAATTGTCATTAATGGTTCCACATGAATGATTTTTGGCGAATTATGGAGATTGAATTGAGTCATTTTACCATATATGTTAGCTGTGTTATGTTGTTACATCTAGCCTGGCACCAGTTTATCAGCATCTATTACATCATGCCACTAGACATTTAGATTTCAGGTTATCTTTGGTTAATATTGACAAGAAAGATTTTTTAAAAGTTTTTAAAAAAATTATATTTATGATTTAAGTTATTCATCATACCAGACAATGTTACAATCATGGATATTCAGCTCTCTGTGGCTATATAAAGACAACAATACGTGGATTATAAATCATTGGTATCCCTACTCAACTTAATTCAAGAATTTGCCATCAGTGAGATATATCTCTATTTAAATTTTGCATTCAGTATACATCCGTAATAATTTTACATATATTCCTTATTTCTTTTTTATAAAAAGTCAGCTGAAAAGCATTTTGTATTGGGAAAATAAATTTCAAAGTTATTTCAAGTAAGGACCACTTTTGTGTACAGATGGCAGCACTTGGTATACCATTGGCAGATTACCAGTGCCTTGATGTTGGCCATTAGCCAAGATGATGTCAGCTCAATAAATAGTTTTGGCACAGTGCCAGGATTGGAAGAAGTGCAGCCAGGTATAGGTCAAGAGTTCACTCAGTGCAGTAGCTGCATTCTATGTATAGCTTTGGCAGACTGCTCACTGCATCATATTTGGCACCAAAGTTCAGCCTGAATCTATTTATAGCTTTGGCAGACTGCCAACTGTGTCAGATTATGCAACAGGTCAAGAGTTCATCAGTGCAGCCAGGTACAGGTCAAAAGTTCACTCAGTCTAACCAAGTGCAGGTCAAGAGTTCACTCAGTGCAGTAGCTTGAGGCAGCAATTTGTCACAGGTCACTCGGGGGCAACTGCCTTACTGACCTAAGCCTTGTCAGCCCTGTGCATCAAACTCTGGGGAAGTTTGATGTATTGGACTGATATTTTGACCCGTCTATGCATCTTTGATTGAAGTGCATGGTATATACATGGTGTGGTGGCGCCAGATCCAATATATATGACAAATTTGTTTATTTTCGAAGCGTATGCTTACAAAATTTTAACTATTTTTTTAGTCCTTATCACAAAAACACCTTTGTTTATTAATTTGCCTTGAAAAAATTCTTGTCAACATATTTGAAGGACTAAATTACCCCCTTCACTGCTTTTATACCCACGCTGTGGTGTATTCAGAAGCCGCGGTGCATTGTGGGTGGCAGATTTTGACCCCCAATACCCTAATCGTACTCTTGTGATCCCGATTCCGTGCAGTATGTGTGCGGGGGGGGGGGGGGGGGGTATGGGAGTATCCAGTTACAAAGATGACTGATCAGTGGTTTAGGGAGCAGGGGGCAGCGGGTGGTACCACCTCCCCAATATTTTGAACAAATACATTTTCCTGATATTAAGATTATTAAATCTGACAAAAGGCAGACGCTTGCGGCTGAGCATTCAGACTACACTTATAATTTATTGTCTAATGAAACTTTATGAAAACACAGAAGTACAGTATTATCCAAGTTTAGTCCACTTAGCCTGCAAAACATTATTTGTCCATAACGTAAGGTTATCCCCTATAACGAATTCCTATATACACATACACTTTGTAGACTGACTGCTATCTACCCTGGTACGAGCGACCCCGTACTTTGTAATTTGTTCCTTCACCCCAGCTTACACCCAATAAGGTTTAGCCTTAAAATTTGGAGAAACCGTGCAAAAAATCTGAGGGATAAATCCGGGGGAACGGTTAAACCCCAAAAATCTCCCTTAGATCCGCCCTTACATGTCATTTCAGAGGTCTTTCCTTACCACTTATAATTTATGTGTACAGAGGAAGGATCATGACATTCATAACAAATTATCAATTTCAAGGCTAATCATCACCAAACCCCCGATTTCTTTTACTTATTAATATATATGGGGATGTGTAAAACGCGGGAGTGACTGATCCAGCTCTCACGAACATTGAAGGGGCTCATTTGGAATATTCAATTTTATCCAGAATTACGTTATAGTTAACCACCTATTCGATGCAATCTTGCTGGTACGGGGCCCGTTCAAGTAAGACAGTAAGACAGTAAGACTGTTTTCCCTTATCTAGGACAGTTTCTGCCGCACGGCAAACGCATGGAAAAACTTATAAATTACAGTAAGGCCACACACAAAGTTGTTGTTCAACTGGTCAGCCGCTCGCGTGTTTGGTCTCTTTTTCGGTATATGAGGACAAGGTTCTCGTGATGCTGCTAATTTCTTAAAGTTATGTGGAATGTTAACAAAACTAATCGGCGCTCGCTCTCAACATATTCCTTGTTCTCAGGTTCCGTAGAAATTATTTTTGTGTGGCTCTTCGAGAGTGAACAAAACATCATACTTCATGTATTTATTTTTCAACTAACTAATATATTATAAAAGGC
Source organism: Sipunculus nudus (assembly GCA_026874595.1). Lineage (NCBI taxonomy): Eukaryota > Metazoa > Annelida > Sipuncula > Golfingiida > Sipunculidae > Sipunculus > Sipunculus nudus. The sequence continues at coordinate 28,244,248 of CM049311.1, read as the reverse complement.
CGATAACACTACTGGAATCTAATCTTTTCTGATCATATAGGGTCATACAGGATTCTCGCTTCTTTCTTTTCTTTCCTTTTTTATTTTGATAAGTATTGGACCCACAGAAATATAAAAAATCGACCTTTAAATCGATATTTCTCAATAACTATTATTAATTGACATTTCATAAGGCCAGTTATGTACGATTTTCTACTTAAGGGTATCATTTTCACACAAAATTATAAAGTTAGTTTTACAACTTAGGAAACACGATAGATGAATGAAAAAAAGTTTACCAGAATATGTCCTAACGTTACCTGAGAATGGGAATATCGCGGTTTTAATATAATTTACTTTTTAGAAATTTCAGCGTAACTTTACCAAAACATATCCCATTGGGATATTCTATATGATCTTTTATGTTTGGTGTGAAGTAAATATTATTTAATCTTTGGCCTATTGTACCTTAATATGATGACACTTTAAATATCAAACGTGTGAGAGCGCAGGTAAAGGGTGCAACAAAGACATAATAACCTGTTCACCATGATCTATATATATGATAAGATAAGAGTACAACATACGGGTATGTGTGTCTTGGAGAGTTGCGTCAGCCTTAAAGGAAACGCGTGCCGGCGGCAAGATCCTTCCTGTTGTCACGTCTACTTTTCATACCTTTTACCTTTAACCTGTGACGTCGCACAGCACTCGTCCCGTTTCGACACAATACGGAACTATCACGGTCACGTGACATCTTATCATATGTGTATATATGCTTTACGCGTACAGATTTATTTCATTCATAAACGCACTAGTCTATCGCGTATACACAATGGTCCAGCTACAGCGGTCCGCGGCAATCCTGGTACAGATGGTCATGTTCAAATTACATTTTCTACTTGGAAAAGGAAACGGTTAGTAAGTTTTATTATTTCAAACACACATACAACCACACACACACATATATATATTCATATATATATATACATGTATATGTACAGAGAGAGAGAAAGAAAGAAAAAGAGAAAAAGAGACAGACAGACAGAGAGACACCGAGAAAAGAGACACAGACAGAGAGACACGCAGAAACAGAGAGAGAGAGAGAGAGAGAGAGAGAGAGAGAGAGAGATACGTACATATAACAATATTACATATAATACGTACGTATAATAATTTACGAACATTTGGGCTCATAAAATTGTTTAGAATATGTTTCTTGTGATACCCTTTGGGTCCAATTCGTGAATTTCTATGTATTTAATAAATAAATATCTTAAAGCACGCAAAAGGTGATATATATAAATATGTATGTATATATTACAGTACCAAGATAAACTCATCATGCATAAACCAGGAAGCTTATGTACTGTTGGATGACAGAGGTTTCAACAGATTTTTTGTATATCTACATAATAATATAAACCTTATGAGACATTATTTTAGTCTAATTTTCTAGACAGTGCGCCCCATTGCGGTATGTGTATTTATACATTAAATCAGTACAGTTCATAGACACCCGCCATAGGTCTATATATGTATAGGTTTCCGTGCATATTAATATACATATACATATGTCATAGGTAAAAAAATTAAGATTAAACTGTTCACGCATAGTTGATATTCTGATAGCGGCGGGGGGGGGGGGGGGGGTCAAGTGTTTTCCAATGTCACTTTATGATGCGGTGTATTCCTTTTATTCACATTTTAAATTTATGACTGACGATGGACGAGATTCAAGATTTAAGTTCAGCGATTATCTATTGCCAGGTTTACCCCTTGAATATCACAACAAATATATTGTTGTGTTGGTTGAAGATGATGAAAAAAAACTCTGGGAATATAAACATATGTATAACCACTTGTATTATTCTAGATCAACTACTTCTTTATGTAGGCTATATAACCATTCTACAAAGGTAAATTTCCATTATGCATAGACGTCACACGAACAGAGTTAGGGGTCAAACCACTTGGCATACATCTGCTTGTTTACATGCGGAAGCATATATGTTATTTTATCGAATAAAACATATACAATTAACGTGTATGTCAATTCATAACACATGTGTATTAATTGTAAGATTAGCCCACATGGTGTATTTTGTTATTATAACCGTTCACTATATCCTTATTCTAATTTTATATATTACGACAATTTAAGTCCAGCGCAATATGCTAAACCATTTCATATCTTAGGAATTATACATATACATGTAACCCAGCATGTTCACGATATGTATTGTTGTTGGAGTTTATATGGTAGCAAGGTTTTGTATGATACCATGTTTTTAAAAATTCTTAGCTTTAATAGGGATTAACCTAAAGGTCCTGTTTGTAAGATCGCCCTGTGCTACAGAGAGATTGCCCGGTGCTTCAAAGTTCAAACGGTCCGACCTCAGACCCTGCGACACCCACGCGAGAAGCAGGTGTGTTAGTGACGTCAGGGAATTCCCACCGAGCTCATGGCTTGCATCACGTGCATAAAGTACCGTGTACTCATTAAAAGGATATTCATTGTAATGTTTGTTCTTCACACTGACAGGTCAACTCCAGCTTGACGTCACTCCGACCGAAATACACCAAGGCGACACTGTTCAGCTGACATGTACCAACCGGGTTGACCCTGTTAACACGACCTTATGCGACATCTCGTGGAGACAAGGAGAACGACAAGGCTCAAACTGGAACTACGTACCCATCAGAGAGATCTCAGGTACGAGACTGAAAAAAAACCAGAGCGTTGTAAAGTGTCTTACTGAGTGTCGCTGGCTAATACCTGCTAGCTAACAGGTTTTATTCAGTTTAAGTAAAAAGCTAAGTATAATTTTTTGTGATTTACCATACAGTAACTTTCACAATGTATACGTTATCAATATTAAACAAATTATGCAGGTAGTATCTTAACAATTGTACGAGAAGCTACGGGAGCTTCGAACGGCTGGGAATTCTTGCAATAACGAGAGAAATAAATAAGAATTGATATAATTCAACTTTCAATATTTGAAATACAGGTAACATAAAATATATCTTAATATTAATGCTATATATCCAATAAGTGAGAGATGTCACTGAGGCTATAGAATAAATTACTGTACAATTTTGCAAAAAGTTTTATTTTTTTATATTGTTTCTCTTTCGCGAATATCGTGTATTTATCGTGAACAAAGTGTCAAACATAGTTTGTCATATCATGAACATATGGTCCTATTTACAGGGTCAGGTTACGGGCCTTGTTTCCGGGGGTAGGGGGTGGGGGGGGGGGGGGTGGGGTTGCTCTGGCGAGGTTGGAGACCTTCCCCTGAAGTATACCTTTTGTTACCCTCACTTTATTTCTTCTTGGAGTGGTACAGGTCAAAAGTTCACTCAGTCTAACCAAGTGCAGGTCAAGAGTTCACTCAGTGCAGTAGCTTGAGGCAGCAATTTGTCACAGGTCACTCGGGGGCAACTGCCTTACTGACCTAAGCCTTGTCAGCCCTGTGCATCAAACTCTGGGGAAGTTTGATGTATTGGACTGATATTTTGACCCGTCTATGCATCTTTGATTGAATTCTCATTTACAAGACAGGTGGTGCCACCTACATTGACTTTTGCAGTGTATGCGCCTGCTTATTTCTACAGAGGAATTTAATACATCAGCCTAAAATTGGGCATGTTTATACATATCGGGTAGCTTTATAGTGTACAAGACTGGTGGTGCCACTTACAATAATTTTTGCACAGTTTATGTCCCTGCTTATTTCTGATGAGGGGTTTGACATATCAGTCTGGCATTGGGCATATTTATATATCTCTTCGTTGTATATAAGACTGGTGGTGCCAGCTACAATCACTGTATCCGCCAAAACAGAATTTTGTGAATACTATGGTTTCAGTCGGACGCCGACGCTGCCGCCATCGCCGCATAGGTTTCTGGAGAACTCCTCTATAACCACTGGGCAGAATTTTTTAAAATTCGGAATTATGATCGGTCACATGTGAACTGCTGCGCCCCCATTTTTGGTTGACCTCTGACCTTTCCTCTCTGCCCAGCGTCCATTTGTGCGTCTGTTTTCACACATAAACCCACATATCTCGGGAACTGTTTGACCGATAAGGCCAAAGATTTTGCACAAATGTAGTCCTTGGAAAGCTTTATAACACACACTAAAAATGATGGCGCCACCTGCAACCATTTTTGCACAGCGTCCATCTGTTCATCTGCCTTGGGATAAAAACACTCATATCTCTGCATTGGTCGGACTTATCCATCTAAAATTTTGCATGTGTATACATCCTGGACAGCTTTTATTATTTTATGACAGGTGGCGCCACCTACTTTCACGTTTAAACTCCCGACATCCAAGCTCATATCTCGGGAACCGTTTGACCAGTTGGGCCAAAATTTTGCATGTGTGTAGATCTCCCATAGCTCTTTATCATACGCAAAACTGGTGGTGCCATCTGCAACCATTTTTGCACAGCGTCTATCTGTTTGTCTGCCGTGGGCTAAAATCACTCATATCTCAGTAGTGATTTGACTTATCTGCCCAAAAATTTACATGTTTATACATCTTGGATAGCTTTCTAGATTTTTTGGCAGGTGGCACCACCTACATTTATGTATACACTGCAGACATTCAGGCTTATATCTCAGGACTGGTTTGAAATATCCAACCTTAAAATTTTGCATGTGTATTGATCTCACATAACTTTTAATCATACACAAAATTGGTGGTGCAACCTGCCACCATTTTTGCAACACACCTTACTCTATTTCCCTTTGCCACTCAATCCATGCCTCACTTCACCTTTCCTTCTCTGATTTTGGAGGATACACGTAGTCGCTTGTTGACTACCCATATTCTATTTTTTGTTTTGTGTGCACCCATGCCAGAATTACAGCAGTGATGTTTGTTTAATTGTTTCTTGTTCTAAGTGTTTAGTACTTGCATTGTTCATATACATGTTACACATGTTCTTGAAAAGTAATGGTCCAGCATTGAAGCATTATACCTGGTGTAATCTCATTGCACAGGTTCGCATTAGGCCTGTAGGCCTTGTTCTTTCTTGATATTTAGCTCAATGTTGGTGTGATCTCATTGATAAAGGTCGGGAACCCAATGGTATGAAACAAAACGAAAACAAGAGGGTCAACTCCCACTGTCAGAGTCAACGTCACACGTCGATCATGATCTATTTCAGGACAAACTACTCCAGGTAAGACAGATTTGGTCCCGAATCTACTTTTAGCGACTTGGACTCGAGGGTCCGGGAGTCGGACTTGTACTCGGACTCGGAGGTAAGGACTCTAGAAATCAGGCCTAGTCTATCTCAAGTCTAGCAAATTCTAAAAATATTTTTTTTAAATATTCAAGTTAAAAGCATGCGTACATTAACATAAAGATTTCCGACCAGGTATATACTGAACACGGCATGGCTGTTCCATTAACTATGCACGTACAACTGGTAATATTGGTTCCATCGAAATACGGGGGGTTGGTACGTATTACGGCACTGGTAATTCGTTTTTATGAAACTTTCCTTCCGACTTTTAACTAGTTCAACTTGACACAGCGTATTCAAGCGTGTCCGACCTGGTATATATTGATGTTTGACATTTAATGCGGGGAATATTCCACTAAATGTATAGTTGTAGACTGACGTATTTGAACAGTTATGTTCAACCATCCGTGAGGCAGACTCTCATCGTACCAAGTTGTACCGCTTGTGTCAAGCGTTAGTATTTTTACCTAGCTTGACAACAGCGATACTGTTAGCCTTCTCAGTGCTGACGTATTTGTGTAGCGTACACTAAGATCGTAGGTCGGCTTTAATCATAATGGACGAATCTGGAATATTTTTAAGTCCCTCATGGAAACAGACAAGCACGTCAGAAAAAGTGAGATGTATACAGATTAAACATATTATCAACACAAACCGAAATCCATACAATCTCTGGTCAAATTGACCGGTAAAGGCACCAGTTATAGTGACGGGAAAAGACATCTGGCGGCAAACATGGACACTACATAACATCCGGCCTCTGAACAAGACCGGCGTCTAAATTAGGCAGCCGACTTTTAAAACCCGGCGTCTCATCAAGGAAATACGGTACACATGATAATCTCAAATTTACATTTAAAATTTCTCCTCAAAGAAAAAATTTGTATCGGAGTCTGACTATTGTCAAAAAGATATGAGAGAGAATTTCTGAGTTGACCCCTTACTTTCCTTTTCCAAAACGATGATAAATTTAATATATGAAATAGAGCCAGTGCTCAGCAGATGTACAGATGCATTAAATATGAAATTTTAGGTTTTAAATTAATGCGCCCCGGATTAACAAATATTTGAATATAAACGATTGTGACTGTTCATCGGTATACTTACTGCCAAATCAGGTATTAACAGATGTGAAAACTCAGAATTTTCCATTTAGATTTTTTACAGAATATCCTTGTCACTTAGGATTAATTGGGAAAATAGAAGCTTAAAGAAGATAATGAATGAACATTTCGTAAATCTGCCACTGATGATATACTAGTGGTGGGCCGATCATCGAGTTTTTTCGAAAGTCAGTCAGTTTGCTGCAACTTTCAAGCGCTCGATTACGAAAGGCAACTATCGATTACATCATACTCATGATTGTTTTTACCAGAATGTCTTTAAGTTATAGGCAAAAATTACTCTTCCATTTTTTACAAAATTCCACGCTTCATATAATGAGTTTGTGTTCCCAAATAACCTCCGTTTATAACTGAGTATATATATGACACGGTAGACGAGAGAACGGAGGACTTATTAAACCTCCGTGAACTGGCAGGGAGCTGCAGAATTAGCGGAGAGTTTTCTAACGAGATGTTCATTGCAAATTATGGGCGGTATGGAGTTAAAAGGCTCCATAATGCTCCAGGTCTATGCCAATTTTGCAAGATTCTCTTAGTAATAATCTACTCAACTGATGTCAGGTGCCGCTGCCGCATGAGTAATTATATTTTTAGCTTTCAATTAATTATTTTTTAATTTTTACCAAAAATTATATGGGCCTGTAATTTTTCTGGCAGGCCTGTGAAACCAGTATACATATCGGCAGTCATCATAATTGCTATCAAATGAAAGTCCTGATAGTGAAATTAAAATGATACGCGGGAGTATTCATTAGGGCCAGCAAGTAGATGTCCTAGACTGTGGTTTAATTGATTACTTTAATTAATTAAAAAAAACTTTGAATAGCATATCTTAGTTATAAAAGGAAAATATAAAAAAGGCAAACACTTCCTTTCGTGAGGTAGAATTACTAAGACATGCGGGCTGGGTTAAGAGAGTACAGTTTCACAGATAATTGCAAATTTCTTTATATTTGTCTGAACCGATTAATAATCGATCATCGATCGGTTTGCCCAAACCAATGATCGTTTATGAAAAAGGAACTAACTCCCACCACTAGGATATACCTAATCTGTTTCTTTTTTAATATAACATATTAAAAAAATTTTTGATATTTTTAGAAAAGTGGAGTCAAAACAAGTTGAAATTTCATCACATTAGTATTGATATGAAAACAGTATTCCCAGGAGATTTGAATGATGATGACTGGAAAAATTATCTACTAATATTAAGATACATAAATAGATGTAGAAAAATTAAATTTTGTAGCATATGAGTATAATCTTAAATATTATATGTAGATAGCTACATATTATCGCAAAAAAATAAGGGGAATGTGTCTAATTTAATGGGGAAAATGGTCTGAATTACAAATTTATTATAATAAAATGAAATAAGACATGTTAATGTGGTATATGTGTATATTTTACATTATAAAGTTCGGAGATGTGTATAGCGTGAAATTGTAGAGGTGGTTAAAGATGAATTTATGTACGTCTTAACAGAACTTTGTACAGATCTGGAAAGCTTTGTGAATTTGTTGTTGAATAATGTGTGTTATAAATGGTATTGACTGAAAACAAAACTGTTAAATAGCATATTATCCCAGACAGGTGGGACGGGACTCTATGCATGACGTCACAATGAGATCATTTTCAGTGCTTTGTTGATTTCATTGTCGATTTCAACAATTTGGCTCAGCTAAAAAAAGTTTATTCGACACATGTATATAGGGCTACAACATACTCGGTCCATTAGCAAACCAGAACATAGAGCATTTCTACTGCATTCATTGGTCTATATTAGCAACATTCCTGACAGACAATCCCGACTCTTGGAGTTAATGGTAAATCAAAGTTCATTCGATGAAAAAAGTCCACGTACATAGAATTCTCTTTTGCGGTCCAACAAAGGGAAACTTCGGCAATAGAGGTGAAACATTTTTGTTAAACCATTTTTTAAGAATTTTCTCGCGACGTGACAGCGCAGTATACACTCTAAGAAAAAAGGGTTCCTGATGGTTCTTTTAAGAACCCAAAAGGTTCTGGATAGAACCATGGTTCTTTTTGGAACTCTTTTCCCCATGAATAGGTTCCAGATGGAACCTGGAGGTTCGTGCCATGACCATAACTCAACATGAGGTTCTAGATGGAACCCGTGCCTTGGCCGGATACCGAGATGATTAAGACGCGCATGCGCAGCTTTATTTGAACTAATGAAGTCAACGGTCGGGTTGTTTGGGTTGCTCGATATGTGAGAAGAGGAAACACAGTATATGAGGTAAGACTGAAGTGCATATATGGGTATTTCTACAGAAAACGTCGCATTTCAAGGGTTTTCTTGGTGATTTTTTTTTTTAATCTTGATTTTGATATAACAAAACTTAATTTGTAGAAAAATATCGTTAGAATTGTAAAATAATGCAAGTAGTGCACTTTTCAGTTTCCTTTTTTTATAAATAGTCCAGGTAAGGGGAAAATATGAACCTTTTTCTCGACACCGTTACACGCAGTAAAATCTCACTTGCACATTTCAGAAATTGTTTTGACTAGATTTTTTGTGATTTTCGATAAAATTAAAATTAATAGCCTTTGATAAAATCAAAACATAAATTTCAGTTATGAATTTAACAAAAAAACGTGTAAAAAAGAACATATTTTCTTCTTTTTAATTAACTTTTGAAAACAAAAATTGTCTCTATTCCTATTTTTGCTTCCAGAGGGGTTCATTTGCAGGGATTTACCGGACACAGTACTTTGGAACATCTACCTTCAGAATTTGAGTCGAAATACCTTGTTAATTTTTTTGAATGCACAGAAAATAAAATTAAAACATGGTTTTAAATCCTCTAGGTAACGGTGTTGAGCATAGATAACGGTGTTGAGCATAGGTAACGGAGTCGAGCTTCTGAAGTAAAAATAACCGTAGTGACTACTTGAATACCAGTATTATGTATTAAAACAAGCAAATGCCTGTTTGAATAGAAGAAACGCAAATGTTTAAAATATTTAGCCCAAAATATGTTTCAAATTCTATTTCAATAATTTGGATTTAATACCAAGTTCTCGACACCGTTACCTTGCTCTCGACACCGTTATTTTTCATGCAGGTAACGGTTTCGAGTGGTAACGGTGCTGAGTTTTTTTCATCTATACGTCAAATGCAGGACAAAAATTACTTCCATACCGTCCCTAAGAGGGCAGCACGAGTTATCACTATATGAACAACAAGAGGAAGCCATTTTCGAAGTGTTATATGTGACGGTTAATTTTTCGCAGGTGTAATGGTGTCGAGTCTAAATAAACATACGGTGATTTTTTTAACCCTTTAATGATTAACAGAGAACACTGATATGACAGTTACTAAATTTTATTGTGGATTATGTGTACAAAATTTCCTGAACTCTAATAAACGCTGCTCCCTGCATCAGCAAAGTGGTTACTGTTCACGCGCTGCAAGGTCAAAAGGTAAGGTGCCGAGTATATTTTGGGAGACATACTTTTTATATCCAAATTTTTGTATTAAAAACAAAACGGTCAGGAAAAATCAAGCAAAAATATCATCTTAATAAACTTTAACCGCTGTGACAACGTGGAATACAAAATCTATATAAATGGAACAGTGGTTACAGAAAAACGCTGCTTTGAATTTAAGATCCGAGAGAAAGGGACAACGGAAATTTAAGGGTATAGTATTTGCAGCTTTTTTTGTATGTATTTCTGCCCCGATTTAAATTATATTTATCTCATAATAATGGTTATATCTTTAGCCACAATCTAAATGGTTATTCATGTCATTTTTAGCATTTGCTAAATTCTCAGTAACAAATATAGTTTCGGGACATGAAATGCGACATTTTTGTAGAAATACCCATATAATTTAATTTTACGTGAAGAATGTCAAAGTTTTACGTCTAGAGATTAACTGTCCAGTGAATACGTCTCTGTCTGCGAACGGAGTTACATTCAATTAACCTAAACCTGGACAAAGTCCCATGATAAACATGCTATTGCGTGCAATAATCGTTGCAGCAAAGAAATAAAAGTTCATAGTAACACAAGCAGAATTAGAAACTGTTCTAGCATTGTAAAGAAACAGTCACCAAACAAAAGTGAAAATCGACTTGAGTGACTGAAAATTAACAAGCTTGACGATTATACATGGAATACATTCATAACATTAATAACCTGTATACAATGTTTTCAAGTCTCTATCCTTTATCATTTCTTAAGACTGTTCGACAAATCATTTATTGTTTCCAATGATATTGAAAATATATCGACAGGACGAGATATAATTATAATTGTTGTAAAAAACAATAAAATTCTCTTCACCAATACTCAGTTGGTATCCTCTCGGCAGATATACGTCTACATGGTTTATATGCACTTGTCTTTGAAAAAGTACAAACAAGTAGCAATATAAGCAATTTTAAAATTCTCTTGTTAACTCCCTTTTGTTGATATATATATATGTATGTACTTTGTCAGAAAACTTGAAACATTTGATTTTAAATCTTGCAATAGTGAAGATGTTCATGTTATAAACACAAGATTTGTAATTTTTTTTCTTGTTCCGAGGGATGTCGATGATGAAAAAGAACGTTATAAATAAATATCTAGTAATACTGAGACATCCAAAAAGAAAAAAAGAAAAAAAAAAAGAAAAAGAAAAAAAAAAGACAAATCATTTATTTTACATAGGACAAAAGAACACAAGCCTTGCTATTTTAGGTTTAGTCAGCAGATGGTAGAAATAAGAGCACTGTTTTGTAAACTGCTGGGGATTTTCAACACTTTGGCCTTGGGACAAAACGTACTCTCACAATATAAAGTCACACCGAATTGCACATTGACTGAAGGTGTTCACTAATTAACTCGGTGTTGTATAGTGGGCCAATTATTACCAAGCGTAGACTTCAATTAATTAACACATGCATTCCTCTTTGCAGTGACAAGATACATCTGCCTGGCTGCCTGCCTGGCTACTTGCATAAAACTTGCATAATAAAACAAATAAACACAAACGTATCACACAACACTTATTGTAGCAAACATTCTCGGCCAAAGTAACAACAACACAAAAACTTAAAATACACAAAATAACAGGAACTCGCTAACTTTCATATAAATAATTATATCACTTAATTATTTCAAGAAGAATATTTGATGTGTCTGTTTTTTAAATGAAAAAAGTATATGCTAGAGTCACAAAGAGGCGATTTTGTAAAAGCCCATTCTGCTTACTTTAAAACATATATTTGAATTATTTTTTCCCTGCGCTTGGCTATGCCCATTTACAATTTACAATTTAGCACGTACATTTTCATTGCATCTTACACAAATTTATTTTGCAATAAATTATATTAAAAAATATATCTGGTAGATATATTTATATATACTTAAAATTTGACATAAGTTCACCACGGGTATATTTCTAATTCTCTTAGAAAAAAAACAACAAATATCAAATAAAAAGTAATAAGATGAATAATTTAAAATTTGTTCTAAATGTCAGGAGTTGAACATAGCCAGGATTTAAATTAATATAAAACTGATTTATTGGTCCTCTTAATGCTGTAAGTCACAAATTTTGTCTGTTGAATCGGTATTTACGAGGCCTGATAACATGAATTCATAATAAAATACGTATTTTTTTTTTAAAAAATGTATTTGTTTTACACATTCAATTACCATTTACAATAAAACTATACAAAAACACAATAAATGAAACTAAAATAGAATATGAACTTAGCGTATATGAATCTTTCAGTCAAATCAATAGGGTATTACTTGTATGATGACCTGTAATGTATTTCACTAAGACGGTGTTCTAAATGTCAGGAAGTGAACATAGCCAGGATTTAAATTAATATAAAACTGATTTATTGATAACATGAATTCATGATAAAATACATATTTTTTTATTTAAAAATTGTATTTTTTATACATTCAATTACCATTTACAATAAAACTATACAAAAACACAATAAATCTTTCAGTAAAATCAATAGGATATTACTTGTATGATGACCTGTAATATGTCTTTCACTATGACAGTGTGGTAATATACAAGATTTAAGTTGATTTGTGCTTGATTTAAGTTCATTTGTACACCGGCCGCACGCATTTTAGTAGGTTTGTTAACAGTGGAAATCTGCGTGCACGTGTGCGTGCACGCATGCGTGCACGCGTTTTAGTGACAACCATTAAGGGAGCAAATGAAAAAGAATTTGACAGGAATTTTCCTATGAAAAGGTAAGTTATATATATTGTGTTTTAATAGTTTTTCCAGAGTTATACTTAAATTGTAACCTGTAAAGTGGTACCAATACACATGGTATTGTGTGTCACAAAACAAAAATCTAAGGTTTTCACGTCTGTATTTACATCTAATTGTGAGGAACATCAATACATTTTAAAGAATAAGACAAGGTTGCTTATTAATTATATTGAGATACCGTTGCAATCCAAGGCACACATATGCCTTCTATTTTTTTGTTTTGTTTATATTTTGTTTTTGAGACCTTAGTATTGGGGTTTTCACTACATATGGACATGCATGCGGGACAGAACTGGGCCTCTCACTGTGTGGTTACGCTTAATTACACATTCGTTTAAGGCGTCCCCTAATTAGCCTGGTGTTGCATTGATTAATTACGTGTATTACCAAATACAGAATATACTGGTCACCCATCCATTCTTTCTCTTGGCAGGAACCAGATACACCTGCCTGGCTAGCAAGAATGAAATGAAAAGGAAGAGCGGATTTTCGTTGTAATTGGGCTGACGATTATAATAGGGTACGTTGTTCAGGAGTTATTTCTAAATCATAAAAAAGTGTTTTTAATAATGCACTTGGCATTCTGTATCACAAAGCAAAAAAAGTTATTTATGTCTGTGTTAACTACCTATAACTATATAAGGAGACTACAAATAATTTGAAAGCAAGGTAATAAGTATTATAAGGCAATTAAGAAAAAGTAAGAATAATTACGCATTCTATGTTAAATACCTTTGTAAAAAGTACGTGTTTATAATAGTTATTGTATTCATCATCTGCAGTTCATAAGACTTAACATTTTTCGTGTCAAAGATATTTCGGGACGCTTGCCAAAACATTGTTATGGTGACAACATCAACATTCAAAATGCGATCCCCACTCAGAGAGGGGGGGGGGAGCGAGTTCCAATTAGCGACTTCACAGACCAGAAACATCGTATGTTTATTAATTCTCTGCTGGTAATATATATTTCATCTCTTATTTTTTTTCAGATCGATTCTCCGTACCTTTCCTTGCCAAGTATGCATCAGACAATTAAGGGATATGATGACACGGAATCGGAGATTAGTTCGACCGTCGCAGTGTTTGGACGTTATCGCCGATCATACAGCTCATCGATTCTATGCAGGCATTTCGTTTGAAGATTTGTATACATAGAAACAATACATTTGCCTATGGGACTGGAATTCGTTTGAATCGCTCACCAAGGCGTATAAGCTGTATATAGCCATACAAACCTCGTAAACGACACTTGTTGCACCTCCTGTAGTGTATCGATTATATGTTGCTGAGACTTCATATATTTTATTTTGTAAAGCAGATAAGTATTATTTTTATAATACAGAGTTACTACACAAGAGGACCTGGACGGATAGACGGATACCTGAGAACACACAAATAATTCATCAAAAATATTCTTGACGTTCACCGGATATCAAACCCACAAAAAAACAGAACACTGTGCATCGTGGATGTTCTATTCTTATAGGGATGTTGATGTGTTCAGATAAGAGAGACAGTGCGAAATATTCAATTTCATTTTTAGTACAAACCAAGAAAACTGATATTCTTGCAGGCAAAACACAACATTTTACCCGAATTTTAAAAACTCTACGCTGAACGAAAACAATGGAATTTATTTAAGTTTGAGAAAACGACTCGGAACTGTGCGTGGTGTCCACGAACTCTGTATGGCAAATGTCAGTTATATCAATTACGTGCATTTATTAAGTAATGCTTTTTGTAATTGCTCTTTTTTCACAGACTGGTTTTTACAACTTAATAAAAATGCGTTTCCTTAAAAAAAATATTTTTATTTTGTCTCGAAGGTTTCATCACATTTAAAGGATATATATATATATATATATATATATATATATATATATATATATATATATATATATATATATATATATATATATATATTAATAGCGTAAGGCGATTTTTGTAATTTTCCGTATCTCCTCTGATACCACCGTACGGATTGCCGTGATTTTCGACAAACATTCTCCGGTTGTGTCCGAAGAGATTCCACCCGGTTTTATTTGCAATATTTGCGTATTACGTGCATAATTAATAATTTTAATATTTGCTCCCCCGCGGGCGCCTCTTTTCTTTGTGTCTTCGGGTCCCGTAAGACAATGGCCATAGAGTGTGTGATGGCCGAACAGAGTTTTACTCGGGGGCCCTATCTGGGTTATTTGTACATTTCGCCGTCACCGGCACGAAATAATCCCCTTCTCAAAAGGGAGATCTTTGAAAGAATTGTTTGGCAGGCCTTTTTGTCACCGGGATATCGCACGAAGAGGGCTTCTACCTGCGACCCCCCCCCCCCCCCCCCCGGTACATGACCTGATATGCTTGAATGCACATGTACCGCGTCCAGGGCGTTTGACAAATGAGCTAAAATCGTGTCCCTTGGTCACACAAACCAGTGATTATCGCATTTGGTTTGTCGCACCCGTCTTTCATGTGCGATCAAAGGACGGCATTCATGAGGCAACACATGACACATACAAGCGTCAAACAGATGACGATAAGTAGTTTTGTCCTTTCAAATCAAGATTTATGCCTGTAAACCTAAATGATATTTCAGTAAAATATAACAAATAATTATGTCTTAATTAAATTAATGTGGGATAGGACCCCCCCCCCCCCACACACACACACATGCACACAAAAATAATTGTCCTGGCGCCCGTGCTTAACGTTTTATTTTGCTTCCACTTTAAATGTCACTTTTATTGCATCAAATTCATTGTTGCAATCTTTCAGTGATACATATATAGTAAGATGCATGTTGAGTGTTATAGACATGATGCTTCCCTACAGTTATTCCCTTATGAACTTTAATACTCATATTTTGGTAATGGAAGTGTGGGCTTCCCCGATTTCACGTCATGAAGTGGAATCCCCTGTGCGTTTAACGGATGCGTTCATCGCAAAAGTCGAGCAGGACTCAAGGTCTGCGATAAACGCTTGCATGCATTTATCACAGCTGATAATCGTTGCCGGAGGTATGTGTCATGGGTAATTGAAAATATAGTGTCCAAAATTTTTACACGGATGCGATGATCGGATGCAAGTAAACCTTGGAATATGTCACCAATTTTTTACACGGTCGATTTTGTCGCAAGAAAATTCGGAGGGCAACTTTAAATAGCGATGTTCAACATAATATATTTTTATATAAAAATTATTCAATTTATCATATCAACTTCTCCGAAAACATCTCCGTCCAATCTCTTGGCTTCAATACGATGTTTATGCATATCACCATACATATAATGTATCTATATATTAATAGCGTATCGCGATTTGTGTGATTTCCGTATCTCCCGATTTCCAGTGGATTTCCGATACCAACGTACGGATTGTTTCGTTCGTCCCAAACCGTGCGTAGCACGGGTATTTGCTAGTATATATATATATATATATATATATATATATATATATATATATATATATATATATATATATATATATATTTATATATATATATATATATATATATTTATATATATATATATTAATATATATATATATATATATGTGATTTCAGCTAAAATCCTGGCAGGTACCCACCTTCTTTGAGAAAAGCTTTTATATTTTTTTTGCATATCAATCAACACTATCAAATGTGTATGGACATATGACGTAATTAATTAATCCTAAACATATAATAGGACATCCTAGACTTTTTTCTTAAATGACAATGCACGGAAGGTTCTATGAAGAACCCTAGACATTGGTTCCGCCAAGAACCTTTTAGGGTTCTCCACTCAGTCCACCGTGAAGAACCTTAGAGGGTTCTTCTTAGAACCTCTAAAGAGGTTTTTTTATGGAACCTTATAGGTTCCATAAATGAACCTTAGGGAGGTTCCAAAATGAACCCGCTTGAAGGTTCTAACTGGAACCTTAAAAGGTTCCCCACTCAGTCCATTCTGAAGAACCCTTTTGGGTCTAGTTGGAACCCTTTTTTCTTAGAGTGTACTGCCTCTTAGCTGTCAGTGTATTTTATCATATTTATGGTACCAATACTATCATCATCCAATCAACGTGTGCTTAAAAAAGTGTCCTTGGCCCTGTCAATTGAAAACTTCAGTCAATATGGCGTGTCAAAAATGGAATGTTTTTCTTATACTAAATTATTTTTTTTAACTTAAATTCTTTGCAAAGTTATAATGATTGTCTACATACAAATAATGACTGGAGTATCTGGTTGATTTACTGGCAGATAAGTTGTCAAAATAAATATCACCAAACACCAATGGGCGTCTCATGATGGCACGGACTATATATATATATATATATATATATATATATATATATATATATATATATATATATATATATATATATATATATTGGCATTCTGGAAATAAAGTTCCAAGACACTTTCGCAATTCTAGACTAGTATACTATTTATGTTATTCATGTTTATGTATACTATGACTTTTAATTTTTTTCATCATGATTCATGTTGGAATGTCAACACATGGCGCTATCTGTATGAAATATATGTATGAAATAAATACATCTGACTATAAAACGATTTCACTGAATGTCATTCTTCTAACACTGGGGCGCTGAAGGACTGCTTGGTTAGACTTGGCTTTGAGCAACATTCCGGTCTTTTGTATTTTCCTGACGTATTAATTCCTATAGATCAAGTTGAAAATTATTCAATCCTGCAAAGAAACAGACGGAAGTGTAAAATTATATTTGAACTAACATATTACATGCTACATGGCTTTAAGACTAGGTCCCTAAATGACCACATGACCCAGTACAACAAACATATGTGTGTTATCCCTATTTGAAATTCCTGGAAGCCATTATTGTGAAACGTTATCTTGTTTCACAGGTTTTAAAATTCATCAGACACTATGGACCAGAACACACAAAATTATATATCAAGATAGTTATTGTTTGTGGCATCATAACAAATATCGGTAATCTGGAGAGAAAACGTTTTATCATATTTTTTATGTGATGTGTTAAAACAGACGTATATTTAAATGGACCTACCTAGTCATACAAGTGTACATCTCCTGTCATTGTGTCTCCCTCTATCACCCTGCTGAAACAAGGTGCAATTGCATTAAATGATTATGAAAAAAGATTATATGTTATAACATCCGAAAGCTTTTTCACGGATAATAATGTTCCCATATTGTTCATCGATTAGTTTAATCAGCCGTTAGCCGTTAAAACATCCAAATATATTGTCGAATAAATCCCTCTTCACAACAACAAAAATAATAAATGTCAAACATGCAACATATATTAAAGAATAACCTTCCTTGGATTACAAGAGTCTGTTTCCTGTTGTTGTGTACCCATTAAACATTTTTTTCCGAATCTAAACAGTTGTACAATATAGTGGATGAGGGATATTAAAGCTTAATATGAGAAAAGAAACTTAAGAAAATAACCAATATTTATATTTTAGAACCTTCTGGTACTTCTGTGTTTTGTAACTAAGTGACGTGGCGTCTGCCATGTGTTGGCAGCCTGACTTTGATAACTATATTATAGTTATTTATAAACTTTTTTTATATTACATGGATTGAACAACTAGTTAAAATAACTAATACGAGGCACTCTCCATTGCTCGGATGTTGACACTCGGTAGCCGATTAGGGTGGAGGAGACCGGAGGACCCGGAGAAAATCACCGGCCTTGGACGGGCAACTACAACCCACTCTCATAGCCACACCGGGAATCGAACCCGTGTCGCCAGCGTAGAAGGCCGAGCGTTTTACCACTCAGCTGTCCATATTCATAATACAAAAACACATTATCCGTTGCTTTTAAAAAAAGTTCTTTCTGCATGTGACCATCAACCTTGACCTTAATGAATGGGTTTGAGATGTGGTGAAAAAAAGACCGTTTTCTCAGATTTTATTGCACTTCTGTAATTGATTGCTAGTCTGGGTTTTTGTATAAGTAGTCAGGAATGTGTCTCTTTCCTTACTTTTACCTTTATTTTGGGGCTGGTCTGCATATTTACAAATATTTCCAAATTTCATTGGGGGGCGCCCCTTGGAGTAGACAGAGGATCTGTCTCTATAATTCACTGGGAGGCTTACTTAGGCTACCCTTGGAGAAATAGACTGTAGTAGCAAGAGAAAGAATATTGGCCAGAAAATTACCTGTCGTCGCAAATTATCAGGAAGATTGTCGTCATTCTAAAACAAATAACCAACCTTCATTAATTTTTAATTAGCAAAGTACCTTGTTCAATCAAAACTACAACAATAACACAACTACACAGCAATACAGGAAATGTTTGTTACGGTTCAAGAACTCCATTTACTGGTTTGCTTTCTATAACAATTGCTCTTTACCTCCACAGGGACAAAAGAAATAACCCTATGTCACAATGGAATGCATATCTGTGAATCAAATATCATGTGATGGCGAATCAGAGTGAATGTTATCTTTATTTTTTAAAAACAATTTCTTCATGTTCGGTTCTACTTTTATGGGTCATAACAGTTGTAAATTGTAATTGGTCTGGTTAAATGATTTTGAATATAATAATTTAATGTGACCTGAGTGGCCTGTGCGCACAAGTACTAAATATAGTTTAAATGTACAATAGGTACAAATAACTGCCTGGTATTGTCCAGTAGATGAGATCCATGATGATATTAAAGGAAATAGCCTGATAACTGCGTAATAACCCAAAGGCATGCTTATCGGATATTACTTTTGTATCGTGTAGTTATAGAAAGCTAATGCATTCACAATGAGAGCTGAATTGTTTAAGGGGAGAGTGAATATAAACATAAATATTTAAAAAGATAGCTTGAAGCTCATCATAAGTACCTGAGGGTTCATTAAAGGAACATCATGAGTCGTACACTTCGATTTCTGAAACGAAATATTAACAAAAGCTGTATAAGGGAAAAACGCATTGAATATGTTAACAGGAGTTTCAGATTACCTCGTTATCACAAGCACATGTGTTGATTTCATATATATATATATATAAATATAAATATAAATATATATATATATATATATATATATATATATTCATACAGTGGAACCTGTCTCAAAGACTGACTGTCTATTAAGACCACCCTTGAGTGAACCGAAAGATTTCACACAGGTTGTAAGGGACCTGTCTCATAAGACCACCTCTTAATAAAGTTGGCCAGTTCAACCGATGGTCTTATTACATAGTTTTCACTGTATATATATATATATATATATATATATATATATATATATATATATATATATATATATATATATATATATGATAAACTAAATGTATACTTAAATATATCAAATATCATTTTCGGCGTTATGGACAAAAGTACGACGTTTGGAATATTGCATGGTCTGACCTGTCGTCATGTGTTTAAATTAAGTTGTATCTTGCTATTTGAGCGTTGCTTTAAAATGAAAATCTACTAACCTTTTTCATACGTATCCAGAGGTAGTGAGTTAGTGGGATGGTTATTGATACTACCAGGGCGACCATGGCACATATGACCGACAGCGCTAAAGTCAGTCCCTGGTAGGAATGATCTGTAATATCAAATAATAAATAAATCTTCATGATCATGACTTTTTTTAATAATCTGACTTCTGAGCCTGTTTAAACAACTTTGCATATTACCCGTCCTTGTTTTTGGACAGATCCGCGGGGTCTCGGCCAGGTGTGTGCCGAAAGGGGTTTTAACGGGGAGAGTAGACATGGGCCGAATTCACTAGTTGTCAGCTGAGTTGGCATGGGCCGAGTAAACTTCGTAGTCACTGGTAGATTTCGCTTCGATACGGCCTTTGCTAAAAAATGTTAAATGATTTAGGCAGAAATCTGATAAAGTACCCCCTTAGAAAACACATCATTATCAAAAGCTCAAGACCAAAAATGGGCATTTCCGAAGCGTGGTCACAGAGGAGTTGCATGACAACTGTTTAGTGGCACCACCGTCAATTGTAATACAGAAGGGCGTTCTTGTTCTCTTCTTATTATGATGAATATCAGTTTACAGACCACGGCAATTTAACCATATTTATTCACAGGACCTTCTTAAATATCCGAAACAGAAACTAGGGCACAGGTACAAAAGCTTTATCAGATCAGGGGGAGCAACAAACATTCTGTATCAACTAGTCAACATCAGCTGACCACCGGAACGTTGTGGGTATCATAGTGTTTAATCAATGGTGTCCATCACTTACTTACAATCCTTTTTAACAAAAAAGCACAGTAATTCATACTTAGAATAAATTAAATATCAAATATAATCTTCATCTACAAGCATCAAAAGGACAAGTTCAACAAAAAGCTGATTAATATAACAGTTTTCCCTTACCTAATGGCATTATATTAATTTTGAACTTGTGAAAGTAAGACAAAAAAATCTCTGAGATGAAAAATACGAAGCGGTGTTTGTAAATATAAGACCAAGATTAATCAGCAGGGAAGTAAAAAGGGGCTTCCATGTCAAGAAAAACATAGTAAACTGCAAAATAGAAATGCAAGGAGCAAAGAGAAGGAGAGAACAGATGCTTTCACAAACAGAAAATGCAAGGAAAAAAGAGAAGACGGAGAGAACAGATGCTTTCACAAACAGAAAACGCAAGGAAAGAAGAGAAGTCGGAGAGAAAAGATGCTTTCAGAAACAGAAAATGCAAGGGAAAAAGAGAAGTCGGAGAGAACAGATGCTTTAAGAAACAGAAAATGCAACGACAAAAAGAGACATTGGGGAGAGAACAGATGCTTTCGGAAACAGAAAATGCAAGGAAAAAAGAGAAGTTGGAAAGAACAGATTCTTTCAGAAACAGAGAATAAAGTCAGTCGCAGGAGATAAAAATTCTTCAAATTGAGGGGGAGAGAAATAAACTTCAGTCAGATCAGAATTATTATTATAAAAAAGAAAGTGAAACTGAAAGTGTGGTGCTTCTATCAGCACTTACCGTTTTCAGCATATGTCATCACTGGTCTGGCGTTTTGGCTGGTATTTCGTTGGACTAGTGTTGTTGTGGTAGCTTTTTGCGTTGTGGACCTGATAGCTTCTGCTAGGTTAATTTGAAAGAAAAGAACAGTTAATTTTTATAACATATAATTACTTATATAATTCAAAGAAAAATATGAATATTAAACCATGCTGGTGATGCCATTGTACTAAGGAAACGCATAAAGCTAATGGACGGACTGGAAATAATACT
Source organism: Sipunculus nudus (assembly GCA_026874595.1). Classification (NCBI taxonomy): domain Eukaryota; kingdom Metazoa; phylum Annelida; class Sipuncula; order Golfingiida; family Sipunculidae; genus Sipunculus; species Sipunculus nudus. Next base: position 28,222,423 of record CM049311.1, on the reverse strand, counting down.
TCAGGCTACACACGCTATATATTTCATGTCACATATTCTTGTGCGTATGTGGCATATAATCTTTTGTTAGCAATATACTTTTACCCAATATCCGTCTACTATAGGCATATTATGCAGAATATGGAAACCGGCATGCGTATCACAAGTAAAAAATACAGCATATATTGATAATGAAAAATTCTATATATATCTGCCCCTAACTCTGCGACTGATCCAATCTCAAAATATGTCATTTCCAGTCATGCCATTTCCAATTCCATTTAATTTATTTGACAAAAAAATACTAATTTAGATAATGTGTTAATCGGGACAGACTTCGAACGCCGCGAAGCATACGAGACCATTACTCTCACCTGGGTTCATACAAAGTGACGGGAACTTGTCTTTGCAAGCAACAGCTCGCCATGAAAATTCTTCAGACGCCGCCCTCACCATCACTGAACAGTCCCCTGTCAGTGCTGGTTGTTTTGTGCCCCAGTAAACTTTTGTCGTATTCTTTCCATCTATGATAGACAAAATCATTGCACGAGTTTGATTACTATCCTTCTTCACTTTCAATTATTACAAAATGATCTAAGCCCTCTTGCTGGAACCGCATATATACAGTCGTTTATATATATATATAACACAGACCCTAAACCCAAGCCCGAACTCTAAAAATTTGAAACATTTTCTTTTCCGGGTGAAACTTTGTTTTACAATTCCGGTATAGAGAGAGAGAGAGAGAGAGAGAGAGAGAGAGAGAGAGAGAGAGAGAGAGAGAGAGAGAAAGAGAGAGAAAGAGAAAGAGAGAGAAAGAGAAAGAGAGAGAGAGAGAGATAGATTCCTTTTGTCCCCCTCACTTTTAGGAGGATAAAAAACATATTTTTCATATTGAGAAAATTATGGATACTTCTTGAGAAAACTGCCTCATTAAATTGGCTGAGTTCATGGCCAATATTTTTGAACGTTTAAATCTAATTTTAAATGATGAAAAATATATTGCTGAAAATTGAACATAGAAGCGTTTTCATATTATGGAATCGATATATTTCATAATATGATGTGAGGGACTTTGTCCTGGGTGTCATGAGAGGGGGGATGTTGTCCGGAGAAGCTGAGCCAGTGTCCGTATATTTCCCGGAGTGTGTGGGGGGGGGGGGTTCTATCAGTTTGGATACCACCCCCCCCCCCCCTCCTCACATTTTCAGTGATTGATTCAGATCATTCATAGTGTACAATACCGTCTACTGGGTGCCGCCACTCCTGTCTCCGTAGACCAACCCACATGTACGGGCATGTTGTTCTGTCCGTAGACAAAGCTGATCGTAGTTGTCGCTCTGTCTCAGCAGACTGTATTATCGCCATGTCCAGGCCGCGTGATCTGCAGTAAACACGGGCGGCTTCCCAGTTGAACTTGGTACAGGTTTTATAGAAACACCTGTTTCCGACCCTGATGCATTTCATGTCTTGGCAATGACTGCAGTCTTTGTAAAGGATGTTATATAAATAAATTACCTATCATAATGATAATGACACACAGAACAAGTCATGATGAAAAAATAATAAAGCATAAATAAGAATGCAAATGTCCAAAATTAATACATAATTAATAAAACAGATAAGGATAAGTGTGCAATGAACTCTTCCTTCCCCAATGACAATTAATTTTTATAGTTTATTATCTAGGATGGAGCGTCAATGAGTTATTCTTTGTGAAAATTATAGACAGTATTTGCGCAGGGGATATTTACTAACCTTCATTTTACCATATATAGCTTGTGTAATCTAATGACATGCATTTTCTAAATGAACGTTGGCTCTTATGATCCTTATAACTCATACATTTTTGCATAACTGATATAATCAGAGCTTTCATGAATGCGTGGGTAAGCGTCTATGATGCTTGGAATCTCCTTCGCACGCATGGTTCTGGAGCAACGAGCGTCCGATCAAACGCTGATAACTGACCCTTATTACATTTAACTATAATCAGAGAACCATACAATGACAACAGTTCTGACTGACCTTTTACATCACATATAACGCCTCGATGTCCAAAGCAGAACCCGGCTGCCAGGCCTTTTTTGTCAGACATCGCGAGGTAGGCACAGTTAGAAGTAGTGCTCCATCTGTTGTCAAAAACTTCTGCAGCTGGACGTGAGATGAGATATAGCTTGAGTCAATTTAGATCTTCCTATATTGTGTATTACAGAAAGGGGTGCTTATGGATTTTTTTATTGTATACATGATGCATATTGAAAAATAACATGTTAGGGAGTAAATTAGGTACGCTGGTTATTATCTTATAGTTAACCGATATCCTAAACAAACATTTTTCTTAGGAAATTAATACAATATTTCAGAACATAACCTGTTTTGTTGTGAGGTGCTGACCGAAGTGAAAAAGTTAAAAACAGGATGAGCTAAAAGACCCAATAAAACACAGGGAACTTTAGAAAAAAAATGCCTGGGCGCAACACTCCTGGTGAGAAGAAAACGGTGCGAGACGCAAAGTCGGGCGTTTTTTTTTTTTTTTAATATAATTTTCTTTTTTTCAAACTTTTACGTCGCCGCCCGCCTGCTCAAACTGAATATATCCTCGGAGTTATATGAACATTTCATAATTTTCACCGCAAACGGATGGATACCCCGGACTATTACTATTGCATTTTAACATTTTGTAATAAACGTTCAGCCTTACGAGACTGATTAATAAAAATAGACTATAAACATTTTAATTTTTCGAGTAATCTGAAGGTTTAATATTGAGATTTATAAAGCTATTTTAAAGCTTTGGGGATCGATGTTAACACAAAACGAAACCTGCGCATTTATGCTATGCAGTAGCGACACCTGTGGTCCAAAGAGAGGACTATACTCACACGGCTTCTGGCAATTTAGTCACAAGAACTCCCCCAGGTGTCGCCTCTTGAGCTGTAACCATGTGACATTGATGCCCGCTGTAACCATGGCTCTCTGCACGTGCTTGTATTCCTGTTCGTCCCGGATTAAGGGCAAGGCTGATCCATGATAGAGGAACGGGCAACTTGACCCCGCCTCGTCCCTTGTTTTACATTCCTGAACCTTAGCTTAGAACATAATTAAGAAGATTCATATGATATATCCGAATTAAAGTATATAACAAGAGTTGGATTCAAATGTAGTCTGGTGCATCAAATGCAAATACAATGTTGCTTTTCCAAAATGCAAATACTTTATCAGTCACTGCAATGCAATGCTAATGCAAATGCATATGCATTAAAATATTTTCAAATGCAAATGCAAATGTTCTATCAGTCATTGGATTTGAGTGCAAATGCAAATGCATTAATATTTTCAAATACAAACGGATAATTGTAAGTGCATATACATCTGAAGTCGACACTCTATATTTGTATAATTGTTAATGGTACTGATACAATTTTGTATAAAATAAAATCACTCATTCATTGAAATCTTAGCTGAGAATTATGAATAAAAAATATTTAAATCACATTTAGATGTATTCTTGATAACTAGGCCTAGTTGCACATTTTCTTGATTATTCAATGTAGAATTAACCACTACAAGTGCAAGTATAGAGATCACAAATGTTAATGTCACTTGATATCCATGAGTGATTCAACCGAGATGAAGTGGCCAGATTTGTCACAAATCAAACAAGAGTTGTATACAGGGACATATAGGTGTGTACCAATATTACTTCTGTCAGGTTTACACGAAAATAAGTAACTCAGAAAAAAAGTACTTAAGGTTGTTATTATTTAACTAAATATTCCCACATGTTCTTTTTTAAAATGATAGGTCCATGGCCTGTGGGTGGCACTGTCTATTGAATTAGGATGAAGGTATCCGTATGGTAAGAATGATATGTTATTATTAAGCCTTCTGGATTTCAGGTTTCATATGCACAGGGTTAGGATTAATCCAGAAGTCATAACCTGTCGTTAAGACATTAGAGCGAATCTCTGAGGTTCTATGACGAGATTTCACCATTATGCCAATGAAGCACCGGTGGGGTTCGAACCATGGACCTTCAACTCTGAAGTCCAACGCCTTAACCACTAGGCTACTTCCTATCGTCACACGTGTTCTTGCTAAACTTAGCTTTTGACATAATATTAAACAATCATTGCTTTTGATTTAAAAAAAAGAGTTTACAAGTCATATTTGACTCATATTTCAAATGCAATTGCAAATGCATAGCATTTTTTCCAAATGCCAATGTAAATGCTAATGCACCACACACGAACTACATTCAAACGCAATGCATATAATGGCTTTTCAAGTTTGCTCCATTTAAATGCAAATGCATTTGCATTTGGACCCAACTCTGATGTATAAATCTTAGTAAATAGATAAAAACACATGTAGGGACAGACAAGGAATCAGATAATTTGTTCAGCCCATAAAATTTTGTGACTTTATATGTTATCGAATTATTTCTGTCAGTATATCTTACTCTTAAATCGTTGTATAATCGCATACACACATAACCTGCCCAGACAACTACAAATGCGGTGTGTCATGCATAGAACTTAAAAGGCTGGGTAAAGGTATTAGCACGTGGGATTGTCATGTGACGTTGTGACATTGCATCCAGAGTAGGGACTGGACCCTGATGCGATTGGCTGATGCAAAATGTGACGTGACAGAAAAATTAAGAAATTATTTCAACACATGTAATACAGTAATACTTTCACTCTTTCCTGAGTTAGTTTTTGTGGAATGTATAGAATATTAACATATATAGACATATGGGTTTTCCCAGTGGCTGAAGTCACTACTGTGTTAACAGATATGCCAAGCTCGTAAAAAATCACACAACATCAGACTTTTTATATAAATAAAAATAAAAAGAAGTATGTTTATCCTCCAGAAAAGGGTTCAGTTGACAACGCTGACAAACGAGGACACAACTCATTCATCATATGCAAGTTACACCCTTCTTTGTTAAATATTGTCAGCTTAGACGTCCAGGCTACATTGGCTAAGGATTTAACTTACAAGTACATTAAAATAGATTTTTAAGGCTGTGGTATGAAAGCCGAAAAATATTGTAAGTATAAATCTTGTTGGAATCACGATATTTAGGAAGCAGTCTTTCCGATTTGAAGCAAGAGCGTAGAGGGTCTTGTATAACACACTTGTAGAACTTAGATATTAATTTGGAAAAGCCTTATTTTTTGGTACAGCGAGTTGGTACTCAGATATATTCCCGTAATATACTGATGCATATACACAGAAGGCATAGTCACCCCTGCTTGCTCGATTGGCGACAGCTGACCATTAAGAGTCACTTAGTTCTTTAGAAAAAGATCGCTTTTGGTAATGACTGACATGTGACAGAGAGTCTTACCTGGTACGACTTTGTATTGCTGTGTATTCTTCAAATGACAGATAAACAAGACCAACAGCAGACTTAAGATTCCGGAAGTTAACCTATCCTGAGCATACATTGCACTCTCAGCAAAACTATAATACCTAGTCTGTTGCACATCTGCTATAATGGCGACTGCTTTTAGATAAACTGCGCGTGTTTTAATGTCTTCCGTCTTGTACACTAGCACCTACTAACTAAACTTTTATCACTCTTCTCCGCCCTTTTGCCCATGTATCCATATCCATGTGTGCCTACTATATAAGACATGCGCAAATATTATACATGTAGGTTCCGTCGGCGCAGATTATGGTCAAAGGTCACACACGACTGTCGTATACTGGGGACGTAGAGTGGCTGTGACATAATGGCGACATACGAATAAACATTTGATTGGCTTGGTTCCTTTCGGGTAAGAGTTCAACAATTTCACAATGGTTAATAACCTTTTTTTGTAAAAAAAAATAAATCCCTTTTTAATATGTATGAATTAATAGGGAATACGGATGGCCGTATATACAATTTTAGCATAGGGCATATATGTATTGATCCGCATTAGGTAATGAGATGCATTTTCTGGGAATGTTAGGCGCATACACTAATCTGTAACCTGACTATTTTAAATCTTATAACAAGATCTTTTTGAATATTTTAAACAAAGGACTCTAGGCAACTCACAAAAGACCGACAATAGAACTTGTGCCCTCATACTAACTGAAAGAATTTAGTTTTGTCATTTTTTTATTCACGCTCCATATTATTGCACATAGAACAACGCGAGGGACAAAATGACATTTGTTTACACAACAAACTGGTCAATGTCCCAGGTATAGTTTATGTAAAATACTTTTGGTCTAAAATGTGATTATAATGATGAGAACAAGCCTGCCGTTTAAAGCTGGTATATATAAACATTTACAGCCCTTAAATAAATATCATACAATCGTGTACACAACAAAAAAACAAGCGCTGACATGTTTTGGTTAACCTCGACCCAGTTCCAAAGGTGCATACCAGATAATCAAACTAACAACCTGGTCGGGAATCTCGATGCCAGAAAAAAAGAATATCACGTGATCTGTGTCAATAGTCCTACGCCAAACAGAGAGTAATCATTGTGACCTATATATTGATACCTCTACGCTGTGTACATGCAGCATTTTCGCCGTACATGAACATCTTCAAGGCCTCGTGATTTAGGTAGGTGTAATCAGGCCTAGGTTATTCGCGAAAAGCAGGGGTATTCAAAACAGATTCATTGATATTTGAAATATTGATAGGTCATTCAGTATAAATAAAATATATATATATATATATATATATATATATATATATATATATATATAAAGGTGATATGATATGGAAGATAATAATAAGTTATTAATATACGTATATGACATAAGACAATATATATATATATTTTAATGTATAATAAAAATAATATATATATATATATATATATTAGCAGTTTGTATTTTATACAAACTTTGAATGAAGGATTCTGTCTTTGCCATATCAGACAGAACTGTTTCTAACGCCACAGTGATTAAAGACGAATGATTTTTCATTTAATTTCTATGGTAGCGCTAAGAGTTATGGGAATTCATAGAAATAATACGGGAGGTAAAGTGGACATAACTGGCCAGATCGTCAAAGATGTACTAGTAACTAGAAATATGGATTCTCAGGAATGCAGTCCTCCGCCTTGTGAGCGGTCCTTTTTGCGGGATGCTTCCAAAACGTGTTTGCATTCTCTTTTTCGGCCCATATTCCCAGGTTTATTTGTACAGAAGTAACTGTACATTTGTGAATATTACTGGGAATCCTTCCTGGATCCGATTCATCTTTGGCCCATCCCCGAGATGTCCTGAAAATTTCTTAGGGTTCAGTTAATAATTGGTTGATTTATGTTGTGTAAAAAAAAACACTTCACAATAGTACACAAAAACACGACCGAGAATGAAAGCATACCATCTTGGCGGAGGCAACAAAATACCATGACGTAACGAGCTCACCTGATTTTTATAGTGGTTAATATGTATGTTTTCTTGCTTAGATTTCCAAGATGCCAACAGGGAAATTGATACGAGATGTGGTTCTGAATACGCTTTTTCTGACTATTCTGAGTAAGTATTTATAGGTTTTTACCATTTTCTTGTGTAATCTTAAAACTGCTAAAGCCTAATATATACATAGAGTGGAGCCTGTCTGAAAGAGTGAACCCTAAAGCATACACATTGGTTACAGGGGCGGATCCAGGATTTAGGAAAAGGAGGGGTCAAACAAAGGAGAACTAATAACAAAGCCTTAAAAAGGTCTCCGGCTGAGGAAAAAAAGGGGGGGGGGGGGCGCAATACAGTTGAGCTGAAACCTTTAAAAGGCTGCGCCGTCTGAAAAAAAGGGGGGACCCCCTGGACCTTCCCCATGGATCCGCCTCTGGGTTAAACTGTCCGGAGTAGTATGTCAACCTATGAATTAAGACTTCTTTTTGCATGTCCCACATGTGGTCACAGGTTTTACTACATATATATACGCCTATACACCCAACTGTATAAGTGTGAAATAATAAACTATTTGCATCCATCATCTTGAAATGATTTATTAACTCCTGTAGTTTGTGACATTTCCTATGCTAGTATTCCAAACATGATGAATATAAACTATAAAGTCTGTCTGTGGCATTTGGAAAGGATTCAAATATGAAAAACAAATGAAAGTTTTTATGACGTTTCGAAAAGTTTCAACACAACTACGTCTGATGCGCTTTTGGATGCGCTAAACCAATGCCCAGTAAATCATTGGCTTATCTCACTTATATACATGTTATCTTCCAAGGAGAAAGAACATTGCTGAAATGTATTAATTAAATTTATTTATTCATTTCAGGCGTTCGGCCGGTAGAACAGTGCTTAAAGCCCTTGCCTTGGAATGAATCACGTGATTGTTGCCAAGCAACAGGAAACCGGCTGCCATCAATGCACGATCGAACCGACATGATTTCAACAAGAAGAGCAATGAAAGATGGCGGATTCAAAAGGGCATGGCTTGGACTACGGAGGGTAATGCTAAGAAAGTGGACTTGGGTTGACAGGCCCTCAGGTAAAATAATTTAACAGTTTAATTAGAATTACCTCAATACTTCGTCCTTTTATTGTATTTTATACTCCATATAAGAGAAATAATCTTTAGTCATATTTCTGATTTTGACCAATCATGTACTTTAAATCCCCCAAGCCAAAAATAAAATGAAAAGATGAAAATACATGTATATAAAATATTCGGCGTGACACCATCGCATGATGATTTATTAAATGGATATCATTTGTACATAGATGATTTTAAATTGCCGCTAGGTTAGACAGTCTTGTTTGTGAAGCATCTTGACAGAATAATGTATATTTCTCCAGAAAAAAATAAGAACAAACCAACAATGTAAGCTCCCGTCATACTTTTATTGAACGCCTTTCTAACTGATCACTGTGTTTCACATTGTGTTAAAATACCACTTTATCCTACAGGAATATATTTTCGCCAAGCGTTCTTTTATTATAAACGCTGTTTTTCACCCTACAGCCACAATTCATTTTGCAACCAGCGATCCGGGCCACTGTTCCATATTAAACATGACAACAGGAAAACTTGAAGCAGCTGCATGCGGAGCTCAGGGCCATGGACATATATGTCAAGTTAACGGTAAACTAACTATTTATTTGTTGATGAAGTTGGAAGTTTATCTTTGTGTTTGGACTTCAAAGAAAAAGTGTTAAAATTTTATGCGTTACTTAATTATAAAAGAAATGGTAATTACAGCCGTCCCGTTTAGCTTATTTTTGTTTTGCTGCACATAGGAAAGAATGAAGGCATACAGGTTACATAAGAATAAGTTGCTACCTATTTCTTTATGTTTACTTATATATAATTTATCAGGACGGAGCTATATCTCCATGTGATTTAAGTCTGTTACAACATGGCCCAATAGTACATCAATTTTAATCAACAGTGGAACCATTCGACTTTTGTCACACCTTGGAAGTGGCCATTTTTTGTCTTGATCTTTCCTGAACGATGCCAACCATGCCCTAAGGGGGGGGGGGGTCTTTCATACATTTCAATAAATCATGTGTAATTCGACTGTCTCGAAGGCACCATTGCAGCACTATCTGTCAAATCCACATGAACTACCCAAAAACGAGTAAGACGCTAGTTTAATTAACCTACATTCTGTTGCAGACTGTGCAGGATGTAGTGCCCACGGATCTGTCTCATCCACGTGTGTACAAATAAACGCTATCTGTTACCTGTACGTGTGTGACGGACTGCCGTGGGACGGAGCTCGCGTGGCCTGCCGGAGAGCAGTACTTGATCTTGCTGGTAGTGACATCCAGGGGGCGCTGCAGCAGGTAATAGCAGGGGACTCCCACTGTGAGGCGCACTGGGTAGGCCTCCGGCGTGAAGACTGGGGAGCGGTTAACCTTTCAGGTAAACAGAACTTACCCATGAATTTCTTTCGTTTATATTACAGCATATTCAACCCTATTTCCTTACATAATAACGTCTGTATGTATGATTCGCCAGTAAATATACATCACTCGAACAGAATTTGTATTTTGCTCAGGTATTTGATCAATAGATCGCCCTGATTTCAGTCAGTCCTGGTTTCAGTATAACATTAATGAATGGTAAATATAAATAAACTGTACGCAGACAGAACATATCAACGCTTGATTTTAAGCCTGCCCTTCTCCAAAAACATGCTTTAAGATACACCTGTGTTATAGTACAAAAGTACTCCACCAGATGTCACCTTTAGTAGCGTGGATAGTGGCGTAAGTTGCGCTTCATGTATCTGATTTAGAACGATGAGCCTAGTTCTCTCCAAGTCTGTAGATGGCAGCATTTCCTGGGGCAAACTGTAGAAAAAGCACACCTCTCACAACATATGATGTCACACTTTCTCTCTGCAGAAAAAAAACATTATCTTTGCATGATTAAAAAGCTAAAATCCTATATTATCAAAAAAGAAAGCCACATATTAATGGCCCTTTCATTAATTTGAGAGTGACACCCTTTACCACGGCCTTGTCATACTGCTTTGGTCCACAAATGGACGCTAAATAACTCCAAAATTAAAATGAACTTACTTGTCCCCAAGTTCACCCTCCCCTTAATTAAACCAGAATTAATGATTACTTGAACTCTACCTTCTTAATCATGAACAGACTGAAGCACCGTACTTCAAGTAAATAGCTTATGGTTGGAGCGCTGGCTCTTCGTTAACTACTAGTATATAGTGGAAGCAGCACCAACCAACTGATAAGTCTTAATGTCCACATTTGTGTTCCATCTGTTTCTTGATTGCGATTTATGCCACCGCCTTGAGTGTAAGCTTTCATCCCCGTTTGTGTGTGTTATTTTGTTTTCGTTCACAACATAACTCATGAAATATAATCTCATGAAATTTACAGGGCATTTCGGGAATGGGCCAATGAAGAATCGATTAGATTTAGCTGTGGATCTGGCACATGAACCGGATTCAATAACGTAATTAAGGAATATTCACAAATGTAATGTCATTTATGGACGAAATTACCTTGAAATCTGGGCCGAATAAATAAATGCAAACACGGTTGTTGGAGCATCACACTATAGCCCCCCCCCCCCCTTGCACATGGCGGAGGCTTGCATTCTTTAGAATGCATATTTTTAATTTATTATACATTCCCTTTTATTATTTACAGATCATGATGGACCTCGCACCTTGTCTCAGTGGGCGGAAAACGAGCCGTCTCTTCAAGGGGATTGTTCCGTGGTCACCTGGACCGGAAACACTATGGTCTGGCGAACAGCAGATTGTAACGAGAAACATCAAACTGTGTGCACCACGCCCTCAGGTACAGCCATGTCACTGTTAAGAAAATATTTCACTTTCCCTATAAACAATGATACTTTTTTAATACATTTTGCCAGCCCTTTTCAGATCAAAGTACCTTTTCACACTTTAACAAAACAAATTCTCTAAGTTTGGATTTCAAACTTTATATTCATATGAATCTATTCACGGATCTGTTGATAATGAAACAATAACAAATAATGACATCCGAGGAGTATACCTACTGTCAGGTGTGAGATATATCGCGTTTTTGTAAAAAAAAATAAAACTTTTGCTTTATATTTTAAAATCTACTGACCAACAATAAATCTTTGTTTATATATAGCAGGTCTCATAGAGAATATTCATAGAGGATATCTGAGGATTCCAATTATGTACATATCATTGGTTTATATAAGTTATTAAGTTACCGGCTTTTATGGCCCAGGGGTAGAGCACGGGACTCAAAGCCGCAAGATCGTGAGTTCAGGTCTCAGCCGAAGCGGTGAGATTTTACCCGGTCGGTCCTGGCCTAGGCTTAATGGGAAGGCCGTGCCCAACGAATGCGCCTTTCGGGGATTCCTCGATGTTATGACGATTACACCTCCAGCGCCCGAAGGTGCAGTACTCACCGGGCCTGGTTAACACCAGGCTATAAAATGAAAAGAAACGTGTGATACTGCCCGGTCACGTATTCAGAACCCGTTATAAAATTCTGTAGATGTACATTGACTTAGTTAAGCAAGCATTTATAAAAGGAGGCGGTTATCTCCAACGATACCTCCAACAACAACAACAAAAAATAAAAAAAAACAGTTCCTGTAAATGTTAAGGCTAAACTAAGGTAGTTTGATGATACTAAGACCTTGAACCATGTTCAGAATGTGAGGGTGACATTTGTAACTATGTCGGCAACAGTACCGAGGAAATGGCATTCAAGACATGCTGAGAGTGTATAAATACGGAATGATGGATATTCTTATTTCGTTATTCTTGATATGTTTCGTCATGCTTTATCTAAAATTATAAAAATCCAGTGTAAAACTTTACAAAACTAGACGGGACCAAGTCTTACAGATCTACAAAATATCATTTAAATATAATGTCAATAAATATCATGATCATGCATCAAGTCAGTGTTTACACGTTTATGAACTGTTAATATACTTTTGGTCTAAATTGTTTATAAATGATTTGTAGATGCATCCTCAGTTAATTTTAGTTATTTACTAGGATGTGCTATATTAAAAAAAGTTTTCTTTTCCTTAAGGTCAACTTACAACCGCACTTCCTCAAGTGAACATTACACCGCCCTCTACTAGTCCTGTGACAAACACCGGTGATCCAGGTAACTTAATATTAGGTCTCGGTACGCAGAGAATGAGGTACTAATATCCCAAGATATAATGTCAGCTTCATGATACATACACCCGAACCAGAGAGCATATACATGGCCTTTAGCTGTGCTTGTGTAAACAGATTTCACTCTATTAATATGTCGTGTGAACCATCTTTGTCACAAAAATACCAATTAAAATATTTTTTAAAAATATATTTTAAATAATTTTTTCAAAATTGTTTTATCATTTTCTTTTGTAGCTTTTCTAAATAACCATATATCATGTAATTAATACTGATATACTTTACAACTGAGGACTACTACATATAACTATATGTATTGTTGCAGGTGGTTCTTCGGTGGTGCCGTTGATTGTGACACTGGCAGTAATTATTCCCCTAGCTGTCGGGGTCACCATAGTCTTGGCAGTTATAGTCGCCCTTAGACGTAAGGTACATGAAACAATATCAGCGCTGTAGTATAAGCGAATGTGTTCTAAGTAATATAATGTATTCTTCTAATGTAATATAAGCGAATATCCTTTGGTACATCGTCGGCATTCGGGAAAATCCTGTCTGACTAAAAACCTTAAAATTGACGGCAGTATGTTCGACCAGGGCGACAACAGAATGGCTCAACGTACATGTTTAACACGCTACTTTTTTTTCCCTGTTTGTGGGATCTTACTGAACGGTACTTTAAACCTAAAATGTGTCAGACATGAATTGCAAATATTGAGAACGTAATATTTAAGGAGAGAAAACATCTTATTTTAAACATAATAATATAATTTTTTATCTAAATATATCATTATTTTAAATAATAAAAAATATCAGCGGAAAATGATGTCACTGTTACACCTGATAGAAAATAAATGCCATTGATATACTGTTGAAAAAAAATAGCTTTACTTACAATACATTTCTATACAGAGACGGTCGACCAAAAAATGCAAAAAGGAAGCCTTTTCTGAAGAAAGCATACCCCTCAAGTCTGTTCCAAGAACAGAGGAACTGAGACTCAACGGTTAGTGACGTTATCCATCCATTCCTTATTCATCACTCCACGAAGCATTAATTTAGCCAAAAAATACGAGCAATTTTACTGGACCTACTCTAATCAGGTATTTCAAATAAACATAACGTATGGTGTTTTCTCCTTAAAATATTTTTGTATATCAACACATTGTACCGGACACGATAAGTAGCACAAAACATAAACATTGCGCTCACACCACCTGGTGGCTGTACCGCGCAACTTCGCAAATCAAGTTTTTTTTTTCAAGCTTCCAAATTGGTGTTACTTCTATCGTGTACTTTCTCCTGTTTGGAAGATGTCACGCCTGAGCAAGATGCGAGCTCTGGTCACGCGGTTTCTTATGATAAATATGAATGTTGACTATGTGTACTCGCACACAGAAGCATAACAACGTATAAAGAGGTGCACTTGAGTTAGTAAAAGGATAAGTTTGCTAAGATAATTTGCATATGGTTTCAGATATTATGTGCCTTTATCAGTCATCTATATGCTTTTATCAAACCATCCTTTACCACTGGTAGTACCCTGGTCAATGATGAAACATTATGCTACTTGTACGAATCCAGTGTAAATGTGATTCTGATGCGATAACAAGGGTTCAAGAGAGGCAATAATGCACTGGAATGGCTCGATCCTCATAAGATCAACATAATTCAGTTGACTCTGCGCCTAGACCATTTCATTCAAGTTAAAAAAAAACTAGTATGTATGCAAAACTAGTATGTATACAAAATGACATAAAAAATTGATGAAATAAATCCACCAAATGTATATGTATATATATTTGTGTATATGTGTAAATATATATATATATATATATATATATATATATATATAATGAAAGGTGATGAAAAGGTAATAAACAATACACCTCCAATGATGTTATACAGAAACTGGATGTTCATTCGTGGAACCTCTATGGCTAAAAATCCAAACATTATAATGAGGGCAGCACCGGGCTTGAAAAAATATGCATAAACATAAAAAGCAAAGAGAAGCTTGTTATGGACTCAGATCGAGCATACATTTCTGAACTCATTGATGTAATAAATTTTCTCAACACTTTAAATATATCATTTGGCCTACCTTTTACACAGTCACCTAATTTAAATAAACATATGGAAAGCACAAGAAGAGTCTTCCCTGAGGTATGTTAGATAATAACATCTTCAAGTATGTACACTGATTATTTGTCATATTTTTATTTCTAGAATCATGGGCGTTGGATGTTCGCACACAATTAGCCAAGTGTTTGTTGAGAATTCACAGCAAAGTGGAGATGTTTTCGTTCGTGAAGGAACGGGCTGAAGTGGACCTGGATGACATCTATACAGGGCTCGTTTACGTAATACAAGACCACAAAAAAACGACTGGGTCAGGCACGCCTGACACTGACCATTACGGAGGTATATTTGCCCCGGTAAGAATGGTGCAATGTAGGGCAAGATTACTACCTGAATATAATCCATATATAATCCCAACACAGGGACGGATTTAGAGGGGTTGCAGTGGGCGCCCCCATCTTTTTTTGACAGAAAAACTAGAAATAGAGTAATAGATGCTTGTTTCCATGTATCCGCAAAAAATGTATCCGCAAAAGACGTACGTACGTTCTATAGTGCGCAGTCCGCAAAAGCTGTTTCCATAAGTACGTACGTTTTTCTTGCGGATACCCTTTAACGTGCCTCTTTTGAAACTGAAAGGACGACAGGCAGGAAGAAGGTCATTATGTCTCATCACACCTGGCGCCGGGGCACTGTTGGGAAATGTAGGCATTTTTGCTATCCGTAAAACGGATAAATCGCTCACCGATCCGTTTCGATGCTGTCCGTTTTTGCGGATACGCATGCGGAGCAGGTTAAAACGGACATATGGAGACAGTTCATCTTATAAAGAGGGATCCGATTTTTCGCGTACGAGACGTACGAGATTTACGGATGAATGGAAACACAGCTTAAAGCTCCCCCCCCCCCCCCCCCCCCCCGTTTCTCAAATCCTAAAACCGGCCTGCAACAGGAGTGTCAAGTGTCCGAGCAGGAAGGAGAAGCTTGTAGTGGTTGATTTTATTTTATTTCTATATTATGGACTTTCCTATACCCCCCCCCACCCCATGTGAAAAACAATTCGATTACAATTCTATTCGTTTTGACCTTGACCTAATTCCCCATTTCATATACTGCATAGCCGATCTCCTTTTATCGCCCACTTCTGTCTATATCTTCAATATAGCTGATTCCAAAAGCTGACCTATGGTCCGAATAAAAGTTACAGGTGACCTCTTAAACTTATTTTAGTGCTGCATAGCCTGTCCGTTCTCTTCGACTTACACAGCCGACTGGTAACCAGGAGTGGGGTGTGATGGATACTTAACTTACGATCGCTCGGTGACTGTAGACATATAGTTTACAGTGTTTTGCATTGTTCTCGTAGAAAATTTTTTAGTCATACCAAGGTACATGCAATATTCTTGTCATGCAAGGACAGGTAACTTAATTAGTCATACCAGAGACGCGGTGCATGTTGGAGAAGAGACAACGTCGGATGCTGAAAAACCTTCTAATCAATATCTGTGTACACATTAATATTGAATACACTTTCAATTAATTTGCATAATTTACGCATTTGGTTTAAATAATGTAAAATAACTTTGAGATAATAAGAAAAAATTTTGCTGGACATATAACTGTTTATATATATATATATATATATATATATATATATATGTATATATATATATATATATATTGTGGTTATTTATTTAACCACGATTACAAATATAGCCGTTAGGCTAATGCGAATGGTATATAATATAATATAATATAATATATATCTATCGAAAAAATAAATGGTATTGCTATATTACATATATCATTTTTTACAGGACAGGAATGATCAGCGTCCCGGTCGGATATTATTGTGTGGCGAAGCAGGGTCAGGTAAAACTACGCTGGTAAAGAGGATAATTTCTGACTGGTGTAAGCTGGTTCTTCATAAACTCACAGATAACGAGGTAGAACAAGCCGTCGGCAGGTATGAATATATCCTCCCCTTATTTTTGAGAGATATAACAGAAAAGCAATCTCTAGGGGATGTCATCAGCTCACAAATGCATTTAGAACTCCCCGAGGCTGAAACGCTTCTCCAAAAAATACGGCAGAATCAATCAGAAACACTTCTGATCCTTGAGGGATATGATGAATTCAGACAATCCACACAAACGGAAATTATGCAAATTATTCAAGGGTCAGAGCTCAAGCACGTGGACGTCATGATCACATGTCGCACAAACTGTGCGTCTTATCTTAAACTTGTAAATCTTAAATTTGACAGGAAGGTCGATGTGCGAGGCTTCTCCAAGACAAACATGAAGCAGTATATAAAGAATTATTTTGACATTTTCATGGAGAATCAAACAGAAAAAGGCGAGAAATTAATAAAAGAAATCCTGTTTGCAAGCGAAACACGGAAATCCGAAGATTTAGAACATATGAGTGAAACTCCAGCTTTTCTACTTTTGATATGTATTTTGTGGCAAGACAGAGGCCAATTTTCAGACACCATGACTGAATTTTACAATAATTTCATAAGATACATGTGTGGAAGGCATGGTCAGAAATATTTTCCTGAAACAACAGAATGCAGAGAAGACATTATTTTGGAACATTATAATAAAGAACTCGTGCAAATCGCTAAAATAGCGACTGAAGGATTTAAGGGCGAAACAGTAGATGTTATTTTTGATTATGAGGAAATTAAAGAAAAATTAAGCGACGTGGCTTGGAAACTTGGATTTTTCAAGCGGGAACAGCTGACCGCAAATAAAAATTTGGTGAGTTTCCATCACAGAACACTACAAGAGTTTTTTACAGCTTTTTACATCGTTCATTGTACGAAAGAAGAGAGACCGAAACTTCTCAAGACATTTTCTTCCCCGCAAAAGAAATCACAAGAAACTCCAACTGTCCTGAAATTTGTGGCAGGCATAGGTGGAAAAGCCGTGGTACAACAGGCGTTTGAAGAGCAGGCGAAAAATGAACAAGTAAGCTTCATGCTCACGTGCCTTCAGGAAGGTAAACAACTTGAATTAAAACTCCCAGATGACATTGAGATAGCCATATCATCCAGCCACAAAACTGGTACATACCGAAAGTTTTTCTCAATGCCAGCCAAGAATGTACGCTCCATCACGATGGCGGCCCCATCACCAGTGTATGCTGTGTTCCTGCAACACTTAGAATCGGACCGCTTGACGACTTTCTGTATCCGCCATGCCTTGACGTCCGAAGCCTTCCAAGGTAATCCTATAAAAAATTTGGAGACGATACTAACCCGATTTCCCCTAAAATATTTATCTATTAATGGATTCCCTGGGGAACAAGCGAGATCTGTCTTGAATCTTTGCAAAAACATAGATGAACTTGAGACACTTGTGACACTAGATTTAAGTGAGAACGATCTGGCCGCAGAAACACTGCAGCATATCGCAGGTTGTATTCCTAAGCTTCAGCTACTGACGGACGTCAAATTTCGTGGCTGTGGATGTAAAGATTCAGAAACTCTGTCTATAATTACAGACAACCTACAAAGAGTACCCATCTTACAGTGTGTGGATCTAAATGGTAACACTGGCACAAATGAAAATATGAAAAGTATGATAGCTCTGATAAAAGCTTTACCAAACATAAGGGAATTAAAACTACCTGACTGTAAATATGAAGATCCGGCACTCGGAATGCAGTTAGTAGAATCTCTGGCAACCAGAGAAAATCTCAAAATATTTGCATGTGGGAGAAACACTTTGCCACAAGAAGCACTAGAAGCATTTGGTAGACTTTCAAGTAAATTTAAGAAATTAGAGCATTTGATTCTACATTACACGGGCTGTGATAATCTTGGACGATGGGACTCTTTTGTTACGGAGATAAAAAACATCAAGACATTAAAATTGATCGATCTGAGCGGAAACTATATTGGCGCAAGCGCTGTCTCCAGTTTATCGACATCTTTGCCAAGCCTAAAGCACATAATGAAGGTGTCGCTTCGAGATTGTAACATACACGATTTAGAGTCAATCATGACTCTGGTGAAATCTCTTCCAAAATGTCCCTCTCTGACACGACTCGACCTCTCTAAAAACAACCTTGGTGACAAACTAGTCGATATTCTTCCAATGCATGCCAATCTGGAGAACCTACAACGTCTCTATCTAGATAATGATGCGCTAACAGATGAAGTTAGAGAGAAGATTGGGAGACTGTTGAATAAATATTGTCCACGGCTTCAACATGACTTACCGAGTCCCGTGTTAAATCCAAGCACGCAAGGATAAGGATACAACTTTGTGAATAAATCGTTCCAACTTCAGAACATATGATTCCCGGTTCAAATTCAGAGAGTTAGTGAACAACATACATGACAACATCTCAACAGGTCATCAGATGTGGTCTGAACTGCGGGTTATGATGTCTTAATTAATTCCAGGCTACTTCATTGAAACCTTAAATCGGGGTGATTGATTCATAGAGACATCATGGTGTGGTTTCCCTAGGTTTATAGCAAATTGTACGTTTGGCAGGCGCTGGACCATTTTTTTTTAATTGATAGAGCACAATTGTCAATCAGGATTTGTGAAACCTGCCATTGAGCTTTAAATATCATGAGTGTAATAATTCATCCTGAGAATTATCATTCCTCACACATTAAAGGTAACATTTATATGGCCGTCGCTGGCCATGTCAATATCACATCTCCATGCGGAGGACAGAGATGCACCTGTTTGGAAAGTTTATTTGTAAATGTACTTCAAATACGTGTGTGAGTTCCATTAACCATAGGTACATCCTGCGCAACAGACCTCACATCTATTCTACACTAAGAGGGAGCAACGCACAGATTTGACAGGCGTCAGAAACTTTGACTTCCGGCTGTGACGAGTCCGACTAATGGCAGAACTTTAGCAATGTTCCTGCTGTCGCATGACACTTGATAGAAGAGATTAACGAACTGTTAGTGGGTCTGATCACGTACACAACACTGCCAATCACATTCATTGTCGTATACTATGAATACTCTGATTACGCCTCTCCTAATACAGGAAACCATGTCTCACAGGCCTTTTTCTGTAAATAAGCAAATGGGGCCTGGGAGTCATGACACGAGTCGTGACTGAATGCTCAAAATATTGGCTGGATGGTAGTTATTCAACTAAAACCATTAAAAATCGTATTTTTTCCAGTCCTACGATTAAATAAATATGTTTGCTCGGGTAATATTTTAACAACTTTGTGGTGTTAAAAGATATGTAAGTGTACATAAGATGTGATCATTTTATTGTTTATACTTAATAACATATTATGTTTAACATGGCACCGTCTGTGTTGATTTGAATTTGAAATAATGTAATTGATTCTTATATGTGTAGCATGACACTGTGTACGCCAGATCTCTTGATCTGTTGGTTTATCTATCATGTCGTATAAATGTTGTTGATGTTATTATATTTACATATTTTGTATTATAGATTAACAAGGTTGTTAATCCAAATGCTCATATTCGTACAGGGGCGGATATAGGATATGGGAATGTGGGGCAGAGAGGAACGGGGTTAGGGACGGCTTTGCCCCCTTACATAATGCAGAAACGATTTGAACATTTAGGCTGCAATAGAACAATCCGGGGTAGTTAAAAAATCACCATGATGTGAGTTCCTTTTTCATATTTTATTCATTTTAATAAGGTTGAAAAAGTTGCCCCCCCCCCCCCCCCCGAAAGAAAATCCGTCCATGTTGCAAGTGGAATATTTAACATATACACGAATGCTTAGCATTACCAGTTTTATATGGTTTGCTATTGAATAAAACCATGTCAAAACAGAAATCCTTCACACATGGTGGTCTTGAAAGCCTTATTTAATATATTCTATATACACCTGGCTCTTTCCGTCATCACCCACAAATACACTTGAATTAAGTGAAAATAAACGTTATGTTAAAACACAAATAGAATCTACCATTTAATATTAATAACTACAGGTGTAAGCGTTTCGGATGGTGCTTATCACAAACACGTGGGATGTAGAAGGATTGACGTAGGGACTATAAATACAATGATGAAATTACAAAATAACTAGTGATTTACAAATTTAATTTACTAACAATGAATAAAATTTGATTAATTCTTTAAATGAATAAGTTTACTGGAACAAGTGTCGACCAGTCCCCGACAAATATTTTCTATTTGTACCCTGCATCTGACAAGATTAAAAGGACAATTCAACTACGGATCAGAGAACATTATATACATCCCTGGCTTATGATTAGGATTTTATAATCAAATAGAAATAGGGACAAAACTGATTGACCAATGTATCATTAAGCCCACTCCATAAGCTTGCTTAGGCCTATAACTAGTGGAAATCATCTCATAGCTTGGGCCCAGTGAACTTCGTAATATTTTTGTTAATTGGACACACAATTGTGACTGTCTTGGCCAATTCTTCGACAAAACCTGATAATTTTATATAGTTAAAGAACGTAAGTTAACTATGTTCAGTGTAACATTTTATCCATCACGCCAAGCATGTTTATTCCTGATGGTTTATCGGCCAAAACTTCCAAGTCTGAACCAACATACTAAGCCTGCGGTTAGCGGTCAGACATGAAAGTAGACAAAACTTTTAAGAAAAATATCCTTCAAATTAGTTAATTCAGTCAAACTTTAATCTGACGCTGCTATCATTTTGCCTTGGATCACTATGGATGTCGATCTGAGCCCCCATATAGTATACAGAGAACTTAAATCGACCCTGCCGTCATATACTTATTTTATTTTGCCTATATTGGCATATTTGTAGGTTTCATCTCCTTGAGAACAACCCTCGCACGCTATGAACATCTGATTCATTCTGACAACTTAGAGCTGTGAAATATCTCAATAAGAAAAGCTCCGTATTAGCGCCATGCATATCGGCCTTCTGACATTAGAGAGTGGGTGCACGGATGTCCGTGTGGTTTTACATCATGCAACAAGGGACGCCCTGTAAGGCTCTATGAGGAGGTAGATGTTTTTCGTCATTTTTGACGCCTTACAAGTACGCTGTCATTTGACATAAACCAGGCCAATCGTTGGTTAATAGTATACTTTCTAACAACCCCCACCATGCGAATGACAAATTCAGTTTTAACACAGCATATTGGTAAATTCCTCTGCATATTTGTTGACTTTCTGACATGAAGAATACAAGCATGGCTCGTACGGGTACCTGGACGGAAGTAAACCTGAAAGCGATACGGGAAATACCTTGTTACCATAGAGACTGATTTTCAGTTTGGAATGTGAGAACGCCTGTATATTTTCGTGTTAATTCATCATTAGTAGCCTAATGTTCAGATTATCGGCTGTCCACCACGACATCCATACAGCAGGATGGGTGACCATCGAAGTACATTCGTACATCCGTATATCTTGTATCACGACTCGAGTTAGGCTGATCAGTCTAATGATTACTGATAAGCTTAGTCTTTAGTACATGCTGTTAAATTCTATTGGCAAAAACGCACTGTATGAAATTTGAATTCTGCTTATTTTATCTATCACTTATCATGCAGCAGTTTCCTCGTCTGAAGACTAATTACCTGTGTGGACAAATAAATACTTCACACTTCTATATTGAGCATTTAGAAATGTGTTTCTCAATTTCATAACTGGACATACTTAGGGATCTTAAATACGCATGTCATAAAATTTCAGAGGGGGCGCATGGTGACCCTTCCTATCCCATGGCCTATCTTTGACTATTTTTGTTTGATTATTATATGTTAAAATGGCTCAAGAGAGGGCTTTCATTATGTTTTATGCCAATAAACACCTTCAGGTTCAGACGAATATTATTTTTAGTATTAGGGAAGCATCACATTGAAAATTAAGTGCATTTGGAGAGGAACATGGGACACCACATTCATCTTATATACAAAGGGTACCATTCAATAGACTTAACAATGGGTTATTCTTTGCATGTGTACATGGTCAAATATTCATAATTTTATTAAAAGAAATTGTAAGAGTGTCAAGAACTAATGTATTGAGCTTCATAAATGTCAACATCCTTTCGAAAAATAAATACTATTGGAAAACAATTGAAAAGCTGTTAAATTCAATATTCTTTCAGGATATTTTTATTAGTATCGTAAAAAATTGCTTTATTAACAAAAATATATAATTCATGTATCTGATTATTTTTGTCAGTGACTTTTTCCCTACTTTTTGTAAATACAAAACCGTTTATTCTTCCCCACTTCCCGGAACGGGGGACTTTGATTTGGGTTTGTCTCTCTGTCTGTCTATCTGTCTGTCTGTCTCTCTGTCTGTCCGTCCGTCCGTCAGGTTTTCGTTTCCTTGCGATAACTTTCCTAAATATCATCCGATTTCATTCCAATTTTGGTCAGTGATTGCTCTTATGCATACCTTGATCTGGACTAGTTTTGGAGTGTCTGTCTGAAAACTTATTTCCTCCAGCTCCAAAACAAAAATATTAAATTTTATTCCTATTTCACAACCAAAATTAGGACATGTTGAGACATCTTCAGGGCACCTTGAAAACTAAACAAGCCACTATGACATGTGGAGACATCTTCAGCAAACGTAAAAACCGAAGCATATTGATCACTTAAGCATGAAAGACAATAAGATGAATATGCGGGGGACTTAAATTCCACGAATTGTCTTGTTTGAAGTGAATTTATTAAATATAAAGCGAGATATGAGCATTTACATTTCCCTACCCCTTCATCAAAGCTACCTGTCCGCGGGTGCCCTGCGTAATGACGCGGTTGACTTTAAATGGCCTAGTAGTGTATCCCAAAATAATCGATGTTAACATCTTAATCCATTAATTGGACATACTTGGGGAATCTAAAAATACCTATGTCATAAAAAACCCAGAGGGGGTGCATGGTTTTCTGTCTGGGTGCACGGGCGCATTTGCCGTGTTTATTGTTAGATAAACCAGATCATACATCCGTCACATATGCGTTATAAGAAACTTTTAATGCAGGGATTACTTACAGTTCATCAATGTGTACTCAGAGTAAGTCAAAAATCGTATTAGTTCTGAAAACGCACCATTAACAAGTGCATGTGCACCAGTAAAGGACCTATTAGAAAATGGCAAAGTCTTTGCTAACATGAGAGTCTGTCCTGAACCAGTGTCCCTCAAAATTCTTATAGGGGTAGAATCTGAAAAATCACTTGAAAGTGATACAAAACCGTCATGTATGAATGGCTCAAATAACTCCATAACAGAGTCTACTACCTCAACCTCATAAAAAAAGAACTGACATTGACAGTGTTTGTCATAAACTCTGTTTCAGAGTCATCTAATTATTCCCTTATTTAATTTCTCGCAGGAATCAACTGAGGTTTTTACCCCGCAAGCTACGGATTCTTCTTTTGATTCAGATGGCACGTGGGCCTCCGTATCATCAAACTCTTTACTAGAGTCAATAAAGGAGTTGTACCCCTTATTTACATGAAAAGGGCCTGGCTCTTGTACTATGCTATGCATAGATTTTGAAACAAAACCAGAAGGTTTGCTATTTGGTCTATTCGCATGTTTCCAGCAGTCAGATATTAGATGACCTTCCTTCTTGCAGTAATGACAGATTTTGTTTAAAAATGACTGGTCTTTGTTGGACTTAGACACAGTGGACGTGGACTGAGGTGTAGCTATGGGCTTTGTGGAACTATCAGGACTACTTGTACGGGGTAACTGCGCTTTAAACTTCTTTTGACCATACAGTTTTACATTCTTATTTGTGAATGACTGGTTTGATTTGCTAGTAAAGGACATTTTGTGTGTCAATGAATAATCATCAGCTAATTGAGCAGCAATGTCAAGTGTTTCAGGACTTTTCTCATAAAAAAAAATTTAATATTCTTCAAGCAAAATCAACTGGCGCAAATTGTCATAATCTTTCATTACACTTTTAGAACTACACCAGCGGTGAAACAACTGCTCTTTTTTCCTAGCAAATTCGACGTAGGTCTTTTCTTTGCGCTTTTCCCAATTTCTGATTTTCTGGCGGTAAGCCTCTTGAACTAACTCATAACCTTTTAGGATTAACCGTTTTACCAGGTCATAGTCGGCAGCAGCTTCTACTGAAAGCTCTGTATAAATGTCTCCTTCCTTGCAAGTCAATACATTTTGTATAAGCATAGTCCAATTTTCCCTAGGCCATTTTAAATTTTCAGCTACCTTCTCAAAGTGTAAGAAATATTTATCTATTTCTTTTTCTTGAAAAGGTGGGACAAGTCTAATTTGTTTAGTAACATCAAAACTGTGAGTTTGGGCAGCACGTAGACTATGTTCTAGTTTAGGTCTTTCTAATTCCAGTCGTTTTAACTCGATTTCTTTTTATAGTCTGTCTCTTTCTATTTCTTTTTCTAGTCTTTCTTTTTTTAACCTTTCCCTCTCTTCTCTCTGTTTTTCTTTTTCTAATTCTAACTGTTTTAATGCTAGCTCATGTTGCATTTCTAACTTCTTTAATTCCAGTTGCATAGCAAGGCTTTCATTTTTTGATGTTTCAACTTCAGTCTCTTCAATTAAACCTTTGCTAACTAGATCTTGCATGATTTTAGTAATGATATCAGGCTTTCTCATGGCTTTTTTCACACTTAGCCCTAAGTGTTGTCCCAAACGCAACAACTGTTCTTTTGACAACCGTTCAAGTTGATCAGGGTCCGGATCGTCAACAAATGTCTCAGGTTTCAAATCTGCCATGTTAAGATGTCAAAACAATAACAAAAAACCACTGAGATAAATCCTGTAAACAATGTACTGTAAACAATATGTAATCTTGTAAACAATGTATGATAAAACAATGTGTCCAGATCAAGGCCTAATAAATTTGAACACTATTAAGCATCCCGACGAGAGCCCCCAATTTTATGTTACGGAACCTAATATAAACAGATCACGTCTGCGTGATGAACACAAATTCTGTAACGGAGATTTAAAAAAATCAGATTCTGTAACACTAGGCAGCGTGAAATGTCTAGGGGAATGAATAAAGAAGTCAGTGGTATTTTGTTAACAAATAACTATAACTTTATTCTTAAAACAACCCTAACATTAGAATACACAAAATCAATACAATCATACAATAAAACAGCGGTACAGCAACAAGTCAATACAATCACATAGAAAATAATGTGCACAGTACCTGGATACCAACACCGTCACCACGATAAGTTCCCTAAATGTATACTCTCGGAGAATGACAGTCCAGTGGAAAGTTCTTGCAACAACCCAGAAAGTAAACTGAAGTCCAAATGCATAAAATCCAGGAGAAAGTCTTTGAAAATCTATAATTGCCGCATTAGTCGGATAAGGTCCTAGAATCTGACACACGCTTCTGCGTCCGCTGGAATCTTCTCTGCTCTCTCTCTCTCTCTCGTTCTAAAACACAGTCCCTTTATATACCTTCACACCCCAAGCCGAGAATTTTCCACTTCTCGAACAGTCCATAAGATCTAGCACAACACAGTGTGCACGCGTTTCAGGAATTCTCTAGAAAACATCGCCGTGCCTCTACACACCATGCTGTACACGTGATTTCGCCCAAAGCCAGTTCAACCAGTACGGATTAAGCATAGAATGTAATACGCGGCCAGACACGAGTGCCACAACAGGAGTTACGCCCGTGTCACATAATGAAAAGAGCACATGTAACACTGGTCTAATAGTGACTAGAGGGGGATGTCAGAGGTTGATTTATTCAAAAGCTATCGGCATATAGAGAAGCACTGTCAAAACGGCAGTGACGTCAAACACAAGGAAACTCTTGAAGCTTAAAATTCTAGATCTCATCAACAGTTTAGTACTTCTGACATTGTCAATCCCAAATTTTAAGCGAAGAATAAAAAACATCATGTATTGTTAGATTCAAGTCATTTCTAAAATTTGCCTGTGACGACACACAATTAGAGCCAATTACATCAGAGCCAAGTCTCTGCTGTGGATGCAATACTCTCTGCACCTGACAAATCAACGTGTTAATATAGTTTTACTTAACCTTCATGATGCAAACAACTTCAAGGACAAAATTAACCTTGACCTTTACTACAAAAATATCTATATATCCCGAGAGATATCACGGATTACACAATTACTGACAACCTAAAATGATCGTTAACTACAAACAGTTATACATATTAAACCTAACATACATGCCATCCGCATTTCAGATACAAGTATCCGCTGTCTAATTTCGACGTCACAACCTACAAAGGCGGATCCGGGGGTGGGGTGTCCAGGGGTCCAGATCCCCCCACCCCCTTTTCCAGTCGCCGCAACCTTTTTAAAGTGTTTCGGACCAATTTTGCTGCCTAGATCCCCCCTTTTTCTGGACCTGGGGACCTTTTTATATGCTTTGTCATTAGTCCTCCTGGGTTGGACCCCCCCCCCCCCCCCATTTTTCCCAAATCCTGGATCCGACCCTGATCTATAGGCTTGTAGATTTGCAAAGAATTCGAAGGTTCACCATCAGCCTCAAATAAAAGAATTTACGAAAACAATTATTCGTATGTATGTCAGCTTATATTTTTATTTCACACATTAAAGTTCTGATACATATAACGACATATAATGGCAATTGGCGGCAATTTTTCTAATTGCAGCTATATGGAACTATTATTGCGATATGTAAAAGACCAAAGATTTCACAATACCATGGATAACTATCGGAATTAACATATCATGCGCGTATTCAAACTATACATACTAGCTGGTGTATTTTTGTTGGTTCCATTTACTCGAAATCCTCTATAAAAGCTGAATGCTTTGACCAATAACTACCAGGCACGTATCTCTTACTGTAATTCCTTATATTTATACATTGTTAGATACATGTATAATAAAGAAAGTACCATCATAAAGCACTATCAATTATGTCATTTAAAGAACATATATTCCCAACCCATATTCCTATAAAGTTATTGTATTCTTTTTCCAAATTAGTGAATGATAATTGAAAAATAAGGCCATACAACAAAAAATGGTTCCACAGATTCGCCACTCCTATTTTTCATGGATTTCTTGCAAATGAAGACCAGGTTCTTCGTAACGTTGCTAATTTTTACTGTGGCATAAATTTAATGTAAAAATTCTTAAATGTATGGAAAATGGAATAAGCAATTTTTTTGTATTTTATTGGCAAGCTTACAAAATTTCACGTATTGTGTATTCACTGTTAAAAAAAATTTAAAAATCAATCCCTTGCCGATATTATTTGTTCTCAGATTTCCCAGACAAATTTAGTTGTGTGTGTGTGTGGCCTAATTAACCACCTGGGTACCGCATGAAAGGTTAGAAACTTATAGGAAACAACATAAATACATGTACCAAAAAAGCAACATTTATTCTACTGCAATATATCATACAACCTGTTGGGGGACCTTTTCACCAAATGATTCTCAAGTCATTTCAATAGTGTCTTCCTATACATGTGATTATCTGGCGAGATGCTACTCTATTGATGATTGTCGTAACTCATATCTAGTCGCCTTCGGTAACGGGTCTCTCACAAATGTATCCCTGCCAGTCTGGAGCACATGACATTTCAGCGCGCCATTTGAAATTTCCATCGGCTGCAAGTCCAATGTGGAGATCACCTGAAGACTTATTGACATTCGGTTCTCTCCGGTGCCAGTTCGTGAATTCAAGACTCGCACCCGTGCTCGTCCAAATCAAAGAGTTCCCTTCCAGTGTTCCACTTGTCCAGAAGAAGTATTGAGAACCAGACAGATCATCTGAAAATATAGCACTTCATCAGGAACGGTCCTGTATTACAATAATAACTAGAAACGTGCATACTAAGGAATGCAAGCCTTCGAAATTGCGGGGGGGGGGGGGGGTGGCCCCTGTTGTGGGATGTCCAGAAACCGTGTTTGCCTTCACTTATTCGGCCCAATTTCCCAGGTTCGTTCGTGCATAAGCGGCTCTACATTTGTGAATATTCCTTAATGACGTATATGAAATCGGATCCACACACTGCGCACAATCGGACTCACAAGAGTACAATTCTGCTGGTTATGGTTTGTGGCCGTCACAATCTGAACCCCACAATGCACCAGGGCTTCGTAATCCACTAGGACGTAGGTAAATAAATGTAAAGAAGAGGGTAATGTAGTCTGTTCAAATATGTTGGATAAAAATTGTTTCAAGGCAAATTACATAAACATTGGTGTTTTCATGGTAAGGACTTTACGGAATAAGTAATATTTTGTAAACAGACGCTTGTGGAATGTATAAAATGAATTGTAAGAAATTTTGATTTTATAGTTTGACAGTTGAGATAAGTAGTCCCGGCCATTCAACGGTGCCTAGCAGGAAGATATTCGTTTTGAGTAGAAAAGACCTCTGGCGGTAGCGTGACTTATGTTTAATATTGACTTGCTCTAGCCAGGAGTTGCCACAAAACAGAACTTTAACCTGTATAGTTGACGTTTGGTTTCCATGTCTGATGTACTGTGCGTCAACACCTACTTATATCGTACTCTGAGATAGCTATTGGAGATTCTGACCACGTACCACATTTGCTTTCACAGTTTTCCGAGTTCATCCATCGCTAGTCTGAAAATCTACCGCTATCTTGTCCTTCCGATGTTCCTCTCAACTTCATTGCATCCTTATCAGGTACAGGTCTTTCATGCGAGTCCCAACGCTGACATGCGATGCCACTTCTTGTCATGTTTCTACGGCCTGCGTATTCCCGCCTTCCTTTAGGCCCTCTGCATTCTGTATATAGAAATATAAAAATATCTTAAGTTTGTGAAATGGTACTTTTTGCTTTTCACTAAAGGCTTCCAATCAACAAAAATTTACACAAAAATGTTTTGCACCTGGGCCTTGCAAGGGTCCAACATTGGTGCACAAACTGTACTGAATAGTATGGTTGGCTTTTTGTTAGGGAGGGTCTCTAGATATTCCAGATATTAGAGAAAGAGAAATTATCGAGAAAAGGAAACCACATCTACACATCTGAACGGTTATATACATCCAAATCAAAGTTTAGCACAATAGTGGGCCTATCAGATAGTTCATATCATCTGTGTTTAGGGAGCAAGACTGCTCAACCGTTCTCGTGGGTCCTTGTCAAATTGTTGAGATTCAGCGCGCACATTAACGTATGTGATAATGGATACGCTCTGGTAGGATAACAAAAATCGCTAAATTCGCGAAAATTTGGTTCTGAAAAATATAAAGCCAACCACGTTGAGCCATTTGAGCAGTTATGCCTTTGCCAGCACTGATATTTTAAAAGGAAATGCTATAACGAGAACCCAGTTAGGGTTTGAAAAACACACCATTATCCTGTTTGGGACATATGTTCTGTAAATGTGTAGGTCCTATGTGGGTTGGGTTTAAGGTTACACAGACACATTGTTTTTCAGTCAGTGTTATGTTAACCATATCCGCATGTTGCTTATATACAAATGGAAATTGTTGTTATTCCCGTTTGAGTTCCTTGTCGCTAGTCTTCTGCTCTATCTGTTATTAACCAGAAAACCCTCCAGCTGGTTGGGTCACTGACCGATGCAATGGCAAGGAAAATCAGTCACTGTGTCGGTCGACCTCTAGCTCTCTGTTTATGTGTTCTAAAACAACCAGACCTTTTACAAAGTAGGTAATAATTTATGCTCATTCCTCAACTACAGTTCCCTAACATTTTTATTTCACGCGAGATGTATCCAGTGCCACCGGTTCTGTACTTTAGCCCGGTCCCGTCGTTCGTGTATTCATGAGCCAGATTTACGCATGTTTTTTCGAGGATTTTGGGTCTTGAGCGCGCTACATTTTTACCACCGATTTGAGTCGGTTCTACGTTCTAGCGCGCGCCAGACGCTTCTGGCGCGGCCTACATTTGTGCTTCGAACGTGTGTATACAGAAGTGGGGGCGCTACCTATAGAACGATCTCTAGCAAGACTCGGCTGTCATGTGACTGGGATTAACCCATGCACCCAAGGGGGATTCCAATCT
Organism: Sipunculus nudus; assembly: GCA_026874595.1. Taxonomy (NCBI): domain Eukaryota; kingdom Metazoa; phylum Annelida; class Sipuncula; order Golfingiida; family Sipunculidae; genus Sipunculus; species Sipunculus nudus. Next base: position 28,191,779 of record CM049311.1, on the reverse strand, counting down.
AGACCGCGCTAGATTGCAGTATTTATCTGCGTGTAAACGCAATGCAGATTCTAGGCTGGGCCCAGTGCAATGCGGCCTAACTTGACACGGTAGCGCGCTCTACATGGTCACTTGGTCCGGCACAGTGTGAACGCAAGTTAAAATGTAGCCCGTCTAGCGCGCGCCACATTTTTCTAGTGTAAATAGGGCTATGGTTGCCAGGGACGCAATATGACGGTGTACTTTAAGGACAAAACGTAAAAGAGCTAAAAAAAACTCACTAAATTGAGCTTTTCCATGTGGGTGGAAACGCGCGTTTCGCGCAATCACACCTCGCTTGACCTGTTTTCCGAAGGGATTCCACGTTCCCAAGCGTTCTAGGCATTATGTCTTGCATGTATCTGTTTTATACACTTCAATATATTCATTCATTCATTTATAATTTTCAGTTCTATAGGCAATAGACGTGTATGGTAGTGTGGTGTTGGCATTCAGATGGGGAGGGGAGGATGTATCGAGATTATTGATTACCGCTGTCGTTAATCAGATATATCTAACAAACACACATATAAATCATTACAGTGGACAAACAAAACAGCAATTAAGCATGATTTGTCGCCATGATAAAAGGTGCAGTCACAAGTAGACTACCCTCGCGTCCTTGGCCACCACAAAAAGACCCGGGTGCGTTTCCGCGTGCATGCAAAAGGGACACAATGTTTACACTAGCACAAATTTTTCCACCAGCGGAAAAAGGGCCCTAATATCTCACCACAGAATAATACGTCGCAGTGTTGCCACCTGACGAATGGATTAGTGGTGTAGCACCAGGGACCCTCTGCTTCACCGTCAGGATTACGGCAAAAGTTGGCAGCCTCTAGTAATGATGATTCTGGAAATTTTCTGGGGTCGTTGTTCGTGTGCTTGTGTGGTCTTTGCGAATCCCATCGTTGGCAATCCAATCCTCCCGCCGTTCTAGTTTCGTGCCCAATATATTCACGTCCTTTTTGTGTAATTATACAATCTAAAATATGCAGATTCACTTTAATATTTCCTATTTAATAATATTTAATATTACCTATTCAAGGTTTTGCATTAAACATGAGAATTCAGAAGCAGAAATTAGATCGCAATATTTCACCGTTTGGCCATATATGCTTGAGAAAAACTGATTAAAGTAAACGTCAGACCAATAAAAAATAAGTAAATGAAAATGAATGTCAATCAACCCATATGGATCGCTAAATCATACATTATTTTCCTTCATATGTCATGATATCCAGTTAAAAGTATCATCGTCAGCAGCCTAAATTTTAAATGAGTAAAGTATAGTATCTTTATACGCATTTAATATTAATGATATGCATATAGAGCGTGGTGTGAAATGACAAAAGTGTTCTTGACAAGTTTGAAATGTTTCACTCATTGAAGCATATAGCCCCATGGTAATATATATGATTATTTGTGGTGATACCAACTTGTAAAACTACTATTTTATGAATGATGAAATTATCTATAAGTACATAACCTGTTAGAAATATATCGTATCTAAACTTGCTTATATCAGTTACTCAGAAAACATGACAGGTGGAAATTTAAATAATATAATCATTTACAGTTTTGCTTAGACATTTGATATACTTTATACACTCCTCACGCAACAGCTATACACTGTACTCGTTCTACATCTATTCGTTTTAACCGCTGCTATGTACAGAAAGATTCACCGGGTCCAACCACCAGGGCACATGGCAAGGAATTGTAAACAGACCAGGGGGAGCGTGGTATAGCATCATGCATCCTACTGCAAGTTTTTAAATCCGCGACAACCGCGCTCTTTGGTCAGATTACACAGGTTCTGGCACATTGCCAAGATCACAATTCTTGGCCCTGTGCCAGCTCTGGTGGTGTAACCCGGAGAATCTTGCTATACAAAGCAGCGCTAAAACGAAGGAGATTTGGAACGACCGCAGTGTTTAACCACTGCGCAAGCAGCGTACTTACTACATAAAGGCGGTTTGCATAAGCCTATGGTGCCGGGTCGATCAGATCTGTTGAATCACCATGGACCAATGTTACTGGCGTCTGGATTACGGCAGTAATTTGCAGCGTCTGCAAGACTCCTGTCCGGATACAATGCAGAATTACGTCTGCGGTCATCTTTACTGAGCCCGTCTTCCCAGCTCATGCAATCCTTCCCATCATCAGTTGTGTTCATGGTTCCTCTGTACTCAAGCCTCAATTTAGTAGCTTGACATTCTGTAAAATGAAGAACTCCTAGAATTATTAATACCTACTTGTTCAGAACAATCTATCGTCATATATAATGCTGCAAGTTGTGATTCTGAGCACTAAAGCCCATAATTGCCTGCGTAGTTGGTTGATATTTTATGTAACCTGGAGCTATGATAAAAAGTATTTCCCTATATCGGTCGTGATCCCATATATGTATCTTTGATTTTTACAGTCGCCGGCGGCTGTCTATTGGTCGTGTCTGTCTGTCTGTTTGTCTGCCCATCGATTTTCTTAGGCATGTCCGAAGGCAAAGTCTTCAAACTTGGTCAAATGTGATGCATCGCCTAGGAAAGAACCCCTTTGTTTTCTATGCGGCCATGGCCTCCAAGGGACGCTGCAGCTTGAAAAGTGTAAAATACAGTTTTCGTGTGATATCTCGATTACTGTAAACAAAATTACAATTTGGAGGTTGCGTCTGAAACAAGGATCAGAAGGATTTCCTATCTTATGGTATGCGGCCTCTCTATATAGTAACTATGGTTACTTATTTTGGGGGGAAATATAAAAATTCAAAATATAGAGACAGTTTTCTATCTCGGTCAATTTTGATGCTACAGAGGTCTAGTTTTCTGCTTAGAGTATCATTTGTCAAGTTTTCGTAGATACAGCTGTACGTCTCTTGAAATCTCGTCAGGTTTGGTGTCACTTCTCGTGTTTGCATTTTACAATAAATATTTCTCCAATTCACCCTTCAACCATAGACTTTTTCTACTCAAAACTAAACGAACCCCTTTTAGTTAGGCTAGCTGGGCCGACCGGGACTACTTGTCTCAACTGTCAAACTTAAAAAAAAATTAATCACATTTCAAGGAAACACCTTCCGTTTACATTTCACATGCGTATAATAAGAAAATATTACTTATTACTTGAAGTTTTCACCACAGATACACCCATATTTATGTAAGTTGCCTTGAAACAATTCTTATCCCACGTATTTGAACGGACTTTATTACCCTCTTCATTACATTTATACCTACGCCTTCTGTATAGAAACAATTATGGTAAATTGTGGGTGGTAGATTTTAAAGCCCACAAAATTTGTTCTACTGTGAGATTCTCCCGAATTCGTATTGTTGTTAATTGATATTCATTGATAACCTTAAACCAACAAATGTTTTGACCGAAAAAAAGGTTAAATCTTTGCAATGTGTACACCAACCACAACATCGATTTTCCAAATTTACTCAATCTAACGATTAAAATGATACCACATTCAGCTTGCGCTACCTCCAGCAGATGAATCTCTCTAAATACGGCCCGTTTTACGGCCCTAAGTTTTCAGACTTTCACAGGTTGTTATAACTCTGGCAGGGGTGGATCAAATTCTGTCGGCCAAAACCGCTACACCACAAATGATGTTCTACGAAAGTATTGTCTTTGGTCGTCCGGTTGTTGTTCCAAGTTTTCTATCACAACATTAAGTTAGTGAGCATTCGATTCTGAGTGTTTTTGCACACCGCGCAGAATCGGACACCTAAGAGTATGAATTTGCTGGTAAGGGTTTATTGGCATTGAAATTAAAACCCCCCAAAAAAGGTATAAATGTAATGAAGGAGATAATGTAGCCCGTTCAAAAACGTTGTAGAAAAATTGCCTCAAGGCAAATTACATAAACATGAAGGAATTGGTGTTAAGGAAAAAGTAACAACGGAATAAGTAATACGATGTACGCATGCGCATGTGTAATGTGAACAAGTGTTTCCTTTAAATGTTACAAAATTTTATTTTAAAATTCTTCGACAAGTAGTCTCTGCCGTTTTGAGCATAAACGACCTCTAGCGGAAGGGAGAGCTGCGTTTTTTATTACGTTCAATGTCTACGGCAAGAGAACCGTTTTTAAGCGATGCTGAGAAAAGATACTTAAATGTTTCTGTTTCTTCGACAAGGCTATAATGTGCCCTGTTTCTGCTGAAAACTGGCTTTGCAGTGCCAAAGGACTGTCTTCAGAGCATTCTTTACTGTTTGGTCCACTATCAATCATATTTTGCTTCTTCGCACGGGGTTCCGATATATTTGGATAGGTGTCGATCATGAGGATTTTTATTTTTTATTTTCAGACCTTTGCGTTTTTAGCTCAGCTGACTGAAAAAATATGAAATAAGGTCACTGCCACGAATATCCTCCGAACTATGGGGTTTGTAAGTACCTCCAATAATAATTCGAAATTTGACACAAAACCTCCAGTATCTTGATAATTAATGCATGGATTCCCAAGAATCTTGCTTTGTATCTTGACCATGACCATGTCAGTTTCCGAAAACCGGTGGCGCTACTAGCATATTTTCTGAATTCATATTTTTTACGATTCCTTTTCTATTTTTGAGACCGTCAGATAACAACAATCATGTCAGTTTCTCAGCTATGATTTCATAAAGTGTCACAAACGGGATGTGTTTATTGATCACCCTATCTGTCCGTTTGTTCGTCTTTCCTTTTGCCCGTCCGTCTGCCGCAAATTTAGTTTCCGGATGATAACTCTAGTTTGGACTGAAATCTCGATTTCAAAGTTGACATATATAGCCCACCACGAAAGCAAGAACTCTTTCGACTTTGGGGTCACGAGGTCAAAGATCAAGGTCAGAGGACCCACGTCTTTAAAAGATACTGGATGCATTTTTAGCCAAAGTTTTCATCCCAAACCTACCACCTTCCACATATTGCTCACCTGCCAATAGCGGAAGAAACATGGATTTTTTTGTCACAAGGTTAAAGTCGTGGGTGCCATCTATCCACAAATTTATTTCCAGATGATCACTTTAAATCAATATTGATTTCCAAATTGACTCATATATGGCCAACCACAAAAGCAAGAACACTTTTGATTTGGGGTCAGGAGGTAAAAGGTCAAGGTCACAGGTTCCTACTCCTTTTAAAAAAATGTGTATGCATTTATAGCGAGACTTTTCATCACAAACCTTCCATGTTCCACATGTGGCTCACCTGCCGGTAGGGGAAGATTCCTTCGATTTTCGGGTCACAAGGTCAAAGGTCAAGGGCCAATCTGTTTACAATTAGCTTATAGACGATAACTTCGGTTTGGATAGACAGATTTGCTTCAAGCTTGATTTCTAAATGACCCTTCACTTAGGTCATATTATTTTATTTCGGGGTCAGGAGCTCAAAGGTGAAGGTCACAGGATCCTAACAGATGTCTGTATAAGGATAGTCAGTTATCTGATAATTAGGTCACAAAGCCAAGGCTCAAGGTCACTGGACCCTCATTTTGGACATAAAAATATTCTTATACAAAACTGCAGCTTAGCGTTTAGACCCATGGGTCCCTAGTTTGTCATATATCGTGTAGTCTTTTCTCACATACTTGGCCGTGTGTCACTTGGATCTAATCCCATTATTTTCTCTTCATTGTTGTTGTGTATGGACTGGCCTTGTCAGAATTATTGTGTGCAATAATTGACTTCTGTTTGAGGCGGATCTATTAAACTGTGTTGAAAGTTTGAAGGGTTATACTTCCCAGGTTTTTATAAAGTGCAATGAAATTGGTTCGGATCGGTTTAATCGTAGTTTATGCGGAGTAGGTGTAAATTTAGATAAGTATTCTAGATGAAGCATACTAGTACATAAAATATCAAAAAAACCCAAACCTACTCGTGAAGTGCCATCTACCGATATCCTTTAGTTTAAACTTAATTAGTTCATATAAATACGGCACATTTGAAGGATGTATTTGGTGGTTGAAATTCTGTTCCCTGGCAGACTCCAAACTGAATCATTTTGGTCTATACAATAGGAAGCTTCGAATACCTAGTGGATTCAGGTATATGGCTATTTGTTCATTGCGATATTAAGCAGACTCACCGCATCCTGGTATGTCACATGTCTCCCACTCCACGCCATGGTTCGTAATATAACACCAAGGACCAGTTGGTTTACAGTCCGGGTTACGACAGAAATTGGCTGCGTCCTCTAGCTTTGCATCAGGGAAGATGCCAGATGCCTGATTCGGTATGTGGAGATTGGCTGAATCCGGATTGTTGTCCAAATTGTCTCCTGTTTTCTTGCTAGATGCCCAGGTATGAACACGCTTTTCAAAAGTACTTTCACATCCTGGTGAATGTAAAGGTGACAGGGTAAACACATATACCATTATTAAGATTGACACGTAACTATACATGAAAGAATGAATAGCCGATTTAAAGCGTATTTAAACTTTTTTATATATTGACTTTATTCTAAGTTCATCCACTATTACATATTTAAGTAGAAATATGTATTCTCCCGAGGCCATGTGGGCGGACTTTCTTGTGAGATGCTCCCAAAACGTGTTTGCATTCCATTATTCGACCCATACTCTCAGGTTCATTAGTACAGAAGTTCCCCAACACATGTTTGCGTTCACTTATTCGCCCCATATTCCTCGGATCATTCGTGCGTAAGTGACTCCACATTTGTGAATATTCTTCAGGCTGGATTTGTCAATATGAGGCGGATCTACACCTAAATCTAATCGGTTCTTTAATGGCCTATTCCCGAGGTGTCCTGGGAATTCGTTCGTGATAAATTGAGTTATGTAGTGAACGAACACACCCTCACGCACATGTACAAACGCACACGCATGATCTTGAATGAACGCATACCCACCTGGCGGAGGCATAATGAAAAAAAATATTTATAACTGCTACATTTATACCTATACAAATAATAAAAATAAATATCAACAATAAGTAAAATGTCTACTAACCACTGCAACGGAACGGAACACTGCAAAATTCCAATCTGATGCTACTGTTTGTGGTATAGCACCACGGCCCTTCAGCTTTGTTGTCTGGATTTCTGCAGAAATTGGCGGCTTCCTCCAATGAGGAATCAGGGAATTTACTTAGGTCGTCATACCTATGTGTGTGTGGATTTTGGGATGCCCAACGCTGACAAGGTGTTCCTTGCTCTGTAGTATTCGTTTTTCCGGCATAATCCATGCCTTCTTCGGTAATCTTACATTCTTTTAAAGTAGATAATTTTCATTTTCAGAGTTTCTCTCTGCAGTCGCCTTTGTTAATGGTATTGAATTTTTAAGTTTAAATCAATATGACCAAAACCTTCAACATATGCCGATCCTGCGGTAGAAATTCTTGCATAATGTTATATATTTTTATTTATATTAAAATCATAACATTGATAACATAGCTATTAGGAATTTTTTTAATTATAAGAAAAATGTGCGTGTTTTCTTCCCTAATAATCCTTGGAAACAGGAAATTAGGGTATGGTGACCTATATTCTGCAACATATAGGGAAAAGATGTCAAATTAGTACACTGAATGACAGATGGGCACAAATCCCATCTGTTAGGCCTTAGATCTTCTCATGCAACATCCAGGGAGCTTCTTGTCAAATACTTAAAGAAACTTGAAATTAGGTCGTGGTGACCTGTATTATGTGACCGAAGAGCTAATTTTTGGCACCCAGACAGTCCGATGGGGCATATATGGTATATATTAGGCCCAGAATCTTCTAACGTGACATTCTGGGAGGTCCTGGATAAACGTCCTTGGAAACATGAGATTAGGTCACTGTGATCTATATTCTGTGAGCTATAGGAAAAAAAGACGTCATTTGAACACCCTGAATGTCAGATGGGCACTCTTCTAATTTAATAAAAATTCAGGTAGGGCCTCGGAAAATATTCTTAGAAACCCCAATGGTCAATTTTGTCCATATTCTGTGAGCATTTAGCACCCAATAAGTTAGGTGGAAGCTGTTGGACATATAACTTAGCATCTATGCAGTTCTTGGTAAACTCTTTTGGAAACCATGAATAAAGAGATAAATTGCCGATCAAAGGGTCAGGCAGTTTGCACGTGCAGTTCTTTCAAGAACCGTGGATGTAGGCGTGCTTGATCAGAGTTCATACTTGTTATTGACAGGAAAATGCTGGTAAGTGATAGGTTATAACTGTGATTTATACTTGTAGTCTGTGGAAATTGTCGTACACTATAGAGAAAAGCGGCAGCCAAGAACACAGGTGAATACGTGTCAGACCTATATATACTCCGCTAAGATTACATTGACACACCATGTGCTTAGGCACTATGGCCAGAAGTTGCACACTCAGTTGTGGTAAAAGTGTCGCCCGCGTAGCAAAGACCAGACGTCAACGTTCAGGGATAAAGAACGCTTATTGTGTGTGCAAAATTTTGGTAAATACGCATCAAGAAGACCACTTTTTATTGGAGCGCTTTGTTCTTTAGAGAATCATTACATTTTGTTTTACTTATTTTGTGAACCGTACGGATATAAATTGTTGACATTGATGAGCCAACTTTTACTTTTATGACTCATTAGACTAAATATTTTTAAACTTAAGTATTGAATAGATTTTTTTCTAGTCTGTTAGTCAAGAAAAAATTTCGCACGTCTCTTCAAAATTAATGTAAAGAACCTGGAAGCCACGAAGAGCGAAGTTGTGAGATTAGATGCCAACAATATGATTACAGAGATCAAATTTATGTTCAAAATATTCTCACCACACAATGGCACGTCACAGGTTTCCTTTTTCAATTCTGGATCAGTTGTGTGGCACCAAGGCCCTTCTGGGGACCCGTCGGGGTTTCGACAAAAGTTCACAGCCTTCGACCAGAGGGAGTCTGTGTAGAGATGAGCGTGCGGGGAGCCAGAGTCCCAGCGCTGGCATGGTATACCACTTCTGGTTTTGTTGACTCGTCCAGTGTAGTCTAGGCTTTTTATTGTTTTCTTACAGTCTTGTATGAAATAAAGAATATACTGTAAATCCCAAAATCACATTCTTCCTTTCTATCCGACTAGAAATACAGAATGAATTTAAGAGAGATAAAATGGTCGCATTTTCGAATTGGTCGTCTAAGCTAGGTCTTATAGAAAAAGCAAAATAACAAATGACTGTGAAATATAGCCGTAATTTTGTGATGGTCGCTAAACCGAGGTGGTCGTCAATGAAGGTTTTACTATATACATATTAAACAAATTGTTCGTCCACTGATACCTGGGAAAATATGAAAGAGTGCTTTGATCATATCTGTCAAGTGGTTTTGTTCTTTGATTGTCTCAATTGCTACCAAACGTGAGTTTTCTTGTTTACAAAGAGACACCGCCTCCGTCCACGTGACACAGTTGTTGGATGAACGAAATTTGTAGCATGATCCGTCGAGACAGGAGTCACATCTTCCTTGTTCTTCTGCAAGACATCATGCAAAAAAATGACATTTTTTGTCAGATAGGGGATAGATGGGTACACCTAATGAACATATTTTCATGTGACGCATGGGTGTATTTTTTCATATGAACGGATGTATTTTCCCAAAGTAAATTGTTACTGCATATTTCTTGCAATTAATTCTGTGAAATTCTGTGTATTTATTTTTTATAATGTTTGTTTGGTATAAGTGAGACGTTTAACAAATAGATATAACATTTATAAACTGTATACAATTTTTGTATGAGCAATTACCCGCGGACATTTTCCCGCTTACCAATATATTTATTTGTAGTAATAACATATGCATAGTGCATCCTTCATATTCATTTTAGCTATGATTGGTGAGATCTTAATTTTGTTCAGAACCTGTTAAAAGATATCATCTGTATAACTAGACCAGTTTAGACCAGTCCTTTGGGAAGATTTGACAGGGCATTTTTATTCAGAATTCATTCATCAATAAATGTTCAAGTAAGTAGAAGACGTTACTAAAAGTTGATACAGTAAATCCTCGCCTAACGACAACCTCAATTTTGCGACCACCTTAAAATAACGACCAGATTTTTACAGTCCTAGTTTTACAGTTCTTGTTAGCTCTTCATATCAGACCTCGCTTAGACCACTTCGCAAATGCTACCACCTTATCGAGGTTCCCGCGTTATATATATATATATATATATATATATATATATATATATATATAACTTACATACCTTGATAAGGATAGTATGGTTGCCAAGATTCGGTTGTGTCCGGCAACTTGAGGATGCATACATTTCTTAATAAAGCCTGTTGTCTGCATAGCTCCAAACACTCTGGTAGGGAAATCCGTGTTATGTGCACACGCTTCAATTCCTTGTTTACATGCGGAATGCGGGCAATGCAATGATTACTTCCCTCTTTCACTAAAATATGGTAAGAGTTTAAAGAATACTGATTAAATGGTTAACTTGATAAGCATGGTATGCGTTTTAACAGAACATTAAAAAATTAGAGGCTACTATATAAAAGCGTTCGGATATATCAATATAGATAACGAATTTAAATAGGTTTTTCAGTCAAGTATCCAGGAAAACTTGAGACCATTTTTCGAAAATAACGTAAATACACACAATTTTTTAGATATTAAAAGAAAACATTTAAGTTTATATTCTGAAATAACATAAATACATTAATATTTCAGAAATTAAAATAAAACTGCAATAAACAAAACATTGTGAATGTTCTGTATATTTTGTTACCCTCGACGGCTAGAAGGAGCAGGACAGGCCAGGCACTGAACATGATGAATTCAGCATCAGTTCATGGTCAATCGGATAACTTGTCAATAGGGAGCACTGGCTGGTCAAGTGGTTTCACACCTACAGCGCCGGACCGATTTGCCAGTGGCTGAAGTAATTATCCGAACAATACCACCTATTCCTCCAAATTAGAAAACATTGATTTCATACATAAATTTATTTTTGTGAAAATGTCGGATATACGGCAGTTGTTTCAATTTTCAAATAAACATTCCCAACATAAATATACCGTTTACCTGAAATATTAAATTTCTTTTTAAATCCCTTTTTCAAAGGTTCCCGTAGATGTGTCATAATACAGAGCAAAATGTTCAGCGTTAAATATGAATTTATCCGAGAAAAATGTTCAGCGTTAAATATGAATTTATCCGAGTTTTGAATCTTACCGACTTTTCTGTATGAACCCCTGCCTTGCTATGTAACCCCTAGCAACGGCGATGAAGGATTTTGCGCACAGGCCTACACACCAGATACATCTGCAAACTGCAGAATCTGCCCTCACCTGTGGCTTCCCTCGAGCCCATGAGCAGTAAATTCACTCCTTACCAATCAATTAAACTAATCATACTATTATTATAGGGAATGTATCAAAGCGCTCTATAGATTAGGCCTACTAACGTAAGCATTGTATTGACCAAAAAAAGCATTGTCTTCTAATTGTCATTTTAACAACCAATAAAGTCTATATAACAAAAGGTTTCACCGGCCGAAAACTGGGTAGCCACTAGTTAATTCGATCCACATGCTTTAAACAGTTCAGCTTCTGGGCGAAAGCACAATGACATAATTTCAGATAAAACATTTAAAACACATTTTAAAATTTAAAAAAAAACTATATGTTATTGTTTATTGGGAAAGAATCTAATTGCCTTATAGATCGCTGATATAAACATGTATTGTATTGACGCAATCATCACAATCTCTCTTCTTGCGATAAATTTGAAAACCAATAAATCCTGTTAACAAACCTTCAAGGATTTACCGAACAATGAAATGCCAACTCGTATTGTAAGTATAAAGCAATTCATACAAATCATTATAACCTTTACATATTATGGTGCCATAATGTTAACGCCATATCTACCACAATTTAAATATATATATATATATATATATATATATATATATATAGTGTTACGGGACCTAATATAAACAGATCACGTATGCGTGATGAACACAAATTCTGTAACGGAGATTAAAAAAATCAGATTCTGTAAAACTAGGTTGCGTGAAATGTCTAGGGGAATGAATAAAGAAATCAGTTTTATTGTCAACAAATATCAATAATTTTTTTTCTTAAAACAACCCTAACATTACAATACACTAAATCAATACAATTATACAGTAAAACGGCGTTATAGCAACAAGTCAATACAATCACATAGAAAATAATGTGCACAGTACCTGGATACCAACCGCATCACAACGATAAGTCCTTTAAATGTAAACTCTCGGAGAATGACAGTCCAGTGTAAAGCTCTTGTAACAATCCAACAAGGAAACTGAAGTCCAAATGCACAAAATCCAGGAGAAAATCTATAATTGCCGCACACGTCGGATAAGGTCCCAGAAACTGACACACGCTTCTGCGTCCGCTGAAAATCTTCTCTGCTCTCTGCTCCCGGCTCTAAAACACAGCCCCTTTATATAATCTTCACCATTACAACGATAAGTTCTTTAAATGTATACTCTCGGAGAATGACAGTCCAGTGTAAAGCTCTTGTAACAATCCAGAAAGTAAACTGAAGTCCAAATGCACAAAATCCAGGAGAAACTCTGAAGAAAATCTATAATTGCCGTACACGTCGGATAAGGTCCCAGAAACTGACACACGCTTCTGCGTCCGCTGGAAATCTTCTCTGCTCTCTGCTCCCGGCTCTAAAACACAGCCCCTTTATATACTCTTCACCCCAAGCTGAGAATTTTCCACCTCTAGAACATTCGAAGAATAATACATCATACACGGTAAGCACGCGCCACAGGAATCATCTAGAAAAAAACATCGCTGTGTGTATCTCTACATACCAGGGTCATCACGTGACCTCGGCCAGGCGTGAAAGCCCCTAGCTAGCATGACAACAAGAGTTCAACCAGTACGGATTAAACATAAAGTGCAACAACAACACGAGTTACGTCCGTGTCACACAATAAAAGGAGCACTTGTAACAATATATATATATATATATATATATATATATATATATATATATATATATATATATAAAGAGTAGGTAAGGAGTAAGATTGACGCATTTTATAGATAGGCTAACTTATTTATTATTATGAATTAATCGATCTAAGGGGCGTCACTCTTACTCTTTACCTACAATATATATAAATGGCTCAAATGAATAAATAATTCGTCTCTTATTTTCTACTATAGTCTGTTCCACTTGTGGGTGCCCATTGAAGGTTGGCGATTTTTCTCTTAAACTTTAATATTATCACACAATTTGACACTGAAGCTGATGAGGGAGCGAAGTGCTAAATAACATGTAAAAATTTACCTTAAAAAATATATTTTGCATCAGATTCTGCTGAATCTTTTTGCCAAGTGACATGGCCTCTGTCATGGGTTACCTGCCTCACATTGACATATTTCAGAATATTTATTATACTCAACAATCAATCGGCAGCTTTTAAATGTATTTGTTTGAGCATGTGACCAGTGACCTTGGCCTTAATCAGGTTGGTTGCGATGTTGTAAAAAATTAGGTTTTCTCAGATATTGATTTTAATGAATTACTAAAATATTTTACAATGCATGATTTTGGTATGATCTGGGAGTTAAATAAACACATATTTCAATGAGCGCCAAACTGTTGAACAGACTATAGTTTCATGAAGAACGTAACAGACATGTTAGCATTGGTAGACCTATTTATAAAAACAATTATTTTTTTTTCTTTATGTGCATGTATTCAATCTTCACAATACCTGCTGAAAATATGTCGTTACGAACTGGGCCTACAGGACTGTCCTTGACATTAACATAAAGAGCGAAGGTGTTACGAATGGATTATACGAATATACATTATGTTGGTATATATATTGCCTTTTATTGTTACATTTAGAGTAAAAGTAATGTTATAATTATGATTTTTTATTTTTAAAATTATTATTTGGCAGTAAGTCGAGCCACTCCCCCTTCTGCTTAAATAAACGGCTCGCCTGCCATGTGACAAAAGCCTCGCAAACCTCACGGCTTGCATTACATTTCATTGGGCTATAACCAATACATATACCAAATCCGGCACAGAGCAATACGTGTACCATCAAAGTGATCAAATGTGTTATCTGGCAAAATGTAACCAACGAGAAATTTTTGGATAAATATCATAAATCTTTAATTGATATAAAAACCTTCACCGTCACCTTTCCCCCGAGTACACCCAGGTGCATCGAGGGACCTGAAATTAACAAATCCTACTTGTCAGTTTCAGTGTCACAGCTGGTTTTGATCAATCAGGTCAGGTGTCATGCATTTCAAGTGCAAACGCACCCATGTTAATTTCGTGACCTTCTTCTCCTTCTGTCAATAACAATTTCTTGGTCAGTCTACGATTCCTAAAAATGATGGAGTTTTGGAGATATTCTAAAATTTCAGTTATATTGAATTACCCCTTTAACTGATTGATTCAGGCACTCAGGACAATTTAAACGAAATACATTGGAACAATTACGGCCACCTGTGGGACTAACCGAAGTGGTCGTAATTTTGGTGGTTTATAACAAAAAATTCCTAAGTTATCTGGATCATATTTCCATGCTTAAATCGTTGATGCAGGTTTGCAGTTGTCCTTACATTGCATAGCGTCCATGATATTCAATGTGATGTGTGGTTTATAGTTTAAATAAGAACGAGCTACCTTGAAGTATTCATCATTGCCCAAAAATAAATATATTATTGCTGTTATGCTTGCCGGCTGTTAGATTATTATGTAAAAATGACAGTTATTATATACATGCAAGAGAAAAAATATACTCCCGAGTTAAAAGTGCAGAATAAATAATACATACTTGGTTTCATGCACTGATGTATTAAGATTAAAAGCAAATATAATTTAATATCTAAGGCAACCTATTTTTCATGAAATTTTGACAAATAAGAGGGGTTCATAGACTCTGACAGGTGTTGATAGGATAGTTGATGGCAGCGCTTGGTATTTTTGCTGAGGGTTCACATTCATTTGCACTGGCGCATATATACATTACATGAACTCATTGTGATGTATTTATTTATTTTAAACGTGATTTCTACCTTTTTTAATATGATTTTATATGTGATTTTTTTTTTATTTTAAATTACGACTGCAGAGTTCCATTCCGGTTTCGGACTTTGTGACAGGGGCTTATTCACTCGATTAACCTTATACATGTACCTGGTGTCAATCAGGCTCAGTGTACCCCTCCTGTAGGTCCTGGGTGTGTGTCATCATCATTTCTAGGCCATAATATCGAAGATCCCCCGAAAGGCGCACTCTTTTGTGAGGAAACACACACCTTTGGGCATAGTCTCTCCATTAAGTTTTACCTGCGTGGGCCGACCATGAAAATCACACCGCCTCGGCTGAGATTCGAAATCATCATCACCCGGCGTTGAGTCCTGTGCTCTGCCATATAGCCACAGAAACCGGTTTCATTTGATAGTTATTTTATATATTTGAGAAAATACTCATTATTTTCATGTATATTTATCTTCTTTTATGTGTAATATTTTGAATAATTTTATATTTTCCAATATATATATATATATATATATATATATATCAGTGTGTATATATACGTATATAGCTTCTATAAGTTCATAAAAATGCATTATAATATATATATATATATATATATATATATATATATATATATATATATATATAGTCTAGATTTAAAACTGGACATCTCTGAATGGATTTTTAATTGACTAGAGCCGGATAAACCACTATCCATGCTTGATAATTGACAAATGTAATTTACAGAATTCAGGATTCCTTCAGCGCGACTAAACCAGTATAATCATTGATAAAAAAACAGTATTCTACAACACGAAAAGCAAAAACAAATTAATATATAGTATTTATAGGGCTGCAAGTCACAGAAATATGGAGTTTACTGGACCCCAGTCTATTGATTGGCCCGTCAGCTTATAAAACAAGCTTTCCAGATGTGCCTCATGACCCCCAGGTCAATTGGTTTTTGTTCAGATTTTTTATTTATTTAACCAATCATGAAGAACGCTGTCTCAACGAGCAGTATCTCAAAGTATTTGGTCCGTAGCTGATTTGTTACATTTATCTAGTCAGGAGCAGGGTAAAAATAGAAGATATTTATCATTTGTCTTTCGAATGTACGTTTTAAAAATCACGAAATAATGCAGTTCTTGTGTTTCAACTTATTAAGGTCTCCTTCATTACTTTGTTATATTAATAAAATTATAGACACCATGCAAATGTAGTTAAACGTGTCCTGCTGCAAACACAATTAACATACATACACTCTCAAAAAGATACAGTTATCAGGACGTCATACATGTATGTTTGTCATATGCGAAATGTCTGACTATATGGATATATCTGTGCCCTTTAATGCATATTATTAGCTAGTTTTGTTGTAGAGTTTTTCGAATCTGTGTTGAACATGAATCTGCAATTATTTGTTTTTCTACATCATTTTTTATTTTTTATAACATCATCATCAACATCACCATTATCATCTTTTCATCATCAACATAATTATCTTCATTATCCCTATCTTCGTTATCTTCTTATTATTATCATTATTATTATTATGAGTTCAATTATTGTTATTTTAATGCTATTATTATTTATATCATTATTATTATTAGTAGTAGTAGTAGTAGTAGATGTAGTAGTAGTAGTATAACATTTATTTGTTTTAAAATAATCCATTAAAATACAGGTCTCTTTATACAATATAACGTGAAAAGATTCCCATGTTATAAGGCATATAAATAGGGTAGGATATGAGAGATATCTAAAATTAAATAAATAAATAAAAGGAGTTCCGAGCAAAGGCTGATATCATGAATCGAGTGAACGAATCAAGCACCTGGTCCGAATTCCTTTGTCCCCTCCGAGCACTACTCCAGCCCTGCCAGCGGTCAAACAGCCAAGACTCCAGCTGAGCCGGGGCTGACAAAAGACTTGACGAGTACCCGCCTCTGCGTGGGTATAAAAGTATATCAACTGATGTTTCCGGAAGCATGCCGTGATATCTAGCCAAAGGTGTCAAACCACTGTTCTGACATACGATTCCTCGATGGTTTATTTCCCTAACCCCGGGGGACGTCATATTGTGGCCGCCATCGTCAACCAACCAACCAATGGTAAGTGTGTATTTAGTGATTTTTGTTAATGATGCTTTAACCGCTCCGGATTCTATTGGACTAATTCTCGCCTGCTGAAATATTGTTCTCCCGCATGTTGAGATGTTAACTAAGCTATTATTAATTTTCTGGGACAAAGTCTGACTATATAAGGATTGTCCCTACCATATAAGGTGACAAATACTTTGAAACGCCTAATTGTTAACATAATTAAAACTTTCAAAGCAGTATGTTACTTTATGACACATTTAACATGATTTAATATGGGTTTCATGTGAATGTATTGATATTTCATGTATAATGCTGCTGAAACGAGCACATATGTCATTGTGTTTTTAAAAGCATTAAATAATGTCTAAATTCTTCTGCTAAAGATTTATTTTAAAAAACCAAAGGCTCGGTTATATAAATATGGCAACGCTTTTAAGTCAAATGATAAATGGTATTCAGGGATTCACGGCAATTTACTTTATTTGTGGTACACTTAAAGCAATACCCGATACGTATTGACGATACGCGTACATTTGTATTTTTCTTTCTGTATCATTTCTAACGATGGGTATTGAATTTTCGATCTGGTGTTTGGTTTCTTGCATGCCCGACCCCTTTTCCAGTATGTTTGCAAATTATTGGAAAGATTATCTGTCATATTATATATGTAATATAATTACACTGTTTTTCTTATGTTCCTGGGACTATGAATCCCCTAAATAACATTTCTCCTCTTAAACTAATCTTTGGTTTTCCCCGAGGTTTTGACCACCAGTTTACCAAACGTAGTTCAGAATATGCAGGGATACATGGACCTCAAAAACGCTTCGTTTACATTTAAAACAATCAGTGATTAAATAATGGATTGTAAAATGAAATACATGCTAGAAACAAAAGTAGCTTGAGCTCTATAAGTAGTTCATATTATATTGTAGGTTAGGGTTGTATCTATATTGATAGTAGTATTTGTGTTTCGATGTGGCATATATTGATACAGCCCTACAAAAAGGGCCTGTAATTGACTTATATTGAAATGTGTTTGTTCAAATATTTAAAAAACATACGCAATGGTACAACATGATATGCTATGTGTGAAAAGTATCATAATTATATGATTCAATGGTAAACTTACTGCGTCTGTCAGGTTTACTCTGTAAATCTTAAATAATCTTTATATCTCTTGTTTCTGCAATTGGTTATAATAATCGGGTTCTGTTTCGCCATATTCTATTCCATGTGTACATTGTTCAGAAATACGCAATTATATTTCTATAGAGAGAACTATCTGTATTACAATTACAGACAAAACAGATTAATAAGAAAATGATAGTGGCATAACAGTGAGAGGTGAAAAAATAGTTGAACATTTATGTACATGTTGTAACTAGATCCAGTAATGTACTTAAATACATCACATTTTACAACAGTTGTTTTATACCACACAAACAGCATGCAATTGAAACAATAGTTTTCTATAGTATGTAGGAGGCAGAGGTTAACTGAGAACACTTATTAAAAAGGCCCTATCGAGGGCTTTGCACTCTCGATACGATATAACATAGTGTTCTGCACTCAAATGGGGACATCATATCTACCTGTCCTAATGATATAATAGTTGTAAAACGGCCGAATTTTGCGTGGTCCTAAATGCCTGTTTGTCCATCACGGCTTGTTGTTTTCCCAAGCACATACTAACCCGGTTTTTAAATGACGAAATAGCCTTTCAAAATGGCTAAGATTATGGTAATCCTGTCGTACACCCGGTTGCGTTTTCAGCATACAATTTGCAAAGTCACGACAAATATGTCAGATACATGGTTTTCTAGCGGAGTTAAATAAAATAAGACATATATAGGTATGTTTAAATCCCAATATATGTCGAGAATGATCTTTTAAGTTTATTTTATTGGAACTTAAATACATTTTCTGTGATATGTATAGAGGGATTATATTTAATCTAAACAGTTTGTATGCAGAGTCATGATGATTTTTTTTTATCATTTACTGACGCACACTTTCTTCATCTGGATTGTACATTGACGGTTTTGAGCATTTTCATTCCAGTTTATCATTCCGTATTTATCTCTTTATAATGTTTAACAGGAAACATAAACATAACCTGGCGCTGAGCAGGTGATAGCACATATACAGATTAAAATAATTTGTGAGATATGAATGTGAGGGGATGTTTCCCATCTAAGGTATATGAATACCTTTAAATTATAAAAAAATGGAGCTCAATTAAACACCCTTCATTTTTTCAATTTTAATTCAGTGATAAACAACACAAGATATTGTAGAATAACTTTCACAAAATATTCAAGTTTGTTCATTAGGTAAAATTAAAAATTCAAGTTGGTAATTACATCAGAAACTGTGAAACAGAAATGCAAAAGAGTTCTGCTACCATTCAATTTCCCATTCTACATATATCATCTAGAAAAAATAATTATCCTGTTATAAAGACAATAACAGATAATTACTGTGTATGTTGAAATTTTAAAGTTATAGAAACAATACTGTCCACAAATCACAAATTGAAGCAGCTTTAAAAATTTCAAATTTTGTCTGTTGAGAAAACGAGTTATCATTATATTCATACTACGCCTTTACTTAAATGGTAATATCTCCCAGTAAAGCTGATTGTGGCACCTGATATCGTAACATTATGACGAGAGTAAGAATCTTGATTACTTAAAAGGTTAGTACAATAATTTTATATATTATAAAGTGACAAACTCTTGGTACATGTAAATGATATGTGATAAGTGTTTCCTAAGAAGAGTTCTTAAACCTCCTTGGTGATAGTTGTATGAGCCTATTTTACCTACAGGCTTTTAGTTGACATATTGACAAACAAAATGATCCTGGCATGAAGTGGTTCGGTGCGTTGGAAGTTGTTGGTGAGAGCATATGAATCCGTCTTTTGTAATTTAAAAAACTCTGGTGCTCCTGATTTGTCGCCATTATCCTTGTTTGAAGTGTTTGGATCACGATTGACGGCCATTTTAGCTGACCCCTACATCTTATTAACATGCAGATTTAAACAATGAGAACAGCACGTGCACCGTGTGGTAGGCGCTTTCCCTATTATTTTTATCAGATGTTTAAGAGATTATTTTCATGTAATACACGTCAGATATCGGAATGGGTTCCTTTAAGAATTGCTACATCTTTAAGGCTTAACAAATTATTTTAAGCAAAACAGACTTCTAGATCTTTTATTACAAGTGGCCTCTCAATGTGCTGCATGATTAAGAAAATGATGCAATGGTTATAATGATTTAAAATTTCAAGAGAATTTGTCAAGAAACCATCGTAAATAAGCTGTTTTGGAAACTTATCGTGGAGCCCTATATAATTCTTGCGTGCATTTTTGAGTTTTTATTAAAAGAAGAATACTTGACCTAGTTTCTTTCATAATATATATTCAGATATTAATAGCTAAAAACATTAACTGTGATCATAAAACCAAGTTAATAAAATCAATAAACAGTATAGATACACACTAGGTTAAAAAGCTACATTTTTAGTCTTAGTTTAACTTTTCATGTGTAACTTAGTCAATCTCGATACACATACAAGATTTGACATTTTGTTGTAAATTCAACCATTATATTCAATCAAGATTGTTCAGCATAAATTGGGCATGGTATCGCATCTCTTGCGTTTAAAACTGGCGACTTTCAGATCATAATTTACGGGAGGGTCACATTAATTTAATTAAGAGGAATCATATTTTTGTCTTCGTCGGTTTCTTGGTTGGTAGGTTGATTGACTGGTGCGGGAACTACTTTAATCAAAGTTATGGACGAATTTGATGTACTTTTGTGGAGGGTTCTTGGTTCTAAGGGTTCCTTACCATTATGAGACAGGGCAATCGAGACAGTCGTCACTGTATTCTAATTACGAGACTGCTTTCCAGTTACGGCATACCCTATTTTGTAAAGGGTGCAGTATTTTAGTGTATATCATACGTATCAGTTACCACTACAGTTTCATTTTTTCTTATTTTTTCCAATAAGTGTTAGTTTAAATATTCAACTCGCATTCATAGAGGACACATAAGTTTCATTTTATTTAGCGGTTATTAAATGAATTTTGTTCCAATGTTGCATTTGGAAACAAAAAGAAATCCATAATTACTTATCAGAACTGTGATTTTCTTCTTGTCGGAAAACAATTAACTATTTTTGAAGTGCAATTAAGATGTTTTTATGAACATATAACGAGGATTATTAATTTTGTTAATTTAATGCTAATGAAAGAGGTAATTGGGATTACTCGCTTATATTTTACTCTTTTAATTTGCAGTAAAAGGCGAAGCAATAACGAAATTTATCTCCAGCTCGAAATGAACAAAAATTACTTTCAAATAGTTACACAATGATTCCAGTTTAAACTCTACAAGGCTTCAAAGAGTCAAAGTG
Source organism: Sipunculus nudus (assembly GCA_026874595.1). NCBI lineage: Eukaryota > Metazoa > Annelida > Sipuncula > Golfingiida > Sipunculidae > Sipunculus > Sipunculus nudus. The sequence continues at coordinate 28,170,254 of CM049311.1, read as the reverse complement.
AGGGAAAAGTTACAGTTGCGAAAACCGCGTGTTCCCTATATATAACGCGGCAATTAGTCGACCAGTGTCGATGCGTTGGATCACTATAGGAAGCGCAGGGGACTGTGGTGTTTCATCTGACGTAGCTCGGTGGTAGGACAACGGCAGAGGCCATTAATCATTAAGGATTCATTTAGGATCTACAAAGACCTCCTCAGATAGGTACTGAAGTGTGAAATTGGTACCCGGGACTATTGGGTGGAGATTAGATGATGTCAATTACCGTCCTCTCCCAAACTTGACTAAAATACCCCTATCTGGTCGTCATCAATGACGTCACAGAACCATCACTTATATATCGGGCAATTTATTGTTAAATAATTATTGCCAGGCTGTTAATTTCTGAAGAATGTATACAACACTAGAAACTATCAGGCTTAAAGATGTGAAATAGTGGGTTATTTTTCGCAATAACTTGTGTTTTTATTTGAGTAATCAGTCACATTATATATACGGTGGACAGGTACTTAACAGAAAATAACTTGCACATTAAAAACTGTTTAAAAGTACATGACGGTAGAAGAAGTGTATCGGTTGTTGCCTTCCGTCACTAAAGAAGACACTGAAAACACAATCTGTGATGAAAATACCTCATTATTCTCCCGTGTCTTATTTTCCGCCATATTCACAATGTAAGATTAATGGTCGTATACCATGACAAGTTAATATATCACGAGCTAGTCCGGGGCTACAGCCTGCCATAAAGAATAACAGACTCTGCTCAAACACTGACAGAAGCGGAAGCGGCATTTTTCACGAAATCCGGAAGGAAACTAACATTTCCTGTTATCTTGGCTTAATATACTGCATACTAAATAAAAATATGTTAATTATTGGTATATATTTATCCATTTATATTAAGATAAAAATAAAGTGATGGCCCAAACGTCATTATTTTAAACTAACCTCAGTAACCTTAAACTGGGATATCACCTTTTATATCATTATTATCATTAGTAGTAGTAGTAGAAGCATCAGTAGTAGTAGTGTATCCATGATATTGAAACATAGTATGATTCTGTTTCTTGATCATCTGTACATATTTGAATTTTAGCAAAGGGAGGGTAATTTGTTATTCTGATAGGTTGCGTCATTCTTGCAAATACATTAAGTTAAACGACCAATGAACGAGCACCAACATTGTCTCAGAGGCATATCTGTATTATTAATAAAAGCCAAACTCAAAGTTGCAATTCAAATGAATATCTTAAAAAATGTTTTTTTTCACAGAATACTTTGATGGGAAAAAAGATAAACTAACAGAACAAACAAATAAGATTAAACCGGCTTATGTACGTTTGAGTTAGAGCACAGGATTTAAAGTCATGATATCGAATCTCAGCCCAGAAGCTTCGCTTATGACCCTCGAATGCTTGAATCACTGCCTGAAGGTTTATTTCTTGATAGTGTTAAAATTTTTATCTTTTTAAAGCTGTTTCAGGCAAGTATTTCTTACGATTAATCATTAAATGATTTGTCCTTGTTTTAATATCATTTACATGAATACAATGTACCAAAAACCGTGTATGATTTTGTCTGTACCACGGACAACGCTTCCGCTTAAGAAGATTTTAAATTATCTGTATAATATCTGTTCGGACTGCCAATGTCACGCCGACGTCAAGGTGAATAGGACACTTGAATCTGAGCTGTTGCTCAGCGTTCATTGATCTCACTTCTTTACACAGCAGCGGCTTTCGCGCGAATAGAAAAAGCTTTGTGAGTTGTTAAGGGACACAAGAGATGATGGGAAAATGCAATGTATATTTTAACCTGCAGCTGACCACTATTTGTAAATGGAATGGTGCAATTTTAACTATTAATTTAAGCAGTTCAATTTTTTTAAAAGTCTGTTCCCATCGCAGATTGAAAACCCATGCAGAGTATATGTTAATGTGCAGTTCACCCCGACTTAAAAAAATCCACTTTTATACCCATGAGTAAATAATTTAATTTCAGTCACCGAGCATATCAAAACTGCAATACATGTAATTTGCTCTCGTACAAGTTTGCAAATGTCATATTACGTTTCTGTGATAGTAATATAATCTCTTTGAAAGAAACACCGGAAGGATAGCTACTATCGTTGGTAGTGTGGGGAAGTGTTTGCGTAAGGGACGAGGCCTAGTTGACTGGTTCGCCCAGGGGCACACAATGATGTTAACAGGTTCTGTTGTCATGCACGTCCTGATCTGTATATAAAAGGTGGTAACGATCGGAGATGATCATTTGAGGAACATTTAAATATATGTTTTCATTTTATGGTATGAACTTTGATAGCCTCCATATGTTAAACTTAAGGTCACAGAATTTTATACAAAAAGTTTATAATAACATCAGAAATTATATAGTGTGGACCTCTGGGTGATAACATTACATTTGGTCACACAGAACTGCGACCTGGTCAACCTGGTATTAACAAACTGGATAAAAAATTATTTTTATAAAATGATCTAACTGAGTGTCTGTTATTGATATGTACCAAACAACGGAGTGCCGTTTCAGATTTTGTCTCAGGGTGTTGTTAGTGTGATTGTACGGGGATCCATTCCTATTGTGTTGTCTTCCTTGCTCGTTAAATCGACATTAACTGGACCTTCGGGAAACCAGTCTGAACTGATCATTATTCAGTTTGACCATGAATAAATGGTAAAACTTTTAAAAAGAATAAAAAAACTGTGGATGTCCAGAGGAAATTGATTATGGCTTTGAACTTCTGATTTTAGGGCATTGAAATGGAATTTTTCAAACAACTGAATCTACTTTAACTTCAAAAGGCAGCTTTCACGATTCATTTATTGATCAATTCCTTTCTGATGGTTTGCTCTCCTGGTTTAGCTCCAATGAAATTGAGAGCCCCTGCTTTTCCAACAAAGGTGGTTGACTTGAATATGGCCACTTTAATTCGTCTATCTGTTTGCCCATTCGTCAGATTTGTTTGCATGTGAGAACTTCCCCTTAATAATATAAAATTCCATTCAGTGTATGCCAATGACTCCTTCAAAGGTGTGATTGGTTTTGGTATTCTTCTATTCACTTTGGTTTTTGTGCACGATCTTTTTTAATATTACGCGCATTATTCAAAGTTGATACATCTATATTCTAACTGTCGGTAAATTTTCAAATCTGACTGTGTGTCGATAAAATCACTATTTACTCTTTATTCTAGATAAATATCTACTGTTATATGTGGAATATTCAAACTGTGTCGTGAGTATTCAGAGACTTTATTTCAAATGCATATTGACTGCAGCATCATATATCGGATTTGGATTGAAACGGGTATTAGGCTGGTTCACAATAATTCCTCTTTGGAAGTATCTTGGATGACAACTGCTGTTATAAGTTTTCCTGCCTGTCCGTCAGTCACATTTTGGTTGCCGTTCAATCACCATTCTCCATCTTCTCCGATTTGCTTCCTATTCGTTACAGTGGTTCTTATTGGGGAGGTCGATTGACTGACTTTGTTAATGATCTTTCTGGATATCCGCCTGTCAGTTTGAGAGTACATAATAGAAAATCAGTCTAACGTTTGGTTTCTTTTCATTGATTTCCATAAGTTTATATTATCTGTTTTTGTGGAAGGTTTAATGGGATTGTTTTCAGCTTCACTTTCTGTTGATCACTGCAGAGAATGTGTTACATCTTTGTCCCCGTCACATCCTGTATCTTTGTTCTCATCTCTTTGAAATTATTTTATTATATATAAGCCGTGACGTAGTTTTTGGAAATAAATACATGATATGCACACATCGGCGTCGAGCAAAAAAACGGAGTGCTAGGCCTGATTGGCCATGGGCCACGTCTTTAAACATCCCTAATGTTATCTTATTTCATCCAAATTTGATAAAATGTATATAGAAATTAGATGTCAGTAAATATGAATGCAAGGGAAACCTGCCAAGGTTTCCAACCCACCGCCTGTTACCCGCGCGTTCAGTAATAGGGATAACTCCGATATAGGTCAAGTAGCTTTAAAATTAGGTTCCGGTCCTGATAAAATATCAGGTGCAAACTTATCACCTTGAATTATATTGCGCCCTAAGGTAACTTATTTAAATCAGCAATAGTGTAGGTATAGCGCAAAAAAAGGAAAGAAAATAGAAATAAAAAACAAAGAAACAGAAATTTAATGGAGTCCACCCACAAAAAAATGACATTGATATTGATATAGAAATAAATTCCTCAACCCCTATAAGCCTTGCCTCCCTATGGAGGAGGTTTAAAAAACACAAAGTCGCGACCAGAAATGAAATGCTGTTTGTCTATCGTCGTTTTAGAATCTGTCTAAAGTTTCGAGCATACAGATTAAATCTATATATTTTCATAAAACATACCTTCCCCTTATTAGTTAAATATTTTTCGATCCTTCGGCTCTTATAAAAGTAAGCAGCTATTCAGTAAAAAACCCGTCGAGCATACGACCGTACCTAAGCGTAACCATCACTTATGGTATAGAGGACTCCAGCATACCGAATTAGTTAACCACCTGCTAAACAGCCAAAATGAACAAATGAAAACATCGACAGCTATCGCACACATTGGGTTTCCTGTCTTGTACATGCAGAGGCCGGATATGTGGGTAACTTTAAGAAACAGGTTTATAGGGATAAGCCCTGATTCGTATTGATAAAGAAAAGTAGACACACGCCTCACACATATACTTTATGGTGCAGGTGACATACTGCAATTTTTAGTTATTTGAAATAGTAACGATCAAATTTGAAAAAAAAGAATATGTGTAGCGGACATGCAGGTCTTGAATATCGAAAACTTATGGCATATATATATATATATATATATATATATATATATATATATATATATATGATTTAACTTTGAAGCTACCGGCAAGAGTGTAAATTGGTAAATGGGTTCTTCAATGTTATAATCCATACTTGTGACAATATTATACGTGTAATAGTATTTTATTAACAACGGATATACTATTTAACTAGAAGTCAAAGGAAATGCCCCTGACCCCCATTCCGAAGTCCCCCCCCCCCCCCCACCCAGACAAACACTGGTACCTGACTTACGAAAAATAAGAAATAATATCAGCTGCAAGTCTGTCATTTCTTAGTGATATTATTATTTATTACTATATCAGCCATACTGGAAAACTTGCGCAAACACAGGCAGAAAAAAAAGAAAAAGAAAGACAGTTTTGTAATCGATGGTTTGCGCATAGGGAACTTAAGAAAGTCCATCCATACAAAAATTCTGACTCAAATATTTTTATAGAAATAACTCATCAACTCCTATAAACCTCCACTCTCTAAAAGACAGGGTGCCCAGTAAAACAAACTTTGAACAACTTTGCAAACATGTCTGTTTTGCTCTGACTTGCATTCAGAAAACGAAGTTTTCTTAGTTTACAAAGTTAACATTTTCCCCAGGGCATTTAATGCGAACACTCATAATATTTGTGGTCTTTTATCATTCAGATACTGAACTCTGTATTATTTTTATCTGAATGTTTATGAAATATCTTTACAGCAAACATGCCTGGCGGTCACGTGCTTCCTTTTTCACCGAAAACCTTCACGAGCAGCAGCATTCCGGCGGGGATCATCTACCTGCTCGTCATTTGCGTGGGAATCGTACTTTGTTCTCTCGTCTGCTTCATATTAAAAATGGTAGAAGAGCGCTGCAGCAGAAAGTGTCATGCCACCAGTTCTCCAAACCTCCAAGCAAAAGAAGCAGCCGTTCCTCTCAAGACACATGGGACTGATTTGAAAATGTATCGCCCTTCGCAAGAAATAAAAGCGAACTTTGACAAAGACAGTTCTGGCCCTCCACCATATTCATTCGTGGTCATGTATGTTGAGAAGACCAATAAGGGTAATGTTTGATAATTTAGATGTCACAATTTGAAAACTATTTTGTAAATTTTCATTTATGTTCTTAGTTAATTATTTTTTTTTATTTTAATTTAACTTTTTATTTGTGTTCTCAGTCAAATTTTTAAAAATTTATATTTAACTGCATTTAGTTTTCTTTAACTGCTGAGTGTATCATATGCAGTTGACAATAGCGTTTTATATATAGACGTATATATGTATGATGACATAGCTAACATAATCGTCAAGGTGTTCAGATATACATTTCCTATGTAAGCAATCCATAGATATTGTCAGTTTTGAAGTATATATTTGTAGAGAACGGTATTCATGTGTTACCCATAATAGCACGCATATATACATTCATTTTGGTTTTGCCAAAGACATAAAAAGGTAATACCAACATTCCGAGCTCTTTTAATTTAAGACAATATTGACACGTCCTTTATGCTGTTGAATCGAATGGTGTGAAAGATCGAAATGTTGTATCAAAGATTTGATTCAGTAAGTTAAATCAGACATGTAAACCATTATACAAAATCTACGTGTAATAAAGGTAATTGCTGTCAGAAAAAAATGGTATCCGCAACTAATAATATATATGTGACTGTTGTGAAGGTAATTGATGTATGTCCAATTGATGACTTGGTGATTGAGAAAGAACTTTGTGTTGCCAGGGGAATGGTAGTTTGGAATAAAAACGCTTAAATATGGTTAAAATTTTAATCAAAAGGATATGAATAAAAAGAAAAGAATTTTGGCTCTGTCATAGTTAAGACAGAAATAGAAATAACAAACAAAATTAATCTTATAGGGTTACAACCCTAATACCTTGACATGTATGCATTCCTTTGTTTGGTCCGTGACCTTTACAATTATATAAATTAACATATTGCTTCTCAAGATTTTTAAAATTTCTTGCAATATTAAATCTAAATGTTCATCGTTTTGTATTCATTTTGCTACGATACTTCTGGAGCATTACATGGTATACCATAAGTTCTGAAACAGAATGTCAAAGTAAATCTAATGAAATTGTACTTTATTCTAATGTGTGTCCATTCTGTTCAGCACCACTGTTGTACCGTTCATTTCGTTGGCCTAAATATGTGGTTCTTTTAAAATTTTACTGTTATTTTCTTAAGATTATATGAGAAATTTTTACTCTCAAAGGGTCATGACTGTAATAAATGACATGAAGCATGCAAAGATTGGCCTGCTGATAAATTAAAAAAAACAGCTATATATGCCAGGAACGTTATATTTTCTTGGCTTGTGACCACAATTCTTCAAGAAATTTTATCATAGAAGAATTATGGGGGTTATACACTGTTGTCGTCTCAGATCCCCTTTTGTTATAGCCTTCTTTTGTTATAACCGCTGCTTTGTAAAGCAAGTTTCTCTGGGTTCCACCACCAGGGTGGGCACAGACCAAAGAACTGTAATCAAACTAATGAGAGCGTGGTATCGAAATGTGCATCCAGCGCCAAATTGTAAACATGCGACACCCGATCTGGTTGGTCTGATTCTTAGGCCTGTGGTAAAACCGGTGTAATCAAGGGGTCGTGTGCAAGGTCTCTATTTAGAACCATTACACTGCAAGTGGATTATAAACCCCCCTAACAGATAAGTATGCTATATATCACAACTACATGTACACGTATGTTTGTATGTATGTATGTACGTTTGTATAAAGAGAACCAGGGTGTGTTGATAAACAGATTATTTACAATTATTGTCATATATTATTATTCACATCATACTGCAGCTTATGGTGAGACGTTATGTTGTGTGTACAAAAGAGGTTCGGAGAAACTACATCAAACCGTTAATTGTTCTCTCTTTTTATAAAGTGTATTTTATTGTGTGTTGGGGGGAGGAGGGTTTTACGAAAACGTTATTTTGATATAATGCTCTGCTCTGCATATACATTTAAGGGTGTCTAGGATAATATGATAGGCCTAAACATTTTTTGTATTATTATTTATAGTGGAAATAAGAAGTAAAACCTTTATTACCAAAAAAATGAATTAATTTTCAAATGTTTCATTTAAAAACACCTTTTCGAAAAATAGTCTTTCTTCATTGGTTAAGAAGAACAAACATCAAACTATAATTTCATACCAAACATTTAACTTTTTAATTTCCACCATAGATTATACTGCAAAAATGTTTAGGCCTGTCAAATTATCCCAGACACCCTTAACTTAGTTTACTAACCACGTAAACAGTATTCAAGTTGTCCCTCTGTTTCTTACCTTCTTACTTTCGTACCTTCCGGAAAACAAATTGCAACAAGTTTAAAATGTAAAGCATGGTAGGGACGGATACATGATCTTTGAAAAGTTGTGGGGGGGGGGGGGGGTACACCACCGTTGCAAAGGTAAACAAATGTAGCGGGAGTGCTGGTAGACTTTATACTAACTATCGCATACAATAGGTGGGAAGAAAACCGTGCGCGACACAAAGCCGGATCTATTATTTCGATATCTGGCGTATATATTTTTCTATTTCCCAGTAGGTCGAAAAAGAGAGCTGTAACCCCCCCCCCCCCTTAAATCCGCCCCACATGATGCGTTACTAATAAATTTTAATATGAATAACAAAACGCCATTTTCTACAGAATATACATTCAGAATTATATCATATCCATCAAATTTACATAGCACATATATATACGGGTTTCCACAAAATTAGGGGGGTTTATTTATATTAATCCATTAAAATAACTTGACATCAATACTCTTATTGTCTCAACCTTTTCAGCGCGCTCCATATATATATATGAATTAAACGACCATAATCTAAATCCACTGATAACCATCCGTGCGTAAAGGATTATGACTCGTGTGCACGAGATACTTACTCGGGAACATTAGATGGGCACGAGATAAAGAATAGTTTTCGTTGGACTATGTCCGATCCACAGCATTAAACATAGAAAATGATTTTTGTCATATAAATTATAAATGAACAAATGAGCTAATTGACAACGCGATGCTATTATAAGCAAGTTCGTCTACAAGTAAAGCTCGTGTAAAAGTCGAGTAGAGTATCATCTTTATTTCTATTTAATGCTTCATGTGACAATACACGATATTTTTGTAAAATTTTCTGTGAAACTTTCAATGTTGTGATAAAACCTAATTTATCTCTTATGACAAGTTGGAATTAACAAACATGGGTGCACAATGTTTAAGGATAACCGCATTATCTAACTCTATTCTAATCATTTATAATTTGTACCAAACTAACCGTAGACCAATTAGGCCCTCAACATGTCCAATTTAGTAGAGGACTCATTTAATTCTAATTTAGCTTATCAGCCCAGGTGGTAAAGCTTTGACGGATAAGGTTTCAGTTATGCAATGACATAATCATCGCGTTTAACATGGTTGAAAAACATGCGTTGTACGCCAGCTGGCCGTCCATCGCCCACCGTAATACATAAGACAGTAACGATAATTTAGAGAGGCACCCTCGTATTTCATTAGACATGTTTAATCAGTGTAAGATTGCCTGAAAACCGACAACATCATTACATCTATTTTCACACGTCATAGGCTGATTGCGTTAAAACGCCTGTCACCGATGCGTGATTACCAATTTTCTTTTTGGCCACGGGTTATTATTCGAGCCTTAGATTCAACTAAGGAGTTGGCTGCCGACAAGGGTACCTATCACACACTTTTGCCACTTTGTCGGATAGGGTCACTATCGCAAACTGCAAGACAGTGTCCTGTATTAGTCGGGTCAGTGCAGCCTAATAGAAATCTCTCCCGTGTGGAAAGCCTAATCCAGTAACGGCTAATGCCACCGGCGAGCAAGTGACAGCGATATTATTTGATTGCTAGGGTCTATTCGCTGCGCCTCCCGGGTAGTTTGACTCCCTTTGTGAAAGCCGTTAATAGCTGCAGAGGGGCACTGAAGTGAAAAATTGCAAGTTAGGATAAACTTTATAAATGCTGCCGCCGCTAGCCCCCCGGATCAGACCACTTCTGGTTGTCAAACGTTGCTCCCCGCGCTCCTCCGAGAATTCTCCAAGTTCCTCCAGATCTTCTGGTTGTTTCTTCACGGTTTGCAGGTACGTGACTTTTTATATACAAATATGTTTCATGTATATAAAGTGTTTAAAATAGGAATATCCTTAAACCTTGAATAATTATGCCCAAATGTAACTGATATCATAGACTTGCATACTTATGATTTTGCATCGTCAAATTTGTGAACTTTGTACTGGCTTAAAATAACAAGAATATATCGAAATTTGCAATCGCTTAACTTTTCAATTTATCGATGCAAAGTGTATTTATAATACGATAAAACTTTAATAAGGTATTTTAATTATTTCAAAAAAAGACTTTCCACATAAGAAATTTAGATATGAATTAACATTTATATGAATAATACATTTTACGAAAAGACCCGCGTTTTCTGACAAAGGGCAACTTTTATTAAATCGAAACAGAGCTTAAAAGGTGGCAGTGATATGGAAACAATGCTTTTTGTTCGGTTTTAAACTTTCCTTTTGGCAGTTTTTCATATTAAGTAAAAGTCATGAATATTCTTATAATTTTATTCTATGGTATACGCCTGTCATTAATTCCTCGCATAATAAAGTATATTGGACACTGACACAGTCTTCTAGCACTTAGGAAAACTGATAAGTTCATCTGTGGGTACTATAGATTATAGAATCTACAGCTTTATAGCTATGTTTGGATCCCCCAACTGAAAATATAACAAACTAATCTACATATATTATTCAATGGGAATAAGCCAATAAATTTTATATTCGACTACAAAAACTATCAGCAAAGCTTCGATGCATTATCACGACATAATCAATAAAATTTGGAAGATGTCAAATTCTTTGAGGATTGTATGTGGAGATACTTTAAGCACAGTATGAAGCTTTGAGACAGACACAAGTCATATCTTGTAAGTCTGAAGTAAAAGTAGCCTCTCACTAAATTATTGTCATTCACTGATTCACTCTTGTTTGTATTCTTGGGCCGTGTTATAACTTATTTCACCTGTCAGCTATTGCTATGACGCGGCGTCCTTTTGGCGTCGAACTACCTTTCGCAGTCAATGGCCATCCCAGTTTTCACGAAATGTTGTACTTAAGCTTAATTTAGGCCAAGAACACCGAACAAAAAAATCAGTGGCACCGTCAACATTTTTATCATTTTAATAGCGTTTGGTGTGGTTTTAAGATTTTGTAAGTTGTATTTTATCATATTCCGAACTGTTACATGAATATAGTAACTAAGAAAAACTGAACATTCTCGAAACAAAGTTGTATGAAATTTGCTCAACTTTTTTTCAAACCTGTCGTAGGCGCATTGAATAACTGAATTTGAGCCGATTCTTTTTAATTAAGCCAGAGTTATAAACTTTTCTCAGCAAAGCCTTTACATGTATGTAAAATATTTTCTGTAGAAAAGTAAATCAATCAGAGCATTTTGTGAAAATTTTATGAGGGTATTTAGTTACTTGAAATTAACAGTCATGAATGTGTATTCAGGCCTGATACGCTAATATGTTCATATCACCATACTAAATTCGAACCCAATTTAAACCAAATCTAAAGAATTGTCCGCTTATATATTTGAACCAAATTTCAACCAAATCTAAAGGTTCGTCATATATTCCCGTCACCATGCCAAGTTTAAACAAAATTTGTAACAAATTTGAAATTAAAAAAAGAATCGTTATCTTATATATTCCAGTCACCATGCCAAATTTTAATCAAATTTAATCCAGTCTTTTAGAATCACTGCACAAACCTTTGGATATGTGATTGGAAAAGTTCTGGGGAACTTTTTTTCTGTCGTGCTACCGGCCCGCACTTGCTGACTTGGTGTTTTCGCAATGGTCGCGTGTTGCATTCCTTCTAATAATCCGTTTCATTCAATGAAATGTACCTGCAATTGGTATGCAATCAGGTCAATTGGTACGGAGTGTCAGCAGGAGTTGTGCTTATCCAATTTAATCCATTTGGGTCACTGCATTTTATTCAGCAGCTTCTCGGGTTTTCCTCGATATATTTGTTGTTTCCATAAAACCTCATCACTTTTTACTTTTACCTGTAAGGTAAACTCTCATAAAAAAGGAATGAAATTGCTTGTAAAGGTGACCAGACCCTGCATATGTCAAATTGATAATTCATGGTATCTAAGTGACCAAGTAGCGCTAAATCTTTCTATTTATGTCATATCTTTGTCTTTTCCTCTCACAAACTTGTTGGCTGGTCCTGTGTACATGTGTTGTATCAATTAGACACTATCAGATTATTATTTTCTTACATCTTTCTTGGTTGCCGAGCGAAATAAATGAAAAATGTGTATGTACGTCATATATAAACAAGGTTATGTTCAGAGATGAATAAGTCCAATAAAACGCAACCCTTTATATATTTCTGAGCTTATAATATAGCTCAGCTATGTTTTAGCCTGGACTTACTCAGGAGATTGTGCAAAAACTGTTTCAGTCACTCCTTAGTGTAACTAAAATGGCAGGTTTCTTAAATCCTGGTAACGCCCCTCCAGCTAATACATATTATAAAAATTCTTAGTAGTTCTGATCCAAAAGGAAATGTATATTCTCAAGATTCTTTAAAATTTACCAGAGTTAATTGTATGTTCCATAAAACACATTAAAAGTATTATGTTTTCTGATATTTCAACAAAGAATTCTTTCTCCCTTTCCTACTATCCGAGATCGGACAAAATGCAAACTTACTTTGTAATAACAAAACAGCTGGGTGATAGCCGCGTTTATGAATAGAAATTTTAGTCATACTGTCACTTATATTCTGCAAAGTTAATCATTTTGAACTTAATCACTAATAGATGCCTTATTAAATGATATTAATTTATTCTGACAGATTCAATTTATCCCATCGCTCAAACTCGCATTTGGGCAAGCAATCATGCAGCCCCCCCCCCCCTTGACTTTGTGTACAATTTTGGTGAGTTTTCTCTGATTTCAGACACTAGATATCTGCATGAGAAAATTATAGTTATTAGGAATCGAACAATATTAAAAAATTCCAAAGATGGGTCATGTTCATATCAGATTTAATTATTGTACTATTTCATGTGCAACCTGGGTCATCATTTCTGACTTTGTCTAATAATAACACGTTAGTCGAATGTTGCATTGTACATAAATGATTTTGGACTCCGTTTGTTTTCACGTATTTTCAAAATATACATAACACTTTTCCATCTGGTGCCTTTTCACGGTTTGATACAGCATTCGCATTTGCATTTAATAAGACTGGAATCAATTGTAAAGTTCCCTCCTCCTTTTATATTAATGCACATATTATGTTAAATATATCGGGCCACGTGTTTTGCTTTAGAAAGAAGCCAGTGTAAATTCGCATGACCGATTAAATTCAGTCTGACATGTACATGCCGCTGAAACTTCAAGGTAACGACCGGGTTATTGACACTTGTAAGGTTCGGTTTTAATGTTATCCGCTGCTTTGTACCCCGTCCTGTTTATATCTCTGTCAGTATCAGAATTTTTTTGGATAATATTACTATTTTGCATGTGTATGCGTAATTGTGTGTGTTGGATTATTAAAAAATGCAATCGATTTAATCGATTATGAAAGAAAACTACTTATCATCGATATATTCGACACCAGTATTGGCATGGATTACTCAATCCGTAACCAACATAGTTTATTTTATCTTAAATTTGCCAAACATAATATTATATCAAAAAGAAAATTAAAAAGACTAAAGCAACATCGACGATTAACCGTTTACCTCAAAACGTGACCTTTAATGAGTGTTAATAAGACCTTATCAACTACTGCACCTTGCAAATGTATATTGGCTATGGTTATACAGGTCAGGTACAGCTACTTTTAAGATGACAATGGGCAGGTACTTTTACAAGCACATTATGTCAGTGTAGTAGCTGGTCTAGGTACATTAGAAAAAAATTGTTTCATTTCAGTTCAATGACATTTGAACTACACGTGGTCATAATATATTTAATCTAAATGAATATTTTTTAAATATATAATACATATTTCCACTGTTTGCAGGTTTGATTGCATACATGTAATGCATGGTTTTATTTGAAAATAATACTTACCTTTTACTAACAGACATATTTAAGTTGTTTTTTTTTCGCTCTTCCATCATAAAAAAATTGTGGGCAATACCTAACCTTTAATCCATGTTTAATTTTCTACAGTTGTATTTTTTCACTTACACGGAACTGTGCGCTGTATTTAGACGAATGAAAATCTCTCAGATAAATATACTGAATTTCATAAAAGCAGTGGCAAACCAGAGGTGTGTTAAGCAGATGTCACGACTGAGTTGTGATCATACCTCCGTTATGTTTACCAATTTATACTTCATAATGCATAGAACGTAACTGACCAACGTAAAAAAAAAGAGAAAAAAAAATATTTTAGATCGTTTATTTATTTGAAATTTATGTTTTAAAGAGCTCTTTTTTTATGAAACTATATTTATTTTACTGGCTATTTCCAATGCATGATATAAAACCATGTCCTCATGACAAGATCTAAAACCTTTTTCTCTACCGTGTTCCTTTCTTGTTATAAAAATGAAATTGAAATAATTTTAAAAAGACTAAATTTGATGAGGAACCTTATATATACATACATATACTACTAATAAAGGACAATAATTATAGGTCTTATATGAATAAAAAAATCAATTATGTTATATTAACATGTTTGAGCCTGGTATGGTTATTCGTTCATAGTTTTTGTTTTGGTGCACTCTTCAGGAGCAACAAGTTCAAAACTTAGCTTCTGATACCGGACCTTCAATACCTTAAAGTATATGTTGAAAAGCTTTTGCTCTGTGTATTCAAGAAAAGTAATTCGCTTTAAGATCTATAAGACAAATTGATTTCAAAATCTAGTAAAATTCTTTGATTTATTAAATTCTTAATTAAATTCTCAAATACTGACAGTAACTTTGACTCTGTCACGTTCACTAATTATAATGACAAGATTGAGAACCATGCATTAAGTCCCTTTTAACAATAATATATTTCGTTTGGACTTTGGTATTGGATGGTAGAGAGGAAAATGAGTTGTTTATGACTTTGAAATTATAACCTCACTTGTTGAAAACTTATTATTACAAGCTTGTTTAAATTTATTCACATGTGATTTAATGATCTCGAGTAGGAGCATACAGTAAAACCTCTTTGTATTGAAGTCGAAGGGACTGTTGAACACCGGAGTTCGAGACAACCGATATTCATCATATTCAACCTTCTTCAGCCTTGATTATTATCGATATATACTGCACATGTATAGGGCCTATATTATATAGGTCTAACAAATGTTTGCGTGAAAGAACAACAAATGTTATATTAAACTTATTTATTTATAATAAAAAAAAACACATAAGTACCACCAAAATAGGATATAAGTATATAAAAAAGTGAAGCAGTAAAGTATTATAACGTGCTCTATGGTAAATAAGAGTTAGTCTGCAAGGTGTCATCTCCTCCCTATATATAGAGTCCTGTATGTTTATTCTAGACACATCGGAGGTAAGGATTTCGAATTAATGCTTTGTCGGCGAGAGAAGAAAGGTATGATTATGAATGAATAATTGGCCAAACAGAAATACAACGGACCAGATGTGAAAAACCATCACGCCTGATGGGTGAGATCCTGACCGGTGTTTATTATATAACTGGTCATCACGGCCGTAGGTATGATTGATGGACCATGAACAACTTTTATCTAAACATTAAAGCGGCATGACCTCGAGTCGAGCCACAGAGCCATCGCGCTTGATGACTAAGAGCCTTGCCGGTATTGATTACTTATAACCGGTCATCACGGCCCAATCATGATTGACGGGCCTTGCAGAACTGATATCCAAACATTCCAGGGACATGACTTTGAGTTAAGCGATAAAAATACTGGCTTGGGGCCAACAAAACACCTTGACACATCAGGTTTTTCGGCACATTCGAGTTCGACACAAATAAAGTTAAATTGGTAAGGTTTTAACTGTGTTTTGCAGGGACTCCATATTCGACTTCGACAAATACGAATTCGACTTAACCAAGTTTGACACACCAAGGTTTCACTTTATATGAATATATGACAATAAAAGTTTTATCAACAGGCAACAATAATACGAACACAGAATTATAAATTAAAATGTAAAATTATTCTCTGTAGATTTTTTACTGTACTCAAGCACAGACTTCATGTACCAGAACCCAGTTATATGACAGAGTGTTTCATTTTGATATTCTATTTTGATCATCCAACATGATGAACATACAAGATAAGCTTTCTGTGAAATCATAACAAATTTCATGGCCAAAATACCAATGTATCGCCAGTAGCCAGTACTTGTATTCTCTTCCACATATAGCCTCCCGCGGATTTTAATGGAGAAATTCACAGTACCCCATGTGTATGAATATAAATATAACAGCTGATGTTTTATTAAATCGATGTTTTGTATAAATTAGAATTGTTTGTAACCTGCATTTATTAAAGTAAAGCAAGCAATTCCTTAGTAATAATTGCACTGTTAACATTTACGCAGCATTATAATATTTCACCAAAGACATTTTTTTTAAAGCTAGACTTCGGTATTTTTTCTACTGCTCTTGCCTGAAAACCTTTCATTAACCATTACTTTTTATTGAATTACATTATTCTACAAAAATTCATATTAAATAAAAAGATTAAATAAATGTACTGTTTTGTATCCTTCCCTCAATATGGCAGATTTTCTCAAAATGATGGCTGGTTTCGTGCTTTTGGCATAACAATATACCTATATTTATTATTGTGTGGCCTTAATGCACTAAGGCTTGTTAGTACACGTGATTTGTTGCAGGTATACGGGGTTGATGCGTGTTTCCGACGTGGCTCTCCTGGTCGCCACGACCCTAGTGGCCGGCTTGGTCCTCTCGGACCTCGCCACAACAGACCAGGTACATAATGACGCTGACCTCCCTTCACTGTCCCCCGACTCTGGACCCGCAACTGCGCGAAAGACCACGATGCA
Source organism: Sipunculus nudus (assembly GCA_026874595.1). Lineage (NCBI taxonomy): Eukaryota > Metazoa > Annelida > Sipuncula > Golfingiida > Sipunculidae > Sipunculus > Sipunculus nudus. Next base: position 28,153,315 of record CM049311.1, on the reverse strand, counting down.
AACATCAAGGGTTTCCATTCGCAGACTTTCACGCCTAGAATCTCCATCAACTAGCATAACCAGGAAGTCCGATAGATCTCTTCAGAAATCGGTATCGAAAGAGCTGCAAGCACCAGCTGCGACGCGAAGAGACGTCAGACAGAGAATTAATATTGCACGCGCAGTTAGACGGACCAGAGACAACGCAATTGATTCCCGAAGACTTGAACGAAGTGTGTTCCAAGAGAGCAGGCGCATTTCTCCAATTACCAAAGAACACATCCGCCGAGACACTCGAGAAATACGAGCAGACAACAGACGAGCGGACATGCGCATGGCAGTCAGTCCTTCAGCGGCACGACGCGAGAGACATTTCACCCGCAGAACTGCATTACAGGAAAGACGTTCAATTAACCAGAACGAGGCTGCTCGTAGATCATCACGAAGAGAGGCGACCCGTCTCCTGTCCGCTGAGAGGAATGCCTTTCGCCAAACTGATTCAGAATCCCGCAGACAAACAAAGAAATCGCAAGATACCCGAAGACTTGAAGCAAGAAGGACAGTCACAGTTCGACGTCAGGACAACAGATTTGACACGTCCCTAATAAGAGAGACATCCGAGAGTTCCGCACGCCAGAGACTAACACGGGAATCAAGAATAAGACGACTTTCCAGTATGCAAGTCAGGTTGTCCGTCCAAAGCCTTAGGGAATCGTCTCCAAGAAGAACCAACCGAGGTAACAGTCGAAAGGGTTTATCCGACACCGATGGGCTGTATGCCAGCAGCAGTCGGCGGCTTTCAGAGCGGCAGCGTCTGAATTCCCGTTTACTTTCAAGATCTACTGGAACCAGTCGACGAATGACACTGAGTACCGCTGGTACATTGTCCGAGCAAATGACCAGTGATGCTCGAAATGGCCACCGAAGTGCCGTTACAACACGCAGGAATAGAAATGATGCTTTAACCAATGCAAAGACCCGAAGATTGAGAAGAGAAACAGGTGATACTTCCGTGAGACGAAGTGTTCGCATCGCACAAAAATATTCAGCAGGGACTAACTTCAGGGAAGAGAGTAAGACCTCACATAGTCACACCACTGAGCCGTTAGCATCTCAGAGACGACAGACACGTCCAGACAATAATAGGAGAACTAAACGATCATTAGCTAGGACACAGATGGAAACTGATGTACAGACCAGACAACGGCGTGACACAACAATCAGAGCCTCCCGCGAAAACAGGAGACAAGTTGTGGACGATGTTCAGACCAGACAACGACGTGACACAACAGTCAGAGCCTCCCGTGAAAACAGGAGACAAGTTCTGGCCGATGTTCAGAACGGACAACGACGTGACACAAAAATCAGAGCCTCCCATGAAAACAGGAGACAAGTTCTGGCCGACGTTCAGACCAGACAACGACATGACACAACAATCAAAGCCTCCCGTGAAAACAGGAGACAAGTTTTGGCCGACGTTCAGACCAGACAACGACGCGACACAACAATCAGAGCCTCCCGTGAAAACAGGAGACAAGTTTTGGCCGACGTTCAGAACAGACAACGACGTGACACAACAGTCAGAGCCTCCCTTGAAAACAGGAGACAAGTTCTGGCCGACGTTCAGAACAGACAACGACGTGACACAACAATCAAAGCCTCCCGTGAAAACAGGAGACAAGTTACAGCAGATGTCCAGACCAGACAACGACGTGACACAACAATCAGAGCCTCCCGTGAAAACAGGAGACAAGTTCTGGCTGATGTCAAGACCAGACAACGACGTGACACAACAGTCAGAGCCTCCCGTGAAAACAGAAGACAAGTTGTGGCCGATGTCCAGACCAGACAACGACGTGACACAACAGTCAGAGCCTCCCGTGAAAATAGGAGACAAGTTTTGGCCGACGTTCAGACCAGACAACGACGTGACACAACAGTCAGAGCTTCCCGAGAAAATAGGAGACAGGTTGTGGCCGATGTCAAGACCAGACAACGACGTGACACAACAGTCAAAGCCTCCCTTGAAAACAGAAGACAAGTTGTGGCCGATGTCCAGACTAGACAACGACGTGACACAACAGTCAGAGCCTCTCGTGAAAATAGAAGGCAGGTTGTGGCCGATATCCAGACAAGACAACGACGTGACACAACAGTAAGAGCCTCCCTTGAAAACAGGAGACAAGTTCTGGCCGACGTTCAGAACAGACAACGACGTGACACAACAATTAAAGCCTCCCGTGAAAAAAGGAGACAAGTTACAGCAGATGTCCAGACCAGACAACGACGTGACACAACAATCAGAGCCTCCCGTGAAAACAGGAGACAAGTTCTGGCCGACGTTCAGAACAGACAACGACGTGACACAACAATCAGAGCCTCCCGTGAAAACAGGAGACAAGTTGTGGCTGATGTCAAGACCAGACAACGACTTGACATAATAGTCAGAGCCTCCCGTGAAAACAGGAGACAAGTTTTGGCGGACGTTCAGAACAGACAACGACGTGACACAACAGTCAGAGCCTCCCGTGAAAATAGGAGACAAGTTTTGGCCGACATTCAGACCAGACAACGACGTGACACAACAGTCAGAGCTTCCGGAGAAAATAGGAGACAGGTTGTGGCCGATGTCAAGACCAGACAACGACGTGACACAACAGTCAAAGCCTCCCTTGAAAATAGAAGACAAGTTGTGGCCGATGTCCAGACTAGACAACGACGTGACACAACAGTCAGAGCCTCTCGTGAAAATAGAAGACAGGTTGTGGCCGATATCCAGACAAGACAACGACGTGACACAACAGTCAGAGCCTCCCTTGAAAACAGGAGACAAGTTGTGGCCGATGTCCAGACCAGACAACGACGTGACACAACAGTCAGAGCCTCCCGTGAAAACAGGAGACAAGTTGTGGCCGATGTCCAGACCAGACAACGACGTGACACAACAATCAGAGCCTCCCTTGAAAACAGGAGACAAGTTCTGGCCGACGTTCAGAACAGACAACGACGTGACACAACAGTCAGAGCCTCCCGTGAAAACAGGAGACAAGTTTTGGCCGAAGTCCAGACCAGACAACGACGTGACACAACAATCAGAGCCTCCCGTGAAAACAGGAGACACGTTTTGGCCGACGTTCAGAACAGACAACGACGTGACTCAACAGTCAGAGCATCCCGTGAAGACAGGAGACAAGTTGTGGCTGATATCAAGACCAGACATCGACGTGACACAACAATCAGAGCCTCCCGTGAAAACAGGAGACAAGTTCTGGCCGACGTTCAGAGCAGACATCGACGTGACACAACAATCAAAGCCTCCCGTGAAAACAGGAGACAAGTTACAGCAGATGTCCAGACCAGACAACGACGTGACACAACAGTCAGAGCCTCCCGTGAAAACAGGAGACAAGTTGTGGCTGATGTCAAGACCAGACAACGACTTGACACAACAGTCAGAGCTTCCCGTGAAAACAGGAGACAAGTTTTGGCCGACGCTCAGTCCAGACAACGACGTGACACAACAGTCAGAGCCTCCTGTGAAAATAGGAGACAAGTTTTGGCTGATGTCCAGACCAGACAACGACGTGACACAACAGTCAGATCCTCCCGTGAAAACAGGAGACAAGTTATGGCCGATGTCAAGACCAGACAACGACGTGACACAACAGTCAAAGCCTCCCTTGAAAATAGAAGACAAGTTGTGGCCGATGTCCAGACCAGACAACGACGTGACACAACAGTCAGAGCTTCCCGTGAAAGCAGGAGACAAGTTGTGGCCGATGTCCAGACCAGACAACGACGTGACACAACAGTCAGAGCCTCCCATGAAAACAGGAGACAAGTTTTGGCCGACGATCAAAACAAACAACGACGTGACACAACAGTCAGAGCCTCCCGTGAAAATAGGAGACAAGTTTTGGCCGACGTCCAGACAAGACAACGACGTGACACAACAATCAGTGCCTCCCGTGAAAACAGGAGACAAGTTATGGCCGACGGTCAGAACAGACAACGACGTGACACAACAGTCAGAGCCTCCCGTGAAAACAGGAGACAAGTTTTGGCCGACGTTCAGACCAGACAACGACGTGACACAACAGTCAGAGCCTCCCGTGTAAACAGGAGAAAAATTGTGACCGATGTCCAGTCCAGACAACGACGTGACACAACAGTCAGAAGCTCCAGTGAAAACAGAAGACACGTTATTGCTGATGTCCAAACCAGACAACGACGTGACACAACAGTCAGAGCCTCCCGTGAAAACAGGAGACAAGTTGTGGCAGATGTCCAGAGCAAACAACGAAGATCTGTCATGATAGAAAGAGTATCCAACCACCTGAGACGCTCTTCAAGACTGATTACAGATTACACAATGAGACTGGGCAGTGTCCTGCCTACAAAAGCATCTAAGTCTCACAGAGATGTTGCTGTACCTCTGACAACTAGCCACAGGCGTTCTATCAGGAAGGCCGACGTCGGATCCTTATTGGACGGCAAGAGTACGTTGTCTCTTGGTAAACCTCGCCCCTTTGAGACTGAATACAAGCCTCGCAAAAGACTGAACGAAATATGGAACTCTGTGATAGAAAAGATACAACGAGCGACCACAGTAGCAGGGCTGAAGGTGAGACTTGAAAAATATGTTCTTATTTATATGAAAGTTAATTTTTTTCTTGTAGCAGCAGAGCAGAGTACAGAAATGAGAGTTCTAATTTGAACACATAATACAGAGATTGCTGCTAAATGAACCGCTATCATATCGAGACATTAGTGAGCTATGAGGGATATCTTATATCATGAGATTACCAAATTTTGTATGGGTGTAGCGAATATTTCTTTGGGTGTAGCGAATTAAATATTCAAGGGAAAGTAAGAATTTGAGTGATATTTTCAAGAAAAATATAGATTATAGCTTGTAATCGTTTTGTCTACTCAATGTAAACCATTGTAAATTGGTGAAATGGAGTCAAACTTAATAATTCAAAATTAATTGTGTGTCGTTTGCCTTGCTTACACTGATTTACACTCATTGCATTGCCTGCCTTTCTTTCCAGCTGTAAATAAACGTTCCTATGAATCGTGTATGACATCCTCCTGCAAAAACGACAATATTTAATTTATCGTGAGTCAGACTAAATATTATGTAATTCCAGCTTTTATTACAGTTTTCTTGAACCAAATCCTTACAACAAACCTTTGGCCTTTGTAGCAAAAACATAATTTGCTCTTTTTTCTAATCGAATATATATACTGATATTTATTTGACATTGACTTCTTCTCAGGCTGTGGAACTAGCAGATTTCTTAGCGATCAACATCAAAGATGCCACTACTACCCTACCCTTCAATCAAGACAGGTAGGTTTTTTGCTTGAATAATCCTAATGATGTAAATTATTTTATTATTTTTCTTAATTCAAATATCAATACGCAGGGCATGCCACACCAGGTGTAGATATTTTAATGAAAGTTTAAATAAAAGAACTGTCGAACTAATGCTGAGTTAATTTTACAACACTGATTTACAAGAACAACAATACCCAATACGGACGGCTCCTGGGCTAGTTGACATTAGGATGTCCAAATGCAACTGCATCAGATAATGGGACACAAAATCTCGTCATCGTTTTAGTTCCTGGATGAAAATATATCACATCTGAACCTTTAGCAAAGGGACAATGTTAAGGCTGTATTGCCTGTCAACGGGGTCTGCTATAAACTCTTTCATATCTTTTTCTTTCACAGGAAAGACAAATTAATGCAAAACAAAAGTTTATGTTGTTTCGCGGTTTTTGGGGGAAGCGAAACCCTTCTAGGCCATGAGGCCCTGAGGCTTATCAAGAGTATTAGGCACTAAACCTAGATATGCCTAAACTATGAGACCCTTACGCCTCTCTTGATTATGAGGCTGTGGTCCGTTTCTTTTGATAGTTACAAAATTGAACCGTATGAATTGAAAATAACCAAATTGTACCTGTATTTAATGAATTACTTACCTGAGAATTAATGTATTTCAGTTACACTTCCTTTGGTGGACTCTCGCGGAGTGTGTTGTTTGGATTCGGCGGGCTTCTGGCGGCGCAAGCAATACGCAGTCGCTGACGGCACCCCTTACACCAACATGGCGGTCCTCCTTATACCATCGTCAGTATACTGTGTAATAGCTGAGTCATTGTCGTGTCGTTGCTACAATGAGAACAGGCTCTGTAGACTTGCCCAGGGACTGATTTAAATATCAGGCCACTAGGTATTTAACAATAAGAAAAAGGGAAGGCTAACAGCGTCGTGAGTTGGAGTGGAGAACCGAATTTCAACTTACAAGAACATTTTATAAACCAACATGACTCAATTCAGCAGATACATCGGTGTATTTTACACTGACACATTGATTAAAAAAAAAATAATTTATTTTTAATAATCTGATATAACCTTAACAGTTGGTGACACAATGAATCACATTTATCATTTATTTTTAATAATCTGATATAACCTTAACAGTTGGTGACACAATGAATCACATTTATCATTTATTTTTAATAATCTGATATAACCTTAACAGTTGGTGACACAATGAATCACATTTATCATTTATTTTTAATATCCAGATATAACCTTAACAGTTGGTGACATAATGAGTTACATTTATAAATTATTTTTAATTAACCTGAGGTTTTTGCGATGCTGTACTGCTGTAGCCCCTGTCCTGGTGTACCCGGTAGAAACCACAATAATGTTATGTAGCTGCAGAATGCATAGTACTGTGCCTATTGTTACTCTGTGTTATAGCAATAAAACACTGCAAGCAGACACTACTTGTTCAGAGCATGTGTTAGCGATATGAGAGAGAGAGAGAGAGAGAGAGAGAGAGAGAGAGAGAGAGAAATGGAGAGAGAGAGAGACCACAACGTGTTTAGCGAATTGTTTAAAGAGAGGGACAGAGAGAGACAAAGAGAGAGCAGGCTTGACCAACGCATTTCAACGATTCAAGATATATATATATATATATATATATATATATATATAGAGAGAGAGAGAGAGAGAGAGAGAGAGAGGGGCAGAGAGAACTAAGAGGGAGAGTGATAAGAGAGGGAATGGATCGAATTGATGGATGTACAGCTGGAGAATGGCAGGGAATTTTGTGTAGACGAGTATAGATTAATGAAAGATACCGCTACACGTAGTAGAAATTGAGAAAGGAAAATACATCTATATGTTATTATAATATACACTGGCATATATGCTAAAATCTCGACAAATCCTATGTGTTCATCTAATTATAAAAGAATACCCAGAAGAAGTGCAACAGTTAATTTCAATTTACAATCATGTATTTTTTTACTCCAAGGTTTCCTCACTTTATTCGCCCAGTCACATACAGACGCTACACCAATCTGATTAATACTAAAATACTGTAGTCGAGTTCCTCTTCATAGGATTCTAACTTAAATCGTCTTTGAATGACATACCTGCAGAGGAAAATCACGGGAAACCGAGGCAGAACCACAAGATTAAGCATCGGTTCAGCCGCTTTACTTGATAATTTTGTTAAATACACTTACAGAAACATAGATACTTCTCTTGGGGAAATTTATCATGAAAATCGAAAGGAGAGAGAGAGAGAGAGAGAGAGAGAGAGAGAGAGAGAGAGAGAGAGAGAGAAGAAGAAGAAGAAGAAGAAGAAGAAAAGGAGGAGGAAGGAAAGAAGTAAAGATGCCCAATTAATGGCTGTGTTTATATTTAAGTTGGATGCAGGTATATCATGAGAATACACTTAGCAGATGTCACGATGGAACGTTTCTCCTGTAGGGTTGGAAATAAAGAAACAACTCGTATATCTATTTCCGACTTAACCCCATCCCCCAGAAAAAAGATAAACACGACAAAATCTTCTTACTAAACTCAAACAGTGCTATTCCCTAAACAAAGTATTAAGGCCAATTTTTGTTAGAAGATGATCTCAATTGACCACACATGCATGTCAGATCCATAGACTTTCATATTAGTTTAAATGGTCTCCAACTAAGGGTTGGTCTCAGATAAAATAAATACTTTTTCCAGGGGCGTCAGAACGGGGTGGGGATGGGGGAGAATAGATCCCCCCCCCCCCTCCTCCAAACACACACACACTGTTTAGGGGGGATGGTCAATGTAATCATCTCCCCTGATATTAAGAGAACAATATTCATCAATTGTAAATGAAATATATTGATAATTAATATGATAGACTTTGGTTCCATTTCTGAGTTTACTATGAAATATTATATATCTAAATCTGGTTTAGAATGAACATATACTTGAATCATATAATTTAAATGTGTCACACAGACAATAAAAGGTGTGGGTGTCCCAACTTTGATTACCCTCCCACGCAAGCGAGACACCCCCCCCCCCCCCCCCCCCCGCGCAAACCATGAGAATAAATTGACGCTACTGACTTAATGAAAGTCCTTTCTGCGCTCTCTCTGCACGTCCATCGGTCCGTCTGTCTGTCTAAGGGCGTGTGTGCATCGATTTGCGCACGAGTATGTGCGCGATCACATTCCACGGCATTCCACAGAAAGTTAAAACGTATGATTATCTCTCTATATATACAACGTAACTTTCTACTTTGAATCTGATCTGCCTCAGAGCTCACTCCCAAAAGCAAGGATTATTCAAGCTGGACGGACGACAAACGGACACCCCGCCCCGTCTAGCACCCTTTTTGGTTACGAGGCTTACGAATAAATGCAATTTGGAAGGGTCCCAGGATCAAATGCCCAGCTGAGTAAACATGCACTGTGCTTCTGGAAACTTGTAGCAACTAATAAAGCACAGAATAAAGCTAGATAAAGTAACAGGTTCCTAATTGTATCCGCCAAAACAGAGTTTTGCGGATACTATGTTTTCAGCCGGACGCCGCCGCCGCCGCGTAGGTGTCCGGAGAACTCCTCCGTAACCGCTAGGCGAAATTTTACGAAACCCGGGATTATGTTCGGGTCACATGTGAACTGCTGCGCCCCGATTATGTTTTGACCTCTGACCTTTCCTCTCTCCAGTGCGTCCATCTGTTCGTCTGTTTTGACACATTAACCCACATATCTCGGATACCGTTTGACCGATCCGGAAAAAAATTTTGCGCAAATGTAGCCCTTGGATAGCTTTATAACATACATAAAAAATGGTGGCGCCACCTGCAACCATATTTGCACAGCGTCCATCTGTTTATCTGCCTTGGGATAAAATCACTCATATCTCTGCATTGGTTGGACTTATCCACCTGAAATTATGCATGTGTATACATCCTTGACAGCTTTCTTGATTTTATGACAGGTGGCGCCACCTATTTTTACATTTACGCTACAGACATCCAAGCTCAAATCTCGGGAACCGTTTGACCGATTGGGCCAAACTTTTGCATGTGTATAGATCTCACATAGCTCTTTATCACCTACAACCATTTTTGCACAGCGTCCGTCTGTTTGTCTGCCGTGGGATAAAATAACTCATTTCTCTGCACTGGTTTGACTTATCTGCCTAAAAGTTTGTGGGTTTATACATCTTGGATAGCTTTCATGATTTTGCGTCAGGTGGCGCCACCTACATTTATGTTTACGCGTCAGACATCCAGACATATATCTCGGGAACCGTTTGACCGATTAGGCCAAAATTTTGCATGTGTATAGATCTCACATAGCACTTTTTCATACGCAAAACTGGTGGCGTCACCAATTTTTGCACAGCGTCCAGTCAGTTTGTCTGCCGTGTGATAAAATAACTCATATCTTGGCACCGGTTTGACTTATCTGACTAAATGTTTGCAGGTTTATACATCTTGGATAGCTTTCTGGATTTTGTGGCAGGTGGCGCCACCTACATTTATGTTTACGCTGCAGACATCCAGGCTTATATCTCGGGAACCGTTTGACTGATTGGGCCAAAATTTTACACGTGTATAGATCTCACATAGCTCTTTATCCTACGGAAAACTGGTGGCGCCACCTGCAACCATTTTTGCACAGCGTCCATCTGTTTGTCTGCCGTGGGATAAAATCACTCATATCTTGGCAGTGGTTTGACATTTTCCATTTGTATACAACTTTGATAGCTTTCTGGATTTTGTGGTAGGTGGCACAACCTACATACACATTTCGGCTGCAGACCTTGCTACTCAATCCATGCCTCACTTCACCCGTCCCACTCTGATTTCGGCGGATACACGTAGTCGCTTGTCGACTACCCGTATTCTAGTTTTAAAATGTATCTCAGTCGTGATCATCTTGTCCAAATAATCATTTCAAGCTTAAATCAAATGACATTTTCAGCAGTTGGCACTAATATCCAATGACTAACTGTTATTAAAACTTTAAAATGCATAAGGCACAATTCTTCATAAACAAGAACTTAACGCCTATATTCTTTAAAAAATGTATATAGAATAATGCACAGAGAATGATGTATGTTCTTTTTCATTTTGTATTGCATGACAACCTCTTTCTTAAGGCTCATACATATATATATATATATATATATATATATATATATATATATATATATTATATATATACATATATATATAATATATATAACTATATATATATATATATATATATATATATAAGTTGGCGATCCTTAAAAAATCATTGTCTGCAAAGCATGTAGGCCATGCACATAACTGCTGCCATATGATGACATATTTATATCGGCTCGAACAGACTAACAGAACATGACAAACAATAGCTCACACAGATGAAAAAAAAGATATATATGGGGTCTGCTGCTCTATAAGTTTTTTAGATTTAAGTCCAGAAGGAGGCTTTAATGCCACTGTCCTGTACTTATGATCCCATAATAATTACCGTTGCTTTAAAGCATAACAACATTGCCTTTTATATATGGTGTTGCACTGCGGGTGGTGTGCAACGAAAAGCAACTTTAAACAGAGGGCACCACCTAGGTGTGCGGGCAGACTAAACTTTATAATCGCGATACGTCATTCTGTTAACACATCAACAAATATGCACAACTGCGTCACCAAATAACACGTTTGTCTCAGACTGCTGGTTGCTCTCACTGCTTGCAGCACCGACAATCGAAGATTTCTTTTTTTAATGCTGTTACGGCACTAAATTCAGGTGCAGGACACTCTTTCAGCGACCTGACAGTGTTGATTTTTCCTGTACAACTTCTCTCAAACGTTTTCGCCAAACAAGCTCGAGGTTAACGTCCGTAGACATGAGTTAGACCAAGAAATATCACGAAAATTAGTATTTCCAAGTGCATCCATACAGTCCACAGCATAACGTTGTTCAACACATGGCCTAAATATGCCCTATCCCCCTACTTCCAGTATAAATACCTCTAATTACATATACCATCATTCAGATACTTTTGACTTTCAGTTTAAAGTATCAATAATATTCAGAATACCTCGACTGGCAATCAGTTTATGTAAAAATAAGAACCTGCACAGCGAAGAAACTTTAACAACTTAACACCTGTAGGTCTTTGATGTGTGGTTACCATTATGAAACTCACACTCATAAAAATCTGACAGATAACATATTATGGCATCACTTGGTGTCTCTGAACTCTAGATCAAAGAAACGGTACAGAGGTGCCTTGAATTAAAAAATATACTTCTATATTATCAATGTGTTGGCAAACATTAAATGAAAATGTATTCCCTATATACCAATTAAATCATAATAAAGATAAACAATGCACTTATAATGTATACACCCGTCACAATTGACATGTGGCACTATCCCTGGGAGGGAAAGCGTACCCTTTTTCCGTATATAAGGTATAATAACTCATCCTATCATAAATGTTTATATTATTTATATACACTAATTGACACAGCTAACTTTCATTTGTAATGATCAGGCAGTGTAGCCATCGGACAACCGTTCAGCTGCACGTGTCTCAGGAGCGTTAAAAATGTTTTAAAGACCTTAATGTTTTTACCTTTGAGGGTTATGAATGTATGTATATAAGAATTTACCTAAACAGCATGTCGGAAGGATACAATCGGTTAAAATCAATTTATTTCTCTGTTTTTATAGTTATTATATAACAATGTATTGACTCTCTCGCTACATAATCAAGACAATCGTTTTTTACAATCATGCATCTTATTAAACTTAAACAAGTTGGTTTTATCATGTGTAACAGGAAGTTAGTGCCAATAAAGGACACTTTGGCCAGCCTTTTACAATTCAAATAGTAATTTTTGCTTAAATATGAACAATTAAAAGCATGAAATCATTATTTATATAATATCAGCATTCAGGCATATCATGTCAAACTTTATCTTAGATTTTTATCATTTTGTTCCGACTTTAAATGGGCGTTAAATTGGTTTAAACATTCCAGTTTAAAAGTCAGGATTCGTATATAAATTATATTACGATGTCAGTTAAAGGAGCCAATTAGGTCAACTATAGTTGTGTCTTTAAAAAACAGGATCATAGAAAAATAATGTATTTCAATAATAATTTTTGCATAAAAATGAGAAATCTTTGTGTTTTCCAGATTGGATGAATATAATGTAATCCTACGACAAAAGCACCACGATGTTAAGAAAAACAAATATCTAACGCGCCATCGTGTGAGCTAAACCCTCTGCGATGCTGTTGATTATCCGCTGTACTGTGTTCTGTTTTAATTCAAAATTTTAAATCACATGTACGTTCTATTTTATTTAAATCATCTGTTGGCAAATCCACAGCGAACGACTGGGAACTTATATTATTAAATAGGCTTCCATAATGTAATGCGTATATATTAATAGAACTTCAGAATTTAATTGATCCGGTATGATGCCGCAACCTCCGTGCCATGCATGGGTGTAGATATTAAAATAGAAATGCCTAAAACGCAAGCGTGCACGCAGTTTCGCCTACCTGAACAAAGTACCTAAATGCATGCGGCCAGATATTGCGAACCAAGAAAAAAAATGGGGGTTTTTTTTGTTAATTTGATTGATGGAACCTAAAATAATTTATGCGGGGAATAACATCAACAATTAATATATTTTCTCACTGTTTATTGGAACATTGATATTAAATTCGGAATGCCTAAAACGCAAGCGTGCACGCAGTTTCGCCTACCTGAACAAGTGCCTAAATGCACTCGGCTAGATACTGCGGACCACGAAAAAAAATTGGGGGGTGTTTTGTTAATTTGATTGATGAAACTTAAAATCATTTATGCGGGGAATAACATCAACAATTAATATTTTTCTCACTGTTCATAGGAACATTGCATCTGTACATCACCAACATGGCTTAAAGATCGTCAAACATGTTAAAATTATGTCTGAGATTATTAATCTGGTAAGCATATACGCGTTGCAAATAGCTTTTTGTAATCACATGCTACATATAATTTACCTTTTTTATTATGAACCCTGGTGTCATTTTAAGTACTTCAGCGTCTTGTTTTCAATACTTGTAGAGAAAAATATATGTAAAGACTAAAAGATAAGAATCACAATTTGAAAGGCTGCTATTTTGTAGTCAAATGCAATCAATCGATTGATATTTCTACTAATAGCCTACCAATTTAGACAAGAACTAATATTTTTTTAAATATTGTAATAATTTCACTTCAGTCATGTACAATAGGACTGGTACCAGTTTACTTGATTTCATTTCTTACTTGGGTGCCATTAAAACTGGAGAGTAGATCTACTGAATTGATACATCAGGAGCATATATGAAAATTTGCCATTAATCTTTAAAAAATCATTCCACAGTATACTTCCTGTATAGCTGACATGGTTGTATGTGACTATTCTGACAAATGGTTCAACTTTTCATGTGCTATTGGTAATCCAGTATCGGGTAGAAAAAGTTGATTTTCACCTATGTAAATAGGTTACAGTTTTATGAAAATGTATTTCACATTCATATTCTGCAGATATTTTATATCAGTATTCTTGGTTGTTACATTATTTACACAATTTGCTTTGGTGTTTGATTACAAGTCATGTTTAAATATTCTTCAAGTTGGTTGGCTAGTTTTTAGTGGGATTAGTACATTTACAGGTATCAGAAACTAGTTTATCACAAGATATTTATCTTTTGTGCTTATCTCTGTTTGTTATAACATGGTATTCTGTATTTATTTAGTGTATTACAGATTTCTGTATATATATACATATATATATATACATATATATATATATATATATATATATATATATATATATATACATATATATATATATATATATATATATATATATGTGTGTGTGTTTTATGTTTGTGAAAATAAATTCGTTTGCAACCTATACGTGCCTTCAGTTCACTTTCTCTGGATAAAAACACCCAGGAAATATCATTAGTCATAAACTGTATTCTTTATATATGCATTTAAAAATCAGGCCAGCTTGTATAATGATTTGTTTAAAATGATTGATAATTTCCTTAGTCTTCTCCCGCACAGTGCCTTGTGTTTCGTTTATTTTATATTATTAATAGGACTTGAGCTACGTACGATTCTGTGTGTTTTTTATGCACTGAATAGGTGACTCAGCATATTTTGAGTAAACGAAAGAAATTGGGTTACATGACGAACACCATCCGCAAAGTCTGGCCCCACGCTTTTTTAGCACTTGTTTGGGAAGACGAAACTGGGTGCACGCTGTTGTATGTGTTGCCACCCATCCTCTACAGATGAACTAGGCGTGATATTTTCTCATTGTGTGATGTTAAAATAAAGAATCGGTTCTGTTAGTTTTTCGAGTTACAAACAATTACCGGTAGTCGTCATATCTTGGTTCTCTTCATGTTTTTTTATACTCCTTCTCTTCATCATTTTACCCTGACACGGTGTTGAGCTGGTCTTTGGTCCTCTAGATCAATAGTAGTACGTTCTATTAATTTATCGTTATCACTATTTTTAATAATGATCGACTATCTTCGCTAAATTATATCATTTTAACGTTTTCATTTGATTTGAAAAATTTAATTCAGTTTAATTTGATATAAAATTATTCGTAAACCAATTGTGTATAAATTGTCCATATATAATTTTTAATCTTGCATTATGCATAGTAAATAAAATTGCGTTTCAGTTAGGCACCTAAAAAGTGAAGACAAAAAGTTTGTGTAATTAATAAGTGACCAGAACGCAAAAAATGTTTTTGTTCTGTGATTGGTTTAAGTTTTCATAAGTAATAGGGGAAATTAAGCAGAAATTAATATTTTAACCCTCCAATTCTTTTAAAACGGATTAGGCAAAAAAAGGTATGGTTCTCAGGCACCGCCCGCGTCAACTATACCCCCCCCCCCCCCGCATCAAACTTTTTTGCTTTTATTTTCATCTTTCAAGAAGATAAAATAATACAATCTTGATCAGATTTCCTTTTTTATATAGTGCTTTATACCTGTTTAGCAAAATAATTTAGTTATTATCATGCTTTTCCCTGATCATATGACATTCTATCGAAAAAATACAAATAAGTGTAAAAACATCGCCCGCCCGCACTGATTGCTGAAAAAAGTGCCTGTAAACACTTAACACCATACCTTTCTGTTTTGGATTTAATAGAGCAAGTTTTAATAAATATCTGTTTTGAAGCCATCCGCCAATAAGCGAAAACTCCGCTTGTCTCCCCAAGAAGTGCGACCACTCTCTTAGGACAAATCCTCTCCAGCCAATGTCCCGATTGAATGTGTTATGCACGATCGATAATCAGAGTTTACTCTGTTGGAGAATACATAGGGGCTGCGAACTTGACATCAAGGACCGGATATCCTGCCTAGGTACCATCTTCAGAGCCGTCGGGAGTCGACGGGAACCTAAGCAATGTTTTCTCGACTGGCCGGTCGCACTGGTGCGTACTGAAACTATTTTGTTGCATGTAAATTCAGGTAGAGCTATCTCCTCAAGATGATGAATTGACAAATAATTTTAGATTGTACTTTTACATGTAGATCCATTCATAATTTGAAGCCGGTGTCAAAAACCTGTCATTGAGTGTCAAGGTCAGACATTGGCAGTCACCGAGTCAGTGTTCGGTTGAACTGTAAATTTCATAATTTTGGTGTTATTGTAAGGGTGTAATTTCACAGAAGAAGTTGAGTTTATGGTGTATTTTTGTATCGAGATAAAATGGTTTTGATATCGGGTCTTTGTGTATTGAATTTGACAGTGGTTATATGTGGTTTATGAATGAGCGATATTGGGAAGTTTTATCCTTGGAAATAATTGTTGTGGTGATCATATGTCACTGTCATATCAAATAATCTTTAGGAGCCACTATAGAACACGGGCTTCGCTTCTTTTGAGGAACATATAAATAAAATTGTCTCCTCTCATTCCCTATTTTAACTCCTACTGTTCCCTGTAGATGTCCCTACACTCAACTCTTCTAACATAAACAACTACTAAGCATCAGAAGTCGCCTGAATCGGGAATCGAACCTACGATCTGTAGACTAGGAGCCCTACACGCTACTAAGTGAGCCTTGAAGACAAGATACCAGCAGGAGCAAGTTTTATCCATTTATATCTGCGATTGAAGAGGCATCTATCGCGAAAATGGGAAACCATTTACTATTTTAACATAAAAATTAAGCTTTAGGTGGGGCTCCCCCCACACCCCCGTTCAGACGGGGAACCCAGGTTCCCCGGACCCCTCCTCCTCTCATATAATAAACTCCAGCTATGAGCAAAATTAAATACAGGAATTCTGAGGAAAATGATATGTATCGGCCTTTTCCAGGAAACAATTTATTATGCGACACCCGTTGTACCGGCGGCAGGCTGAAGCCCGGTTTCTATAGTTCTGCCAATCTTTATAAATTATGATTCATTATGAGATAAGACAGTTTATTCACATTAAAACTCACAAGTTGCCAGAATTTTAGGGTTGTCACGGTGTCGAGTCATCTCGTTAACAAACCATTTCGTAAACATTATCGAGATGACCCATTGGAACGTAACGAAGTGTCTTGTATATATATTCTAGATTGACGAGAAAACCCAGATATGCCGGGCGACAGGTACGATGTTGCCACAGATGACACTTCTCACACTCTGGTCTTGAACAGGCGATCCACGGGTTATCTTGTTGCTGTAACTCCATGTTGCTTGCACGAATGCAAGGGACTAAGTGACTTGATCAATTTCGACATCCATTATATAAGCAATGAGCTAATGTTTGGTCAGGGTCGAATGTTTGGTCTAATCTCTTTGAAACTTTAATATTCATTATATCAAAGGAGAAAAAAGGACTTTTAATTATTTGAAGGAATAAACCTTGTGACATGTATACATAAACAGAGCATTGCATAAACTACCCAAGTTATCAACAACTAATTAATACACTGACAAACAATTAATTTGAGTACTAAAGCAAACTCATTAATTAACTCAGCATACAAAATCACAACTTCAAAGAACTGTTATTTCAAGTGAACAATTACACAAGGAGAAGTCAGATAATATAATATCTGCAAACATTGTAAAATTCATAAATTTGTTGGTGAGCATTCTGAAATAGGCTCGCATTTTATATACTCGTTTAGCGGTGATCATTGTGCTGATCAGCGATCAGCTGCAGTCATCAGAACGCTGGTCAGCGAAATAATACTCACCTTAAAACCTGTCGGACAAGGTCGCATTCGTTATATGTAGTACGCATGGATTTTTTCAGATGAGTTTATTCAAGTATATAATACATCATTGTACCTATTTGCTTGTGCTAGGTGCTTAAAACGTTTAACAAAATGTCCTGATAATGTTAACAAAATGTCTAATATAATCGATGTGAAATGTCTTTTGACTGATTAACGAAATGGATTGTTAACAAGATGTCTTGTAAGCGGTTGTCACAACCTGAAAAAGTCTTGAATAAGTACTTCAATCGTCATGATTGGGGAATGGGGGGAATATAAAAATTTATGAAAAAAATCATTTTAGTTTATTTCAGGATGTCTTTAATCTCTGTTATTCTTGCTTTCTCTCTGTCAGTAAATTGGACACAATATAATGAAACTGTAAACACAGTTTGTGCAGAAATACCAAAGTCCTGTCCAAAACGAGGTCATGAAATATTATTTTAGGTCATGAAAAAGTCATGAAAATTTGATGTTCTGGAAGTGTAGGAACCCTGCATAAGGAAATAATGGCCAAGTCAAATTTAAGAAATTGTGGAGCGATTTTACAATAGGTGCAACATTATGGTTGAATAAACTTTCAAATAAGGAGAGGCTAGAGAAAAATAAAGCAAGTACTAGAAATATGTGCATCACATAAAATAGAAGAGAACCTATTCACATTATTAATTACCGGTTTTAGGCACCAGGCGTTCCTATTCAATCTCAATACTGGCCTTGCACTTATTGTAGAATCGTACTTAAACTGTTATCGTTAAACTAATATGATCTTTTTACAATATAGTCTTGGCTACAAGTGGGCATTTGTCTGTGAAAATGTAATCTAGCTTCTTAGTTAAAACCACCTCTTAATATATAAAAATGGTTAGCAAGCTAATTTAAATTGGAGGCTTTATTTGGCTTACTTTTATTAATTAATACGTCATATCCCCAGGGTTGGCATATTTTCTGGAAAGATGCATATCTTTTCTTCCCAGGGAAGTTTCTTGGAATAAATTAAGTTGGGGAAGAAACTCTAAATTGTCCACAGTTCTTTTAATCAATATATGAAGCAGAGATTCGCTGAATAATGTATTACATTTATTCATTATCTGCGCATCCTTATTCGTTATTTGTACATTGAATAAGACCAATATTTAATAGAATTTAAAAAATTAAATAAATAAACCTGACAAGTTGAGAACAGTGACACTGACACATTGCTTCACTCATTAAGACTGACACATATCTGTTCCGTCAGTGTTTTGTATGGGCAGGTTAGAGTAGATCTGCTCATTACTGGACAAGTTATGAAGGAATATGCTCAACAGTTGGTAAATCTGCAAACAGTGTGTGCACTTCTTAAACCAACCAGTTTAATTTGAAATATTTGTTTAATTTAAAGTATAATAACTTGGCATAAGACTAGCCCTCCTGTACAAAAAAACCTGTGGTCATGATCTTAATTACTCGACTAAAGACTCTACCCACCACTTTACCCCCTTTGATAGCTTTTACTATAGACACCGCAGTAAACCCTTGATTCTAACTAAAGTCATACCCCTTGAAAAGCAGTCTAACCCCAGTTGGTTTCTCAGACACCCAAAGGGTTTGTTTGCACACCCTTCGTAAACATAAAGGTTCTGAAAACAATAGGTATGATTTGTACTAGTATGAACGACCAAAATATCATTTGAAAACACACATGAGGTGTTGTGAACATATTTCTTCCTTTGGGAGAAAGGATTTCTTCCCTTCCTGGATTATTGTGGCAACCTTGCATATTTCCCTTCCACTGTGTATCCACTCCATTGACCTATCATGAGATTATGCAGGGCTTGACATTAACTTTTGAAAGTATTTGCCAAGTAGGGCAAGTGACAACTAGTTTTTACTTTTCCCACAAAAAAATCAGTAATCATGGCCACAACCATCAAAGATACGATCCATATGATTATCTTGTTATTTATATTTATCTTTGGCATTTGCAAGGATTAAAACATGTATGTAATTAAATGGAGAGGTATTAAAATTTGATTTCACTTCTCCTGAAAAAGAAAGTGGCCAACTTAAAGATTGGTCAAGATTCAGGTCTTTGTGAAAAGGTTTATGTTGCACCCATATGCCAAGCCGGGCAAGTAGGAAGCCACTGTTACCCTACCACCATTTTTAGTTGCTCCTTGCAAGCAGTTAACCATTAATAACGAGCCCTGTTATGGCTATATTGTCATAGCCACTCTTCTTAGTGAATTCAAAGCCTTAGTGTGTTAACCAACTTGATGACTTGTACACATTTTCATATATTTCAGGTGCCTTGGCACCAGTGCTGAAGAAAGAGCTTGCTAACAGGTATGTATTGTTTTTCTGAATAGTAGAAGAGATTTCTTGAAAACATGTTTTGATTTTTCCTAATAGTTCAGTAAACTCTACAGCTTTTCCATTCCATCAGAACATGTATATTTCACCCGCAGTGCAACACTTGGCTCAACCAAATTTTCTGGAGGAGGTCTTAAATTATATAAAATTATTATATATATTGAATTAAAGTAGTCTACAAGTTTATAAATGGAAAGCGCTGTTGTACTGTGTTAACATATTATTATGACCATGTTGTGTTTAATAATTATAAAGATGAAGATGTTTGGTACAAGTGGTGCCCTGTAGTGATTACCATGTCAGTCCGTCCTTCCGTCAGTGACACTTTCTTTCTTGGGTGATAACTCAACAACAACATACTGCAGCTTTCCAAAATTCACAGGGATGGTTGGTACATTTGAGGGCTCCAGACCTATCGAATTACAGACATGTCGAAATAACAATATGGCCACCACAGCCCAATCACTGATTTTCTTTCGCACGCAATAACTCACCAATAACATACTGCAGCTCTCCCAAATTCACAGGGATGATTGGTACCTATGACGGCCCCAGAGCCATCGAATTACAGACTTGTCTGAATTCCAATATGGCCGCCACAAACCAATCCCTGATTTTCTTTTGCGTGCTATAACTCAACAACAACATACTGCAGCTTTCCCAAATTCACAGGGATGGTTGGTACCTAGGAGGGCACCAGACCTATTGAATTACAGACCTGTTGGAATTCCAATATGGCCGTCACACCCTGATTGCTGATTTCCTTTGGCGCGCGATAATTCAACAACAACCTGTTGCAGCTTTCTCAATTTCACAGGGATCATTGGTGCCTATGACGGCTCCAGAGCTATCGAATTACAGACTTGTCTGAATTCCAGTATGGCCGCCACAGCCCAATCCCTGATTTTCTTTTGCGTGGGATAACTCAACAACAACATACTGCAGCTTTCCCAATTTCACAGGGATCATTGGTGCTTATGAGGGCTCCAGGCCTATTGAATTACAGACTTGCTCAAAATCAAATATGGCTAACAGACTACATTCGGTGATTTTCTATTGCACACTTTTTTCAGACATATCTTCTTTAATATCATTTGATCCAATAGGATTTTTTTCCTCATGCATATTGATAAATACCTGTTTCTGTTTGTTATATTTTTCAAATTTAACTTAATTTTTCACACATCTGTAAACTAGTCCAGCAATAGCGGAAACGTGAGGACCATTGTCTGACCACATCTAGTTGGCTTATTATGTTTAACTTGATGGGATCTCTTTTGTATTTAACAGGGCTGTGATGCCTATGACTGTACGCCTCTCCAGTTCGGGCCTCCAGGACATGGTAAAACAGTGGGAGAAGGCCAACAAGACATACTATGGTCCAGACAGGGACACCAAAAATTTCCCCCATCCCCGTGTGGATGATGTGGCGCCACCTGTCAGGCTGGGCTTCATCCCTGACGCTTGGTTCCAGGCTTTGTACAACAAGACTGGGGTTACAGGTAAGTCAATTTAGAGCCCAATGCAGTTAGAAACTTCCTAAGCCTTCATTTGCTTAAAAATATACATATATTATTCTGTTTTGTCTGTAGATATAGCAAATGTGCAAAGTCAATTTAGTACAGTGATTTAGTTTTTTAGTCTCAGGTCTTTATGGTATCGTTTAGTTTCAATGTATGAACTAACATGGGTGAAAAGTCACCACTGACCACAGCTATAATTTTCACCTCCTGGTTTAAACCGACCTAGTCACCTAGAATTGAACAGCCATAGTCTCCTCCCTGGTACTTGCTTTGTTTGCTTGCAATGGACCTTGTCTGCACATTGGCTCAGGCTGTCTGACACATATTATCAAGACATATTATATAAATATCAAATATTTACTTCCCTCAGGATGACAGTTTTAAATTCTTTCTGGTATGACCCATATGCTGCTTATATTTGAGAAGGTATAAAGGCTTTAAGCTGGTATTGCATGTGAAAGGGTGTCTTGACGTGTTTCTCTTCAAGAAGGCCACATCAGCATTTGAAACAAGCAAATATGATTTACCCTTTTAAGTAATAGCTTCATGAACATTTGCTTACATATCTCCAAATGCAGGCCCACGAGTGTTCAGGTCCTGATTTTGAACTTGCGTAACTGGTTAGAATTGCTCAAAATAGAGTACTTGTTTCAGCACTGTTTAAAGATTGCCCAATCCAGTATCTGACTTCCATTAACTGAAGATAATCCCTTGAACCTTTTGTAAATTATAAGTCAGAAAACTCTGATCTCATCCCACACAGGCTGTTCTTTTTGTTTATATCCATATGTTCATTTGTGGCCCACCAAACACATTAAACAAAACATCTCCCATCAAGTTTGTTTAACCAGAGTTTTTCAGAGGATGTTTTAATACTAGTTCTTGTGACCTTTTTAAACTTCTGCATATGTGTCAACCAAATACCTTCGGTTGTATGTATTTTCAGTTTGTCAACATTGCTGAAAAAAGCCTATATATATCACAGGGGCATTATATTAACTTTTCTTAAAAGAAATTACCAGAGTCAATTGATGTGTCACAGAGTAAGCCAGAACTCTCTTAAACTCTATAGAAAGGGAAGATTCATAATAGCTACCTTTAATTTTTTCTGTTTTAAGCATGCTGGCTTTTTTCTGCTATGATATCCAGTCATATGAGGTCTGGTACAATGAGGGTTTCAAATCTGATACTTTTGTGAGAGAAGGGGGGAATATCATAAAAATAAAACCTTCATGAATAAGAGGGTCCTATCTTGGAAGGCAATGTTTGAAAATCATTAGAGGTTGACATTATGAATAAAAACAGATTGTGTATGTTCAAAGATTGATATATAAATGATATCAGATCTTTCCATTGTCTGCTATTAGCATACCATATTTTTTAATAAGGTTTTGTGCACCTAATATTTGAGATATTGAATTCGCTTAATAATGGTTCTACTGTATATAGCTCTTTTGTATTGTGAGATAGCGAAAATTGAACCCTCATGAGGCACTGAAAAATTAAAAAAAATTGCAAAATTTTAACCCGAATATGAAACTCAGCCACAATATATGGTACATTACATGTTTTCCACAGGTCCTTATGTGTTTGGTGCGGGTATGATCGCAACCCTGCTCTCCACAGAATTGTGGGTAGTTGAGCACCATTTCACAGAGTTTGTCACCTTCTGGATTGCTGTTGTCTACCTTGTGAAGAGGTTTGGTAAATCATTTGGTGGCCATCTTGACAAGTATGGAGAGGTGAGTAATTGAAGTTAAATGTTGAAATTATAATATTTCAGCACTTGTGACATGTTATTTGATGGATATTTTCATGAAAATGCATGCTCTGTGAATAAGATGTCCTTTCAACACCTATGAAAATATTTTCATATACAGTTTTAATATATGCATATAATTTGGAAAATGAAAGGTAACAGATCAATATATTAGATAATAAAAGATCAGTTACATTATAAGTAAATCACAAATTGATATTTTAAAAATATCAGCTCTTTTATAAGAAAATCGCAAAATTGCCATGATCACATTCTGTCCACTCAAATAAAATGTGTGATGGCTTATGTGATGAGATTACAAAATAAAACCTGATTGAAACACTGAAAAAGGGAACATCATGAAAATTAAACCTTGCAAAAACGAAGCCATTGATAATATTCATATTTCCCCATTTGTCCTTGATGATCTTTGTTATTATATGAGATGTGTATCACTGTAGGATCTAGCCAATAACCACTGGCATACACCCATTGCTGAAGTAAAAGAAGGTCTCGCTACAAACATCGCTGCAGCTGAGAAGGCAATCTGGCAGGAAGATGGACAGAAACACATCTTTGAAGTCAAGAAGGTATGTTCATAAAAATAGTTAAGTCACTACATTTATTGGAAACATTACAACAATGGAAACTGCACAGGACACAAGACATCATTTCTTGACTGCATGCATTGCCGTTGTTTGATGGGTATGCATTCATTCCACATTTTTGTTTGTTCACAAAATATTTTGTACAGTCATGAACTGAAATTTCTTGAAATTTTCAGGGCAATTTTTTAATGAGCAAATGCAGAATTGATTAGATTTTGATGTGGATCCAACCCATGATCTGGATTCAGGATCATCAAGGAATATTAACAAATGTCATCTATGCATGAATGAACCTGGGAATATGAGCCAACTTACCTGAAATGAGTGAACTGCGGAGGCTTTCATTCATAAGAATGCAGATTTTATGTTCAAGATGTCTGGATGTCATACCTAGAAGGGCTTTATGATTGCAAGATCTTATGATATGATACATATTGCGATACTTGACTCACGATACAATACAAGATACAGATACATAAAAGTGGTGTTAGAGTTAACATTCCTGGTCATTGCTCTTCATTGTATAAGTTTTCCATGCTGTTTCCTCTACAATTAACGAATAATGAATAATGAAACACTCACTGTTATTGGTTTGATAGTGCAACAATTATCCAGTCAGGTGTTGTTTTGGTAATCTCTGGCAAATGATGTTTTACCAAACATGGGTTGGGCTGCTTATGGTAGATATAAATACATCTGACAATATTGATGGGGTATTTGACTTTGTATTGCGATGTATCTGTGCACCGTTAAATTGTTACAGCTATAATACCTGTTAATACTCTGTAGGTGAGTGTTAAATGTTAAATGATCACTTGCAGCACAAATTTTTCCATTCACCCAATATATTGTGTCATTTAATCCTATGATTGTAATACTGTATGAATTGGAACAATTATTATCGGACTGGTAGTGGTACCACTTTTATATCAGTACTACTCTTTGAACTTTGTAGGAGAATGTTGCTCTGCAGCTTGAAGCTGAATACCGCAAGCGCATAGCCGAAGTGCACCAAGCTGTCAAAAGTAGACTGGTGAGAGCTGCTCTATTAATTTTACATGTCTCAATCAGTAAATATGATAATAATGATTTAAGGATCAATGTTTTCATAGCTACATCACTATAAATGGACCGTCTTTGATTTAGTGTCACCTGATACTTTACACAGGTCTGTTAGACATTCTTCAATAACTGGTAGATTGGATATAAAAATAACTGATAAAAAAAGGAACAGGTTAGTCTACAGTGGTTGAATCCTAGTTTTAATGCTGTATCAATATACACAAAGCAGTTTGCCTTATATAGACTACCCTGTATAAATTAAGGGAAAATCCACCTCAGTTCATGGGTGGTATGAATGGAAATTGTACCACTTCTTAAATTCTTAAATAGTTTAGTGTCATCTTTGTACTCTAATGATGGTTATTTTATGGTGCTAAATACTTGGAATAACAGTTAGTTTGTAATGATGGTAATGTTATGGTGCTCAGGACTAGGATAAACAGTTACTGTATAATGATGGTAATGTTATGGTGCTTAATACATATATGAATAGTTACTGTATAATGTTGGTAATGTTATGGTGCTAAATACTTGGATTAACAGTTACTTTACAATGAGGGTTGTGATATGGTGCTAAATACTTGGATTAACAGTTACTTTATAATGATGGTAAAGTTATGGTGCTAAATACTTGGAATAACAGTTACTTTATAACTTCATGCTTAATTGCCCATCTAATGCCAAAGTGCTGTACCAGGGCCCGACAAACCCTATAGCCCGACGCCCGGGGCTACCCAAGTTCGCCATCGGACTACCCTAAAGTTCAGGCTGGTTAGTCCGATGGGCTAGTCATAAACGAGTTAATCCTTACACACACTCTAAAACCCCAACAGGGATCTAATGACATTAAAATTTGAACGGATCAACTGCGAGGAGGATCGTTTCATTCGGCGAAGGTTAGGCAAAATGCTTCTTGCGCAAACGATTTTTCCTTCGCGCCAAAATTTCGATGACAAAATGTAAGAAAATTCTTGCTGCCAAAATGTCTGAATATCATCTTTCCACCTTCCTTGGGACCACTTTCGTGCTACAATTAGCGTCGATACTGTCCCCTGCAGTTTCTTTTCTTTCAACTTTGACATTTTTCCTGTAGTGAACCGCGAGACCAGCAGCAGAACTTGTTGATGGATACGGTTGGTAGTACTGACTTTTATGCTAGCTGGTCTCAGAAGTTATTAAAAGATATTTGGCTTGTTTTATCTTACACTGTATAATATAATAACATAATTCATTTTAGCAGTAATATTTCTACTATTTGATGAACTGTTATGACCAAAATGTCAAACTGCCAGTGGAAACAAATCCGATGTAATACGCGGTTGCGTGAGTTTTCACATAGAACATGGACTTAGTCTCTTAAACAAACACACGGTGGCGCTCCAGTAAGCTGTTCCGTTCTGTGCTGTACTTCCCTGTTCATCTATTAGAAATTAAATTGAACAGCTGTGCGCAGTGTACTGTGTACGGTAAAAGGAACAGCCACTTGTCCCATTCAATCTGTTTTGCGTGAGCTCTTCATGACAGCCGACGGGATCAAAACGAGTCAAGAGATTTCTCTGGCAGATCACCGATCGTCAACCCACCTCAGTTTAAAATGAAAATCACTTGTTTTCATGTTATTTTTATCCAAAACGGGCACATGTTCACGTTGTTCCTTCGAATTTTTCGAAATCAATTCAGTTGACCAGCGAGATTTTCAAATGAGCACAGGGGCAACGAACATGACATTAACAATTATGACCACAGGTAATTGGTGAAAATATTTTGATATTTTCTTGAAAATTCCAATAACTGGTTTATTGCAAAATTGCAAAAAATAAAAAAATAGAAACAACGACGAGCAGGAGACAAGATTTTCTCTGCAACCTTGAGGTGCACGCTGCATTTTTGTAATCAAAAGACACATTTTGGGCAATTTTAAATTCTAAATCCGGGATGGTGGGGAAGGGGTACACATTTTTCATGTTTTCTCAATACCGGTGACACCATTAAATTTTAATAATAAAGGTCTTGATTTCACTATTTTGCAAACATCAAAAACAAATGAATACATCCCATGAATAGTGTTAATACAAGACACAAACATGAATGTATGTATAAAGGAATTCATATATTTTGTCTATTTGATTTCCCTGGATGCCATCTTGGCCAAAATGTCTCATTGTCATCCGATTATTTTTATGATATTTAATTTTTAATTTAATTTTGTTGAAACATACTTGGCTAGTGAAATTTTTCTGCGGGCTAGTCAAAAATCAAACTTGACTAGCCCATGGGCTAGTCAGCAAAAAAAATTTTGTCGGGCCCTGAGTACCATTGAGCTATTTAAAAAATTGATTTCACATCTTATTTATACACCATATCATCTGTTTCTACAGGATTACCAAATCGAAATGGAGAACGCTAAGCGCCGCTTTGAACAGGACCACATGGTAAAATGGATCACAGACAGTGTTGTTAAATCCATCACTCCCCAGCAGGTAAACATGTACCATAACACTGTATTTTAATGATAGTAAGAATGGTAACGTTCATTGCAAATAATTTATTCATTTGTTAATCCACAGTGAAAAATATACAGGTGCCTATAGATGCCAGCATTCAAGCTTTGGTTAGGCAGTTGCATGTTTAATGATCATCGGTGAAATTTGGTTGACCTCTACCAGCTAAAGGTGCTTTTCCGTAAGTGCGTATTCAATATCTGTAGTCTGTATGCTTAGTCCATATGCGTAGTCTGCAGAAATATGCACATACTCTATTTTCATCGGGTATATAAATGTCATTTCTGGCATCAGTCTTTCGTAAACAAACATTGGTGTTTGGTTGAATTTTGTTTTTCTTTCTTTTTCACTCACAACATGGGAATGATTTAAGTGTAAACACCAGTGCCATGTAAAAAATTTTACTAATTGTGATCTTTTAGGAATTTTATTGTTTTAATTTAACTATTTCTACTTTTGATGCAAATATATAGAAATGGTCAATTAATTATAGATTATGAATTGGCTTGCAAAAAAAGAAAAACTTCAGCTATCGAGCACCTATCAATACAGAGTATGGACTAAGCATACGTACGTAAGGAAAACAGACTTAGTGGATACGGATAACGCATATGAACTACACATGTGGGGCTACAGATACAGATTCAGCTCTTTTGGAAAACCACCTTAATAATTAAAATTACCTGTTCGTTAAGGAGTAAGAGATTTCTTTTCTGTACACAGTCTCAACTGATTATTGGCCTACATTTGTTTGAAAGTACACATTTCATCATCAACAAGCTGAAGTTATGTGCAAATTATTGTTATCCATCATGACACTGCAGAATTTATAATCCAGTTGTTGTACCAACTGTCAGATCATTGTCTTAAAATAAAACCATCTGCCGGTCACTAGTTCAAGCAGCTGTCCATGATGTTGTCGTTTCTTGTGTCAGTGCATATAAAAAAAGATTTCAAAAGTTACTTAAAATCACCAGCTCTTATGGCTCAGGGGTAGAGCGCAGGACTCAAAGCTGGGAGATTTTGAGTTTGAATCTTAGCTGAGGCGGTGAGATTTTTCACGGTCAGATCCCACCCCCGTTGAGCCCTCTTCAGGCTTAATGGGAAGGCTATGTCAAAAGGCAATGTTTCACTCACAAACGAGTGCACCTTTTGGGGGCTCCTCAGTGATACGACCCAGCTATGGGGACAATTACGCACCAAGGACCCGCACGTGCAGTATTCACCAGGCCTGGTTAACGCCAGGATATAAAATGAGCGGAAGGGTATAATACTGCCCTGTCACGTAGTCCAAAACAGAAATGGAATTCTGCAGATGTACATATATGTTGTTAAGTTAGCATTAAAAAATGGAGGCAGTAACCTCCACCAAAAAAAAAATTATTTTTTTTTAAAAGTTACTTTAAATAAATTTTGAAGTAAATGCATATTGTTGTCACTTGTTTGGTTCATTACAATGTAATTTCAGGCATCTTGCATTTCAGTTGATTGTATCATGTGGTTGAGAGGTTGTTACTGCCATGAAATCTATAAATTCATTATTTTGCCTGAAAAAGATTGAAAGGAATTTAATAATAATAATTTTCTTTTCGTTAACAGGAAAAGGAGAGCATTGCAAAATGTATAAAAGACCTGAAGGCATTATCTGCAACCGCATGATTTACGTGATCGGTAGGAATAAACCATGTACACATCATTATAAAATCCATCGCCACCATGTCTGCAACTCTACAAACTTTTGACATCAGGAACAGTGAAATCAGGAAGCATCCGGCTTTAAACGCAAGCCGCCAGTTTTGTATGGAGCTGCTGTGTTAGATCTATTGTCACAGGTGCTGGAATATCCCAGGAAGTGATTTTGTCATCTTGATCTTATCATGTCAGCTGTTTGCGGTTTGCCTTGTTTTCAGATTATATTATACAAAATAAATAAGTTATAGATATTTCTGTGTTGTTGATTATGTCCTTTAGATTATTGATATATAATCTAGTGTGATAATATAGACAAACAACAAAACCAGGACAAAGAGAGAGTGGCTGGATTTTGGGAGCATTCAGTTGTGTGATGCATATTTTATTGAGCAGCTATTTGATTTAATCAAAATCATGGGTTTATGGGAATACAACTGAACTACGCAATGACAGCACTGGAAAATTTGAAAATATATTTTACATTAGTTGTTTTGGACTATACAGCACATACGATTGCCGGAAAAGAAGGTACGCAGGAGATCAGTAAAGGTCTTTTAAGAACAAGAAAAGCAAGAAACTGCGAATCAACATGTCACTAGACTGCTTAGCCAGACTTCCAATTCTTTCAAATATTAGACTGAGATGCACCAAAGGATTCTTGACTTGTATATATTCAGATCTCAAGGTACAAGGTCTCTACACACAATAGTGTGTCTGGCACGAATTCCTGCACTACTCAACTGTCCCTTTCAGTTACATATTGCCTATATATACTGGTGTACATATTAATTACCATACAATCCATGACCTCCCAATCTTAAAGTTTCTGAACATGTTCATCATCTGTCATATTTATGAATATCAATTGTATCCCAAGACAAAGTCAGGATACTATGGTTAAAGTCCAAGTTTCATGCACTTTTATAAGTTAAAAAAGCGTAATGTACCCTTTTAATAAGTTAATACAGTGCTTACAACACCGTTTCAAGCTGAACGAGATCGAATTAATGCTCCATTTTATCCGTGAAACATCACGGTAATCACGCTACTGAGTGCAAAGGTGCACTCGGTGATACGCGGTGGGCGTGGCTTCAGTGACGTCACGTGTGGCACTGGTGGGTAAACATCACATGGGTCAACGTGCCGCGTCTTGCCGGTCTGCATCCTTGACTGCCGTGTTTTTTCCCCTCGACAAACAATTTATATCTTACACAGTATCAAAATGACGAAACGAGGTGTTCTTGGTGGATGCAATAATACCAACAAGGATAGTGTGAACGTCCACAATTCCCCGAAAGTCGTACGTTTAGGGAAAAGGTGGGACCTGTCAGACAGAGACGAGCCGATTGGAGGTCGGGAACTCCTGGCAAAACTTTCCAGTTTCATTTATGGGGCACAATTACGGATCCCTGATGATTTTTAAAACTATCAGCAATGGGAAGCTGGATATATAAAAAAAACAACAAAATCTGATACAAGGGGCAATTCCGAGTATTAATCCACCAGAACCCGCTTCAAGGCCGACTGAGAGTGGATCCAGCCTTGCTTCAACTTCAATCAAGGGCCGGGGCAAGATAACGCCGCCAAGCGCCCGAGGTACTCGCTGGTAAAAGGTGTGAAGCACGCTAGATTAGAAGAAAAGGGTTCTATAACGGTGAGGAAATTGACTGCTCAAAGGGAAAGTTATTTATTTATTTTAAATTATAAGAAATTGTCACGTGATTTGAATATACCTTATTATCGCCCATGTAAACACGGTTGTTGTGCTTAATCTACTCCGAGGCCTAGGGCAAGTTGTTGGATTTTTAAAGCTGGGATTGTGCCCTTTTGTTCTAGGGAAACCTATGAACACCCACAACTCCTGCCAAATTGCCTGGCAGTTAGCCGGCAAATTAGGGGTGCGCCAAGCGGTGTGTCCATAACCCCCAATTGTTTGTTAACAAATTACAATGGCCACTCCGATTTAAATAATCATTTAATGCTAACAGTTGTGACATTTTGCCTTATTTAACCTCAGATTTCCATATTATGCACAATTTCATTTTAATAAAGCATAAATACTATGATTATTGTGTGATAAGATCTTATGACAAGTTACGTTAGTATATATATATTTTTTTAAAATTACAAATGAAATAGTTATCTTTCAGTTGTCCTGGAAATCTTTGAAAATGGCATATTGTTTCAAATTAAGGTTGCCCAGTGAATGTATCAACAAAAAATGCTGGTGTCCAGTGCTCACTGATTGGTGAAGCTCGGGTTGGCCAAAATACAGAAGATTGCTGCATCTCTTTAATGATGAAGAAGAACCAGATGATAATGATGATGATGATAATGAAACACCACCAGTTTATGCAGTGATGAATTCTTCCCTTCTGATGATGAAGATTATGATACCGATTCATCCTCCTATGAACTTATTCTTAAATATTTAATCTTTATAGATTTGACATTTATTATAGATTTTCTAATATATCAGTTTGTTCATGCTGACTGATTTTTATTCAGGCACCGCTCAAGAATAATTGCCTTGATGTCTGTCCATCAGTCCTTGGTCCATCCATCATTCCTTTAAATGCAAATCCAACGCTGCTTCCAAGCACATACATGTACCTTAAGATCCAGTTAATGCCTCATCTAAATAATCTTTTAAAAATTTTCTGAATGTAGGTCCCATTCAGGTTATTTGGGGTGGTAAGTTTCAGGCCAATGTGACATCCAATATGGCAACGGGGCTGGGATTTTGAGGATATTTTGACTGCGTGGTCCTGTTTAAGGACCTTTTATGGTCCAAAAGCATTAGCTTATATGAAGAAATACACCAAGATCAAGAGCCCAAATTTATTGTATTCCACTCACAACTAAAGGAGTTGATTAGCCTCTGTCCAAACAGCACATCTTGTACACATGAGCAGGTGATTCTTGTTAAGGAAACTGCAGTCCAGGTAAGCCAGATATGCAACAACTGTAACCTGCACAGGAAGTGGCGGAGTCAACTTTAAATTCGCCAGATGCCTGCTGGTAAACTTGAGCTCAAACACAACATTGTGCACATGGACTAGAAGGCTCCATTTCTGCATCTTGTAATTGTAAATACTTGATTATTGCTATTATACAGGATATGTGTGCAATATGACTGCAAGCATTGATTTAATATGCTGTAATAATTGTGGTGTAAGATCTTGTGCACTGAAATAATGAAGTTCATTGCTACATCTTATCAACTAAGATCTCATCAGTGTGCTCAAGGATGTACACTTATCAGTTCAATCTAGGGCATCTGAACCCTTTATAAAGTTATTTCCCATCATGTGACATAAATGCCTGCTCAATCCTTTTCACTGCACATGCTGGTAGTGGTATCCTGATGTGTCTCCCAAGGAATCCCCAGTTCCATCAAACCTGCTGCCTGAATGTGGTGTATCTGTATTTC
This sequence comes from Sipunculus nudus, assembly GCA_026874595.1. Classification (NCBI taxonomy): domain Eukaryota; kingdom Metazoa; phylum Annelida; class Sipuncula; order Golfingiida; family Sipunculidae; genus Sipunculus; species Sipunculus nudus. Next base: position 28,120,794 of record CM049311.1, on the reverse strand, counting down.
CTACAAAAAGACATGTTGTGTTTCATAAATAATGTAAATATCACAAAGGATGACTAAAGATAAATTAAAAAGTGTCTGATTGGGGGTGCAAATCCTGTATGGAAAATTATGTTCAGAGGTGGTGTTCTGAAATGTAAATTAACCCGTGTTATTCTTGGAAACTTTTTTCCCACTGAGATTGTTTTAAAAATCACCCCTGGACATTGGGATATAGCTGCCCTTGGCTATAAACACATTGAACAACAATCTTGGTCTGCCTTGCTGTATGAAGATTTACTGACACCTTTGAGGGAAATGGCATGTGGAGTGACATCATAACTACACTCCAAAGATGGCCATATATAGGTTCCTCTGGTCACATATGTCTTGGTGTAAACAAATAAGCTATAAAACTCTATAAACCATTAACCCCAGAGTTGAATTTACACCAAAAGTAATCACCTGAGATTTTCACTGTACTGATCTATATGTAAAATTGCAATAACATCTGTAATGCAACTATTACATTACCTTGCACACATACACACAGTGGCTTCAAGGCGGGGGGGGGGGGGGGGGATGACAGGCATGGGAGGTTAATCAAAGTTAGATAAAAGGAATATATATACCTTTGATTGTATGTTAATTCTAAATCATTTTAGATATGAAATTTTTCATAGTAAGATCATAAATTAGACAAAAGTATACAATTCAGTTAATTAATATATTTCATTTGTAATATATAATATATTCTCTGAATAGTGTGTGTGTGTTGGGGGGGGGGGGTTATTACACTGACCATCCCTTCCCTTTTGTCAAAAAGTTTTGGGGATATATTGTTATGTGGTAAGAGGTGTTAATATCTATTATAATTAATTACTGATTTTAACGCAATATTTTGGTACACATAAGATCAGTTACCAGTTCAGCAGATGGAAAGACAGATAGAGCGACAGAGAGAAATGATAATAGCCTAAATTGGTGTACCAACGCATTGTCTACCATTGTAAGACAGGTGTTTGGATTCCGATCTCCATATGTCGGTTAGCATATAGGTTTAGAAAAGAAGCTGATAAATGAGTATTTTAATGGACATAAATTCTGAATGCAGACAACCAGTGATTACTATAGACTGGTATAATTGTTATAGCCATGTGAATGTAAACTTAATCAAGTAAGCCAAAATAGATTCTGTTATTATAGGCATCAGCAGAAGCCAGGTTTAGATCTGGATGACAGTGTAAAATGATATAAAAGTCAAAGGTACGGTGAATACCGGCCTGCGCATGAGGCAGTAATTTAGGACCGGAAAACTGTACCCAAAGTGAGTCAGTAAGTAGCTGGGTCACACAGAATTGATCAGGAGACAAATATATACCCTGAATATATTAATGACAGGAATATAATGATATTACATGAGCTTTAGGTAAAACAAGGAAAAAGTTTGTGCGTAGGCGAAAGCCGAAGCCATATATGGTTATCTAAACATTCAGGTATGTCATAATGACACATATCCAATATCCAATAGAAAAAGTGTAAGATGATGTAAAGGTTGGTGACGTAGTAATACTGATACAAAATCCTGTGTTGGGCTGGGAACTGGCAGACAGACCCACGCCATCATCAACATGTAAACCAAGACAACTGGAAATAAAACAGCACAATATCCAACTTGGACTGTCTCAGTTATTCACCTGACGCGCCGTGTGACTGTGTTATGGCCAGGGAAGAACTCCCCTAATTCCCCGTTATAACACATTGGTGGAGATCCGGTTTTGGTACAACGATCTACCTCGTCACGACATAATCAATATGGCACCAACAGGACAGAAGACATCATCAGATTCTACACCGTCAGGTAAAATAGACTGTTCAGTTATTCCCATGTTTTATGGAGATGGTGACACAGATGCAATTGACTGGCTCGACCGTTTTAACACCACGGCTGTCCTACTAGGCTGGACGAAACCGTCCGTAGAAGGTCTTAGAAGCGATCAGAGAGCTGAAATATTCTCCTTAAAACTAGCTCCAGGTAGTGTTGCCGCGTCTTGGTATCGTTCTCTACCTTTAGACACGCGTAAAGACTTTACAAAACTAGCAGAAGCTTTTACACAACGTTTCGCGCGTAAGGGTCAGAGACTCGCTATTTTAAGAACTTTTAATACAAGAGTTTTTCAGTCCAACGAAACTGTTGATCATTACATTGATCACCTCCGTAATATGGGAGCGCAGCTCGGTAAATCTGAACAGGATATCATGGACGCCATTAAAATTGGGTTTCCCAGAGGAATCCAACAATACATAGACTTAAAAGACCCACAAAATCTTGAAGATTTGACAGAACTAGCTCGTAAGGCTGTTGAATTTCATCCCATTACCAACTCGCCGATTCCACCACAACTTAATATAACGGAGCTGTGTGAAGAGATCAGCAACGCTGTTTGGCAGCGGGCCCCGTCGACCGCCACCGAAACTCCGCTGAGACGACCTCGCACACCATCACGTGAGCGCACAGGAATGCGTTCCGCATCACCTGCACCCCCTCCCCGCTGGCGATCTCCGGGACCACAACAACCACGCTCCACTCAAGGTTACAGACCACCCAGACGATCATCGCCAGGTAACAGTCAGCCACCTTCGCCGTGTCCACGGTGTGGTTATAATCATTGGGCTTATCTATGTAGATTTAAAAATGTTAGCTGTAATTTTTGTGGTGAAATAGGCCATTTGGCCCGTGTATGTCGCAACGCTAAAACTACTCCTAAAACTGTACGGTTTGATAGAGTAATGTTTAAATAGGATATAACGCCTGATCCTGAACTGGACCGTAGCGCTTTAACACAAAATTCTCCATCAATCAGTAGACATAACCGTCCTCTGAACCAGGTCCTTAGAGACCCCGATATCAAATGTCCCCATATTTTAGTCAATCTTCAAAATAACAGATATAATAATTTGGTTACAGCTACAGTTAATTCCCTCGAAGTCCAATGTTTATTAGACACGGGAGCTCAAGTCTCTTGTATTGATTGGCATACGATACAAAATCTAAACAACAGGGGTACTATTCCGGTTAATCCAGTAAACATTTCATATGTAAAAGGGATCGGAAATATCCATGTTAAAGTTATGGGTCAGGTTGATTTAACTCTTAAATTGGGGGAATTCAGTACCACACATTCCTTTCTGGTCTTAACATCTAGTAGTGTACCCATAATATTAGGTACGGATTATTTACAGAAGTATCAAGCCCAAATTGATTTTTCTCATAATGTTCTCTCCTTAATGAATGGTAAATATCACATTCCACTGTGTAGTAAGGGACGGCCCTCTAATCACTCGTATCTCAGAGTTGCGATTAATACTACCTGTCAACCGCTCACAGAAACAATATTACCTGTTTATACTCCGGATCCATACTTCTCGGATACCATTGGACAGGTCATTCCTCTTAGCTTATTAAGAAAGTCGAAACGCTTAGCTGGGGCGTATAGCATCAATACCTTAACCAATTCAAAAACTGTCATGCGTGTTATGAATCCTTATACCAAACCAATTAAACTCTCACAGGGTTATCCAATTGCCTCATTCCGTTTACTTTCACCCACATCTGACGCATTCACCATTATCGATCGCCAGATCAGTATGGACATTAATCAGGTTAGTGCTAGTAATACCAATGAGGATAACGAGAAGGAATATTATAAAATAGCCCAATCCTTAAACTTCAACTTAGAAGGAACAGAATTAAATGAACAGGAAAGATATAAATTACTGGCATTTTTAGGTTCAAATCGGGACATTTTTGCTACTAATATTACTGAATTAGGACGTACAAATGTATTCTCTCATTCAATCGATACTGGTGATGAAACTCCCATTCGACTGGCCCCATACAGAGTAAGCCCCACTAAAAAGGCTGAAATAGATAGGCAAGTTCAGGAAATGCTCGATACGGGCATCATCCAAGAATCTACATCCTTATGGCAAGCTCCTGTTTTATTAGTTCCTAAGAAAAATGGACAATATAGATTTGCTGTGGATTATAGAAAATTAAATGCTATAACTAAGCCGGTAAGTCATCCTTTACCTCGAATTGAGGATGTTTTTGATAGTATTGGACAAGCAAAAGCGCGCATATTCTCTGTTCTAGATATGGCCTCTGGATTTTGGCAGATTCCAATGCACCCTGACTCTATTGACAAAACTGGATTTGTCACGCATTCAGGTACATATACCTGGAATGTTATGCCCTTCGGTCTTCGTAATGCACCATCATCGTTCTCTTTTACAGTTGGAACTATTTTAAAGGGTTTAAACTTTAAAAATGCTGTAGTATATGTTGATGATATACTTGTTTATAGTCGTAATTTATCTGAACATCTCACTCATTTGTCTCAAGTTTTTACTAGACTACGACAAGCTAACTTAAAACTGAAACCATCCAAATGTCATTTTGCCACTCCTAAGGTCAATTTTTTAGGTCACTATATCACAACTAGTGGTGTTGAAATGGACACAGCGAAGACACAAGCTGTTGCCACCTTTCCCCAACCTAAGAACCCTAAACAAATGCGCAGTTTCTTAGGATTATGTAATTACTACAGAAAATTTGTTAAAGATTATTCAAAAATTGCTTACCCATTGACCAGATTATTGCATAAAGATATTCCATTCAACTGGGATACTGCGTGCCAAAATGCTTTTACTAAACTGAAACAGGCTCTGACTACGGAACCTATTGTTTTGGTGTATCCTGATTTTGACAAGGAATTCATTTTATATACTGATGCATCCGATTATGCTATTGGTTATATTTTGGGTCAAAAAGACGACCATGGCAAGGAGCGTGTTATTGCCTATGGTGGCCGAAATTTGAGAAATAACGAAACCAGATGGGGCATAACAGATAAAGAGTGTTTAGCTATTATAGAAGGTATTAAACATTACAATGTGTATCTTGCAAACGACCGGCCATTCACAATCGTGACAGATCATAGGGCTCTGACTTATTTGGACTCCTGTAAAAATTCATCAGCAAGGCTCGCTCGCTGGGCTATGAAATTACAGCCATATAAATATACCATAGTATATAAGTCTGGAAAATCAAACGTTAATGCGGACGCTCTTTCAAGAAGAAATTATGATATTAGTTTACAACCCATATCTCGGGAGGACACCCGTGATGTGTCTAGTCTTAGTTTACTTTCTACGCAGACTATTCCGGTTCAGACATCTGATTTAGTTGAACATCGCTTTACTTATAGCTCTCAGATCATAACTCCTGAAATTAATCAATTACAAGAGTTGGCTCAAGCCTCGCAAAATTACATGGACGCGACTCCACAACAGTTATTGGAACATCTTCTTCCTGAGATTACCCCGATACAGGAATTACAGGGTCAAGATGAGGATTTAATACCTATCATAAAATACCTTAGGAATAAAACTGACTTACCTGATAATCAACGTTTAGCCAGAAACGTTATTTTAGAAAGTCAAAATTATTTTCTGGATAATAATATTCTATACCATCGTTATTATCCTCGCTCCAGCAGTAAACAAAAAAATGCACCATATATTCAGTTAGTCATTCCCCATATCTTGCGTGATGATATTTTAAGATCTTATCATGATTCTTTGGCTGCTGGTTGTCATTTTGGTATTAATTCTACCTACGAAGCCTTACGACAGAAGTACTACTGGCATTCTATGTATGCTGATATTACAAAATACATACGATCTTGTGACGCTTGTCAGGTTGCAAAACGACATTTCCATGCAAGGGATGCACCACTTATTAATTACCCACTTTCCTCTGTGTTCTCTCGAGTCCATGTAGACGTCTGTGGCCCCCTGAAAACAACTCCAAAAGGATATAAATATGTTCTTGTCATGGTTGACAGTTTTTCAAAATGGGTAGAGGCTGTTCCATTACGAGAACAGAATGCACAGTCTATCGCCAAGGCTATTTATAATACCTTTATTACCAGGTTTGGACCCCCGCATAGCCTTGTTTCGGATAGAGGTGCTAACTTTATGTCCCATTTGATTAAACAATTATGTAAACTTTTTCAAATTACAAAAGTAGAAACAAGTGCTTACCACCCAGCCTCGAATGGTCAGGTGGAAGTTTATAACCGCACTTTAGTCCAATCACTTCGGACATATATAGAAGCGGATCAATCTAATTGGGCTGATTTAATTCCAAGTTTATTAATGGCTTTTCGTTTCAGACCTCAGGCACAACTTGATGGCTTTAGCCCATATCAAATTTTGTTTGGTAAGAAACCAACACTTCCAATTGATGTGCAGTTGTTACCTGCACCTAAACTGTCCACTCCCGATCAGGCATACCTTGATTTATTAACTACACGCCTGAAACAAATCAGGGAGATAGTAGCTGATATTACTTCTGAGACCAAGGATAAAATTAAACAGCGACATGATATAAAAGCATCTCAACCTGACTTTCAGGTCGGTGATCGTGTTCTGTTAAAACGTATGGCCAAAACCCCGGGTCTTACGCCAAAATTACTCCCCAAATACTTAGGCCCATACTACATTGCAATAGCCAATTCTAATAATACGTATAAACTTATTGATTGCCGTACTAACAAAGCTTTACCCGCTTTCGTGCATAGTAATAGGTTAAAAAAATATTTTGATCCCCAGGATCGTCCGACAAATCGTCGCGATCCCCCCGATCTTCCCACCAATGATCCACCCTCGACCCGTGTAGATTCATCCCAGCGTGATACATCCTCTAGAGATCGTGCTATCTTGGATCCAGACAGTCCAGGTCGATCTCAAACTTCCCATGATGCATACGCTGCCGTTAATAGGCTTATGAAGTGTTCAAAACACCAAGGAAAGCGTGTGTATTTCGTGAAATGGGTAGACAAATCACGGAAATCTTCCTGGGAATATGCTGACGATATTTCGCCCGCACTTATCCGTGAATTTCACATTAAACGAACAATGACCGGTCATGTACGCAAACGTAAAAACAAACATTAAATACACTGACTGTACTCACCCGTATATAGACCCTAATAGTGAGATGACGAGGATATCATCCATTTCATTTTCATATATTATATCATCACTCTGCAGATGTGTTGATCTTACACATAAATAGCATGCAATAAAATTACCATCTTAAATCCTTAAGGTTAAGATCAATACACACACTTGTTGAGAGATTTACTATTCTCATATGTCATTCCTCGTACTTATTCATCCATTCCTTGTCCCCTTACAGAAAATGGGCATCACACGGGAAGAAATACATTCCACTTACTGTTAGGAATCCTTCTTTGGACAACAGTTTGTGCAGCATCAGATCAACGGGATCCCTTACAACAACGACTGAACTATGGTGTTATTTTTCAACGTAGAGGTATACTTAATCATGCGGAACAAACATGGACACATACATTTGCTTTCGACATCCCAGATAATCCTGTCGTTACGCCGTTCACTTTGTCTCGTTGTCGATCGGCGCCCGGAACTGTTATCACATGTAATACCATCCTTACAATTGTCCATGAATTAGAAGTTGCCCGAAATCAATTAGCCAGGTATATCCAAAATGTTACAGATGAAATACGAACTCTGATTCCAGAGGTTCCTAAACTGTCAACGCGTCAACAACGGACGATATTTTCATTCATAGGTGACATATCTCATGCACTTTTTGGAACTGCTACTGAACATGAAATTCAAGTATTACAAGCTCATATAAAACAATTATCTAATGTTACAGGTAAATTGGCGTACACTCTCCAAACTCAACATAAAGAAATGACCAGTTTTATGACAGCCGCTACTCATCAACTTCAGTCTGCTCTTAAAGCTATTGAATTAAATCATAATACTATTACTGCAATGGTTAACTCTCATCATAATCTTCAAATAGCTATGATTTCATTTCGAGGTTTACAAGCTAAAACCATTCTCCATTTAACACGTTTCGAAATTCTTCGTTCACAATTTACAGATTTTCTTTCTGGTATAAATGCTCTCGTTCGTCATCAACTATCTCCATCCCTTATAAAACCACAGGTATTAATTCAAATGTTACATCACGTTTCGTATCAACTTAGCCAAAATTACCCTGGGTATACTATTGCTACTTTTCACCCGCGTGTTTATTATAATACGCCTGTTATTAGTGCTCGTCATAATAATACTATTTTTGTTACACTTAAAGTCCCTGTTCAGGTCCGTCCTGACATTCTAACCGTTTATCGAGTACTTTCATTTCCGAATCCGTTACATAATACCTCAACACATGCCACTCAGCTCACGGATTTACCTGAGTTACTAGCCGTATCAAATTCTGGTAAATCCTTTATTGAAATCACACATCAACAGGCTGCCCTGTGTACTGGCGATGAGCAATTATGGTGTCCAATGTTGGACGCTCACCGCCCAATCGATAAACCGTCGTGTGCACTAGCTATCTATCGCAATGATATGCAAATTGTACATTCCCTATGTCAATTTAAATTTCTGCCGGACGTTATTGTTCCACGGGTTACTCATATTGATAACTCTCACATTGTCCTTTCTAATATTACTCATATTTCTAGTTCATGTCATGGTGGTAATATCCATACTTCTCCTGGATGTTCCTTTTGTTTATTAAAACTTAAATGTCAATGTACATTATTTTTGGATGATTATCATATCCCCCCTCGTATTCAAGGTTGTTCATCTCAAAACGTTAGTTTTAAATTGCTTCACCCTGTTAATTTAGCTGTTCTTCAGTCCTTCTTCGCCCCAGATGCATTAAAACATTTTACACCTAGTAAACTATTTCAACAATCCATTAATTATTCTATCCCTTCATTTAACCTGTATGCTCATAATTATTCTGCTATCATTGCCGATGCTTATCAGACACAGTTAAGTCTCACGAAAGCCGTACAGGCCGCTAAAAATAATCGACCTATTTATTCATCTCTTACTGATCCTTTATTAGCAGGTGAATGGCTGCCGCCTTCTTCTCACGATCCGTGGCAGTTTACTTCAAAAATTCTTCAATATGTATTTTGGGCTTTACTCGTCCTTCTTTCGATATTTACTGTCTTGTTGTCAGTCAAGGTACGTCAACTCACGTTTACTATATCTCTGTTGCGTCTTCCAGCCCCTACGGAAGCCCTTGACCTTGTTTGGTCCTTGCCTCCAATCCCTCGCCCGACTGATTCATTTATTCACCCCACTGTCCAAATTAATACAGCCATTTCTACCTTCTGGGTCTTATTCATTATCATGTGTATTATGCTTATTATGGCTAAATGTTACCGTCGTGTCTGTCACGGCCGACTGATTCTTTTGGTAACCACTGGGCGCGAGACTCAACATATTTCATTACTACAACTTCCATTCTGCCCGACTTACTATACTATACCTACTAATTTGAGAGTGTATGATTTGACAGTTCGCCGCACTTACCTGTGCTATCAATTGATTATTAGCTGGCATGGCAACCCTGTTGTTTCCACTCGTATGATTAACAATGACACAGTCCCCATACCTCAGCACGTTTATATATCGTTTTGGCAATCATGGAAATTAAAACGCATGTTGCGTCACGGACTTCCTATTACGATTCTTACGATGAAACATCACGGCGTAGTGTATTTGGTTAACTCGTGTCCTACACGGGAGGACCCCACTTCCTATGAAACGGACGTAGACAATAAAGTCGCTACAAATCCATTAAAAGTTCCGGGTCAGGCACTCAAAACAGCAATGTTTCCTGCTGTACCTCCGTTCATGGCATCGTTGTCCACGATGTCCATGACGGATAATACAACGCATGCTACGTTGTATCCACTATCTGATAATGTATCATTAGATGGTGCAATATCACGTTGAGGTTATTTACTTATGTAGCGTCTATTTAGATAATTATCGCTATATGTATATATATATATATATCTTTGTTATATGATACTGTCTTTTATGATATTTCTTGATAATATATGACATAGGTAGCATTAATCTTGTTGTTACGATTGTACATATGCTTATTCTTATTGTTCCTTAATACGTGCATATTGAAAAAAAAAAAAACAATGAAAAAAAAAATGTACAAAAGCTTTAAAATCCCTAAAGAAAAAGGCTGTTTGACTACTAGTATGTATAATTTTTGCCTCTTTGCAAATAAGCCATGCATATATCTGTATACTTATTATCCCTTATCATTATATCTTATGTGTCGTTAATCATCACTATATACCATGTGTAGATTTCATTGATGTATATTTATCCTGCATTATATTCTTATCATATTATGTATACTGGTCTTTTCATATGTATCTTTAAATATATATATCTATAATGTATTTCCCTGTGATTGTACCTTCATGAAACTTATTGAATATTATCATACAATTACAGGACTACTATTTTACCTTCTTGCTGTGTTACGATAAGATGTACTCCAACCTACACAAAAAAATATATAAAAACAAAAAAAAAACCCACTAGCATACTAGAGATAGCTACTAGTATATTGTATTATCCATGTTTCCTGATACTATATTGATGCTTATGGATTGTCCTGCCGCTGCAGCCAGTCCTTTGATGCCATTTTTCATGTTATACTATTGATACTTCTTGTATTTTATATATGTCTATCATTATGATCATTATTGTTATTATACATATATTCACCGATTTATCCTATTATTCTTGCTTACATTGTTCTAATGTTGTACAAATTGTCCCTTGTTCATATATTGTTTATCCATTGAATCATATTTTAAATTGGCACTTACCTTTTGTCTTCCCCTCTTCTAAATCTTACTCGTATGCCTCGTAAATTCCTCTTTTTAGTGCCGTAACCACGTACCAAAAAGTCACATACTTTAACATCGCGAAAGGTATTACCCCCTCCAGCTGGCGTACCTCCTGCCAACTGTTCAATAACTTACCTGCACGTCTCCCACTTAATCTAAATAATGTCCCTCTATTTTCTACTTCTGAGCACCCCCAACGATCACACACTATCTGTTCGATAGCAGCAACCGCTTTTTGTAGGGTCCCGGCTTCATGATATTCCCGTTCCGCTTTTCTAGTAATGTCCCTACATTTCTGGCACCTACACTGATGAGTCTGCAGTAAGTGCAGTCCCTCAGTCCTGCCCTTCCCCCACATTCGGATATACTTAAAAAATTGTTCCCTCCTATCATGCGACATCAGCCGCAGTCCTGCAGTCCGGAGTCTCTCCTGACACCACGCCTTGTTCGGACAGTCAACAAAATGATTCTGTAAGGTATACCACCCTTCCGATGGCCTTGCGGCCGGATGTCGCCACACGGGTGGAAACCACGGTATGTGGCCACCACAAAAACGACAAATCTGTCTCTGCTGACAGTTCATGCACTCCCCGAGCCGACAGCCATAGCTTGCGCATTCAAGACTTGCCATATTTTTTTTTCGAACAGGCAAATGGGCAGATCTCTCCCATGAACTCTATATATATATCCATTGCTTTCATACCCTTTCTGTACTTTTAATTAATAACGGCTCAACCCGATTCAAATATGATTCTTTGGCGTTATTTAAATTGTCCCCGGTGTGTTGTTCATCTTACTGTGTATTTGACCCGGAGTTCAAATTTTGAGCCCCAGGGATATGTTATGTGGTAAGAGGTGTTAATATCTATTATAATTAATTACTGATTTTAACGCAATATTTTGGTACACATAAGATCAGTTACCAGTTCAGCAGATGGAAAGACAGATAGAGCGACAGAGAGAAATGATAATAGCCTAAATTGGTGTACCAACGCATTGTCTACCATTGTAAGACAGGTGTTTGGATTCCGATCTCCATATGTCGGTTAGCATATAGGTTTAGAAAAGAAGCTGATAAATGAGTATTTTAATGGACATAAATTCTGAATGCAGACAACCAGTGATTACTATAGACTGGTATAATTGTTATAGCCATGTGAATGTAAACTTAATCAAGTAAGCCAAAATAGATTCTGTTATTATAGGCATCAGCAGAAGCCAGGTTTAGATCTGGATGACAGTGTAAAATGATATAAAAGTCAAAGGTACGGTGAATACCGGCCTGCGCATGAGGCAGTAATTTAGGACCGGAAAACTGTACCAAAAGTGAGTCAGTAAGTAGCTGGGTCACACAGAATTGATCAGGAGACAAATATATACCCTGAATATATTAATGACAGGAATATAATGATATTACATGAGCTTTAGGTAAAACAAGGAAAAAGTTTGTGCGTAGGCGAAAGCCGAAGCCATATATGGTTATCTAAACATTCAGGTATGTCATAATGACACATATCCAATATCCAATAGAAAAAGTGTAAGATGATGTAAAGGTTGGTGACGTAGTAATACTGATACAAAATCCTGTGTTGGGCTGGGAACTGGCAGACAGACCCACGCCATCATCAACATGTAAACCAAGACAACTGGAAATAAAACAGCACAATATCCAACTTGGACTGTCTCAGTTATTCACCTGACGCGCCGTGTGACTGTGTTATGGCCAGGGAAGAACTCCCCTAATTCCCCGTTATAACAATATAACCCCCCCCCCCCCCTGCCTATATTGACACCCCTGCACACACAGAGAATTGAGTGAAAACAATAACCCTTGCAAGGTTATTGAAATGCAGAAAGAATCAGTAAATATTACTAGTATATATCTAGTATTTGCAAAATTATTCTTTTTAAATAATTAATATTATATATATGTGCATGTAATATGTGCAAAAAAAATAAAAATGAAAATTTAAATGTTTATAAAAAATTATATATTTTTTAAAGTCATCATTATTAGTATCGTGAAAAAAATTTTACAATTTTTAATGGCATCCAGGTTGAGAATTCACAAGTCACTTGTCAAATGACAGCTTTAATACTAGCTAGGTATTTCCGTAATTTTTTTTTTCCAAAATTAAGATTTTCAGATAAGAAATACACTGCAAGATTGGTTTTTGCTTCCGGATTTTATTCAATATAGTTCTTAAATTCACAAAATATGACCACTCACTGATCAGTAATGGCATTTTAATAAATCACAGAAATGAGCTAGCTGGGACCCATCTTTCCAGGAAAACCTAGGACTCTCATAAAAAAATCAGTGCTGCATGCGTTGGTTGAGCGATATTTATTTCAACATGCCCCAATTACAGATAATTGAGATGTATTCAATGTTAGAGTTAAATAAACAATTACCAGTCATTTGTGCCTGCTCCCATAGACGCCTGAGACGGTTCATCGGATTCTGTGTTGACACCACTGTCAGACTCTGTTCACCCTCCTTCGATCTCGCCTCTTCGAGCCAATGGCTCAAATCGAAATGGTTCAATATCACAAGGATTTTCAAATCCTACATCACTACAATCACTTTCTGACATACTTGCGAAATTACTAAATTTAAACCATAGTCGGTGGACGCTTGGTTGTCACTTGATGCATTGGAAGTTCCATCGGATTGTTTACTTCGACCACCGCCGCGCCATGATGCTTGTGTGAGACGACTACCACACGTGACGTCACAGATTTCCCCCTTGGCTTTCGGCAGTTTCCGGAGTGTATTCGGCGCGTCAGTTTCAAATGTCGTATTAATTGATTAAATTGCTAGATTAATGTTAAATGGACCATAACATCGTGTTTTGATACATAGAAGACGAGCATATGACCTAATCGACCTCCGTGCTGAGACTTGGACTTTAAGGAAAGGTTGCGTCGCAGCCGCCGAGATTTCTTCAGGGCAAGATAACTAAAAATATATTTCACGGATCTTTATGACACGACATGTGCATAGATATGGGTGAGAGGACGGCCTATTTAAAATGGGGTCATGACCTGTACTAGGAGAGTGAACTTGACTTTGAATAGTGTAACATGACCGTGACCTTACAGGTCAAAGGTCATGCTTAGTGCATGCAGAGACAAAAAAAGAGACGTTGATAAACATAAATAACATTTATTAAGTCAACAAAATACAAAAAAAACAGAAGCCAGAGGTAATGCGAAATTAGTAAGTGTGCCGGGTTATTCCCATGTAATTTCAAAGATCAAATACCGAAAAGAGAAAATATTACATTGCCCTTAATGTAGTTTAACAAAATGATTTTATTAAGTTTTAGCCCCTGTAGTTACTATTAATAGAAAAGGGCCTCGCTGATCTTACCAAACGTTAGTGTTGTTTCGTCGAGCTGGGATGTCTAGACGACAGCTGTCTGAGTGACCCGCCCCCGTTGAGCTCTGGTGACGATCTGACCTAGGTATGGCCAGACGCCTCATTAAATAGATTCCCTTCCGGAAACCCGTTTGACGGACGGAACGATGAAAGCCCAGTTGAAGCCAAGTGTACAAGCGGAAAGCCGTATGACAGACGGAAGCCCGCTTTACGACTGGAAACATGTCAGACAGGACCCATACCAGCAATACTCGCTTTCTCAAACCTCGTTACAATAGGTCCATTTTGGAGGAAAATCACACAAATTCTTAAATATCTCAAGAAATCTTTCATGGTTTGATGCAAAAATCAAGTTGACCGCAGATCTTGTATAGTGTTGTTATGCACAAGAACCTGTGGCGCCGTCTATTTTCCTTTTGTTTTTGTGCCATTTAATACCTTGTTCATTACAATTTGACAGTACTGTAAGGCTAAAAGCCCAAAACTAATGGTCAAATTTCTTTTATATTATGCATATACAGAGATCTGGATAGTGGGATGTGTATATTTAAACTGGGATCATGACCTATCCAGTGAGAGTGGCCTTGACCATGAAAATTGCCATATATGCTGAAAATCGCACAAAATCATAAATATCTCAGTAAGCGATGCATTAATCAGTCCAAAAATCCAAGTTGACCAAAGATCTTCGATAGTGGGTCTTCTGCAGAAGACAGGTGGCGCCACCTTCTGCCCTTTTTTTGCGCTGTTTGATACCCCATCATTGCCACTTGACCGTACTTTGACTTTGAGCATTAACAGTAAAAACCTAATGGACAGATTGGGCTGAAATTGCATGTCCATTGATCTTGAATATCTCCATCTTGTATTCAAGACTCGTGGGGCTATCTGCAATAGTTTTCGTGTGGCGTCCATCCATATATTTGCTTTAGATGAAAATTGCTCATATCTGAGGAATTGTTCAAAGTGTTGGTCT
The DNA here is from genome assembly GCA_026874595.1 of Sipunculus nudus. NCBI lineage: Eukaryota > Metazoa > Annelida > Sipuncula > Golfingiida > Sipunculidae > Sipunculus > Sipunculus nudus. Next base: position 28,105,640 of record CM049311.1, on the reverse strand, counting down.
GTAATTTGGCTTGTACATCCATCATGGAGAGTTTTCTCATCAACCGGACAGGTGGCGCCACCTACCTTACCATTTTAATAGTATAAATTAATCCCCATTTTCTCAAGAGTGATTCACGATATTGGACTCGATATTGGCTTAAAAATATTGTTTCTCAAGTTTAAAGATTTAAGAAACCATGGTCACTTGCATGCTAAGTGTCAGTATATTTGAAAATATGGGGTGGGGGGGGGGGGTTAATTGTCTAGTTAGATCTGTCTCCAAATTCAGGTTTTTTGAGAACTCCAAACCTGCCACTCATGGCGTTTATGACTTGTAGTCCATCTCTTTTTATATCATACAGCTCCAAGCTCATGAACCTTCAGACTAAATGCATACAATTGGCATCCATGGCGTCTGTCAACTTCAAAACCCATCCGTCTGACAAAGGCCGACGTTGCACTGTAGACCATACTATTTGCCACAGTTAACACATAAACTGGTATCATGACTTGGTTGAATCTTAAAAACAAAATAAATGATTTTGATATAGCCATTGATCCTACATCACTACTCCAGCTGTTTAGTTGTGTATTAGAGCCCTGCGCGGGCCGGAATTTAGAGCCCGCACACACCCCGCAAAATAAACCTAAGGCCCGCAACCGCACCGCCCCGCAGTTATGAAAACCCACCCCGCACTGCCCCGCGCCTATGAAAAATAAATCGACCCGCATCCGCCCCGCACATTTAACTTTCAGCCGGCATCCCCCCCTACCCACATTTTACCGTTAGTCAACCCGCAAATAAACATGATAAGACACAGCAAAAAAGCTGGCCAACTAAAAATATATATGATTTATTTTCGTATATTTATAATGCATAAATGACCACCTTCTGTGAGCAGATACCATGTTTTGCTGATAGTATGACGTTTCCAGTTTTTTTTTTATTTTATTCCACTTGTATTTCATTTTTATTTTAAAGAAATTACCACTTATCCCAATACGATTATTTCCCGTTATATAAGAGGAAATGTTAGTTACTGGGACACACCAATCAAATATTGCCTTTGTGTCCCCTTTAAATATTTAAAGTAATTATGAATTCAATATTTTCAGACATTTAGCTAACAATATATAATTAAAGTTAAAACATAAAATTCTCCATGCATATGCTGCTATAAGATAACATATATAAAACTCAAGCATAAAGCAATCATTTTCTATCAAGTTTGTATGCCTAGAGCTATACTACTAGCTGGTCACTATAGCTGCACTAGCTGGAAGACAGTCTTTTTCAACTTAGTTCACACCTTTTATTTGACAAAGACATCCGATCCTGTTCAGTGATGAACAGCTAATTATCTGAGAATGGAAGGCTGTAGTACTGCAGAGGGAGTCAGCTCTAGGTCATGGTTGTGTATACACAAGAGTAGATATCAAATGAGTGCCATGCTCGTTTATCTCATTCTGCTTTGCAAATGCAGTCCTCTAAACTAGCCAGTGGTCATTGGCTCATCCATGATTAGCACACCTCAGTCTTTGCGAGTTATGTAAAGCTATATCCAGCTGGTGACAGATCCAGATGCACCCATGCTGTGACTTTTATAATATCATAATCCTGGTTCTCTGCCCTCAGACATGTTACGTAATATCTGAGACTGGCGAAAAGTATAGGCCTATACAGTGCTGCACATTCTATAATTATGCAAGGCTATTCCCAGTTATATCAGTGCAATATTCTGAAAAGCGGTCTCTTTAAAGATGAATATATCTCCAAACTCAGGGAATTTATATTTCACAAGTGCAAATATATAATAATGTAGTAATTCAGAAAATTGAATAACCGAAGGAACATAAACAGACCCGCAGTGTTTTACATTTAAGTAAATGTGATAATCTTCTTGCTATATAACCATGTTTTCGGCCCGCAGAAACCCGCACTAAAATATCATGTAACCCGTCCCTCCCCGCATATCCAACCTTTTATCCCGCACCCGCCCGCCCCGCAGAGAATTTTTTATGGCCTGTCCCACAAAATTCTGAAAAAGGTCAGCCCGCGGGGGCCTGCGGTACGGGGCGGTTGCGGGCCCCCGCAGCTCGCGGGGCGGGTTTGGGCCCGCGCAGGGCTCTATTGTGTATATGGGTTTTCACGCTGGTATCGAGAAGGTGTAAGATTTTGGCATTACATATGTTCCTATGTATACCAGAGAAAGCAGTGAGAGACCACATATATAACAAAACATTATTGAAATCGTTTCCACTAGCTGCTCAAAGCTCAAAGCTCAGCTGTAAAAAAGTGTTGATTAATCAGTCCATCCCCTAAAATGTCGAAAATAAGATTAAAAGTTGAGTGACAATATAAGATACACTGTTAAAAGTTGCACGTAAAATAACGGTGCTTTGCACTGGCAGCAAAGTTGACAGTGCAATGCACCGTTATTTTACGTGCAAAGAAATAACGCAGTGCGTTAAATAACGTCGCATTGCACCGTAATTTTACAGCGCTTTGGTACGTAAATAAACGGTGCTTAGCCACGGGAAATAACGGGCATCTGTTATTTTACGGGACAATATGCCGTTATTTTACATTGCTAAGAGACGTGAATAAACAGTGTTTTCAACTGGAATCAGGGCATTGCGCCGTTATTTCACGGTGCTTTGATTTGTAGAATAACAAAACATTGTTACTTTATAATAAATAACAGTGCTTTGCACTTGGAGCTATACACTGTTACAGGTTTCCATAATCTTTCTCAAAACGTTTCTGTCTTGTCACTCCGGACGAACCCTTTATTTATATCTGTGTACTTCAAGTTTCTCATAACATGTTTTTTAGAGTTTACCAGTAAAAATAGTACGAACGAAGTCAGACCTCCTTGTGATGATAGAGTTGTAACTTTCTGTTTGACAGTCAAGTTTCCCGAAAATCAAATCAGGATATCCACAGAGGGAAATGCATCTTGGCTAATTTGGGAAATGGCATTAAAAATGCAAGCTCACACATAATATCACACCACTTCTTTATTGTATGAAATATTCAACAGATCATCAACATGTATAACACGTGTACTTAATGTATATAGTTATTCAGATTATACTGATCTTCCAAAAGGCATCATTAGGAAGCAAACATATTTAAACATTTTGACCACACTGCATGGCAGTTAAATCGTCTCCAACTAAACATATAAAATTTTGCAATTAGTGCAATATTATTATGATTACTATTATGAATGCTGTGTGTTATCTCATTAAAGTTGCTGATCTTTTAAAAAATGGGACCCAAATCTATTTATAATGTATCTTTGAAAAATAGATAAAAGTGCTTCAATAAATTTATAGTGTTGTAAATTAATGGTATCTTTAAAGTAAAAGATGGTCAGAACACAAGTCAAACAATTGAAATGGATTTAACTTATATGTCACCAAATCTTTCTACAGTAAAGGCATCTACTTTGTTTGAAGCTTCTGATAATGAATTCCAAAATAAAAGTCCTTGGTAAATAAATGATTTTTGCATCAATTAAATTCGAACTGGAGGGAGTTGAAGAGAATACCTACACTGTAACAAGGGTGCAAATGTAAACGTTTTTCCATAAAAATAATAAGATAATTACCTGATTTAATTAAGGTACTTAAACACAAGAATATTAAAAGTGAAATAGTCGTTAACTGATATTTCCTATATTGTTGATATATTATAGAGGAAAATGCAGCACTAAAACATTAAATCTGACCAACCAGCTCTATTGACAGTGGGATGGCAGTTAGAGGTGCATTCAATTACCCCAAAATCAAGAAACCTGAAGGTCTTTTTAGTCCCTTGGGATACTCCAGGGTAAATATCCAAAATGACGCATAGCAAGCCTCCAGTGGAAGTAGAAATAACTTGCATGGGTTGACAGTTTCTGGCCATCCACCATATGTTACAGTGATGTTACAGTCCCAATCTTGAACATTCACAGGTGTTGGAGATCTCATTCCCTGCATACAAAATAATAAACAGAAAAGAGAGATTGTAAATGTAAGAAACATGAGAAGAATATTCAAGAATATAGTTCAGTGCAATTATCCCTTTAATTTTTATATTTTTTTAGATTTTTTTCAAAGTCTGACGCTCTATCAATTTACATTACAGAAAATAAACTTTTGTTCTTTCTTCACAAAATTTAAACAATAACTACAAAAATAGTTTTCTTATGGTCAATTGGAACCTTTAGAAGTGAAAATAATTATACATTATTATATCAAATATATCTTTACATTTACATTACAGACAATAACTGGCCAAAATTTTGTTCTATCTCAACTAAAAATTAACAATTTCAAAATTTTTCTTTATATATGTATTTACTTAAAAAAAGGTTAAAACTATCTTTAATACTTGCTGAATATATTAACACAAATATAATAGTTTTGAAAGAATTACCTCTCCTCCATCTGCAATCCCATATTATCCTTGCATTCTCCAAACAGTGAAGGCAGTATCCTGTATAAAGGAGCTTTGCTTCTGCAAGTACAAATACACAGACAATGCATGCATATATATATATATATATATATATATATATATATATATATATATATATATATATATGCATATATATATATATATATATGTGATACGAATCAGTTTTAATATCATACTCAGTGACTGAAAGTTGATCGATTAATAATCATTTTTTTTCATTTTATGTGCCATATTATTAACATAAAATCTGTTGTATAGATAAATAAATATTGACAGAGTAAATTAAGCCTAGCATGTACATCACACTGAAAGGTCAAGACTATATTTGTTAATACTTATTCACTGCATAAGGATAACATTAATACTGTTTCCTGTTAAGTGCCCATCTTTCTAAAATCTATAAGAGAGTTAGAATATTTCATTGGAATAAAGAGACTTCTTTTGAATGTGCATACCTGATCGTATATGAAAGGTTATGGAAAAAAAATACATGATTTGATGATTTAATTATGAAATGTCCTTTTCCAGAATGATTTCTACAGACAATAGACCTGACAATGTATTTTTAAAGGTACAAATGAAAGTATGTGATAATTTGAAGTAATTAACAGTAAGGCTATGGGCCTGGATTTATTTATTGTAACTGTAAATAATTATATTATGAATATTTGATAACCAGAATATCTGCAATGTTTTATAGGGAGTAAACATGTTCCAAACTGCAAAAAATTAAAAAAATAGCCAATAATCAGCAGGTTTGACAAATGACACTGTAAGGTTAGAGATGGTCAGGTTAGCGTGGCTCAGCTCCATCAAGCAGCAAGCCAAAAAGTTTATTAGAATAAAAATGAATGGAGAGAATGAGAAACAGGCAGGCAAATTTAGGTCAGCATCACTGCTAATGTTCAATATGTAAGATACTTGTTTCACAGATTATTAAACTCATCAGCTTATTCAAATTGCCATGGACTTTACAAAAGAAAATATGATAAAATTCAAACTTACCTTGGTGTACCTTTTCTGCAATGTTCTCTGCTAGGAATTTACCCTGCAACTGCTTGCCAGTGTAGTTGTGCACCTTGCACATCTTGCATTTGTACTTTGTTCACAGCTCTAAGTTTGGTAAGGCGTGGAACATTTACGTCATCTTTCCTCTAATCATTGATGCATGTATGGCTCTCTGAACACCTGCACAAGTAGAACAAATTCTAGGAGTATATAAAAACAGAACTGATAAACATGTAACCAACGAAACAGAATCTCAGCACCAGGCATATAAATAATATTTACAAAGTAAGTGCAGGTATATAAATTAATAAACAAAAGTGCTATATTGCATATAAAAATGGTAAATATTGGTTCAACATATGTTTTTACTCAGTGTATAAACAGAAAGGTGCAAAAACAGCATCACATGTGTACGAGGATTTATAAATAGGAAGCAATATATATGCAGTACAGCCTATATATTACAAAATGATGTAACATTTGTAATTGCATTTACATATACTAGCTATTATAATATAACAAGGGCTACAGGCATAATGCAAACCTGCGTAATCTTTCCGGGTTCCCTGATGATAAACTTGACTATTATTTGAAAAGTTATTATTTTTTAAGGTGTGACAAGTACATGTATAAAGCAAGTTCTACCAATATTGAATCTTAGTACAAGTATAAATGCGCTCAGTCTGATGCATACTGATGGATGAGATGTGGAACACCCCATTACAAAGGCCTATATGTGAGTGAGGGGGTGTCAAAAACCCCATCCAACCCACATTATGAATGGAAATTGCAACCCTGTACAACAGAGTTGGGGGGGGGGGTCTCTGGAAAATTTCCAGCTATGTTTTCCAACAAAAGTTCAATACCAACTTTAGTACTGGTATCAGTGAACGACAGTGACAGAGGTGGTGTCTTCCCTGTAGCTCAAATGACTTACAGTCAGCTGAGCTAAAAAGGCAGTATATTATTATGTGATGTTTAAACTTACATAATTCCTATTCTTAAGAAATAGGAAAGTTGCCATGATGGTATCCAAATCTTCTTTGAATTTGCCACACTGATGGAAATGCTTGACCATTTTCTGAAAACATAAACAGTATTTGGCTGTGCCTTAGCAGCCTTAATTTTTAGGCTCTCTCCCTCTCTCTCTCTCTCTCTCAAAAAGACTGGCTAAAATGTTAGCACTTTGGCCAGCATGGTATGTTTTTTTTCTTCTAAAACATGTTAAGAAATTTAGAAAATTGTCTCAAAGCTGTTAATTATTTGTTTGGTCTGTGTTTACTCTCTGTTTAAGCATCTGTTAAAAATATTAAAAAAAATAAAGAGACTTTGATATCTTAATTTCTCTGGTTGACATGTAAGTGGGAAAACCTAAGACCTTTTTTTTACCTTATTCAAGGCCTCATTTAAAATCCAGTAAATAAATAATTCAAAACTGTTTTCAGTGGTGCCTTTACCAATATTTCACCTTTAAGGGATATATATATATAAATATATATATATATATATATAAATATATATATATATATATATATATATATATATATATATATATATATATGACATGTATATTTATACCATTCATGCATGATATGTACCCAGACATGGCCAGGTGTGTGTGTTAGTGGGTGGGGGGGGGGGGGGGTTTGCTTCCTTTTTCCTAATTGGCAATTCCCTGAAACTAAAAAAGACTTAATCATTAATGATAAACATTGGCATCAATGCAGGTAATGGGGGTTATATATCCCCCCCCCCCCACTTTTTTAACAAGGGGGGATTGGTCAATGTAATCATCCCCAACACTGATATTGAGCAAGTAACAATTACTTTTATATATTGAAAATGTAATATATTAATAATTAGAAAAAAACTTGACTTTGTTTCCATTTCTAAGTTAACTGAAATATAAGGTTATCTAATAATCTAAACATGGTTTAGAGTTGACATTTAATGGAAACATAAAACCTGCACTTAATTAATATATAATATAAACATCACACAAATGTCACACATTATAAAATGTGAATATATATAATATATATACACATATATAGCCTACATAATATATATTTCCAACTCAATCACTCTTCTACCTCTGCCAGTGACAATCACCCCCCCCCCCCCCCCCCCCCCCCACTCACCCCCAAACACTGAGGGAACACATGAACGAGACCAGCCTCGTACCACTATACCATTACCAACGTACACTATTACACAGTATTAAAATAACAACTAACACAGTATACAGATTTATGGCTACATATTAAAGAAGAACATTTTACCAATAAAGATGCATGGTAACTTCTGTGACTTTCAGCAGCCAGCGGACGGACAAAAATGGCTTCTCTTCCCGCCGTGGAGTCAAAAGATCCAGGATGTTGACGTCATGAGTAGCCCCGCTGATCACATGACGCGCGGTTTATTTCATCTGTACCGTCTGCTTTACACACGTGTCACACCATTTTCACAGACGCTCATCATTAGACGTTGCATTTGCGCGTTATTCAACGCACAAGAGCGTCTACATTGCAAAGCGGCGTAAATTTACAGTCTTATGCGCCGTTATTTTACGGCAATTTTTAACAGTGTATACTTGAATTCAGATTATACTTGATTAAAAGTTTCCATTAGATGAGAACTCGTTTTCAGGGCATTTTGGGAATTGGAAAATGAAGAATTGATCGGATTCGGTATGAATCCGGCACATGTTCCGGATTCAGAAATGCCATCAAGGAATATCCACATATGTAGAGTCACTTGTGCACAATAAAACCTGGAAATTTGGAAGAAGTAATTTTATGGAAAAACTGTTTATGGAACATACCATAATAGGACATGAAAGAGTAATGTTTATTTTTATAGTTATATTTTATACTTCAAAAGCAAAAGTTTTGGTAAATCCCTTAATGGTGTAATCTGTAGGTTTTCTCCCACACAAAATGATGAAATATCCAAAATATCACTGGCCCTCACAGGAAAACTAGTAGACACCAAAACTGATATTCGTTTCTTCGCTCTAACATAGTAAAGGCGCGATTTGAACCATATACCATGTTAAATTGTCTGGAATCGTTTATATGTGTAGATAGCATGTTTGCCCAAAACTGTGTGAATGTGTTGATGTCATGCTAAAATATCCACCAGTATACGGCAAATAGAAATTATAATATCACATAATATGAAAATTATGCTAGAATTTAATTATTTTCATAGAAAACTTTAAAAAATAATTCAGTTGGGAACATGTCATAACGCTAAAGAGCCAAAATAAGCCAATGAGCCAATAAATACCACTTGTAACTTGATTTGTAGCTTGTCAGTGCGCCAAAGATATTTATAGAGACATCGCGATGTGTTGAGAAAAGGGCTCACTTCTCAGACGAGGGGCTCATTTTAATGTCCTCTAACGGTTGCTCGAAGATACCTATGTTTCATTATTAACATGTATTTTCGTTATGATTAAACATGCGTTCTCGTGGGTTTAAAAAATAACGGAATCGCACAGGCGAACATGGTTCATGTATTTTTATTCGCCTCGGGCTAGTGGGCGGCGTTAAGGTCAAGCAAACGTATTTCAAATCTGATTTTATTATCATATAATATAATTGCCTATGAAAAAAACATAATAATATAGATTGTACATTATATGAGCCCTATTCATGTAGGAAAAACATTTTTCTATCTATTTTTCCACTAAAAACATGAGTATGTGTGAATTGTTCAAAAACTGTTGGCACATATATGAGGACTGTCAAGTCGGCAGTGACGTCACACACTGGGAAATCCCCTGTCACAAAAAATTCTAGATCTCAGTAAAAGCACAGTATTTCTGCCGGTGTCAGTCCCAATTTTTCAGCAGAGAATAAAAACAACACGCATTACTAGATCTGAGTTGTTGATAAAATTCAGTCTATGATGTCACATGTGCACCATCCAATCGAATCAGGGCAAAGTCTTGGGTCAGGATGAAATCAGTTCACACAACAAACACACGTGGAATAGGTTTACTTAACCTTAAAAGTCTCGATAACACCATGCAAGTTGTCATGTTCCCCGGTGATCGACATTTTCTAAAAGAAAAGAAAAATGCTTTGCAGTGCTGCGGGTAAATTTATGAGCAGACTGAAATCCACGTACGGCTTCACAATTAAGGATCGCCAACGGATTACTAAGACAAAAATACCCTTAGTTTTATTTAAATTTATCTTATATGACTGAATCAGGGTCGAACTCTGTTCAAAACAATGCTTATGTAAGTACAACCTTTTTATATGGGAGAGTGTTCATGGGAATGCCGAACGCAGTCGCCCTAGATTTTACTCTGCAAACCTGATTATTTAAAGGGACATAATTGGGAGCAATATTATCCCTATTATTTCACACTATCAGTTCAATTCTGCTCTATATATTAAGTTTTCAAGCAAAACCATCCAAGCACACAGTCTCAGTTTTCGCATACGGCTGTTTAACACCTTATTATGGCACTGCGTGTTTGTAAACACAGTCCTCGTGTATTTGTTTATCATAAGAAGGCCATGTTACCGGAGGTCCGAATTTGAGCCGCAACACGCGATGTTTCAGTCAGAAGGAACATGTATTGCAATTTTTGGGCAGTCAGTCAGGGAATCTCCTGTTTGACACGTTTTGTGGCCGGGCGTCACACGTGCTGTTTATTTTGACACCTGTGGTTGCGCCCGGTCCACTGTATTTAACACACGTTTACAGGAATAACCAAATGGTTTCAGGGCAATATATTGCCAGGTATAAATTTATTTTAAAGGGAAGATGTTACTTTTCGTGTTAATTCAACATGCTTTATAGCTGATTGGGCCCTTTTAACGTCTATCTATCTAGGTTGCTTATGCTAACAACTACAATAAACAATTTACAGCGGGCTCTGTCTGGCCGGCCTCTTCGGACCTTTGGACCATTTGTGCGACTTTGTTGAGGGAACAGTGTTTCGGCCATGAGATCAAATATTATTCATCATGATCAGATGATATCATGCATATCAGATTGGCCCTGTAACTCCCAAGTACTATATAGTCCAGACCCTGGCGCTATATTGCTTTCCCTCACTGAGGCTCAGGAAAATTGAGAAAATTAAGCGTCTAGGTATTAGGAAGCATGCAAATACTTATAGCAGCAGTTACTTTATCAGTTTCATGCAATTGCACAAAAGCATATTTGCCGACAGGGAAGGGCCTATCAAAGTTGTCCTGTGCCGCAAAACGTCGCCCACGGTAAAAACATGTTTTGTGTCTTTTATTTAATAACGCGTTCTTTCAAAAGGTTGGAACCCCCCCCCCCCCTCCCCCCGAAAATAAACCTCAGAAAGTTCTTAAAAAATGAGTGGTTGTTGGAAAAACGGGGGATCGATATTGTCGATGTATATTAACGTTTATTAACGTATATTAAAGCTTTAGATTTTTTTTTCATAACTAAACTATAACGATTCTTTCCGAACATCAGTGCATAGGTAAATTTATACATTTGGGAATTGATCATTTGGTCATCTATCATAATCTGTACATATACTCATAATAAACTGCATGTTAAATTTTCCATGGTTAATTTTCTCGCATAAACGGCTACCTTTTTTCGCACAGAAGTAATTACAATACCAATGTCACTGTTATGTACGTTTATTAGCACTTTAAGTTTAGGCCTTTATATATAATATATATAAATAATAATAATTTATCATTTAAGACATTTATATTCGATAGCTCTGGGACACTGACTGACTCAATATATTATCCTTAAATATGACATACATAAAATCCTTAAAGCAGAAACAAACATATAGAACCAGTTAAATATATAATTTTTGCCTCTTTGAAATTCATTGATTTAAAAAAAATTGAAAACGTGGGCAAGTGGGGTCGTAAGGGGGCGCTAGTGGTTCAATCAGCGCCTCAGGCGGTGGCAATCGGAACTAACAAACAGATTTGGAGAAGCCGAGTGACAACAAAATGACTCGAGACGTAGCAGGCTATTTGACCGAACAGCAAAGGAAAAGTGTGGGAGATTTGGGTCAGGAATGGGGAAATTTAGAAGAACTGTACAACAAGAAGTAAGATTTTAAGGAATCCTAACAATAAATGACATATTTTCTGTACAAATACGAAACAATGACTGGAGACCACTGGCGTGATTCATCAAGTGTCTTCCATTATCGCCCATCTCTGTCAAATGTCATGAATGTCAGCTTTTGTTTCACTGACAGGAGTCCTGTCAGGATTCTCTGTGTGTCTTGGACTTGGTGTTATGTCTTGCTCTCATATTTATTTAAGTCTTCAATTAAAATTTTAATTCATCAGACAGACAGTAATAGAAACTTAGGGTATACACAAGAAAACTGTTAAAAAAATTTCACCTCAGTTTGGAGCACATTAAAGTTTTCATTGAATCTTTGCTATATTATTATATTAACCTGTAAGAAAAATACCATAACCAGAAATAAATTAAACACTTAAAGGTTTATACAGTTAATTTTATGGGTTGACTGTGGTAAATCACATTTAAAATATTCTCATGTAATTTTTCATTAAGTTATTGTAGAAATATTCAAATTTTTCATAAATTTGAATAATTATAGTTGTGATTGATCCAAGCCCTAAAACCTTGTTTTGTGCCTATGATGAGAAAAATCCATTTATGCACAAGGCGCTATGTCATCATACAAGATGCTAACTTGTTTAGAAAACTGATCTCTGTAAATATATACAAGACCAAAGAGTTATATATAACTTGTGTCTGAAGATAATTGAAGCTACAGTAGAAGCAACTCATCAACTGTCATGTGTAATATCATCTGTTTTCAGGTTATGGCATCAGCTGACTCTGAAACTGAGGAGTTTTGTAGAGCATCCAAGCTTCTCCCAGGGTGATGGATTAATAAAGGTAGGTTTCATGAAACTAGTTCTGAGGATTGACTTCTACTATGGACTCGATGATATACAAAATATTTAGTTTACAAAATAAACGTTCTAGACACTTGTCCAGCCAGAATATCCATCAAAACACAATCAGACATGCTGTACAGATTTGCCCACACATTAGCCTTTTCAGACTTCTACCACTAGGCGGCATGCACATTGGTGAGGATTGCTTCAGTATTAGAATAAATGTTTATCTTAATTCAAGTTTGCATTTCAGTATTTTGAAACACTAGACACCCCCATCATTTCCATGCAATCTCAGTCTTTCCAATTTAAAATAATTATTTGAAATCCAATTGGCAAGTAGGTGATATCCTTAAGATTTGTTACTTTAATTTTCAATTTTACTTGAACATGCTACAGTATTTAATGATATTGGAAGATAATGATTTTATATTTTATAGTGGATAACACATTGATAAATGCACAAGTATTTAATTTATTCCTTGTTTGATTACAAAAATGATTGTGAACACCCATACATCTTCAGGTATAATGATTTATTCTTTTCTCTTTCCAGCTGTATACCAATTTTATTGCTGACTTTGAACACAGGTGAGGCAGTTTTTTGTATACATATTTGGTAAGGTTATTTATTTTAATAGAAAATTTGTGTTCATATTATGAATATAATCACAGCACTAGCAGCCACTACCTAAGAAAACTTATGAGAGTTTATGAATCCTGTGGAAATACAAATTGGAACTCAATATTCCATTAATTTTGCAGTTTTGATTGTTATTGAGAAAAAAGAGAATAAAGTTGTGATATATAACAATCATCCATTGGTGTAATAGATTAATAGATAAAGGAACAAGTGTCTGAAAGAGAGTTACAGAGAGGGAGAGAGACACATGAGGAGAGGTAGGCATTGATTAAGACGTGGAGAGCGAGGCTTTTGATCTGATCAAGCTGGTCACAAAGGCCACACTTGATAATTGATTACACTGTTACACCTTTAACACAAAAAACAAGACTTGCATTCATTCACTACACCTCTTAAGTTCTGAACAGTTGTAACAGCTAAACTATATCTTATTAATAGGAAAATTGATGGAGCAAGTATAGAATCTAGTCTACATGGAGAAGGTGGAAAATTTGTCCAGTTTCTTGTAGTGACTACATGTTCTGTGTTACTTTCTATGTTCCATGACCTTTGCTGTCTAACATGGGTTGTAACTGTAATATGAAACATGAGAGAAATGTGTGAATTATTAGTACATTTAGAACATGCAAAGATGTGATAACAGAAGGAGATTCAAACCATCCACTGCACACCCAGAACTTCCTGGCCAGAAGATGTCTGTAACCAGCTGTGTCAGTTTGTTGAAAGCGAGAGGAATGCCTGGATATTTAAGTTTATTCAAACTATTGTGACTGAATTACTCAGCAAATGCCCACCAGAGGTCACTGAGCCTCAGAGGTGGATTCTCCCAGTTGAATAATGGTACATATAATATTGTGTTTAAGTTGGGGGCTATTACCCCCAAACCACTGCTTGGATTCTGGGATGGTTAATAAGAATGTGAAGCAAAATAAAATGCAGAAGGCGCGGTAAAACACAATAGGAATAAAGGAAATGGGGGCTGCTGCCCCCACAACCAAACTAATGTCACCCCCTTTTCAGAGGTTTTGGACTGTTGTATATGATGTCAGCATAGTTCTTGCACAAGGGAACACAACACAGCGAGGCATTAACAGTGATTGATGGATATGTTGGTTGAGGTTTAGATGACAAGAAACAGCAAGTATATGAAGTCCACATGTTAAGGACGGGTCTGAATACACTCCAGTTTTAGTTATTGAATAGCCTTTCATGGCGTATGTAGATTATTAGACCTTTTTCGGCCAGTTTAGACCCTTCCTAGCCAGATTGAAATGTAGACCGGATTTTGTACTAGCTCCAAATTGATTTGCCTGCACATTCCATACTCTTACTTTTAAATGTAATTCCTTTCTGCTAGTGTACATCAATATGTTTATTTATTTTTATTTGTTTTATTTTCTCCCATCCAGGATTAACCCTCTGAGCTTAGTGGAAATCCTGATGTTTGTTATAAAACAGATGAAAGGTAAGTCTTTGTTGTATATTTTGGAAAAAATGTCTTTTGCATGTTGCCCATCTCAGTTCCTTGAAACTACACAATAAATTTTAAGGTGTTAGGGCAAAAAAAAATAAAAGGTATGGTTCTTAGGCACCGCCCGTGTCAATTTTTACCCCCTGCATCAAAAATTTTATTTAAATATTCATCATTCAAGAAGATGAAATAATACAATTTTTGATAAGATTTCCTTTGTTATATAGTGCTTTTACCTGTTTCCTGCCATACAGCTCTGTTATTTTCATCCTTTTCCCTGATCATATGTCATTTTTATTAAAACATACAAAAAAGGTAAAAAAAAAATATTGCACGCCCACACTGATTTCTAAAAAAAGTGCCTGAGAACCATATTTAATTTTTTTGTTTGGCCTTACATATTTGTAATATATGACTGTCTATTGATCAGAATCTGTATTGATGCATCAGAGTTGCAGTGGCAAAGTTTATATTTCTTGGTAGGAATTTGCATCAGAGGAAAGCTGAAATAAGAGTGCAGACTGGAATTAATTCACGTTACACTATCAAATCACAAACTCTATCTTGGCCTTCTGAGTTGTTTCATAAAGTGCATGCATTATTTTATATTCTACAAGGGTATTAAAGGATTGGCTAGATTATTTTTATTTTATATTCTTCTGAGGTTACCAAATTTCTGCAATTATATCTGAATGGTGTAAAATGTTATTTTACAAATTCACTTGTATTACTCCAGATTAAAAAAAGAGAGATATCAGTAAAATAGAAACTGTACCTTTGTGTTTCAGATCCCAAAGAAGCTATTGAATTCCTGGAGAAGATTAAAGACAAGGTATGTTGGAAATAAATCAAAACTGTTTTTGGGATGCTAGAGTCAGGAAAAGCTCATTTGGATGTTATTCATTATTCACAATGGTTGAAAATACTGCAATTGTTCTAAGCCATTTGGATATTGGTTTTCTCTCACCTATTGAGAAGGGATTTAAATGCAAGATTTCTGAACAAAACTGCTGTTAATTCCGGCTGGTTAAGAGAAGTTTTGTGTGCTCTTGTCATAATATGTGCAAATATCCATACCTGTCTCAGAGGCCTATCCCATTTGTCATCCAAGATTAGCCAAGCTATGTTTATACACACTGACACTATATATATTACCAGTGTTTTGTTGCCCTCCTATGTCCCATCTTGACCTACCAATATAGTCCCATGGACGTTTGGACTTGCCAGATTTCTTAAAACAACTTTTTTAGCTCTCAGCCCTTAGGCTGATGGGCTATTGTCGTCACCCAAGCTGTCTGTCCGTCCGTCTGTCCGTCCCTCCGGCGTCTGTTAACTTTTACATTGTGAGCTGGATATCTTGAAAAAGATTCACCGTCAGAATTTTATTTCCTCGACAAAATCTGGGTCAAGTTCAAAGATGGGTGACCTTGACCTATTTTTCTACATTTTAGAGGTGATTATAGAAAAACACTTAGATGCTTATTACTCAGGAACCATTTGGTGGATTTTCACAAAACTTACTATGATTATTGGGACTGATAATCTGTATCTGCTACACAAGTTTGGTGGCGCCACCTACAATAACTGATTTAATGAATTTTTATTGGATTTTTCAACTTTGGGCTTGTGAGCGGGATGTCTCTAAAAGGTTTCACCGAAGGAATTTTATTTTTTCGGTGAAGATGTATATTGACAAAATCTCGGTCAAGTTCGAAGATGGGTGACCTTGACCTATTTTTCTACATTTTAGAGCTGAATATAGAAAAAACATTTGGAAGCCTATTTCTCAGAAACCATTGGGTGGATTTTCATAATACTCACTATGATCATAGGGACTGATGGTCTGTAACTTCTGCACAAGTTTGGGGGTGCCACCTGCAATTTCTGATTCTTAATGAATTTTTCTTGGATTTTTCAATTTTGGCCATGTGAGCAGGATATCTCTAAAAGGATTCACAATAGGAAGTTTATTTCTTTGGTGAAGATGCATATCAACAAAATCTCGGTCAAGTTCGAAGATGGGTGACCTTGACCTGCTTTTCAAGGTCAAAGAGCTTAGAATAAAACGTAGAAGCTTATTTTCAGGAAGCATTTGATGGATTGTTATGAGTCATGGTACATACCTCTCCATTTTAAATTTATAACTGAGACATGTACAGATATACATCCATGTGAGAACAGATATTTAGTACTTGTCACTGTTACCACCTCTAAACACTGTTCTTTTGGCTGAGGGCTTTTGTCAGCTTCTGCTGATATTCTAGTTTCAATATGTTTTCATTTCCTTAATAAATATTGGAGAATAATTTTATTAGGTGAAATCCACCACTGTACTACCGGGCCCTCGGCCCAGTTGTCAGGTTCAGTGACTGCTGAAATAGAAGTCTGCCTGATTTATCATACTTTGAGATTTAGACAATTGTGTCTGAAGAAAATACAAAATATTTTGAAAGATTGGTCTCCTGTTCTGTTTTTGCTTTGAAGAATAGGTCCATGTCTTGTCTTATCAAAAGAGGATAAAAATAACCATACAATAAAATGACATGTTATTGCTAAACCATCTGGATTTTAGGTTTTATATTAGTGATAGGCTGATGATCTATTGTAATCAATGATTGGTCAGTTGGTCCAAATTGACAATATGGTCATCCATCTTGCAGTGCTAATATGAGTTACAAAGTTCTGTAATGAAGAAATGCATGATTTCAATATTCATGTGAATATACTCTAGATAAGTCTGCATTGACAGAATCTTCATACCTAAGGTTACCATGCACAGACATAAAGGCTGCAGAATTATAATTCATATTATCAGACATGTAAGCTTTTATATCAGTAACAAGTTGAGATAATGTGCAGGTATATATATATAGGGAGAATTTTTTACTTTTAAAAAGAATAATTCTGATTTTCATCTGGTAGACAACAACTGATTTTTACTGATTATTGATCATGAAATAACAACTAATTCCAAAGACTAACTTAAATGCATTTGGCTAGGTGCCTTGGATTGTTCTAGAAGTCATAACTTGTCATTAATAACAAACTCTGAGATTGAGTTTCTATCAAAATGTAAGCATTTTGAGTCTCTGGTGTAGTTCAAACACGAGACCTTTTGCATGGAGTCAAGTTCCTTGACCACTACCGGTAGGCCATGCCCAACCGCTTGTTCTTGTATTATACCTGTAGAAAACTGAAACATCAGTCTCAGATGATCATTTATATTTGTTTGTTTTCCCAGTTTAATAGTCATGAACAGCCTATGATTCTGTGTAATCACTTGGCTATATCCAATCACTTTGTTGTCCTGTTAAGTCTATAGAAAGCTGAGACATTAATCTCACTTTATGTTATATTTGCGTGTTTTTGTAGTTTAATAGTCATGAACAGCCTGTAATTCTGTGTAACCACTTAACTATGTCCAATCCCTTTGGTGTTTTATTATGTCCATAGAAAGCGGAGACATTAATCTGACTTGATTATATTTATGTGTTTTTTCCCAGGTTAAAGGTCATGAACAGCCAGTAATTCTGTGTTTGACTGCCATCGGCAATATCCGTCTCAAACAGAAAGACATGACCGGAACAAAGGTAACTAAGCAACAGGTCAAGTACTTCCCAATATCAAGTCATTCATCTTTGATATTTCTGTTCAGGACTTGAGATTTTTTCTGAGGATATTTATTTCATCTTTCATTCAAACTGTTTATTATCTAAGCTGAGTCTTTATAAACTTAAACCAATTTCTTAGATTTATAAAACTTGGGAGTTAATCTTCTTATGATGTCTGGAATAAGTACCTAGTGATACCAAGAGGTTGTTGTTTGATTTTGAGTCTTCAGATTAAGATAACATGTCATATTATTTCTTCTTTACCTGAACCAGTACTGTTATTCTTTTGAGGCCAGAAAACATGTATGAATGTGATATAAATAATGTTTTTTTTTAAGACTGTGGAGACCAGATTATTTTATTTGGATATTTGTGCATGGTCAAACAAAATAATCAACTTGTAGCCCTTCTATTTGTGATATTGCATGATGAATTTTATTACATTTAATCATACATTACAAATATAGTTTTATTTTTTTTCTCTCAGAATCAGACATGGAGTTTATTCCTATTCATTTTCAATTCAAGGATTTCAACTCAGTATGTTATAAAAAAAACAATTCAGAATTGACCTAGGTGTGATCAGAAACAATTCCAATTCACGACTGTTGGTTAGTAAAAAAGTCTGTTTAGAATTGATCTCAAATATGACCAGAATTTTCTGTCTTCGATGTAGCAAAAGAATAAAAATCTTACAACATATATATTAACTTGTGATACATATTCATGAATAGCATCTTATGAATATTCATTTGTTACAGAAAATCATAGAGGATGTGTATGTGATGCTGGACAGTATTGATGGGGTCACACCAGTGCACGGCAGATTTTACGAACTCTCCAGTAACTACCACAAGTTGATGGGAAACCACGCAGACTACTACAAAGATGCACTGCGTTTCCTCGGCTGTACAGAACTCTCAGACATTCCAAGTGAGTTGTGGTTTCAGTGACCCTGTTAACTTGATGAAAATTGTTCAACCGGTAATATGATTACAACTAAAAATGAATGGGAACATGCAGGTTCTGTTAATTCCTGTTAATTGATTTTATATTGATTTAAGTTTAAGGGTATTTTCTCAAATGGTTCAGGAGATCATTATGTCTCTCCCCACCCCCCCCCCCCCACCCCCCAGTGGAAGACATATTGTTTTCAGTGCCATCGTCTGTAGGACATCTTTGAAACGCAATGACTTTGAAAGGGCTGCATATTTTTTTCCAGAAATTTAAAACACACATTGTATCTACCTAAATCTCGGATGACTGTGAAAATCAATGATATTGAACTTCGTCTTCATGGTCAGATCTGCTAAAATGTAACATTTTGTGAACCACATAAGTATTTAACATTTTGTCCTCAAATTTGTTACAAGACTTGTTTTAACTAAGTTCTTGAAAGGGATAGAAAATGAATGACCTTAGCCGTGATCTTCAAGGTCAAATCTGCTGAAATCTAGAATCATTGTTTTGAGATAATGCATATTTTTGTCCTCAATGACCTGGGATGGCCTGGTGTTGGGGGGGGGGCTATATCTGTGTTTGTGCTGCGAAAACAAAGCAACTCTAGTTCATGTGGAAGGAATTACAAGAAGGGTGCCTTTATTTGATGTATGAAAATTCATATGTTCAATAGCCCACATCCTTTCTCAGGGACTAATCTTAAATAAAAAAAAACAGGGCCCATGCCAGAACAGTTTTGGAGATGATTTACACAACTTGGAAAGCTAAGATGATTTCAATATTTGATTGCACACATCTTCTCATGAGGACCAATGTTTGATAAAAAATTGTGGGGGGGGGGGGGGGGCTTTAACAGTTTGGAAGATAATGTGCACAGAAGACTGTCAGAAATAAAAGCTGATTACAATAGATTATCCATCAAAGGTGTGGCCCTAATGTAGCTTGTGTAAGACAAAATGCTCATGTTGTAACATTAAACTACTCTCATGGAAAATTAGACAAGTGGCTAGACTTTGACATATTGAACTCCTGTTATTATTGCCACACTCAATCTTGCATCAATCAAGATGTAATTGAATTTAGATTCCTGTTTAATATCTAAACTACAACTTGTATTTTCATGTATGTCTTGGCTTATTAATATCACAGTAATTTCATCCAGTGCTGGAATCATGAATATACTGGACATGATTTCCCAGGTCTTCAGTGTCATAATAATTTGAATCCTTTTTGTAAATTTTCTGTTTTCAGGTGGGGAACAATTAGAGAGAGCCTTTAACCTGGGTTTAGCTGCTCTTCTGGGAAAAGGAGTCTACAACTTTGGAGAACTGGTAAAAATCCGTAATATACTGATTAAGTTCTAATTTAACCCTTTAACTGTTATTGGCATAGGATCCACTACATCAGATAATACCCATATCTGTTTGTATGACCACAGAAGCGTACACAACTTTGACACCAAGAACGCCCTCTTTTAGCTTGGCTTTGGAGGTCAAATTAACCTTGAACCAGCTTAATTACAGTTCTATATGGTTCCAGGACACTCTTTCTGTAAATTTGTATCAGAACTCCCCACCTAATTACTTTAAACTTAATCACCGTAACCACACTATGTAAAAGAAAAGGCTAAGATGTCTGTATTATGTGTATAGTAAGGAGAAAAGATGTAGTTTTTAGTCTTTTTGCAATAAGACATGTATGTCTAGCTTTTCTTATCATGTATGTGTGCACATATTGTAGTTTTCAAAGATGATATAGAATATAATCAATATACATTATGCAACAAATTCATGGACATTACTAGTCATTTTCATAAAAATATCAAATACAGATATATATTTTTTGTCAACCAGCTTGCCCACAAGGTGCTAGAGTCACTCAAGAACACTGACAAAAATTGGCTGGTGGAGTTACTCTTTGCCTTCAACAGTGGAAACATCACAAGATTTGAGGAACTCAAACCCCAGTGGCAGGGCCAGGTATAGCAACAGTTTCTCTATGCCTCAGTGAATGTTAATGATAAAAATGCACAACTTATTTCATATATTTATCATAAATCCGTCAACATTAAACATCTTTAAAGCATTTTGATGGACCATAATTTTTAGCTGATCTATCACAAGTGGCAGTGATAACAATTTTGGAGTGTTAATGAAAATAGTTTTGGTATGGTCATGCAAATAATTTCAGTGTGGTAATGCAAATAATTTTTGTGTGGTAATGCAAATAATTTTTGTACAAATTCATATTTATATATACAGAAAATTTTTGTGTGATAATGAAAAGAATTTTGGTAAAAATTCACATTTGTGTGTGGTAATTAAAAGAACTTTCTGTGTAGTAATGAAAAGAAGTTTGGTACAAATTCACATTTATGTACACAGTTAGTAAAAATGTTTTCAAAGTAATGTTTAGAAATAAATCAACGAGCTCTACAGTTTGCAAATCATAATACTGTAGATTCAGAAATATTAGTTGGGATTTTATTTTCGTGGTTTTCGTGGATCATGATAATCCACGAATTCATGATTCCAACGATCAAAAAATCACACGGTCAGAGGATATACGGTATCTCAACGGCAGCTGGTGGTCGACTTTATATTTATAATTGTTACCGCTGGCTGAATTTTCAATAAAGATACAAAAATTGTTTATTACTTTTTTATGATTGTTTTTGATACAATCATTCAATGCACTGAATTGCTTTTCGTAAATTACTATAAAAATACGGGATTTATAAATATTCTTTTGTCAATTAAATTATTTCCCCTAATATCGTACGAACACGGCCCCCTGATATCTTTACAATAAAACAATATCAAAGTATAATTTAAACTGAAAACGTATTTTCCTCTTATCAGCATTTCGGATGAAAAATTCAAGAACAATACCACATTTCTGTCGAGCAAAGCGGTAGTTCTGACACGCCAAGAACGGTACACAATTTCCAATGTTCGTAACCATAGTTACCGAGGCACGCTTTTTCGGAACCGGCCTTTTCAACCTTCTTTCAATAGATATTAAACGAGACTTACGCTACCTATTGGTCCAAAAGACAAGGGCTGTGTAAACTCATTTGCATTACCGCGATAACCGCGGGACGCGAAAGAGCACTTATTCCGAATAAGGCGGTACTTTTTCCGAATATTGCCGATAGTGGTACATATATATGTTAGCGTAAGTAAGCGTCACCGAATACTATTAGGCAAATTATTTCTTTATAATCTCCAAATATAGCTGACATGATGAATGACGAACGAACCGTGTCTCGTCTCACCGCCCCGTCAGGGATTTACAGGCGCCACATGTGACTACCGCTTAGATAAAAAAAATAAACCTTCATGTGGACGGTCCCGTTTATATTTTTCCTCCGGTCAAGTGATGATTTACGTTTTCTGTTAACGTGGTGTGATCGGGTGTTATAACTGATAGCCGATGTATCGGGTGTTACAACTAACAGCCGATGTATCGCCCAGCACGTGTCAGTCACAGCTGATTAATTCTTTGTTAGGCTCGCGTCAGCGGAGCATGTTTGTTCAACACTGACCTGATTGACCGAGGTACAGGCGCATCGTGCGATAAGCATCTGAGCCAAACCACCTGTGTACATAGGGCTCGTCTTCCTTGCGCATATGGAGGTATTAATAACCATAATTTTCTAAAGTTTTCTTTGTCTTTCCACGAATTCAAATACCCCACGATATGCGTTTTGTACAAAAACCACGAAATTTTAAGCCCACGATATTATCTGAATCTACAGTATGTATATTTTGGGTAAAAAGAGGAAATACAGACACTTCCATATTTTTTAGCTGCTCTTTCTTAATTGAGAATGATTTAGTCATGGTACATACAACTAATTGATAGATTTGATCAATGGACCTGTCCTCCTGGTTGTGTGGTCAACATGTCTAACTACTGAACCAGTGCCCCAAGAGGTGTGGGTTCAAATTAGACAACAGCATGTTTGTTATCAAAATAAGTGGGGCAGTTTTGGAAAGAGAGGTTATGATATCAGGCCTACTCCAGCATACTCAGGAACATGTGGTATAATCATTAAAAGGCTAGAGATACAGACTCTTTGATAAAGCCAGTTACTGCAGAAGGAATCAAAGTTTTGCTAGGATACAATACCAACATGAATGTGCCTAATAAATGGTTAATCTTCAGTTAAAATTAGTCAAGATTATGCATATAAAATGGAGGCTCTGACCTCCACCAAAAAAATTTAAAATGTCAATGATATGTTCAGTCAGGCAACGTTTTTAATAAATTTGTTCATTAAATTTGAATTATGAATTAGAATTTATATTCTCTGGTTCTGTAACTGTTGGTACTTGTCCTCATAGCCGGACCTAGCTGCTCACGAAATTCAACTGAGAGAGAAGATCTCACTGCTGTGTTTGATGGAGGTATGTTGTGTGATCATCTAATTAATATTAAGTCATTTATATAAAATAATCATTTGTTAAAAATGAAATTTCACCTGTGAAAACTGAAGTATTCAAACAAAACTTCAGTTGTTGAAATATTGATATATTTATGACAAAATAACACTTTGGTATTTTGTAACATTGTGTAAATGATATTTTTAAAAATGTTTTTATTTGTTTTATAATTGGCATTTCTATTAAAATGTCCATATAGGGCCATTTTCTTTTGATGTTTGACTTGGGTTTTTGACTCAGTTGGAAAAAGTGATTATATAACAAAATAAATTCTGTATAAAGATTGTTTTTTCTTATAGTCTTACAAGATACACAGAAAAACGGCTTCATGAAATAATGAATAAGCAGTGGCTAAAAGCAAAGGATAGAATTTATTCTATTCCTTAGTAACTTTGTGAAAAAATAACATGTACCTTATGTTGTAGATGACATTCACAAGACCAGCTAATCATCGACAACTGAACTTTGAAGAAATAGCCACAGCTACAAGATTACCTGTTAATGAGGTAAGTTGCGTAAAAACTTCACACTCCCACTGTATGCATATGAAGATCTGACCATCATCTGAAATGAGATGTCACATTACAGTTATCATGAACATCCACTGGATATGGTCCCTTTTCATACCATAATCGCATGCATGTAGAAAAAATATCACAGCTCTTTTTTTGTTGATTTAGAGTCCCTTGTAGTTTTTTGTTCATTGTATGATTCATATATTAGGTACGTCTCCAAACATAAATTTCTGTCTGCCTTATAACCTGCATGTGGATATAAACATCCATGTATGCAGGTCTCAGAAAGGGATAATCAGTTTTTGTGTGGCAAAGGTATTCACTAATAATAATATGATAGTACAGTATAATTACAATAATACAGTTCTTTTAAATTCATTCAGTATTCAAATATTAAAACAATATCATTCAGTTTTATGCATATGTATGAATTTACTCAGGGATCCAAAGTTGCGGGCAAGGATTAATACTGTATATAAACATGTATGGCTTCATGAAGATTATGATGTATAACAGATCAGAATTTTTGTGCCAGTTGTATTTTTAACCAATTCTGCTTCCCTTACATATTGTTTACTGTGATTCACTTTTTATTCACGAGGTTTGTAATATCACTATACTCACTAATGTGAAATAATCTCAAATATGAACTGTGGAATAAGATGTCCCATCAACCAAGATGGCCTTGGAAAATAACCTAATCAACAACCTAATCTGTGCATGGTATCAAAACCGTAAAACAGGCTATACTCACAGAGGCTATGTCGACTGTGATACAAGTCATAAGTTACTGACTGAACCAGTAATCAGTGAGGTTTTGTAGGATTAATTTAACCATTAAACCAATACATATACTATCGTACTTAGATTTTATAGCTTCTGATGCAATTGCGAAAATGAAACCTTTGTGAAACGCTCGAAATGAAGAATTAGCGAAAATTCAGCCTCGCAAATATAAAGCTGACCACAGTATATACTACTCCTTTCTGGAAGGTTGACCTTCATTTCTACAATGATCTTCATGTACGCTGTACAGATACTTTGATCTGCAATAAAACCACAGTTGTATATTTTTTTTAAGAAAAAGCTTTAGTGTTCCATTTCTAAAGATATCACAGATAAAACTTTTAAAGGTTATTTCTGAAAAAAGCTGCTCAACAGCACATGACTTTGACAGTGTCACCCACTGTGGGTGAGCCAACACTTATGTTGAATTTAGTTTCCTCATTCCCTGCAGGTGGAGCTACTGGTAATGAGGGCGCTGTCTTTAGGCTTGTTGAAGGGCACAATCGACCAGGTAGATCAGAAAGTACACATGACTTGGGTACAACCTCGTGTTCTGGACAGAGACCAAGTAAGTTTCCATTTGTATTTTCACTTTTAAGAAATCAGCAACATATCTCAACTATTAGACTGTGGAGTTTATGAGCTTGGAAATAAGTGTGACCTAAGAATCATTTTGTGCCCTAATTTCAGCTTTTAACAAGCAGGCAGATTGGAGATCTAGTGCAAACAGAAAATGGCAAAAGTAAGAAAAAAAAAACAGATATTTTGAAATTGCTGGTTTTGCACTCGGGGACCTGGTGTCCACCCACAAACATATGGACCTAAACATGAATATAAAAAATAAACTCATTGACCCCTAAAAGCCTCCTCTTTCTTTTGAGGGAACTTAAAAATGGTAGCAGAGGACATCTGAAGTGACAGTGGGGTATAATATTCATGCTAATTACTAAAGATGAATGGATAAATCTTTTATTTTCATTTAACATGAAACCTAGTAACAAATCATTTATGGAAACACCAAAGGTACATGTAAATACACTTTCCTGATCCTTTTTCTGATATCTAAGTTTACAACTGCTGCACTTTTGACGATGATGACACTAATTATTGAACCCTTAACAATGTCTCTGATTGACACTTATGGTAAGCATTATCAATAATTCTATAAAGTTAAGTAACTATAATCTGAATGCATATGTTATGCATAATCACTAGTCATATGGTACCAAGTGTCATTCTTTGTTTCAGATTGCTACCATGCAGAAACGCTTGGAACAATGGTACCAGGAGGTTCAATCAATGGAGATGCTAGTGGAAGTAAAAGCCACTGATATCTTAACATGAGTGGTCAAATTAACTGTGAATTAAGTTTCTTGTGGACATTTTGTTGTCAGTCAGCTAATTGTCTGTGTGTATCACTCAATTTGTATGCATATACTGGTGAAAAAATAAGAACAAGAAAGCATACTTGTATGAAGTCCACATTACGAGAGCCTCGAGAGAATCTCACGTGCACCACTCAGTGGATCAGTTCTTTGAAGAGTTTCTCATGGATGACCTTCTATTCAAATTTTGTGCCAGCTTAGAACCAGGAGAAAAAAAACATCAAAGAATAGAATTTCAGAGTTAATGAAAAACTCAGTTTAACTTGTCGAGTGTAAAATTGTTTGAACTTTATACAAACACACAAACAAATTTTCTGTAAATTCACAAAAGGTTATGAAGATAGACTGATTTAATAAATATGTAGATATTCCAGTATGTCTTTGTTTATATATTTTTTTCAAAACCAAACCTGGGTACTCAGAGTTTTATTTTTCTGTTTTCATAATACCGGTATCACAAAGATAACATTTGTTTTACCTCCCAGCTGATGTATTTTTCAATGTCACTTTGTGTGTGTGTAGTTTGAAGATAGCAACTTAGTAACCATCAGCCCAAAGCCCCCAGTGGTCCAGTTACCTTGAGGTGATGAAAGGTTCCTAAAGTTTCCTCTTAATTACTAAAAAGATGGTGAAGTTCAAGTTAACAAGAAGTACTGAAATTACAAAATGAATAAAAAGTTAATGAAATGTCACAAAAAAGTCTGGAGTGCCTGAAATTTAATACTTACTGGTATGTTTCACACACAAAAATGTTACTAAAGCTATTTTTTAATGTAATTTTGTCCCATGCTTCCGTGAACAAGGGACATTGATTTGAGTTTGTCAGACTGTCCCTCTGTCTGTCCCTCTGTCAGGTTTTCATTTCTGTCCAATTACTTTCCTAAATATTATCCAATTTCATTCAGATTTGGTTCATTGATTGCTCTCGTGCTTAACTTGGATGGAATTTGTTTTGGCGTGTCTGTCTGGTAAGATATAATACAATCGGATCTTTCATTGTTGATATGATGAATCAGCACATTTAGTGTCACTAATTACAAACAGGTGTTGAATTTGCTTGTTGGTAGAGGTAACCACCTCCATTTTGTGATGTTTACTTAATTAACCAAGTCCTATCTGCCTCTGCAGAATTTCATTCTGCTTTTGGATTACGTGACAGATTATTACACACGATTATCCTGACATGAACGAGGCTCAGTGTACCACCTATAAGTCTTGGATGTGTAATTTTCCTCAGTGCTGGGTCATGACACCAAAGAATCCCTGAAAGCTGCACTCATCACAAGTGAAACACAAATGTGGAATGTGGGTTGTATGGTCCCCAGGCAGCTGAGAAAAACTACAAGAATGAACAAACTCAAAAGACCAGGATGGCAAAGTGTAAAGTCGGATGAGACTGACATTGTCTATGATATAAGACTATAAACCTGTACCCTCACATGACCTGGTCTGAAATTGTCAGTTTATATATATTTTACATGTATTATAATTGAGATCTGAATCCCCCACCCCTGTCTGCAGTGACTGTCTCCATATATGGCTGGCTTAATTGTATCCCTAGACCAAAACTTTGACATTCTAAAGGGACTGTGCAGTTATGCACCTGCAGAAAATCTGTTCAGGTAAGAAAACACCAAAATTACTCTGTGGATCTTTTTTTTTAATATTACATTTGCATAGAAATGGGCAAGAGGACAAAACTTGTTTGTCATGACAGGAGGGTGGTAGCATGATCTACAATTCTTGTTTTGTACCATTTAATACCCTCATCACTGCCACTTGACACAAGCGCAAGTAATAGGCCTATAATTAAAAAAAAAACTAATTGACAAGGTTCATTCAT
Source organism: Sipunculus nudus (assembly GCA_026874595.1). Classification (NCBI taxonomy): domain Eukaryota; kingdom Metazoa; phylum Annelida; class Sipuncula; order Golfingiida; family Sipunculidae; genus Sipunculus; species Sipunculus nudus. The sequence continues at coordinate 28,077,610 of CM049311.1, read as the reverse complement.
GTTGCACACATCAATAGATATGTGACATATAAAAGTATTTAAAATAGGATCATCCAAGTTCTTGGAGAAGTTGGACAGCCGGTGACTTTCAGCTTGATTTTGTCATTTAAAATTTGAAAATCTGCAGAAATATAAGATTTTTGTGAACCTCAAAACTTCTGAAATATTGCAGTATGTTTTCATTAAGTTTGATTCACACAAATTGTTTAAAGTATATTCCCTTGAATTCAAACACTGGAGACCTTTACTGTGTTAAGTGTCAGTATGCATCTTTAAGAACTTATTATACAGATTAGACTGGCCCAGTCCACCAAATGGTTAAGGCTTTATAGTTGCCTCTGACAGAGAAATCAAACGTTCCCCGTTGTATCACACTTAGTATCAGTACCGCCACCTTGCGGCAACTCATATAACTAAATTACCACTCTCTGCCCCTCCACGGAGTTAAGTTTATCGGTGCATGAAATCACGTATTTATTAACGCGTTTTTGTACAAACATAAATACTAACGCCCCGGCAGGGCTATATACAGATATATATATATATATATATATATATATATATATATGTTTGTGTGTGTGTAGAAGTGCATATGTGATGGTGTGTTTTCATCTTCAGTAAATTAAGTTTTGTGTTACTTAATAGTCTTATGAGTATTCCTTTCATTTGGCACATTTTAAAACAATTATCATTGAATATGCTGGATATAAAAAAAAAATATAATTTAAAACAAAAAAAAATAATCAAATTATTACATTTACTCCTTCAAGTTGGAAACAATTTTAAGCAATAATTTGTTAAATAAATCAATTGTGGTTGTAGTTATTTAGATAAATGGTCATATCTCTCTATTCCTTAATGTTATTAAATATTTCATAACAGTATGTGATAATATGTTAAATATAACAATATTAATATTAACAACAAAGTACATGGAATATCGTGATATTTTAATAAATATTCATGATTCTGCACTGACAATTTTTGCATCTGAATACTATGCGGTTGATGTGACTATTTATGATTTATTTAAAAAAAAAACTGGCACAGTGACAAACTGTCAACTTCAAAACCAGGGGGCGTGTCCAGATTCTGGGTCCATTTAAATCACTGCACGGTGTTGTACCTGCGCCTGCTGGGACCAGAAATAATTGTTTATCCAAAAGCCGCCAGATGTCACTCAAAGTCGAGCACACTCATCACTTGGGATTGATTTCAAAATGGCGGATTAGAGGACCAAACGAATGTCATTCAAACATTTTCTGGGCGATATCGCTTTCCCCATTCGGATAACCCGGATTTTCACTCCCTTTTAGCCCTCGGGGAATCAGGAAGATTCCCTCAAGACCAGGTAAGTTGTCGTGCACTGACATATAACATATATTTTCAACAGGTTTGCGGTTACCTAACCCCGTCCGACGGATCGTTCCCGTCTCCCGGTCTCAGAGCTCACACTTCGCATTGCAGTAAAGGAATGAGTCAACCATTACTGCGTGGGTATGAGGGATTGTCAGAATTTACACAGGAGTGCACTAGTGTGTATTGTTCAGCATATCTTTTATAAAAATATCTTTTATCAGTGCCTTGTGATTGTTGAAATATACATCATTACATGTATATTTATGATACATGCCAAAAGTCACGAAAGTTTATTTTGATATGCATGTCACTTGTTGATATTTGCAAGGTCAGCACCGTCAACCATCAGTTAGACATTATAAATTATAATTATTTTATATACAGACATATTTTAATATATTCCAACTCACTGCAATTTAATGTTCGTATTTTTTAAGATTTTACTAAAAAAATAATTTTACTTTTCAAATGAATCTTGAATTACTGTGCACATTTATTCAGTTATTAAGCTGGTATAGGTGCATTATATGGAGATGAGCTTCAGGGGGCTAATACACCAACTGAACCCATATTTTTGTTTTTGAAAATTGTAGGCTGTCTGCCTAATACTATTAATAGGCCTCTACTGTACCTTACCTTGAATAATATATTAATATTTTATCAACTGAACATGTTTCACAACGTCATGGACAAAAATACCAAAAGTGGGTTCTCTTTGCACAAAATAGATGTTGGTTCACAGGCAGAAATGTGGAAATTTGTAAAAATAAAAATGTGGGTTCACTAGCTGAGAGTCTTTTAGGCACTGAACCCACATTTTTCTGCATTAAAATGTGGGTTCACTTGTTGTTTTGTTGTTTAAGGCTTCAGCCCTTGAAGTTAATCCCGTGTAATGTACCTAAACCTATAAGCCTGTGAGTGTGACATATTAGCAGTACTTTTATGACAGTTTATCACACATCAGCAGTTTAGATATAATACAGCAGATAAGGACTCGAGGCACTTAATAATAGCAAGCTAACGGTTTTATCACTATGCAGGACCGTTAAACCATTGTCACTGTGTGTGAGGAAAGCAGACACTTTATGATTTTAACTGTCATCAGTTACAACAAGTGGTCCAGAAACCCAGTCATTTGACACTCCGGCAGTAGAAGTATCACTATCAGTAATAAATATACATGGTCAGTTGGGAAAGCAGTTGACCTCGTTTTCTGTGCTCGGAATTGTAATATTTGTAAATTGAGCCATAAATACTGACTAGTGACATGTTTGATTTGGATCTACCGCCAAACGCACGATTCACTCCAGATCACATGCTTGTAATGCAGCTAAAAAAGTAGGCGATACAATTTGAGTGTATATTTCAAGTGAGGAGCGCACTGTTGTTTCATAACAAGTGACGTGTTTAGCGGAATAAATGTGATTGATAATGCCATAGTTTTGTGATCTGCTGATAAGATCATAACCTGACATTGATTGTTTATGACACACGTCAGGCAGATAGTGCTTTAAGTAGATTCATATGGTGAAATCGTGTATAGAAGAATCAAGTGTCACAATGGTAACATTAGGTAAATTCAGTTTCTCACATTAACCCAAAACATTATAAAAGCTGGTGTAGCAGCATATGATACAGTTGGAATTTTTTTTTTTTGGGGGGGGGGTTAGATTTTAAAAGAATAAACAGTGAAGGTGATCCATGCTAAAGCTACTAGCCACATGACACTAATATTCATTCTGGACAATAAAAAAATGTGCAAGTTTTGAAATATAATATAAATAAGCAACCTAATATTTGATCATCAGAATAAATACAAAATAATTTAACTGGAAATATTCAGAGGGGCTTTGTAAATAATTTGGTGGCATAGGAATACGTAAAAATGTGTGGCTGTCATTTGAATGAAATTTGTGTAGAGAATTTAAAAGATTGAGACAAAATAACAATCTGGACATGAATATCATGATCAATATACAAGTGAGCACAATATAGTATTTCTCAGTGTTTTGAAGATTTCATAGATTCAAATTAATGATATGTCGATTGTATCTCGATGGTTTTACAATAAAGTCATAAAGAAAAAAAAAGAAAAATAAAAAGACTGTACCAGTATTGTCATTGTTATTTACAAAAAGAAATTACTTTGAATGCATAATCTATAAATGAATCAAAAGATTACAGTGAGTTCTTGGAAATTGACATCAGATGTAATATTTCATAACTGTTGTAATATTGAATAAAGTGCACCAGTTGATTGCATGTCAGCTGTTTTGGATTGAGGAGGTCCAATTGATATTCCAGTAAACAGCAAACAGGCTGCATTCCAATGAACCAAATGTGTATGATTATACAAGTATGCCAAGCGTAAAGAAATTTAGGGTAGGCAGGTAACCACACATTTATATAACACTATATAACATTATAAGCTTGTGAGAAGGTCAGCCCCCTTCCCATTCCTTATTGGAATAGTGGGACATTCCTTGGGTTTTATTGTCAAAGTCTTTTAGACTGGACACTGCAGATTGTTTGTCCAGCAGTCACAACCAGGTGAAGCAAATTCGTGAAGCTGTGTGAGCCGCTGGTTAGGAATCCTTTTCTGTGTTAATTTTTGTACCTAGGCTAATTAGAGGGCCTTGAAGGTTGCCCTTGAATGAGCTTTTATATCACGTGGTCAGGGGACCGTGACCAAGGACTGGGTCTACCATAAGGTAAGGGCCCCAGTGTCAGTTTGTATTGTACCAGGACAGTGGGGTATGGAACTCCCTGTTCTATTTTTATGTGGTTTGAGTGTTACCATCATTTGACCCCACATTTGTGAATGCGATGAAGAAGACGTGGTCACACTCAGAGGCGTCATAATAGACCCGTACATCCCTGGACTTGTTTTGGTTGGTCATGCTGCTTATAAACAGACTAGCTGTTATGTCTCTGCTCTGTAGTCTCAATTGGGCCGTAAAAAACGTACAAAACTAAAAGAGATTCTACCATCTGTGCAAGATAGTCTAGCAAATATATTTTCTTTCTGCAATTTCGCAGGTTCTTTAATATGATGAGAAACATTTTTATAAGCAGATGGAATATAGAAATTACAAAGCATTAATTAAAAATCTTTAGGCCAAAAAAATAGTATGGTTCTCAGGCACCGCCAGGGTCAATTTTCACCCCCCCCCCCCCCATCCCCCCCCCGTCTGCATAAAAATTTTTGATTTTCATCTTTCAAGAAGATATAATAATACAATTTTGATATTATTTCCTTTGTTATGTAGTGCTCTAAACATGTTTAGCAGAAAAAGTCTGTTAAAATTTTCATGCTTTTCCCTGAACATGTGACAGACATTTTTATAGAAACATACAAAAAGGTAAAACATAAAAAAAATCATACACCTGCACTGATTTCTGAATAAAAGTGTCTGAGAAACATACTTTTTTTGCCTTTAAAGTCTAAACCTAATCTAATATTAAGAATCCTTTTTATCCAGCATGTTGCACATGTCCTGATTAAATTTTGCACTTTGTTAAAAACAGGGGTTCTGGAGGAGGAGGGGGGATACGAGATGTCCGCTTGTAAATCTTATTTGTATGAGGTAATTATTTTACAACTTTGTGGCAATCTTCTTCTGAAACCTCAAACTAAAAGCTGATGGTTGCACTTCAAACTTGCTACACCAGAAGTAAATTAAATTGCATCTTGTCAGCAAAGAAATACAAAAATTATTTTCCACCTGGGACTGTTTAAGAATGGAATGACCATAATTAAAAGATAAACTGATAAACAGGGAAACAAAGGATACCTTGAAATACTGCTTGAATCACACTGAAGCCAAGTCTGAGCATATGTGAGTGAGATAGATTGATGTACCGTACTTATCTCAGAACTGGCAGATTATTACATCTTTGAGCTTCATTAAATACATTTCAGAATCCTAAATTATCAGTACTCCCAAATTTGGAACAAGCTTAGAGTTTGAATTATCACCAGTCACTAGTCATTATAATCAGTTGAAAAACATCACAGTAATATGATATCAGTTGAATGATTTATATACAATCTGCATATCTAAACTCCAGCAATTTTTTGTGGTCACACATACAGTAGTAACAGTACACTAATATCTGGTCTAGACAGTGTCTGAGTCATCCACAGATAGTTACATAAAGAATAAAGAGTACCTCTCTATTATGTTTTCACTGTGATAATGTTTTCACTGTGATCAGTTTGTCTGTTTGCACCCAAGCCCCTCCACCCTCCCCCATCAAGAAAAAGCCACCTTCGTTCATGCAGTCAGAGCTGACCTGTGTCGTAACAATCAAGTTGGTGAGAAAATTTCCTGTGCACATGTAGAACACCAAATTTTGATCAGGATCCTGGCGTAGGTATACATGCCATCTCAGACTGCTTTCTAATTGAGAAAATGCATAGTAATATGATATATCCATCCAGTTGCAATCCTATATTACAGTTCACTTATCTGGATCAAGCAATTGTAACAATTGGAACTAAAAAAACGTCTTATCTTCATCATATACAGTGGTGGAGTGTTTTAAGGTTTCCTGAGGAGGATGCATGGCAGCACCACGGGGAGGTAAGGCCTCCAGTGTAAGTGCTGTGTTTGTGCAGCCAGTCATAATAGGATTAGATCAGACCAGCTGTGTAAACCACATCAGGGGGTAAATTACAAAGCAATGTTTCCTGGATGTTTCTTGGAAGTCACCGCAGGAAAATCCACAGAAACAATGAGGAGAGGGAGAAAAACTCACACAAACAAATGAGAGATAGGTACCACAAAGGATTCTGGGAGAAACAGTCCCAGGAAAAAAAAGTCAGAGGTAAAAAATTCACAGGAAATAAGGAAACAGTTTTGGGTAGGTAATAAAGTAATGGAAAAAAGTCACAAACTTTGGTAGGAAATAGTATATAAAAATTTTTCCCGGTGACTTTTTTTCAAGTCACCACCATCAAGATATACAGGGACACAGTTTTGGTGTCTTTGTCAAACAATCAGGCATTTTTAGTTGTGATTGTTCTATGGATAACTGTTGATGCGCCTTAAGAAGAGCATTTTCAAGAACAATATTTTAAAATTCCAGGTTGTTGTATCCTGATCCTGGGACTGCAGACTGTTAACACAGATCTGTACCCAGAAAGTAAAACAGTATGTATACGGTTGTCAGTATCAAAGTACTGGGCAGTTCAGTATTTAAAAATTTTCAGATCTGTGTCAATTTTTTGTTAACCTACATAAATAGATACCAGGTACATGACATCTTAGTACTTCTTTTGGCTGGGTATTCTGTATTTTAAAACATATAACAGATATATACTGATATTGGTTTATAGTACTTGTAGCTTGTCTGGGTTTTGACTACAGTCACTGCTCTAGTCCTGGCTGTATGCAGGAGAGAGAGTGCTGGTCTGCTTGATTCAGCTGTGCATGGCATGCTGGTGGCTTATCTAAATAATTAGTACATGTGGACTGATTTATGGATGGTGTAGGTTCTGAGCCTCAGTTCAGAAGGCACTTGACTTGGATTTGGTATTTACATGTGTGCTTTTGGTCATACAAAACAATATTTCTGGGTTGTTTGTGCAACTTTTGAGGTTTTTTCTTCACCTCTGCACATTTTTTTTTGTGTGATTGAAGCAGTTTTATTGCACAGTCTTAAAAAGAGAGTCGGCAGTGTATAAGCAAAATAATTATTCATGGATGCAGACCCACCAGTAGACCAGCACATATATCAATGACAGTTTGACCCATCTTTCACAAGGCAAATTATTTTATTTAACATGAGCAAGACAAGTTAAAGAATATCTCGAAGTGATGTTTAAACCCATCATAATGGAGGTGGTTTCAAGATTAGTAAAACAAGCAAAATGTTTTTTCTGCCTGTATATGAATGTTTTCAAAAAATTTTGGCATCTTAAAGCATAAAAAACAATAGGTAGAGTGCGTGGAATACACCACCTTAGACTGTACACCTGGTCACTGGTGACATCAGCTTTCTTTTCCCCCTACAATGTTACTCAACCTGCCTTAGCTGTGTAAAATTTGTGGATGTGAGGTTTTGCAATGTGTGGTTACAGTGTGGTTCTTAACAGAGACTTCTTTAAAAAAAGTGTCAGAGTGGACTACTGATCCAGAGATACAACAATTATAAATTAATAAATTTAGGTAAGTGCTCTGTGGGTAAAAATAAATGTGAGCATTAAGGAAATCCATTGATGTCTGTGACTGTATATCTAGGTTTTCCTCTATTGATCATAAGACTCCCTGACAAGTCCGTACCTTGGTCCATTTATGGATTACTCAAACATACAGGTCTCTGGTCTGTGAGGATTTGCTTAATATCTTCACCTGGAGATTTTATGTCTTCATCTGACGTTGGTTGGTTTGTCTGTTTACAACTTTCTTTAAAAATTAATGAAAATTTTTTCATGTGGCTGGTTATTAGGTTTGGGTAACACCAAAGAAGTTATTTATTTAATCTGGGGGTAATCTGGACACTGTTTTTGTGTACATATTTTGCAAGATATCGCAATATTATTTTATATCCTGGTCTAGGTCGAGACTTATGCCACCAGTTAGTATTAGAGGAAAGTTCTTGAACCTTAACTGTAAATTTCTTAACAGGGTAAAAGTTTCCCCAGCTGCATGCACAAGTGTGATCTATGTGGCGATCTTTGTCATTCAGTTAAAGTTGGAGAACAGTGACATGGATTTCTCTCAGCTTTGATTAATATAGATTTCATGCAATGCCGTACCACACACCAGTTGATCAGGACCCTGGTTATATGCCAGACCTGTTGATCTTGAATTGTGGCGGAGGTATGCAGCTTCTGAGTGCTCTTTAATTTTGCCATAAATATCTTCAGAATTCATCCAATATTTGGGTTATTGTCTTGATGCATTTTCCAGGGTAGAGTGAACTGTATTTGGTTTATAACTGATACAGCCACCTGTCAAATGAATATCTGAGTCAGTCATGTACCTTGTTTATAGTTGCACGTTTTAATGTTCCATGTCACCTGGTTTAACCATATTAAACATTATATATATTTTAGATGTTGAATTAGGTTTGTTTAATGAGCAGCAGCCTCACTGATGTACCATAAAGTACCGGTTAAACACCACTGAATCCATTGTGATGTGAATCAGGCCCACAACGATATGAGCAGCCACTTCATGGCTGTGGGGAAACCTGCATATAAACCATGTCAGGCCTGCCCAAGCTCTGTATGCTGGACACCAGTAATAATAGATCATTCTGTGTACACATATACTAATTTATTACAGTAAGGACCTGGTTGTTGGCTTGTTCAAGTTATTGCACAGGTTATTGGTACAGCTGTACTGTTCATCTCTGTTTAAGGAAAACATTTATAGCTGCCACAAGTTGCTAAAACAATACATGACTTAAGAATACCCTCTGTGGCCAGGAATGTTTCTCTGTTTATCACTCATACTAAATCAGATGACCTCTTTAAGGGAACCAACAGAAAGAGGCTTTGACTAAATTACGAGTAAATTAGATGTGTCCGTAGAATGTACATTATGGTAGTTTATTCACAAACTCTACATTTTTCTCATATTTGTAGTCTACATAGTCTGGCATAACTGAGTAAATATCAGCTAGTAAACAGAGAAGCAATAAGAAAACTTAATAAATGAGGAAAATTAAAATTGAATAAATCGTTCAAAAGTAGACTTCTTCTTTATTGGGTATGCAAAGTTAATCATTGTTTATTAGTGGTCCCAGTTAATTGATTATATTTATATTTCTTGTTTTCTTTCATTATCGATTAAAATAAATACATAATTAGTCAGAAACGATTCTGTATGTACACGCAAATAATTTATTTTATCCTGATAAAATATTCTGTCAGTGGTATAAGAAAGACAGGGCATTGAACCATGAACAGCATTAAACTTACCCTAGTGTAACCAATAAGTGTCAAGAACATAGCCATTATCTTGAATTTTCAGCATGATGCACAGTGACAAGTTAGACTGAATTTACTCATTCAGTGTTTCAGGTATAATTCTGTATATACAGCATATATTTCATGGTGATATAGATGGTACATAAAATAATCTATTAATAATGGATCATCCATCATTTTTCTTTCACTCATAGAATATGATTTTACTGATCCCTACCACTGGCACTATTATTTATTGATTAGAGGGAGAGCTTATCATGATGATAAAATGCTAAAATGATGGATGAGAAGTAATTTAATCATTTTATATAAAAGAAGAGGGGATTTATAGTCATGGGGAGCTCATAACACTTTGGTTACTGAGGGGCATTATACTGTGTTGCATATATTGCATTGCCTGTTTCACTGTTTATCAGTGGCAAGGCCATAGGGGTGCATTGTTGTTCAGGATGACATCATCTTGATGTATGCTGGCATCTAGTAGTGCATCTTTAATCCTCATGAATATTCATGATTGTGCACTTAAAGAGGTGGACAGTTCAAGTGGCTGTGAAGTGATGAGCAACAATTGTCTGTTACATGAGTACCCTTGAGGGCTACTTGGACAGACTTACAAGTGTGACCAAGACAGCTTTATGCACTTTTATGTACTGAGATACAGTGACCTCACTGCACAGTATTTATATTGAAGAGCCCCATATACAGCAGGTGTAGACATATATAATGTCTATTGTTTCATGGTGTCCTGTGTAGGTACTTCATGTAACGCACTTCGAACTGGGTAACTTGTATCCATGTCTTGTATCTAATGTTTCAACCATACCTAATAAATCAGTCACACCTGTAGTAACAAGCACTTGGCTTACTGAGAAACAGACAGTGGTTGATTTTGTTTATTAAGAGTGTCCAGCTAATCAACCCTTCATGGTGTGGCTGTCTTAGGTAAGTACTGGGTAAGTTCCTCAGTGTTTTTAACATTTGATTATGGTAAATTTAGATAAATTAGCTGTGGAGGTTGTAAAAACCCCTTTTCACACGGCAAATGCATTTTGTGTGTGAAAGGGGTATAAGTCTGTTGACTGTTCAGGTGGTTGTAGAGGTTGTTTAGTCTGTTGGCTGTCCAGGTTGTTGTGGAGGTTGTTAAGTCTGTTGGCTGTCCAGGTGGTTGTAGAGGTTGTTTAGTCTGTTGGCTGCCCAGGTTGTTGTGGAGGTTGTTTAGTCTGTTGGCTGTCCAGGTTGTTGTGGAGGTTGTTAAGTCTGTTGGCTGTCCAGGTGGTTGTAGAGGTTGTTTAGTCTGTTGGCTGTCCAGGTTGTTGTGGAGGTAGTTTAGTCTGTTGGCTGTCCAGGTGGTTGTCAAGGTTGTTTAGTCTATTGGCTGTCCAGGTGGTTGTAGAGGTTGTTTAGTCTGTTGGCTGTCCAAGTTGTTGTGGAGGTTGTTTAGTCTATACGCTCCCGAGGCAGTGGAAATCTTGCGCTTCTAAAGAAGCAACTGATTTTCACGCTGCCAACTTTGACCGTTTATGATATATTTAGACACCAGATGGCGGTTCGTTGTCCACTGAATTTAATGTGCGTATGATATGACAAGCAGCCAATGAGAGTCCAATAAACAAACACTCGACAGGCATCCTGGCTCCGCCCATTGCTGCGTTTCAAGCGCCGCTTGATGAGTTTCAGGTCAAATTCAAATTGCTCCCTCTGCATTCTCGGATCAGCGACCGATTCGATTATGACATTATGACTGTGTTAGCATAGCCATGTGTCTGTTGTCTGCAGAACTGAAACCAGCCAGCGAGGTGTGCACGCAGCCTTTGTTGTTACGCTTCGTTTGAATTACAGCTCACCGGCCGAGCATCCTATGTGCCCAAGGCCCTAAGCAAACCACGTCAGGGGCAATTCTCTCTGAGCCTGTGGCCTGTTCAGACAGTTACGCGGGGCGATGAGCTGTCACTCAAAACGAAATAAACATGATTGGCTCCGTGTATTCCTTGCTTGGCTTTGTCTTCCAGCACAAAGTCTTATCTGATTGGACAAAAATACAGTGCTCCCCTCTGCATGGTGTAGCAATTCAGGATACATGGTCATAACAAACAGCGCCTTATGATATAGGTAGTAGCCCTATAGGTAAAGCGCTGTGTAAAGAGGTTGTTTTGTCTGTTGGCTGTCCAGGTTGTTGTCGAGATTGTTTAGTCTGTTGGCTGTCCAGGTTGTTGTGGAGGTTGTTAAGTCTGTTGGTGGTCCAGGTGGTTGTAGAAGTTGTTTAGTCTGTTGGCTGTTCAGGTGGTTGTGGAGGTTGTTTAGTCTATTGGCTGTCCAGGTTGTTGTGGAGGTTGTAAAGTCTGTTGGCTGTCCAGGTTGTTGTCGAGGTTGTTTAGTCTATTGGCTGTCCAGGTTGTTGTGGAGGTTGTTAAGTCTGTTGGCTGTCCAGGTTGTTGTCGAGGTTGTTTAGTCTGTTGGCTGTCCAGGTTGTTGTGGAGGTTGTTTAGTCTGTTGGCTGTTCAGGTGGTTGGGAGGTTGTTTAGTCTATTGGCTGTCCAGGTTGTGGAGGTTGTTAAGTCTGTAGGCTGTCCAGGAGGTTGTAGAGGTTGTTAAGTCTGTTGGCTGTCCAGGTTGTTGTCGAGGTCTATTGGCTGTCCAGGTGGTTGTGAAGGTTGTTAAGTCTGTTGGCTGTCCAGGTGGTTTTAGAGGTTGTTTAGTCTGTTAGCTGTTCATGCATTTGTGGAGATTTCTCTCTTTATTTCAAAATGAAAGGTAATGACCTCTGGATTATCCCAAGGCACGTGAATAAAAAGCCTGAAATTCTGAAGAATTGACAATAAAATGATATTCTTATTGTATGGGTCACTTCCCAGTCATCCAGCAGAGAGTATCAAGAACAATCCCTACAAAAAAAATCTGTGACAGTTATCTTGTCCTTAAAAAAAAAATCAGTGGAGAGAATCAAAATGAATGATGTTGTATGCAGTTCAAGGATACAAGTGAAGCAGGGAGCAAGTCTAAATTATTCAAGGTCCTTGCTCTCCTACCCGGACAGGCAGGTCATGAAGAAGGTGATGAACCCAGATGCTGTAACTTAAAGGGGGAGCATACACTTTGTTACATCATGCAGAACAATACAGGTTTTTGAGTCCTTTTGGGGTTTTGATTGATGAAGTGATGGTTCATAAATGAAGGGGGTTGGTATGTTTCAAGTGCAGTTTTGATACATTGTGCTCAGGATCTTAACCCTTAACTGTACAGAGGTCCAGTAAGGCTTACTCAAGGTTGACACCTGAAACTTCCACTTTTGGCTAGATTATCTGAGGTTAAACATACCATATATATATTGTTATTGTGTTATAAAAATTTCAGTGAACCTTAAGCTACCCTCTCTATAGTAACAGAAGGAAATTTATAAAGATATAACACAAAATGAGCAAGATATTACATTTAAAATGTAAAGTGTCAGAATCTTTCAAAAATTACAAAACTAGCAATCTACATTCTAAGGAATGCAAGCCTCTGCCATGTGGGGGGGGGGGGGTCCCTAGTGTTGGATGCTACAAAAATGGTGGGTTTTTTTTCATTCACTTTATCAGCCCATATTTCCCAAGTTCATTTGGGCATAAGTGACTGTACATTAGTAAATATTCCCTGATGATGTTCTTGAATCCTGATTGTGTGCCGGTTCACACCAAAATCTAATCAATTCTTCATTGGCCCTTTCCAGAAACACCTTAAAAATTTCACGAGATTCCATTCATGATTGTCTGAGTTTTGTTGTGAAAAACGCATGCACAAACACATAAACAGGGATGAACACACCCTCCTGGCAGAACCAATGAAGCTGGACAGTAAAGACTAAAGGTTTAAGCAAACAGGCAGTAGCTCAATAGAACTGAAAATTCACAAGTGGCCCTTTTTCAAGCACAAAATACTTTCCTGTTGACATTCTTGTGTCTGATTTTGTGAATCCTTCATTCCTCAGCTGTTGATGTACCTGGTGTTTTCATTTTGTTGTGTTGGAGGGGATGAGAATGATATTCTTAGCCGTCTTTGCTCTTTGAGCTGTATCCTTTGTTAAATGGTAATTGAGCCTGATGGCTGACAATGGTGTTTACTACAGGGATAGCATTCTAATGTCTATACATTATCAGCTGGGTACAAGCAGTGCTGTCCCTGAATCTTTATCAACATTGCTGGCTTGGAAAATCTATGAATAGTAAAGCAGCTGAACTGGCAAACGTAAAGGTTTTATCATTTTTTTAGCACTCTGGTTTTCTATGCATGGAGCTTGTGAATACAATAGCATGGTTGGAAATGTCAATGTAAAGATATAATTTGTGCAAAGAGTGTGAACAGACCTAGACAACTTAAGTGAATAACTTTGGTTTATTATATGAAGTGACCAAAAAAGAATGCATCGGATGAAGAAGCTCTGCTTGGGAGGCTCTTGTTTACCTTTTGGTTGAACTTGCGCTCTTCAGTGTTCAGGTGTGTAGCTCTTAGAGAGAGACATGTAGACATACTGAAACCTGTAGAATGGTCCAAATTAAGCAATATTTTGGGAGGAAAAATTACCACAAAAATAAATTTTTGAGATTGTGTGCAAGTAATAGAAAATTCATTTGTATTATAATAATGGATATACTCAAGAGGACAGTCGAGTCAGAATGCGCTCTGCATTCTCCCCTGCAATTCAGGTTTGATTCCCAGCATAACTATAGATGAAAATGGGTTGTAGTGGTTGGTGGTTTATCTCTAGGTCCTCTATGCCTTCAGACTACCGAGCACCACCATCTGTGCCATGGAGTGCAACTTGCATTATCATAACTATTTATTCAATCCATGTTAATAAAGAACTGTTTATTATTATATTGAACTCTGTGAAGGTAGCTGTATGGTAAGATTGCAAAAATGAATCCTCGTGTCACCAAAAAAAAATAAAAATTTAAATCTGCAAATACAGTGCCAAACACTTTAACACTGAAAATTATTGATTGGTCTTTGGTTGGTAACTGGAGGGCTTGAAGTGCACACATGTATGGGTATGAGTGATAATAGGTGAATTTAGTGGTGGAAATGACTGGATTGTTGATCTTCAGTTGTTGAGGTCTGCCATATGTTACCTACAAATGACACACATCCAGGTTGTCTGGTTGTGGGCAGAGTGAAGTTTAATCATTGTCCATGCATGCACACACATACACCAACCCTTTGTCTGGTCCAGATGAGTAGTCTGTCAGTCCCAGCTGTGGTACATGTCAAAGGTCAGAGGTTGAGGTCAGCTTAGACTGGTCTATAAATAGCTTCAGATGGTTATGTTATGTATCTGGAAGACTGTGCAAGTTCCTCACAGTCAGCTTGTAAGACTGTTATTTGTAACCGGAGCACCCCAGATGTCTTATTCATACTGAAAATAGATGTGATCTGTTATATGTGGAGTCTGGCTCAGGACAGAGACATATTATCAAAATTTTTAGCTGTCAGAATAATTGTTACTTATGACTGTTTGGCAATTGTTGGACAATTGATAGCTTGTTTTATATAGTGATTATCATTACATTCCAACAGTTTGCTCAGGCTGAAAAGGGTGTGCAGATTGGTGTACCATTGTGAGTCACTGTCAGATTTTTATCACAGTATTTACAGTATTAGATACTGTATTTTCTTCTCAGGGAATCTATAGGACCTATCAGTCCAGGGTTGTTGTATATTAGCCAGAACAAAATGATACCCACATTAATTTGTTGGTCTGTATTGACTTGTTGAAAGGCATGAGAGCAATGAGATTAAAAGCAAGGGTGTAGATAATAAATTAAATATTGTGAATGGTTATTAAGATACAAAAATGACAGGTTCATTCGTGGTTGAAGATTTGGGATTGATATGTAAAGTAGTTACAATATGATAGGCATGCTGCCAAAAAGATAATGTTAAATAACATAGATTTGTGTTATTAACTCAATAACTGTTATATCATCCTGTTCACATAAATGGACCGTCATCAATAATATTTACACTCTCCAGAAGTACTACTAATACCCTTTATGTTTCTATAGAGAAATAATTAATACATAGTTTATTTATGAATAAGTGTATATATATAAATATTGTTGATATTAATTTTAAATATTTTTTTTTTTCATTTTAAGGACATGTCAAGGATAGCAGCCCAGACCTCCCCGCTGGCTCCACAAGGAAGCAACTATGGGACAGCACTGGCGGGGGAGCTGTTCGACCAGTTTTGTGATGCTAACACCTTTCAGAGTATCATGTCCATATTCCAGCAGATGTGTGAAGCCCTGGATATCAAACCTAACACAGACCACGTCAACTTCTACAGGACGTTAAAAAGCAAAATTAAAACATGGAAAGCCCAGTCACTGTGGGCCAAACTGGATAAACGTGCTCAACATCGGGTTTATACCAAAGGAAATTTATGCCACAACACAAGGGTAAGTGCTCATATGTTTTCAGTCAGGGTTTTTGGTAGGGTAAAATCTTGGATTGTCTTGGATCTGTTAGCAAAAAAGGGTATGAATCTAAGTAACTAATATGCCTGCTGATTCTATAGTGCCAGCAAGCAGCAAGCAGGGGTGAACACAGCCAGGGCTGGCAAAGTATTTGATAATACAAGCATCAGGTTCCAGGACTCCTTGAAATGTTCATGCCTGGTGTACTCTACTCTGTCCAGGCCAGCTGTGGTACCAGCTGGAACATATGGTTCACCATGAACAGATCCATCATTGTCCCCATTCACTGCCTGATGTGTAAACTCTGTCAACCTGATCCCCACCCCCCTTCACAGCTTGCCATATAGAGCACTAATGTACAAATTCCTGGATGGCAGCCCAGATCAGCTGATACAGCCTGAATAAATAACAGCTCTGTCAACAGTTAAACAGTCACTGCTTCGTCAGTTTGGTAATTATTCACAGGGCAGTTTACAGTTATCTTACCATGTCAACTATTATACTCTGTTCTACCAACCTGTGTCCACCTGTTCTCCCCCCCCCCCCCACCCTTCCCCTTTGTCAGAATATTTTCTACAGCTCTTTGAAAATAGGCATGTTTCAAGTGGAACCAGTAACATAAACTTATTTTTTAATAAAATAAAAGAAATACGAATTTTCAATAATATTAAAGAAAATTAAATTTTTGAAACATTTGAGAGGCCAGTTAAGCTAGGTCTCTCAGAGCATAGTTTATTCAGAGTGTCCCTCTTAGAAATAAGGAAAAAGAAAAGAAAACCAACTGCTTATGTATTTGACCATGAACTTTAAACCTAGGCAAACTCACAAAACTTCCAAAATGAGTAATTAAATAATGGAAATATGTTATATAAACATATTTACCCTGATGTTAAGGTTGACATCACCGTGGTTCATCGCTATGGATAATGTATGACTTTTCGGTAATAATGGTAGGAACAGATATTCATGGAAATCATTAACAGTGACTTTTGTGTAGGAAGGCAGGATCTTTATTATTGATATTTTCAATCAGTGTAAAACTTGCAAAACAGCGACAGGTCTTTGTTGTCAAAAAGGAATGCCAGAGGAGCTATTTTGGGCTGGGTCACCTGCCAATCACTTTAGCTGGCCGTCTGTGATTTATAAGTACCATGGTTGGTCTCATATTTAATTTGTTGAAAGTTAAAATTTTGTGATATTTCCTTTTTTTGTGTGTTTTATGAGGGTTCCTTCTTCCCTGTCTAACCTGTAGCCCTTTTACATAAAATAGTTATAAATCAAGTTTTTGGAATTAATCAGGTCAAGTTTCACACTGTATTGTGTACATCTCATTTCATATGTGAGCAATGCTGACAGTTGTACAACCTGCCCACATTCACATTTTTGCTGTGATCCAGTTGCTGCATCAATACAAGGTCTAAACCATTTTTCCAATTTAAAAAAAAAATCCAAACTGAGCATTCACACAACACTATCACCACAGAGACAATTGAATTCACTTTGGAACTTTTAGGTATATATTGTACATTCAGTTGTTATTTTACCTAAACCAAAGATTTCCTGAAGATTTGGCTGCTGATGGCTGCTTGTCTTTTATGGACGGTCTGATTGTTAACAGCACGCCAGCAGGCAGCTGAATAGGGCAGGGCATTCACCAGGGTCTGTAATAATAGTATCCTGTTCGCTGCAGGGTGCAGGGGTAAAAACCTGGCAGTTAAATCAGGATTGCGTGTCTGAGATTGTGCTGTCTATAATGCTTTTGTTTCCAAACTCTCATCAGTTGAGATGCAGAACATGCCTCTGGGTTTGAAATCTGAAATGTTCCACATGCCAGAAGCCTGCATTTTATCATGGCCTGGACCTGTATTTAAAAAGAAGCAGGCCTGTATCATTCTAACCTTGGTTTAGCAATCTCTGACTTCCATAATTCTCCAAAACCTGTAGCCAATGCAGATGGTCTCTTTTAAGAATATAAAAATATTGAAAGTTATTCTGTATTTTGGGTTTGTTTTATCCACTAAAAGGCAGCCTATCTCCCAAGATTTCATTGCCTAGTTTACTTCATCTGGTTGACCTCCCCATTCCCTATAATGACAGTGAAATTATGCTTGTTTCAATAAATATTCTGACATATGATTACATATTTCCAAATACACTAAGTGTTATTTTGATTTCAAAATCAGATTATACCTTCATCTTTCTTTATTTAACCAATTTATGTCACATTTAATACAAGTCATAAAAAGATTGGCCAGTAAATTTCCTGTGGTGCCTGTGTATCTTTAAAACTGCAGGCCCTACTGGCCTCTAATTTCTCATAGTTCAAACCCTGGACATTCTCTAGTGATTCAAGGATAGCGTGTGTTTGAGATTGAGCTGTCAGAGGCTTTGTTTCCAAACCAGCTTCAGCAGACAAAACAGACTCTAGCCTCTTATGCTTGCAGTGATGTGCTCAGCTCTGGCTGAAGATTAAAGCAGGAGGCAGCAGCCAAGCTCCAAGGGCACTCGTGATTCATAGATCTATATACCAGTGTATCATCTTTTTATATAAATTAGAGATAAATCCATCATCCATGGGGGATTCTCTGAGGCATATAGTCCCCATAGGATTGACCAGTGTATAATATAATGGATAACACAATGGTCTGTATTTTGATTAAGATGCAGCCAGGTATAGGCTTATATAATGGCATGACGTATGTAATGTGTGCCAGTCGATATTACTGTATATTCAATGAGTAAACAATTGGACAAGTCTTCAGGGATTACACACTCCCTGGGGGAGGAATGATCTGAGAGTTACACACAGCCTGGGGGAGGACACTACCACTTGCTGGAAAATAATCTATAGTGTTCCTTTGTTACTGAATCCATTTTGCTTACATTTTATGCATAAAACCTGACTCAATATAATGGGTACAAGTTTTAAAAAACTTCCTAATTGTAAATGATATTTATTAATACTGGTTATCACCGGGGGGGGGGGGGGCATTTTTATGGTGTAATTGAAGTGCTATCACCGTTATCTTTATGTATACTATAAAATTACTTGCTGTGGGCCTTTAAAGTTATGATTAATTGTATAATCATTAGGTTCAGGAAGTACAAATCACTTAATTATGTTTATCATAAAATTTCTAATTAGTGTATATATATCAGATCTTTTTATCTGTTGCTGGTATGAGAAGTACGGTACTATGACTTATCATGATGTAATACAAGTTATTAGATGCTTATATACAGAGTGGATTTTAAGTGTTGCCTGCTTATTGTTAGATTTGTGAGGATCAGGAACATACAGCAATTTGTAAATACTGGTTTATATGGATTAAAAATTTTGCAATAGCCTAGGAGTCTAGCACTCAGTATTTAACATAGGACAGACCAATGTTTCAGTTCATTCCTTTGCAGGATGAGAGCTTATAGGACATCCCAAATTATACCCCACTACCCCACCCTTTGTCCTTAACAGTAATAATGCAACACTTTCTATTAGATGCTGGTCAAGAGTCTGATAATTTCATGCAGTCACCAATACCAAACATTTTATAATATTCCTCAGTTTAACAACTTTTCATTAAACCCTGGTTGATATGGAGGGGCCTGTACAGTAGGGGGTATAACACTTGGCGCTCTGCACTGGCAAACTGTGTTTGATCCCTGATGTGGCTGTGAGAGTGGGTTGTAGTGGCCGGTCCAAGGCTGGTAGGTTTCTCTTGTTTCCTCCACCTCGAGACACTACTGATCACCACCATCAGAGCCATCCAGAGTGCCTCGATTATAATAACTATTTGTATTATTCATGTAAAATAAATAAGTTTAAATCTTCACATTTCAGTGTCCTAAAATGGGCAATTTAAATAATGATCCTGTTCAGTTTGAGTTTAAAACCTCTCTTTATTTAGGTCCAGCTGCAACACCTGTTTGATCATCAGGTATTGTTGTATCTATTAATGTTAATCAGTCTGAAGGTAACACCTACCACTTCAGAACAGGGCCGGGATAGTTTGCACTTTTGGCATGGCTACAGGATCTCAGTGTGACTTTTCAGAGCGGAGAATCACCTAAGCTAACAAACACTATGACACCTAGTTCGGGGGCCTTTCAGGTCAGCCCAGTGTTTACCTGAAGACTTGTAGATTTAAGTAATTTACACAGGGTCATTGGGTACACAATAGCCCCTGCTCTACTTTATTCACAGGCTATTGGACTTTGGGTAGGTGTGGCCACCTGTCTATACAGTTTGACTTGTGACAGCTTGTGTTTATCTGTAAAACAGTAGAGGAGTGCTATATGTATACCATCACAAATACCACCCCAGGGTGAATAATTACTCAGATACAAGTCTATTTACATTATTTTGGCCAGTTGCGGATGTGGCCCACCCCTCTGTCCCTTTGCAGATAATTGACACTACCGGTGTTCAATCAGCAGTGACATGTACTAAAATTAACCTTAGTACAATTTGTTTGTACTCAGTGTGGTACCATACCAGGTGACCTGGGTGTAAACATATTTATATATATATATATTTATATATCTGATTTATAAACTGATAGCTATTCTTACTCCTGCATAAATAAAAAGAAGAGGAATGGGGTAAAGACACAAGGGTGTAAGGCATGAAAAATAACTAATTTAATAATAATACTAAAGATATTAGTGATAAAGACATGAACAAACAATGGATGGGGTAAAGACACAAGTGGTAGAAGCAGGTAATATAAGGTGTAGGGTAAAGAAACTAGTGGTAGAGCCATGCGAAACAAAGAATGCGGTAAAGACTCAAGTGGTAAAGACAGGTAATATAAGGTATAGGGTAAATAAACTAAAATAACCAGTAAATTTAAACTAGTGGTTAAATTTACTAAAACTTGGTAATACATATGAGTTGGCAGACTGGAGGTCAAACATTCTAAATGTTCAGAAAAATTGAAATCCTTATTAATTTTCTGTATAAAAAATATTGGAAAATACAACAAACCCTAGGAATTAATATCACTGTATAGAAAGTAAAATTTGGCTTTTTATCTGAGGTATCCTGCATTGGTGTGGTTCACAGGTAGACTAAAAAGAATTATTCATAGCCAGCTCAGGATAACAGCCAGGTTGAAATGTATATTTAAATATATCATATGCAGCCCAGACTCCCACCACCAGTGTTCCTTACCAAGCAGCAAAGACCAGGGCTGAAATTCATGGGGTTAAAATAGCAACTGGACCCAAGTTTTTTGTTTTTTAAAGATGTAGGTTAATGGCTAGGCTTCTACTATAACTTTCTATAATAATATGTTAATGTTTTATCAATTGTCTAAGTTATATTGAGAAATAAGCATCATTTCTTTACTTCTTTTACCAGACATACGTGATTTGTGTACGTAACATAATTGACAAATATACCAAATGTGGGTTCTGTGCATCATAAACATACAAAAGTCAGCTAGAAAATAAATGAAACCACAATTTTCTCACAAAAAAATGCAGGTTCAACAACTAAAGGGGTTCTACTTAAATAATAATAATATATAATTGTATTTTATAAGTAAGAAATATGCAGGAAAAAATAAGTGTCACTTCTTATCTTGACTTATTTTTCTGGACATGTTATGCAACATCACTGTCAAAAAAAAAATCGGTTCCCTCTGCACAAAATAAATGTTGGCTCACAACCAGAAATGTGGAAATTCTTAAAAATAAAATGTGGAATTCTTTGTTGCTTTAGCCCCCTGAAGTTCAGCCTCTAGTAAGGCACCTATACCCTGCACAGTTCTATAATCAGGAACTGTATAAAACTATGGACATTCCTAATAATAGCTTCCTTATGGAGTCAGGGAAATGCTGCAATTTATTTGAAAAAGTCGGCATGAGGAGTATGAACACAAAGACCAGCTTGAGAGTTATGGGCCAGGTATAGCCTTTATGTAAAGTCTGGAGGGTCCTAGATGTGAATGATGTATTTATTGAGCAGTTCATGGATAGTTCTTTGGCATGGAGAGCCTGTTTACTTGCCTCTTCTTTGGAGCAGTGAAAATATGGCTTTACATTATTTTACGTGCTGTTTATTGATGCAGTGTTTACTCTCATGAAAGTTCTGTAGATATGACTAGACCTCTGAGGGGGTGCGGTCAATATGAAGAAAGTTGGAGTGACCGTATTTAAGGCAGGTCTATGGATAAAGCAAATATGTTGAAGAGTATGCAGTGGTAAGGGGTTTAAGGTCATTATTAAGATACTATTACGCATGAGTGGACTGAGAACTAGGTTCATGCTTGCCAAGTTGTCTTGTTAAATTTAACTGTACTTTCAGTTGGCCTGTCCACTTAATATCTCCTAAAGCTGTCAATGGACTTCAGTGAAATTTGTGGAAAGGCAGGCTGTTTGCTAAGGAACATTTGATTAATGTTATGCGAGGATCTATTAATTTTTTGGGGTAGCATGTAGATTCAGATCAATACTTTTAATGAATTGGTATTGATTGTCGGAGAGGGCATATTATAAGAAAATTTTGATATAACATCTGTCTGAATTTCTGTATTTCTGTGCACTTTGCTATAGATAAGTCAGATGTCATCCACTCATTAAGAATTGGCCTGTGTGGTCTTTTTGTAAATAGCAGGACTCAAAGCCGGGAGATTGTGAGTTTGAATCTAAGCAAAGGGCGTGAGATTTTTTCACGGTCTGGCCCCCACCTAGGGTGAGAGGCTTAATGAGAAGGCCATGCTCTTCAGCAATTTTTCACTCACCAACAAGAGTGCCTTTCGGGGATTCCTCTAGGACCCTGCAGTGGGGATGATTACACACCCAGGGCCACTGGTATAATTTGCTTGAGGCAGTGGATCATGTTAACACCAGTGTATAAAATGAGAGGAGACATGCTATTGCCCTGTCACTTAGTCCAAAACCAGATGGAATTCTGCAGATGTAAATACTTAGTGAAGCTAGCATTGAAAAATGGAAGCAGTTATACATCCAGTTAAAAAAACCCTGTCATTAAGACCATGAGAGCTTAGCGTTTGAGATTCTGGTAAGATTTACGTACTTTCCCTGGAAGGCTCAGACAGGATTAGACCACCACTTTGACTTCCTTCTCTTTCACTGAGAACTTGCTAGTCAATATTAAAACATGGTCTTTCAGTTTCACAATGGTAAATTTGTATTTTCAGTTGATTTGAATCATAGAAAGGAACTCGGCTGTGGTAAGTATGGTTATTATTGGTAATGTTCATTAGTGGTAAAGATGAGGGAAGTTAATTGATCGAGGCATTTGTTTTTTGTCTATCAGGATCATTTGATACACATGCTCAGATATAAAATGTCAGTTTAGCTTAATTAACAAACGCTCCCTCACTTAAGAGAATCAATAACTTTATAATAGTCAAAAGGTGAGCTTTAGACACAGAAATTTCACATCAATGATATGGGAACAAGGGGTATTGATCATAAATTCTAAAAATTGTTTTTAGCTCAGCTGACTTTCAGTCATGCTGGGCTATAGCGATGGGTCTTTGTCCGTCGTCTTATGTCTGTCTGTCTGTCTGCACAAATCGTAACCGTAGGGGCTAGGGCTATGAACCCTATGCAGTCTTAGAGGTTCTATACAGATCTCCTTGCAAACCTGAAATTAGGTCACTGCGACCTATATTCTCGAAGTTATGGGGTGTGTTTGCACCCCCCAGAAATAATTCTTTTAGCCAACATTTTCATCCCAAACCTTCCATCTTTCACACACAGCTCACCTACCAACAGGGGAAGAACCATAATTATTTTGAGGTCACAAGGTCAAAGGTCAAGGTCACAGAACCAACTTCTTTGAAAAGCCTGTGGATGCATTTTAAGCCAAACCTTTCATCCCAATTCTTTGATTTTTCACATATAGCTCACCTACTAAGTGGGAGAAGAATCCTATAGATGTTGAGGTCACAAGGTGAAAGGTCAGGGTCACAGGATCCACTTCTTTGAAAAGGTTGTGGACACATTTCAAGCTAGACCTTTCATTCCAAACCTTTCAGCACTGATATCCCTTCTCTGCCAACAGGGGAAAAGACCTATTGATTTTGAGGTCAAAGGTCAAGTTCACAGCACCCTCTTCTTGTGTGGAGTCATTTTCAGGCAAACTTTTCAATCTATACTTTCCATCTGTCATATATGGCTTACCTACCAATAGGGGAAGAAGCCTATTGATGTTGAGTTCAAAAGGTCAAAGGTCAAGGTCACAATATTGTTCTAAATGCTTGTGAACATATTTCAAGTGAAACTGTTCAACCCAAACCTTGAGTGTTTCACATATGCCACATCTATGCATCACTGAATGTGATTCAAACTTCATATTAATGGGTCTTTTTGCATGAAGAAATAACTAATTGATTTTGAGGTCAGCTGGTCAGGAGGTTAAAGGTTGCAGGTCTAAGTTTTTCACTCATTGGTTGCCAAGTAATTACACCCGGCCAGATATAAGTGGTTAGTAGTTACCCATCATTTAGAAAGAATCCAGTTGATATGTAGGCAAAAGGCCAAGGTCATAGGTCAGGGATGTTCACAATAACTTATTTTGTAGACCATCTCTATTTTTCTTGTACATATAACCATTGGTTATGGTACATCTCACTGTGTGGCTGTAATTGTGAGTGATGCTGGTGACATATGACTCTCTTTTGTATCAGCCTGTTAAGTGATAAGGCTGAGTGATAAATATCTCGTTACTGCATAACAAAAACACTGTTGCCGGAATGCTTCAGCCAGGCATTAAGACTGTGAGAGTATAGTATTAAGGTTTAGCTACTGATTTATAAGATGATGGGAACATTTTGCAGTTTATTTTATGGAATCATAGCAATAAACTTAGTTTCCTAGATATCTGAATATTTTTATATTATAAATCACCAGATATAAAAGCAAATGTTTGTTCTCATAATATGTGGATGTGTACCTGGATTTAGGATGGCTTTTTGTTTTATTTCAAGACTCTTAGTCATGCTTTCTGCATTTCTTTTCTTTCATGTTTTGCAGTTTACCTACCCTGCTGATCCCATTGAAAAGCAGAGTGATAATAAAAAATTTTGGACTTGCACTTTTTACATTTGCATATCTATAAATCTAATATGAGGGCCTGAAAATGCCTTTTGAATTGTTTTGGACATTCATTACTGTAACATCCTTTGGAGAATTTGCTACAAGTTTGGTCTCTTATTGGAGGATGTGTGATATCAAATGTCAGAAATGTCAGAAATCCATTATGTCTGCCAGTTAGCCACCTTAGAAATCCTTTTGTCAGTGCAGTTTCAGTGATTTTTAGCTCAGCTGACTTTTAGTCATGCTGTGCTATAGTGATGGGTCTTTGTCTGTCGTCCTTCCGTCTGTCCGTCCAGCCAGCCATCCGGCCGTTAGCAGGGCACAAATTTTAACTGTAAGAGCTAGATACATGAACCCTATGCAGTCTTAGAGGTTCTAAAAAGATCTCCTTGCAGATCTGAAATTAGGTCACTGTGACCTATATTCTCTGAGTTACGGGTTGTGTTTGCACGTCCCAGAATTAATTCTTATAGCCAAAATAATCATCCCAAACCTTACATGTCAATAGAGAAACAAACCTTTTGACATTTAGGTCTTAGGGTCAAAGGTCAATGTCACAGGACCAGCTTCTTGAAAAAAGTTGTGGATGCATTTCAAGTCAGACTTTTCATCCCAAACCTTCCATCTTCCAAGTATGGTCAGATACCATATGGTATACCATCAGGCAATACAGGTCATGCTTTTCAGCTGAGCGTCATGACCCAAGGGTCACTTGTTTTTGTTAAAATTTCTCTACATAATAAAGCCAGGACCTGTCTCTGCAGTTTCAGTAACAATAATCAATATTAATCTTGATTATTATCATCATAGAGGAAAAAAAACAAAAGTGCTGAAGGGATAAATAAATCTGTCATCATATGATTATCAGGTTAAAAGCATGGCCTTTTGTTATTCCCCGTATACATTTATAATTTGTTTCTTTTAGGGGAACTGCAGTATTTCTTTTATAGCTGATGCACCTTAGGGAAATAAGAAAATGGAAAAATTGATGCACAAGGTATATCTCGATGCTGTATTATTCCCATATGGTAAACACAGTGTATAACAAGAAATATATTCATACACTGACTGCACAGGTGATTTAGAATACCACACTCATGAATGATACTCAAGCAGATGTTGATATGCAGAATGGTAGATCGTGCATAAAGTATAATATTATATTATATAATTATTGTATATTTATTGTTATGAGTAGATAGTGTACAGAGCCTGATGCTAATATTACTTAATACTTGTAATAATGCTGATAGACATTTTATACACAGGATACAATTATATTAATATAGACATGATTTTATATCAGAATGGACCTTTCTCTAAAGCATAATACTGCAAGTAATGGTCTTCTGCCTTCATCACATCATGTAGGCCAGCACTGCAGATTTTATTAAAGTTACATTATTAAAATTTGCAATAATATATGCATTATCTCACATCATTAGATCATTTTTGCTTAATACAAAAGTTTTCATTATGGAACACAGATTTTTTATCTCCAATTCACCAGTGTAACGTGTTGTTATGGCTCTGTGTGTGAGTAATGGTATACTGGGAACCCTGGACTAGCTAGCAAACAATGTTAAAATAAAACTGAAACTGTTGACAAGGTATCAAAAAATGACAGCAACTCTGCACTAACCTTGACTGTTCAGTGTCACTGCAAATACTGTGTACATTTTTTGTTTTTTAAAATATGCCAGCTGCCACCAGTCAGCAGTTGTTGCAATACAAACTGGAGTGATGTGTTGATGGGCATAATATTATTACAGTACACAGTAATATTACAGCATGATTTATGGAGTCTGTACGTGATGACTGAAGATTACTGTCATTTAATAATTTATATATATTGGCAGTAACATGCCCTGAAATTACAAAACACTAGTGTGCCAGACTGGTGACAGAATAGTGACAGGCTCTTCAACTGATGAAAAAGTATTAACTAAAACATAAAACATATGCGATTTTTTCAATCAGTAAGTGTTAAAAAATGCACTTTAGTTCTAGAAATGTATATATGCAGTATGAATTCAGTGGACTAAATTTAGTTCATTTCCCATACTTTAAAGAATTCTTTCAGGGAATTAGTGCCATAGCACAAATTGGCAACATTATGAAGGACCTTGTCTTCATTCACACAAAAAATGATCCACCAAAAATAAGAGTGACAAACACAACATAGAGGTTAAATAATTAAAACCTAAGAAGCTTATTAGTATCATCTGGTTTGTCCCTGGTTTACCATTAGAATGCAGCTGTGATCCTGCGCCAGGTTTTAATAGAACAGGTCATGTGACCTTCCGTGGGATCAGCTGACCTCCTGCCTGCACTGGAAGTGAGAGGGTGCTTGTTTGTGATGTATAGCCTCTTTAGTTGGGTTTTATTGTGGATGATGTTATTTTGAGGGACTATCTCTGGTTTACCATTAGAATGCATCTGTGATCCAGTGCTAGGTGTTAATAGAACTAACGGATCTTGTGACCTTCAGTGGGATCAGCTGACCTCCAGCCTTTACTTGTAATGAAATTGTACTTGTTTTAGATGTATAGCCCTCCTTTGTTGTGTTTTATCGTGAGTGATGTTATTTTGAAGGGCTGTCTCTGATTTACAGACATTTTGGAGTAGATCCATAATGATGATGTGATAGTCCTCAATATATTATTCACAGGTACCATGTGCTCAAGAATTCCATTTTTCTGTTGAAGTGGACCAATTGGGCATTTCCTTAGTTCCTAACATATGTTGTTGTTGGTTGTTGTTATGGCTTAAGGAATGCTAGCATAAGCAGCCCTGAAAGCAGTGTGTCTGCTTTGTTCAGTAGCCACTATAGTTCTTCATCAGCCAAAAACAGGGTCATCTGTACACAATTCTTTGCTGTTTATGACAAGGTCTGGGGATTAAAATCTGACAACACCTGACTAACAATGTTTAATCATGTGATAACTGGTGAACCAGTCGCCAATTCAGGACATGTATGGTGCTTGGGGCAGTTTTGTCCCTCTTACATAACAGTCAGTTGAGATGTCAGACGACATCAGAGTGACTGCACTGCCCTATTAAAAACTGCACTGAATTTTTGATGAGGAATCAGATATTATATCATTTTGATTTGGTCTCACCACTTACAGGTATTGTGTGACATAGAATAAATGAGACCAACCATCAGATGTGTTAATTTAAGTATTTCTAGCATTGCATACCATCTTTGAAAAAGATACCATAATATTTTAGCATAATAGAGAAGTGAATCAAAGTCTGTCAAGATGCTGGAGATGCTGGTAATTGCCCTAGATATGAGATTTATGCCTTGGTTTGTGCATTCCCATGTACTCTTAAAATTGTTTAAATTCCTCAGTCCTCACTCAAAGCCTAAAGTTAAGATTACTGATCATGTAGACTGTACAGTGATATTATTGTGGTCGTATAGATGGTCAATGCGGTGTATTTATCACCAGAGTAATAATTTTATGATAATTCAAATCATTATATTTTACCAATTGTCATTAGATATTATAAGGTGATCAGTCCTAAGGAATGAAACAGGTATTTAGCAGACTTCTGTGCAGAATAACTTTCTAATTACAATTCAGTTTATTATTTAACTGCCAGCTCTTTGATAAGTGTTCACAGAGAATTCATTAATAAGCATGTTCATACATTTGACTGGGTTTACTCTTAAAGTGACAGGCACAGATAAAACTAATTAATTAACAGTTTAGACTTAGGTGTTCACAGGAGGGCAAGAAAGGTATTGAATGTATTACACAATATGACTTGTATTAATGTTGTAAGAAATTCCTTAATTGCAATTAAGGAATTTCTTACAGCATTAATACAAGTCATATTGTGTAATACATTCAATACAATATGATATATTATTAACATATTAATAATATATATTAACAGGATTAATGTAAAAACAAGCATAGTCATCCTCATCAACATAGTAAATATGCTACATACAATCAACGTGAATATTCTGACGTAGTAAAATTAACAAAACTAAAATAACAAAGTGAGAGAACATGCCGTTGCCCCTTTCGTTTGTTCAGTGATTCATACATTTGGCTCGTGAGATGAAGTGCATGATTGACATGATTCTAATTTTGTGAAACGATGGACCTGCCAGAGATTTTGCCTTTTATCTAATAATTTAGTCCTAACTGTTGGATCCTTAATTTTGATAAAAAAATAACATATGAATATAGATAAAAGACAAATTCAAGGCAGTGATCACTTTGAGAGAAATGAAATAAGTGAGCTAAATAATATGCATCCAGAATTTGTGAAAGTACAAGCTGGAACAAAGTAGTAGCACCAAGTGCAATTAAATTAAGCAAATATATGTTAATTTTCTACTCAGACAAGTCTTCATCACTGTGTTAATTAGTTTTTATACTTCATTACTACCAGTAACCATGTAAACCTATCCATTTTCTTTTCTAAATTCTGTACCAAAAGGCATAAATCTTTACAAGTCAGTTTATACATTCCCTATTCATATTGTATATTGTAATAAACACACTGGACTATTATTGCAAAATCAAGACATGATATATACAAATATACCTATGGTATATATTTTAAATAGATGGTATATACTATCGCCTGTCATTCTAGGGATTTACTCTCCGTCATCACTGTTTACAATATACATGCAAAAGGTACATTCATTTGTTTCTGCTTTACAGATATTACAAAAATTGTTTCTTATGGATCTACCGCACATTTCACAATGTTGGACCCTATTTTTACACTTTTCCATTTTACACTTTCTTTGCCTATTAAAATTCTGTCTTTGAAAGTGACCTCTTCCTCCCTGAACAGATATATTATTGACCTGAGGTGCTAGTAGCTGATCTAACTGTCTTATGGTTTTAATATGGGATTTCAATTTTTTGGTAAGTTCATTTATCAACCCTTCTTGAATGTCAGCATTTCTTTCTAATTGATTGTTGTAGTGTTTTGATCTGTCCAATTCTCTTTCCAAAACAACCAATCTATCATTTAGTTTCTCTGTTTCCTGGACTAACTCTTTATTTTCTAATTCAAGTGACTGAATTTTGACCTGTTCATCTTCCACAGATACAGTATTTACTGAAACTGATGAAACTTTCTTAACTCTTTTCTTCAGCTTGATGCGCAAAGCATCATTCTCAAAATTAACTACAGTTTTCAAATTTAAAGTTTGATAAAGTTCCTTGTTTGAAATATCCATGAAGGGTAGTTGACTGGGAGCTGCAAAACTTCTTCCAGAATGAACGTCTCCAGGTCCACATTTTGTAATATCATCATCTTCTCTTGCACTTTGCTGTTTTGTAAAACAGCAGCGGGCGAAGTGGTTCAGTTGATGGCATTTGTGGCATCTTTTTCCTTTAGCCGGACAGTGATATTGATGGGCTCTGCTGTATGTAAATCCACACTTGTAGCAGAGCCCTCTTTTTTGGAACCAAATCATACAAAGGAGTGGCATCTTTTAGCTGGGGAATTAGTCCAAATTTATCACGGGGAATTAGTCAAATTAATGTTAACTTGGCGTTGTGTGAGATGTACCGAATAGTAGTTGGATCGCAAGCCGGATTCTCCCCAACTATCACCGTCCAGTTGTTTACGTCTTTTGTTCACAGGTTTCTGATTTCTCAGATAGAAGAATTCTTTAATCCAGATGTAATTTACTTTCAAGTTTATTCAATCAAAGTTAACAATAACAAATGTCCAAAATATATATGTTGATATATTTCCCCATTTTCCACTTAACTGATTCTGTTCTCTCTGTCTCTGTCTCTCTCTCTCTGTGTATTAACTCCTGTTCTTATTCCTGTCTCTTCTCTCTTTCCTAGTTCTCTAACTCTTTGACTCCCCTCTCTTTAGCTCTGACCTTAACTGTCTGGTTCAGTAGCCAGTATCTCTATTTATACATTTACCCAAAATAATAATTGCAATTAAGGAATTTCTTACAGCATTAATACAAGTCATATTGTGTAATACATTCAACACCTTTCTTGCCCTCCTGTGAACACCTAAGTCTAAACTGTTAATTAATTAGTTTTATCTGTGCCTGTCACTTTAAGAGTAAACCCAGTCAAATGTATGAACATGCTTATTAATGAATTCTCTGTGAACACTTATCAAAGAGCTGGCAGTTAAATAATAAACTGAATTGTAATTAGAAAGTTATTCTGCACAGAAGTCTGCTAAATACCTGTTTCATTCCTTAGGACTGATCACCTTATACTATCTAATGACAATTGGTAAAATATAATGATTTGAATTATCATAAAATTATTACTCTGGTGATATATTTACCAAAAGTAAGCTCTGTTGATCCAGTAAGAATGCCTACATAGACATGTTTTCACAGCTTATATGTTGCAGTCCTGTTAACTATCATGATAGACACAGCCATACTAAATAAGAAATGAGGGGAACATATGTGATGCGTAAACTTTTTTGGAAAATAGCTGGCTGAATTTTTTAATGTTGGAGTAAAAAAAAGAGGTTCCTAATTGATTGAATAATTTCATAATATCAAATGCATTTATTGTGTTTCAGCACTGCTGATGTCTACCCTTGCTTTAACTTTGTCTATTGACAAATATAATTCAGAAATGAATAAACCAAGTGCTATGTTAGAAGCGACATATAGCATATAGGGATTCATTAGATAAACGTTTTACCCTTCAGTATTGTACAGTGCAGTCTGACACACTGAATGAGCTGGATTCCAGAGGGAGTACTGTCATTGCTGGTATATGAGTCACACAGACTGCTGAAGCCACACAGTACTACCAGGCTGCTGGATTACTAACCCAGGTATCTGGTACAGAGTAGATGCACAGACAGGAAGGTCATTGAGTGCAAACACCAATCAGGTACATCATGAGGCAGGGCTGATGATGAACAAACCCTGAACAGGTACATCATGAGACAGGGCTGGTGATAAACAAACCCTAGACAGGTTCATCATGAGACAGGGCTGGTGATAAACAAACCCTAGACAGGTTCATCTTGAGACAGGGCTGGTGATGAACAAACCTAGACAGGTTCATCATGAGACAGGGCTGGTGATGAACAAACTTAGACAGGTTCATTATGAGACAGGGCTGGTGATGAACAAACCCTAGGCAGGTTCATCATGAGACAGGGCTGGTGATGAACAAACCCTAGACAGGTTCATCATAAGACAGGGCTGGTGATAAACAAACCCTAGACAGGTTCATCTTGAGACAGGGCTGGTGATAAACAAACCCTAGACAGGTTCATCATGAGACAGGGCTGGTGATAAAAAAACCCTAGACAGGTTCATCATGAGACAGGGCTGGTAATGAACAAACCTAGACAGGTTCATCATGAGACAGGGCTGGTGATGAACAAACCTAGACAGGTTCATCATGAGACAGGGCTGGTGATGAACAAACCCTAGGCAGGTTCATCATGAGACAGGGCTGATGATGAACAAACCCTAGACAGGTTCATCTTGAGACAGGGCTGGTGATGAACAAACCCTAGACAGGTTCATCATAAGACAGGGCTGGTGATGAACAAACCCTATACAGGTTCATCTTGAGACAGGGCTGGTGATGAACAAACCCTAGACAGGTTCATCATGAGACAGGGCTGGTGATGAACAAATCCTAAATAGGTTCATCATGAGACAGGGCTGGTGATGAACCAATCCTAAATAGGTTCATCATGAGACAGGGCTGGTGATGAACAAATCCTAAATAGGTTCATCATGAGACAGGGCTGGTGATGAACAAATCCTAAATAGGTTCATCCTGAGACAGGGCTGGTGATGAATAAATTCTAGACAGGTTCATCATAAGACAGGGCTAGTGATGAACAAATCCTAAATAGGTTCATCATGAGACAGGGCTGGTGATGAACAAATCCTAAATAGGTTCATCATGCGACAGGGCTGGTGATGATTAAATCCTAGACAGGTTCATCTTGAGGCAGGGCTGGTGATGAACAAACCCTAGACAGGTTCATCTTGAGACAGAGCTGGTGATAAACAAATCCTGAATAGATATATGTCCTGAGATAGGGCTAATGGTGAACCAACCCTGAACAATACATCAATATACAGCCCTGACGGAGAACTAACCCAGAACAGGTACATTGTGATACAATACTGATGATGAACAAATCCTTGAACTACATGAAGTCATCATAATTTGGTATATGATTATCAGTTGGCTGCTGTATTTGACATGTACCCAAACTACCCATATCCACATGTGGTTATGTGGTGATTGAAGGAAACCACAGGGTTAGCCAGAGATTGGTTACAGGTCTACAAACATGCACCCTGTACACTACAGTAACAAAGGAATACAAACATGTACCATATATAAAACAAAGGACTACCAAGGTGTACTGTGTACTCAGTGTGAAACAAAGGGCGATGTTGACACCCCTGGGTGTTATGTGGCCCAGAATAACAAGATGTCAGACAGTTAGGTTTAATGTTACCCAAGCCAAGGTACATGTTAATCTCTTGGTATAGTCTCTGAGATAATTTATTTTCTTCTAAGAGTTAAGCTATAACAAACATTAAACTCTCAAGAGATCAGGATCTAGTCAAGAAATCCAAGCACAAATATATTTGCCTGTTGCAATAGTGCAGGTTCTTGAATTTGTCAAAAAAAAACCCTTTTCTGAGCTTATAGGCATATTGAAATAGGAAAGATTAAGCTAGCAGACATAGAAATAATAAAGAATTTGTAAGATATATTTCTTTTTTTAACTGAACTTAATCTAATATTCAATATCCAGTTATTTGCTGTGCCCTAGCTCATAGATATTGACTCTGGAGCATCATGATTAACCAGTCTATGGGGTTATTTGGTTATTTCCTGTTATGTATTATGTGAGTCAGAATGTTCCCAAAACGATTTGGGTAATGTATTGCCGTACTGTATTTTGTGAATCAGTTTGTGAAGCAGCCTTAGTTAATATCATTGAGTGGTCCATTATGCTTATGTGACTTTTCAGTTTGTTTGTTTGTTTACATATAGTACAGGACCCCTCACTTTGACTGCTGTATGTTAACATAGATTACTCACTATGTACAGAGGATTAGGTCTTCCAGGTTATCTCATGTCACCATTAGTTTCTCAGGTGCATTGAAACTTATCAGATAACATTTGTTATGAATGGCAGAAGTATTTCCCTGTTATGAAAAAACTATAGTTTTCAGTTATTATCATGACATGTGCTATCGATTATTTCACATATTGTAATAGTAGTGATTTTATTGGCCAGGATTCTTAATGGACTAAGATATGGAAACCACTCCTGTTGAAAAAAAGGTTGAACTAGAATACGGGTAGTCGACAAGCGACTACTTGTATCCGCCTAAATCAGAGTGGAACGGGTGAAGTGTTGCATATTAGCATGGATATTTTATCCCATGGCAGACAAACAGATGGGAGCTGTGCAAACATGGCTGCAGGTGGCGCCACCAGTTTTGCGTATGATAAAGAGCTATGTGAGATTTATACACATGCAAAATTTTGGCCCAATCGGTCAAACGGTTCCCTAGATATGAGCTTGGATGTCGCAGCGTAAACTTGATTGTAGGTGGCGCCACCTGTCATAAAATCAGAAAAGCTATCCAGGATGTATAAGCATGCCAAATTTCAGGTGAATTAGTCAAACCACTGCAGAAATATGAGTGATTTTAACCCAAGGCAGACGAACAGATGGACACTGTGCAAACATGGTTGCAGGTGGTGCCACCATTTTCGGTGTATGTTATAAAGCTCTCCAAGGGCTACATTTGTGCAAAAAAATTTTCCTGATCGGTCAACAGTTCCTGAGATATGAGCTTGGATGTCTGCAGCGTAAACGTGAATGTAGGTGGCGCCACCTGTCATAAAATCAGAAAAGCTATCCAGGATGTATACGCATGCTAAATTTCAGGTGAATTAGTCAAGTCACTGCAGAGATATGAGTGATTTTAACCCAAGGCAGACAAACAGATGGACACTGTGCAAACATGGTTGCAGGTAGCGCCACCATTTTTGGTGTATGTTATAAAGCTCTCCAAGGGCTACATTTGTGCAAAAGAATTTTCCTGATCGGTCAAACGGTTCCTGAGATATGACTTTTGATGTCTGCAGCGTAAACGTGAATGTAGGTGGCGCCACCTGTCATAAAATCAGAAAAGCTATCCAGGATGTATACGCATGCCCAATTTCAGGTGAATTAGTCAAGTCACTGCAGAGATATGAGTGATTTTAACCCAAGGCAGACGAACAGATGGACACTGTGCAAACATGGTTGCAGGTGGCGCCACCATTTTTGGTGTATGTTATAAAGCTGTCCAAGGGCTACATTTGTGCAAAAGAATTTTCCTGATCGGTCAAACGGTTCCCAAGATATGAGCTTGGATGTCTGCAGCGTAAACGTGAATGTAGGTGGCGCCACCTGTCATAAAATCAGAAAAGCTATCCAGGATGTTTACGCATGCCCAATTTCAGGTGAATTAGTCAAGTCACTGCAGAGATATGAGTGATTTTAACCCAAGGCAGACGAACAGATGGACACTGTGCAAACATGGTTGCAGGTGGCGCCACCATTTTTGGTGTATGTAATAAAGCTCTCCGAGGGCTACATTTGTGCAAAAAAATTTTCCTGATCGGTCAAACGGTTCCCGAGATATGTGGGTTTATGTGTGGAAACAGACGCACAAACGGACGCAGAGCGCAAAGGAAAGGTCAGAGGTCAAAACAAAATCGGGGCGCAGCAGTTCACATGTGACCCGAACATAATCCCGGGTTTCGGAAAATTCCGCCCAGCGGTTACGGAGGAGTTCTCCGGACACCTACGCGGCGGCGGCGGCGGCGGCGGCGACCAGCTGAAAACATAGTATCCGCAAAACTCTGTTTTGGCGGATACAATTATAACCCATACAGAAATTTAACTCAAACACTACAAGGATAATATCTGTCATGCTATCAGTTATGTTTTATGGTCATGTGAACTTAAGATTTTGAGGTGTATAGGGACAAACATTACGGGTCAAGAGGTTTTGTGATCGTTGCCAGATTTTGTGTCAGAGTTTTGTCAGTATTGTACATGTATATTGTATAGAACACAATCGGAGATAAAACACATCAAACAGACTGTATCTGGATGACAGCCACTGTGTGGCTCACCCTTGTGGTTTTGGTTAAATGTATTGTACTCACTGATTAACAACCTACTGTTTATCTAGAGAATAAATATTTTCTTAAAACAGCAGACCTGTAAAATACTTGTGCATATGTTTTAACGACATATACAATAAAGGAACCTTAGTCGAAATTGAAATAATCAAAAACCTCAGTCTAAACCATAATTAGGTTAAATTAAGTTATCGGGGACATCTTTGCATACCTATTTTTCACTTACATTAAGGGCAGATTTTCTACATTCAGGTAAGTATTAATTGGTCTAGTGGATGTTATTTAATTATCCTGTCAACTTATTATTGCTTCATTGACTATGAGCAGGTCTTCCCAATGCTGGTGATTTGAGTCAATTTATGAACAGTGATATTAAAAACATCTCATTCAAGTAAAAACACTGTCAAAACAAGCTAAAATGAAACATGCATCCGAGATAACAAAATGGAGTTGACCTTGAAAAATGCATGATTCTCTTGTCTGTGGGGTTAAGTGAGTCAGAGATCACTATGGATAAGCTGGGATATCAGCCACCAACATGGACTGGGCTGCCATCATAATGATCTTGAACGTTTATGAAAGGAGACCGGCTGGATGAACCGGAGACTTTATAAAAGAACACAGACACTGGGGAGGTGGGGCGTCCAGCTGTGATGTATACAGAGCCAGAGTTGTCGGTCATTGATTTGTTTAACATCACTGCCATGTTATCTTTGAGGATATGTGTGTCTGGTGTTACGACATCTCGTCTCATGGGCTCTCATAACATCAGTCCCTGGGGCAGCCCTTACATCAGCCCATGTGGACATTTTTGTTTCCTTGCCATATCCCGCCATAGCGCCTGATACCGGGCCAGTGCTGTGGAATATTATCAGTCAAACAGTCTTCTAAAAGAAACAGACTTTGCCAACCTCACCATGCAGGATATTGTGTGTGCCAGATTTGTTCATTTGATAACATGGCTGGTTCTGAGTGTGATGCATATATTCATATGTAATGTATACTAAGTTGTGTAATATTGCAGCTGGTAACCTTGACCTATCTTTTTATATAAGACTTGTGGTTGTAGTCCCATGCATTATTAGTAGCCCAGTATCATACTTATGACATTGTGTTTGTATAGAGAAAGAAAGGTAGAATAAAACCTCCCTTATGTTTTCATTGTATAACAAATACTAGTGAATGAAAAATAGAAAAAAGATACTTGTTCCCTCACTAGTGTATAATTTGCATTCTAAAAATTGCAAAATTAGGAGGAAAAGGATCTACATATAAATCTTTTCTTTGCAATTCATGTACATTGAAAATGACAAAAAAAGGGGAAAAAAACATGACACCCCCCCCCCCCCTTCCCCCATGACAAACCCCTCCCCCCCCCATGTTTACCTCTCCAGTAAAAATTACTGCATAGAAAAATAGAAATATATTGACCCACACCCATTTGTTATATTAATATTTCATTGTGCTTTTCCTCTTAAGAGTTTCATGTGTTTGTTAAGAGAGGAATAGTGTTTTTAAGAGTAGTAGTGGATACCTGTATTTTTTATAGTTTACAATTTTTAAATCCCTCACTATCCAAGCTGCCTGTAACTTCTGTGTGTAAAGGCTGGATCAGACCAGGTCAGCTGTACAGCATGCCTCCATATCATACGATTTATATTGGATCATACAGATTTCTGGAGTCAGGAAATTACTTTAACACATGTCTACTTCCTATACATCTGGCTTTAATACTTGTATATATTATGAAAACTCTATCCTTCCCAGAGCTGCCACTGAAGTACATTCTGTGAAGTTGATATACAGTTAACTATTGTTGTTGAAAAATGTTAAGGTTTTCCTGAGGGAAGCAGGTCTGCTATTATTCTGTATAACAAATTAACTCTACTAGCACTCAAGCGTGCACAAATCTCTACTAAAAAAAAAATCTAGTTCAGACTATCTTTTTTTCAGGTTCTAAACCAAAATTTTATGGTATACCATCCCTCTAAGAGTTAAAGGGCATTAGTTAAGAGTACGTGTAAACTTGCTAACATTAACAGTCAAACAAGCGATCACATGTGAAAACATTAATTCATTTGCAGGGATAATAAAAGTTGTATTTTTCTTTGGCTGGTTACAGACCAATAATGCATATATATCATAATGTCAACAGCACAAACCTCATTGATACACTTTTTTATGTCAGTTTATGTTAATGATGATGATAATAGTGGACAATTTGGTTTTTCTGCATTGTGAAGAAAACAAATGTGACTCAATGTTTGTTTAGACCTGAGTTCCTTGTAGAGCCTCTTAACACGCAAGATTGTTATATGAGATCAATAACCGTGACTATTAATAGTTTGCTGAGCTGTTTAGTGGCCTCACCATCGATATATTTCTCAGGGGGGTCTGTTTGTCAACTGGAAGTGGAAGGACTTACACAGCAGTGGAGGCCAGCAAGTGTCTAAATGTATAATTAATTGGTTATCCTCACTTGACCCACAGACCTGTGTCGTTTGTCATGTCACCTCTGGAGTGGTTGACCTGGAATTTGGTTTGTGTGTTGTGGTGCCATCTGGTGGCAGAAATGTGTATTAAATATATCAGCTGTAGTTCAACCTTGAGGCTTATTTTGGTTGATCAGTTTATATCCGTTTCAGTATTTGGCTCAAATATTATAAATAAATAAAAAAAAAATTTCTGCTTATCTTTGCTTTAGATCTGATTTATGGCTGATTTTGCAGAACTAACTTTAGGGCACAATTTATTATCACAGGAGACACATTAATCCCTGATATTTTTTTTACCTTGACCTAATTTCCAAGGTTGTACACCCCAGTGATATTCCTCATTGCTCGGTGGTGGTTGGCAATGGAGGCTTGCAGTGATTGCTCAATATTTTTCAACATATTATCACTTTCATTATACGCTCAGGGTAACATGTTCATTCACAAGTGTTCACATATTTGATGTATGTGTAATACTTGTAATTTGTAATGAATCATATATTTCTATTGATTAAACAATGTTGTCTTGAATTTTTTTAACAGAAGTTTATTCTGATATAAAAGGCGTAAGGCCCATGGTTCCACAAAGAGCATGTGTTAAAGATCATAAAAATTCAACATTAACAAAATGCAACGGCATAACATGAACAAATATAATTTGCATTAAATACAATGTCGTTTGAAAACCCATATTTGCAATTTCTAAACACATGCAAACATTTTTTAATCACATATTTCATTTCATTTTGAGGTCATTAATAATTACAATAATATAAACAAAGGAAAAGTTGATCTGT
The DNA here is from genome assembly GCA_026874595.1 of Sipunculus nudus. Taxonomy (NCBI): domain Eukaryota; kingdom Metazoa; phylum Annelida; class Sipuncula; order Golfingiida; family Sipunculidae; genus Sipunculus; species Sipunculus nudus. The sequence goes on along the minus strand of CM049311.1, from coordinate 28,038,319 downwards.
GGAACAGACCTAGTATGAACCCTGACTGTTGTTGGAATAGCTGGAAAAAAAGTTGTTAATACCTGTATAAAATTGAGATTACCTCTGTGACCTAAAAGATTACCTCTGTGACCTTAAAAGCTGCATGAAGGTCATCCATATTATTACTTGACCTGGCCCTTCCTGAGTTACCTCAGTACTGCAAGTTTGGTGACTGTGCCTCAAATTCTTGTTTAGTTATTGTGTTGAAATCATTTTGGCATTAATGCCTCTCTGACCTAGAAAAATGCGTCTAGGTCACCTATATTTGAACTTGACCTGGCCCTTCATAACGTACTTTATTGCTGCTACAAGTTTGGTGACTGTCCCACAAACCCTTTCGAGTTATTGCGATAACATCATTTTGGCAATTGTCTCTGTGACCTTGAAAAATGTGTCAAGGTCATCCATATTCAAACTTGACCTAGCCCTCAATAAGATGCATTTCTGCTACAAGTTTGGTGACTGTCCCTCAAATTCCTGGCAAGTTATTGCGTTAACATAGTTTTGGCATTATCATCTCTGTGACCTTGAAAAATGTGTTGAGGTCATTCATAGTGAAACTTGACCTAGCCCATCATAAGGTACGTTATTGTCGTCTTCATACTTCAGCATTATCAGTGAGCATATGTATTTTATTTTTGTGTACTGTACTTCCGTAATAGAGCAAAAAGTAGATTTTTTAGCTCAGCTGACTATAAGTCATCTGAGCTATAGTCGTGGTCCATTGTCCGTCGTCCGTCCGTCTGTCTGTCCGTCCGTCCGTAGATGTGGCACGTTTTGAAACCGTAAGACCTAGGAATCCAAAATTCAGCATTATGTTAGATGTCCCCAAGATCTCCTACCAAGCCGAAAACTGGGTCTTTGCGACTTCGTTCCTTTGAAAAATTAAAGAAAAACCTCAATTTTTTATTAAAATCCTATTTTCACACTTCAGGAATGCCTAATATCAAAACCACTCATCTGTTTTTCCTCATATTTACCATAAATATTCCTCTATATAGTTCCTATGTATATGCCAGAAATTAAGTCTGTAAAGTATAAATTCTTTAAGTTATGGGCCCAAACATAATGGACTCTGTAAAAAATCAGGAAAAATAATAACTCACTTAAAATGAAAAATTTTGAAACTAGAGTCTATTTTCACAAGTATATAACTATGTTTAATTAAGATTCAATTGTTTACCCAAAATTAGATCTGAATTTTGTAAATTTTTTAAGTTATTAGCATAAAAAAAATCAGTACCTTAAATTTTGCCCAACTTTGACCATGGCACGTTTTTTTCCTGTAAGCACCATTGATTTAATTTTCACAGCATGTAAACATAAATATTTAGTTTGTCTAAATCTGAAATTTGAAAATAAAAGCTTGAAAATTAAGCTAGTTATTGATTTTTTTTTTCTGTAGTCACTTGCTTTGATTACAGATGCAGGGTCCCACTCCAGGTCACTGGAAGTCAGCTATGCCAGGGTTTCTGATTTGTTACAGTCACTGGGGGAGATCCCCTGCTGTGACAGGTGTACAGTTATTCTCATATCACCACCCCAATCACCCCCCCCCCCCCCCACAAACCCAACCCACCAAGTGTTATGCAGTAATTGTTATTGTTTTCACTGTATCTCCTTAATTGTAATGCTGTTTCCACTCCAATATGCAAAAACTTTCCTTGAAAAAAATAATTCAAGGTGTAATCCAGAAGATGCAATGTTGTGTAATGTAGCATTTTTAAAGAAATCAATTTTCTTTTAAATGATTTAAACAAATATAAATGAACCCATCAGTATGCTTAAATTATTATAAAATATGAAGCACATTATGGATAAATAAAGATACAATTAAAAATTTTGAAATCTAAATCAAGTATTATTTTTAGATATTTATTGTTTTGCAGATTTAAAAGATATATTTTTGTGCTAAAAAATAAATAAACATTTGTATGCATGATGTGGTGTTATCTGACAAGATTGAGATTTATGATGATGCAATTGAGAATTATGAATCAACTTTTATATGTAAATATATATGTTAAATTGGAAATGTATAGAAATATAAACTTAAATTAGAAAATAATTGATGTGATAAAAAAATCAGGATTTAATACAAACATTTGTTCATTATTTTCCTGCCTCAGCAGAATTTGAGATCAGGCTTTGTTTGCCCTGTTTAATGTTGTTAATTAGCTATATTTCAGCTGTATACATTTAATAAAAAAATACATATATAATTAAAAATATATATTATGCAAAAAAATAGATTCAATTGAACAAATGTGTAAACTACTGAAATGTCAACAGTTAATCGAAAAACCAACTAATGATCATGGTAATAGTACAGATCATTTGTTCACAAACTGCTCACATGCTTTAGTTTCAACATTAGGAAACACATGGTCAGGTCACAAAATATTTTTTGCAACAATTTCTTGCTCATCAATACAAACCAATCATATAAACCAACCATGGCCTTTATTACCTCTTCCTCTTACACTTTATCTCCATTAGATATTATTTTAGATTTTTACCTTCAAGGTTAATGTCAGCTGAGCACAGTGACCCATAGGTCCCTTGTTTATAAATTTGCTTTTCTATATTACCTTTGTCAAATTGCCAGTAAAATCAGACAATATTTGAATACAAATTTAAAACTTTTGTCTCTTGTTGCAGGTATTCATCATTGGTGGAGGCCCCTGTGGTTTACGATGCGCTATAGAGGTGGCATTACTCGGTGCCAAGGCGGTGGTGGTGGAGAAGAGGGACCGCTTCTCACGTAACAATGTCCTTCACCTTTGGCCCTTCCTCATCCATGACCTTAAAGCTCTTGGTGCCAAGAAATTCTTCGGGAAGTTCTGTGCAGGGGCCATTGACCATATCAGTAAGTAACCCAGCATTATCTCAACCACTGTCACTGGATTGTTACTTTGAGTTTGTTAACCTGCAGTTTTGATGATTATCACAGGTCTTTACTTTAGCAGCTGGATATTCAGGCATACATTACTGCCATTGGCTGTAAGCAGTAGTCAGTATTGTTTTTTGCAGTGACAGCTGATGTCCCTATTCTGTCTCTGAGTCACCAGTAGGTGGGACTTTACATGAGCTGCGGGATCAATAAACCATTAACATTCTCCAAAGCTTCAGGCCCTGAAGACGCCTTTGTGTATGCATGCCAACATTAAAAAAAAATCATGTAAAACAATAAGCCCTGAGTACCTCATGGAATTTTCATCCCAAAGTGTTTTGAGAAATGGATTCTGATCTAGTAAAGCATAACAGCATCTCAGCAAATGCCATATTTACTTAAATTATCCAAGATGCACTGTACATAGTGTTTCTCATCTTTTTATTTTAGCAAGGCTCTTGCTAAGCTCCATTATGAGAGACCGTTCCCTTCCAGGTCACCCTGCCATGCCAGCTCTTTCATGAATTATAAACAAGCTCGCTTATGATGAGGCCAAAACCATAACAACTGATCAAAACCAATGTCACAAAACATGGAAAACAAATATAAATATAAACTTTATTTATTTTACATGGATGGTACAGCTAGTTTTAATAACTAATACAAGGCACCCTCTTTGGCTCTTGATGTTGGCGCTCGGTAGTCGGTAAGGGTGGAGGAAACAGAGAACCCCGAGAAAACCACTGGCCACTACAACCCACTCTCATAGCCCCACCAGGAATTGAACCTAGATCGCCAGCGGAAAAAATTTAACAGTACACAGTGGTCAAAAATGCTTTGGCATCATATAAAAACAAGAACACATGCTCTAGCAGCTGAATAGATTTACAAGTCTTTATTTGATTGGTCAGTTCTAGCAATGATGCGTTCAGCATTGCCTGTTGGTAAGTTTAGTTGCCTTGTTTAAAGTCAATAAAAAAGCTGGCATGGTGGCCTTGGAGAGCAAGGTCTCTCGCAATGGAGCTTGGCTTAGCGATAGCCTTATTTATAGAAAGATGTTCCAAATTTATATTCCAGTCAAAAGGTGAATAACTGAAATTAAATACAGGTATTGTAAATAAATCAGACATTGCATGAAACTGATGACTTTTGTATGTTGGGTCTGTAAATATTTTGTATTGTTTCTAGGCAGCCTATCATAGGCATTTCCTCAATACCTTTGTTTTCCTGCAGGTATTCGTACACTACAGTGTATCCTTGTGAAGGTTGCCTTATTGTTAGGAGTAGAGCTTCACTCTGGGGTGTCATTTGATGGATTACGTGAACCATGTGAAGAGAACAATGAAAGTAAGTTATGAGCATCCTTATTCATTAAACAGAAAAGTGTCAAAGAAAATGAACTTATTTGCATGATTTATCCAAGCTGATTATTGAAGGCTTTCAGCCTTCCTAGAATCAGGAAAACATACAAAATTGGTTTCTCATTTTCCAGTTAGAGTAAAGTCAAGGAGTTTGAGAAAATTGCCTTCAAATCAGGAAAATGAGGAAATTTGATTGGCTAAAAAAAGAAGGGGGTTAGTGATATTTTGTCTCATGTCTGGATAGTGGGTATGGTGGCTTTTTAGGGTGAAAATCCTTCGTTATCTCTCTCTGGTCAGTGGACTGTGTCACTGTGTTTATTGCAAACAATGTTTAGGGGAGTATATAAATTTTAAATATGTGTCAAACTATGAACAGTTGGAAAATTTGTCCTGATTTTGAAACTCATCAGGAAAAACTCAGGGGTTTTCGTTTTTAGCTCAGCTGACTTTCAGTCATGCTGGGCTATAGCGATGGGTCTTTGTCCGTCGTCCTTCCGTCTGTCCATCAGTCCGGCCGGCCGTCCGGCCGTTAGCAGGGCACAAATCGTAACCGTAGGGGCTAGGGCCATGAACCCTATGCAGTCTTAGAGGTTATAAAAAGATCTCCTTGCAAACCTGAAATTAGGTCACTGCGACCTATATTCTTGAAGTTATGGGGTGGGTTTGCACCCCCCAGAAATAACTCTTTGAGACAAAATTTTCATCCCAAACCTTCCATCTTTCACATACAGCTCACCTACCAACAGGGGAAGAACCATAATTTTTTTTAGGTCAAAAGGTCAAAGGTCAAGGTCACAGGAGCCTCTTCTTTGAAAAGCCTGTGGATGCATTTTAAGCCAACCCTTTCATCCCAATTCTTTGATTTTTCACATATAGCTCACCTACTAAGTTGGAGAAGAATCCTATAGATTTTGAGGTCACACGGTCAAAGGTCAGGGTCACAGGATCCACTTCTTTGAAAAGGTTGTGGACACATTTCAAGCTAGACTTTTCATTCCAAACCTTCCAGCACTGATATCGCTTCTCTGCCAACAGGGGAAAAGACCTGTCGATTTTGAGGTCAAAGGTCAAGTTCACAGCACCCACTATTTGCGTGGAGTCATTTTCAGGCAAACTTTTCAATCTGTACCTTCCATCTGTCATATATGGCTTACCTACCAATAAGGGAAGAAGCCTATTGATGTTGAGGTCAAAAAGTCAAAGGTCAAGGTCACAATATTTAATTGTTCTAAATGCTTGTGAGCATATTTCAAGTGTAACTGTTAACCCAAACCTTCAGTCTTTCACATATGCCACATCTATGCATCACTCAGTTTGACTCAAACTTCATATTTATGGGTCTTTTTGCTTGAATAAATAACTTATTGATTTTGGGGTCAGCTGGTCAGCAGGTTAAAGGTTGCAGGTCAAAGTTATTCCCCCATTGGTTGCCAAGTAATTACACCAGATTTAAGTGGTCAGTAGTTACCCATCATTTAGAAAGAATCCAGTTGATATATGGGCAAAAGGCCAAGGTCATAGGTCAGGGATGTTCACAATTACTTATTTTATAGACCATCTCTATTTTTCTTGTATATATAACCATCCCACTCCAGCTGGTACATCTCCCTGTGTGGCTGTAATTGTGAGTGACACTGGTGACATATGACTCCCTTTTGTATCAGCCTAATAAGTGATAAGGCTCAGTGATAAGTACCTTCATAACAAAAACACTGTTGTCAGAATGCTTCAGCCAGGCATTAAGACTATGAGAGTATAGTATTAAGGTTTAGCTACTGATTTATAAGATGATGGGAACATTTTGCAGTTTATTTTATGGAATCCTAGCAATGAACTTAGTTTCCTAGATATCTGAATATTTTAATATGTATCACCACATATAAAAGCAAGTGTTTGTTCTCATAATATGTGGATGTGTACCTTGATTTAGGATGGCTTTTTGTTTTATTTCAAGACTCTTAGTCATGCTTTCTGCATTTCTTTTCTTTCAGGTTTGGCAGTTTACCTACCCTGCTGACCCCATTGAAAAGCAGAGTGATAATAAAAAATATTGGACTTACACTTTTTACAATTGCATATCTATAAACCTGATATGAGGGCCTGGACATGCCTTTTGAATTATTTTGGGCATTCATTACTGGATAATTTGCCCAAGTTTGGTCTCTTATTGGAGAATGTGGGATATCAAATGTCATACTTGTCAGAAATCCATAATGTCTGCCAGTTAGCCACCTTAGAAATTCTTTCTTCAGTGCAATTTCAGTAATTTTTCTTTAATGTTTGGTCCGATTTTGGAAAATGTTTGTTGTCTGATTTCAGACTTGTCAGAAGTCCAATATGGCCACCAGGCAACCATCTTTTAATTCCTTTTGATCTATTATCTCAAGAACAGTTAAAGTGAATGCAGTTGGATGTATATTTATGTAATCTTGTAAAGGATTGGGTCAAATATTTCTGAATAAATATTACCATCATTTATAAAAGTGCAGTACAGTTGGCTTGTATTGAATAAAAATTCATACAGAAGCACCTGTTTCTCAATAATTCTTGCATGTATTTCCTTGATTTTTGCTATATATTTTGATCTTATATTTTCCCTTTGTGGTGTTCCTTTGAGACTGACAGGTTTCAAGCAAGCTGTTGGAATAGTTCCTGATAGCTTAACAATCATGCATTTTCCTCAGACCATCAATTCACTGTGTTTTAACCAGACATAGGTGATATATATTTCTGTTGTCATAGAAAATTTTCAATAAATTGGCAAATTGGTTCTTCAAAATTTGACTTGAAGTTGTGAATCTCAGTCCATGATGTCACAGGTCATGCTTGGCAGCTGAGCGTCATGACCCATGGGTCACTTGTTGAGTAAAGCTTTGCCTTATAATTTCAGTTTTAGGTTTCTGGGAAAGAAAAAGTCATGATTTGGATTATCAATTAGGATTTAGACCAGTTATAATGCCATTCAATTGTTTGATGCATCTGCTAGTGAATTATCTCATGATTGGTATGTTTTTATATGCCCGTCATATGACAGGAGGATTATGGTTTACCCACTGCCCGTCCATCCGTCTGTCTGATAACTTTTAGTGTCGCTGTGAAAACTTACCAGGGTTTTGATGGATTTTCACAAATTGCATCATAGCTACTTAACAACAGATTATCTCGCCTGAGTTTGATTATGGGCAACGTCCTCGCATATTGAATAAAGTCATGGGTCACTAGGCTACTTTGTGGTGTTGCTGCAATAAATTATGAAGAATAAGAAGGATTTTGATAAAACTAATCAGAAATGTTAATCAACAAAATATATCACCTGGGTTCAATTTACAGCAAAATCAATGCATATTTGATGAGGTCAGGGGTCACCACACTTTTAAGGCATCTTGGTGGACTTACTAAAAATCCTACAGATTTTCATGAAATTCATTATACATATTAACCAATAAACTTTCTCACCTGAATAACTTTCTCATCAAAATTCACACATATTTTATGAGTTCAGAGGTCACCAGGTACATGACGGGCGTATATGTACTTTGTGGTGCTCTTGTTCTTTATATTACAGACATGTATTCTGTGTCTGATAACAATTTATTATTATAGAACGAGGCTGGAGAGCATGGATAACACCAAGAGATCATCCGGTGTCGGAGTATGAATTTGAGGTCCTCATAGGAGCAGATGGGAAAAGAAACACTCTGCCAGGTATTTACATTGCTATCTCTTATTTGACATGGTGATGTCATCAGTGTACTTACTCAAAACCTTACAACTCCTGTGTACCAAGTTAATTGATTATTTTGATGATTTGTTATTTCTTTCAAAATTGAATCTATTGCATTTTTGCAAAATTGACCATGAACAATCATGTATTTAGGTAAACACTCAGTTGCACTGCACAGACTGTTGTTCAGCTCATGTTTTTTCTGAGGTCGGCCAGTTTCTGCAAGATACATTGACATCAATTACAAAACATATAATATGTGAGCATTTTATGAAAGAAAAGATTTCTTAAGAATATTAGATAATTTTCCAACTTGTTATATGGATGATTTTATTTGCAGGTTTAAAAATATAGAATTCCAGTAAAAGCAGGTCATTGTAATTGTATCCGCCAAAACGAAGTTTTGCGGATACTATGTTTTTGACCGGGTTCCGCCGCCCCCGCCGCGTTCGTTTCCGGAGAACTCCTCTGAGACTACTAGACAGATTTTTCCGAAACTTACACAAATTATCGGGTCACATGTGAACTGGTGCCTAACCAAGTGACCTTGACCTCTGACCTTTCGTTTCTGCCCAGCGTCCGTTTGTGCGTCTGTTTCCACACATAAACCCATATATCTCGGGAACCGTTTGACCGATCCGGAAAATTTTTTTACACAAATGTAGCCCTAGGATAGCTTTTAACATACACAACAAAAGGTGGCGCCACCTGCAACCATGTTTGCACAGTGTCCATCTGTTCATCTGCCTGGGGTTAAAATCACTCATATCTCTGCAGTGGTTTGACTAATTCACCTAAAATTCGGCATGCGTATACATCCTAGATAGCTTTCTTGATTTTATGACAGGTGGCGCCACCTACATTCACGTTAACGCTCCACACATAAACCCATATATCTCGGGAACTGTTTGACCGATCCGGAAAAAAATTTTACACAAATGTAGCCCTAGGACAGCTTTATAACATACAAAACAAAAGGTGGCGCCACCTGCAACCATGTTTGCACAGTGTCCATCTGTTCATCTGCCTGGGGTTAAAATCACTCATATCTCTGCAGTGGTTTGACTAATTCACCTAAAATTCGGCATGCGTATACATCCTAGATAGCTTTCTTGATTTTATGACAGGTGGCGCCACCTACATTCACATTAACGCTTCACACATAAACCCTTATATCTCGGGAACCGTTTGACCGATCTGGAAAAAAATTTTTACACAAATGTAGCCCTGGGATAGCTTTATAACATACACAACAAAAGGTGGCGCCACCTGCAACCATGTTTGCACAGTGTCCATCTGTTCATCTGCCTGGGGTTAAAATCACTCATATCTCTGCAGTGGTTTGACTAATTCACCTAAAATTCGGCATGCATATACATCATAGATAGCTTTCTTGATTTTATGACAGGTGGCGCCACCTACATTCACGTTAACGCTCCACACATAAACCCATATATCTCGGGAACTGTTTGACCGATCCGGAAAAAAATTTTACACAAATGTAGCCCTGGGATAGCTTTATAACATACACAACAAAAGGTGGCGCTACCTGCAACCATGTTTGCACAGTGTCCATTTGTTCATCTGCCTTGGGTTAAAATCACTCATATCTCTGTAGTGGTTTGACTAATTCAACTAAAATTCGGCATGCGTGTACATCCCGCATAGCTTTTTTGATTTTATGACAGGTGGTGCCACCTACATTCACATTCACGCTGTAGACATCCATGCTTATATCTCCGGACTCATTCAACCAATCAGGAAAATTTTTTTACACAAATGTAGCCCTTCGATAGCTTTATAACATACACAAAAATGGTGGCGCCACCTGCAGCCATTTTTGCACAGCGTCCATCTGTTTGTCTGCTGTGGGATAAAATCACTCATATCTCTGCAGTGGTTTGACTTTTTCCACATGAAATTTTGCTTGTGTATATATCTTGGATAGTTTCAAATAACAGGTGGCGCCACCTACAATCATGTTTATGTGGCAGAGATCCATTCTAATATTTAACACATGTAACTCTATATCCGCTTGCCACTCAATCCATGCCTTACTTCACCCGTCCTTCTCTGATTTTGGCGGATACACGTAGTCGCTTGTCGACTACCCGTATTCTAGTTTACATATTTTTTGTCCACAGGTTTTAAAAGAAAAGAATTCCGGGGAAAGCTGGCCATTGCCATCACGGCCAACTTCATTAACAGCCACACGCAAGCGGAAGCAAGGGTCGAAGAGATCAGTGGTGTTGCCTTCATCTTCAACCAGAAGTTCTTCAAAGATCTGCATGATAAAACCGGCATTGATTTAGAGAACATAGTGTATTACAAAGATGAGACACATTACTTTGTAATGACAGCAAAGAAACAGAGCTTGCTGAAGAAAGGGGTGTTATTGGAGGTGACTATGCAACAATTGTTTATAGTTCATGAAAGTCATAGAATGGAAGAAAATTGCTGCTTAAAGGTAGCATTCCTTGTTTGCGTATGCAGTACATATGTGTATGCAGCAAGGATACATTCTCTTGGAGTAATTCCATATATGCGTGTGCAATATGTATGCATATATATGTATGCGTATGCTGAAAGTTTTGATCGCTCATGGTAGTGATTGAAACTGCATACACATGGTAACAAATGGGGAAATTCCTAACTTTGATGTCAGTGATAAGGTATTCCTAGCTCTGGCAGATGACTTCTCTTCTCATGTAGCTCTGTACTATAGTCTCAATTTTGCTGCATTTGTACCACATACGCATACGTATTAATGGAAAAACAGGCATAAGTTTTCCAGCTGCATTACACATAAGTAACAGATATCCATGTATGGAATGCTAGCTTAACTTGGTCATAATTATAAGTTGCAATGGTGTCATACCACAACTATACAAAATTTAGATATACATTACTCATATTGATCATCATATTGATTAAATATGAGGTCAGTAGCACATGAGGGCAAAATTAAAAACACTTGCAAAAATAATTTTAGAATTCATAGTCTAATTGTATCTCTTTGTCATTATCTGCATGATATGGAACTAATTTTGTAAGCAACTAAACAAAAGCACATCAGATGTTGTTTACTCTGTTTGACAATGCTTTACATTCAGTTACACTTATACAGCTTGTATATTTGCTTGAAAATGAAAATAGTTTAAATAATTGCTTGAACAGGATCTGGCAGAAACAGAACAACTGTTATCGAGAGAAAACGTTGACCAGCAGAAGTTAAAATCCTATGCCAGGGAGGCGGCTAATTTCTCCACCAATCACCAGCTTCCAGAGCTTGACTTTGCGCACAACCACTATGGACAGGCTGACGTCGCCATGTTTGATTTCACGTCGTTGTTTGCTGCTGAATACTCATCGAGGATCATCGACAAAAGCAACTGTAAATTACTCATGGCACTTGTAGGTGACAGCCTGCTAGAGGTGAGTAATATATGGTGGAGAATATAGTAGTTTGCTTAAAATGTTTATATAAGTAAAAGGTGGCAGTGGTATTCCTACTATTGGTACTATACATGTTACATTTGGTTTAGATTTCTGAACTTCAGACTTACTTGAAACTTGAATTTATGGCAGGCAGTTGAATGCATTAATGTAAAATTGTGTAAGAATTGGGTATTGTATATCAGATTCTATTGTCTTTGAAGCATAGTCATTTGATGGCAGGTCAGAATCTTTGGTAGAATAACATAAAGCCTAAATTACTTCCTTTAGATAGTTGTTACATTGATGTTAACACTGAATTTTTATTAAGATAATACAAACAGACAACTAAATCATACCATTGCTCTGATAATTCTGATCTTTCAGTGAGAATGATATTTAACCATATGTACAGTTCAGGGCTGTAACAATACATTATCTCATGATACAATACATAGCATGATACTTCACTAACTATATAGTTCATGATATGACACATACAAGTAGTATTATAATTCAGATTCCAAATTGTTTCTCTTGGTTTCACTTTTAGCATGTCATTGCTTTCAAGTTTAATGAATAATGTAACAATTGTTTTGTGTGGCGGTTAACCAAGTGGATTCTAGTAAGCTGAAAATTTGCTAGTTCTGTTTTTCCTAAAATGCACTTGGCTGCTGACTATCATTAAATGCTGAAAGTCCTAAGTTAAAATGGGACACTCAGTTGGATAGCCATATAATATCAACATATCCATACAGGGACATCTGATGATACTGATACACTATTTGACTTTGTATCATGATTTATCAGTGCCATGGTGAGTTGTTGCAGTCCTAATACAGACACATTACTCATCATTCTGGTCTGTTTTCGGCAGCCTTTCTGGCCTACAGGATCAGGATGTGCTCGAGGCTTCCTGGGAGCGCTGGACTCTGCGTGGATGATCAGAAGCTGGGCCTCAGGGAAGATGACACCACTGGAAGTTCTGGCCGAACGGGAGAGCATTTACCAACTATTATCTCAGACCACCCCTGAAAATCTCAACAAAAACTGCAACCAATATACCTTGGATCCAAACACAAGGTAAACATTCACACAAGAGTTGGCCAATAGTTACTGTGGTTTCCTTTATATCAATGGGCCTGTATTTTCACAGTTTTCTAATTTTACCAATTTTTTACATGGTTCCTTGTTCACAATCATCATATATTGGTGTTAGAAAGGATATCAATGACTTAATCACTGAAATCATTCAAAATCTGTAAGTTTAACAAGGACCTGGGGTTGCCTGACCCTTGCTGGTGGCTTGCTTGTATCATTGGTCTCACAAAAGCCAAAGCCTAACCAAAAGGACTCACATGTTAGTTTATTTGGTAGAAACCAGCCTGTGACTAAAAGACCGTGTAGTCTATTTAAAGAAATATAATTTGCACAGTCAGTGAATCAAAAGTATGTACATGTTTAAGTCCTGTCCCTGGTTCAGTTTGTGGTCCATTTGACCGTTATTTCTTGTATAAACTAATCACAACTATCACTGCCTATTGGTAGCTTCTGAAATAATCACTCATTCTAAGCTGGTAAGCATATATAACCACTGAGTTCCATTTCCCAATCTTTTGGAGACCACTAATATAGCAAATTTGTAGCCACTGGAAATAAGAATACCTCCACAGTAATGGCAAATATTTGTTTATAATCATCTGTGTCTTCAAATGGTAGGTATTAAATTTGTTTGAAAAGTTTCAGTTGAGTAGCGCTATATTTGAAACCCTGGATTGGTGATTGTAATTTTGCTAAAAATGGTTAAACCTGCGATAAACCTTCAAAAAAATTTGGTTTATTATTGTCAAAGCAGCAATCGTCATATTTGATACATTGCAGGTATTTTGCCTTGTCTCACAATTGGAATTCCATGGTTTATACAAGTCAGCCTCAGTCACATTGATATTTGCCAAAATTGGCTGATTAAACAATATTACAAAGTTTTTAAGCAAAAGTCAAAATGCCACAGATAAATAGGTAATTCTGTGGTCTATATTAAATAGTAATGATACATTATGTGCAGTTCCAGTAGTGTTTTTCCATATTTTCATATCTTTCTTTCAGGTATCGTAACTTGAACTCCAAATTTTTTAAGCCAAAGCAAATGAGACTTCTGTATGAGGGAGGGGACAAGGACTACCTGGACCAAATCGTACAGCTGTCTGAGGAAAAGAACAAAAGATACGGTTAGTGAGAAACACCCATCACCACACTTACATACCAGATTAACCTACTGCCAACACAAGTCAAATGTGAAAACATAAATTCACTTCTTATCTTGTAATCAAAACTGTTTCAATATACTGTTTGCCCTGTTACCTGTAGTTTATCAAGCCACTTCTCAAATGGTCAATTTACCTCCTGTCCTGTAAATAAGGTCAGTTTCCTGTATATAAGGTTTGTATCTGAATGATACTCGACACTACACCCATTACTGTATAGCTGACATGGTGTTCTTGTAATTTTCATTAAGGTAAACTGCATGGTGCTGGCATTGTATTTTGCAGAGATCATTCGTGACTACCACTACATGCTGCGGTGGTTTCAACGTCAACTTGAACAGTACCAGAATGTTGTGAAGATTCTTGATCTGACCACCAGCTGGCGCAGTGGTCTGGCATTCTGTGCGCTCATCCATCGCTTCAGACCGAGCCTTATAGACTTCTTCTCATTGGATCCCAATGAACACTCCAAAAACAACCAGCTGGCCTTTGATATTGCGGAGAAGGAGTTAGGCATCGCTCCCATCATGAGCGGAGAAGAGATGGCGCTGACGGAGCACCCAGACAAGCACCTGCTGGTCCCCTATCTCAGCCTGTTTTATGAAATTCTCAAGAAAGAAACCATCAAAATACCAAGAAGTGAGTTTAAAATTCATGATTTTGATTTTCAATTGATGTTCATAAATTAACCATCAGCAAAGTAATATATCACAGAACTTTTGTAACATAACTTCAGTCTTAGATACAGGGAAAAGAAGATACCAGTCCAGTATTCATTTAAGAAAATGTGTTTTGATGTTTAATGGACCAAAAAAACTATAATATTTAGTATTACAAGCTGCAGGTGTCAGTGAACTTTTCACATGCTACACAGTTTTATTAAAAAAACTTTACTCAGCCACTTTGAATTAAATTGGCAGACATGGCTCATAGGTCTCTTCATCTGATTTGCATACATGTGCTAAATTTGCAGTTAATTTGTGGTACCTTTATCTGAAAATCTCTACATTTCATCCTAAAGATTTCCAAATTTTTAGCTCAGCTGACTATAAGTCATCTGAGCTATAGTCGTGGCCCATTGTCCGTCATCCGTCTGTCTGTCTCTCCGTCCGTCCGTCCGTCTGTCCGTCTGTAGATGTGGCACGTTTTGAAACCGTAAGACCTAGGAATCCAAAATTCAGCATAATGTTAGATGTCCCCAAGATCTCCTACCAAGCTGAAAACCCGGTCATTGCGACTTCGTTCCTTTGAGAAATTAAGGAAAAACCTCAATTTTTTTAGCTCAGCTGACTTTCAGTCATACTGGGCTATAGCGATGGGTCTTTGTCCGTTGGCCTTCCGTCTGTCCGTCCGGCCCTCCGTTAGCAGGGCACAAATCGTAACCGTTGGGGCTAGGGCCATGAACCCTATGCAGTCTTAGAGGTTGTAAAAAGATCTCCTTGCAAACCTGAAATTAGGTCACTGCGACTTGTATTCTCGAAGTTATGGGGTGTGTTTGCACCCCCCAGAAATAATTCTTTTAGCCAAAATTTTCATCCCAAACTTTCCATCTTTCACATACAGCTCACCTACCAACAAGGGAAGAACCATAATTATTTTGAGGTCACAAGGTCGAAGGTCAAGGTCACAGAACCAACTTCTTTGAAAAGCCTGTGGATGCATTTTCAGCCAAACCTTTCATCCCAATTCTTTGATCTTTCACATATAGCTCACCTACTAAGTGGGAGAAGAATCCTATAGATGTTGAGGTCACAAGGTCAAAGGTCAGGGTCACAGGATCCACTT
Organism: Sipunculus nudus; assembly: GCA_026874595.1. Lineage (NCBI taxonomy): Eukaryota > Metazoa > Annelida > Sipuncula > Golfingiida > Sipunculidae > Sipunculus > Sipunculus nudus. Next base: position 28,022,836 of record CM049311.1, on the reverse strand, counting down.
CTTTGAAAAGGTTGTGGACACATTTCAAGCTAGACCTTTCATATCAAACCTTTCAGCACTGATATCGCTTCTCTGCCAACAGGGGAAAAGACCTGTTGATTTTGAGGTCAAAGGTCAATTTCACAGCACCCTCTTCTTGCATGGAGTCATTTTCAGGCAAACTTTTCAATCTATACTTTCCATCTGCCATATATGGCTTACCTACCAATAGGGGAAGAAGCCTATTGAAGTTGAGTTCAAAAGGTCAAAGGTCAAGGTCACAATATTGTTCTAAATGCTTGTGAACATATTTCAAGGGAAACTGTTCAACCCAAACCTTCAGTCTTTCACATATGCCACATCTATGCATCACTCAATGTGATTCAAACTTCATATTTATGGGTCTTTTTGCATGAAGAAATAACTAATTGATTTTGAGGTCAGCTGGTCAGGAGGTAAAGGTTGCAGGTCTAAGTTATTCACTCATTGGTTGCCAAGTAATTACACCCGGCCAGATGTAATTGGTTAGTAGTTACCCATCATTTAGAAAGAATCCAGTTGATATGTGGGCAAAAGGCCAAGGTCATAGGTCAGGTCAACTTATTTTGTAGACCATCTCTATTTTTCTTGTATATATAAGCTTGCACTCCAGCTGGTACATCTCACCGTGTGGCTGTAATTGTGAGTGAAACTGGTGACATATGACTCCCTTTTGTATCAGGCTATTATGTGATAAGGCTGAGTGATAAGTAACTTGTTACTGCATAACAAAACACTGTTGTTGGAATACTTCAGCCAGGCATTAAGACTATGAGAGTATAGTATTAAGGTTTAGCTACTGATTTATAAGATGATGGGAACATTTTGCAGTTTATTTTATGGAATCATAGCAATAAACTTAGTTTCCTAGATATCTGAATATTTTTATATAAATCACCACATATAAAAGCAAGTGTTTGTTCTCATAATATGTGGATGTGTACTTGATTTAGGATGGCTTTATTTTATTACAAGACTCTTAGTCATGCTTTCTGCATTTCTTTTCTTTCAGGTTTTGCAGTTTACCAACCCTGCTGACCCCATTGAAAAGCAGAGTGATAATAAAAAATATTGGACCTACACTTTTACATTTGCATATCTGTAAATCTGATATGAGCGCTTGAACATGCCTTTTGAATTGTTTTGGACATTCATTACTGTAACATCATTTGGAGAATTTGCCCCAAGTTTGGTCTCTTATTGGAGGATGTGTGATATCAAATGTCAGACTTGTCAGAAATCCATTATGTCTGCCAGTTAGCCACCTTAGAAATCCTTTTTTCAGTGCAGTTTCAGTAATTTTCCTTCAATTTTTGGTCCGATTTAGAGAATGGTTGTTGTCTGATTTCGGACCTGTCAGGAGTCCAAAATGGCCACCAGGCAACCATCTTTAAATTCCTTTTGATCATATTATCTCAAGGACTGTTAAAGTGAAGGCAGTCAGACGTATATTAATGTAATCTTGCAAAGGATTGGGTCAAATATTTCCTAATAAATATTATCATCATATACGAAAGTGCAGTACAGTTGGGTTGTATTGAATAAAAATTCATACAGAAGCACCTGTTTCTCAATAATTCTTGCATGGATTTCCTTGATTTTTTGCTATATATTTTGATCTTATATTTGCCCTTTGTGGTGTTCCTTTTGAGACTGACAGGTATTAAGTAAGCTATGGGAATAGTTCTGGATACCTTAACAATCATACATTTTCCTCAGACTATCAATTCACTGTGTTTTAACCAGACATAGGTGATATATATTTCTGTTGTCTGAGAAAATTTCAACAAATTGGCAAATTGGTTCTTCAAAATTTGACTGGAAGTTGTGAATCTCAGCCCATGATGTCGCAGGTCATGCTTGGCAGCTGAGTGTCATGACCCATGGGTCACTTGTTATTAAAATCCTATTTTCACACTTCAGGACTGCCTAATATCAAAACCACTCATCTGTTTTTCCTCATATTTACCATAAATATTCCTCTATATAGTTCCTATGTACATGCCAGAAATTAAGTCTGTTAAATATAAATTCTTCAAGTTATGGGCCAAAACATAATGGATTTTGTAAAAAATCAGGAAAAATATTTGCTCACTTTACATGAAAAATTTTGAAACTAGAGTCTATTTTCCCAAGTATATAACTATGTTTAATTAAGATTCAATTGTTTACCCAAAATTAAATCTGAATTTTGTAAATTTTTTAAGTTATTAGCATAAAAATAAAATCAGTACCTTAAACTTTGCCCAACCTTGACCATGGCACTTTTTTTTCCTGTAAGTACCATTGATTTAATTTTCACAGCATGTAAACATAAATTTTTAATTTGTTTAAATCTGAAATTTGAAAATAAAAGCTTGAAAATTAAGCTATTTATTGATTTTTTTTCTTGAGGCTCTATTGTAGTCATTTGCTTTGATTACATTTTACAGATGCATGGTCCCACTCCAGGTCACTGGAAGTCAGCTATGCCAGGGTTTCTGGTTTGTTACAGTCACTGTGGAGATCCCCTGCTATGACAGGTGTACAGATATTCTCATATCATCACCCCAATCACCCCCCCCCCCCCCCCCCCCGGCAGACCCAACCCACCAAGTGTCATGCAGTAATTGTTATTGTTTTCACAGTATCTCCTTAATTGTAATGCTGTTTCCACTCTGATATGCAAAAACTTTCCTTGAAAGAGTAATTCAAGGTGTAATCCAGAAGATGCAATGTTGAGTAATGTAGCATTTTTAAAGAAATCAATTTTAACAAATATAATTGAACCCATCAGTATGCTTAAATTATTATAAAATATGAAGCACATTATGGATAAATAAAGACACAATTAAAAATTGTGAAATCAAAATCAAGTATTATTTTTAGATATTTATTGTTTTGCAGATTTAAAAGATATATTTTTGTGGTAAAAAATAAATAAACATTTGTATGCATGATGTGGTGTTATCTTACAAGACTGAGATTTATGATGTTGCAATTGAGAATTATGAATCAATTTTTATATTCAGATATATATGTTATATTGGAAATGTATAGAATTATAAACTTAAATTAAAAAAAAATTGATGTGATAAAAAAATGAGGATTTAATACAAACATTTGTTCATTATTTTCCTGCCTTAGCAAAATTTGAGATCAGGCTTTGTTTGCCCTGTTTTATGTTGTTTATTAGATATATTTTAACTGTATACATTTCATAAAAAAAATAAATATATATTATAAAAAAAAAATAGATTCAGTTGAACAAATGTGTAAACTACTGAAATGTCAACAGTTAATCAAAAAGCCAACTAATGATCATTGTAATAGTACAGATCATTTGTTCACAAACTGCTCACATGCTTTAGTTTCAACATTAGGAAACACATGGTCAGGTCACAAAATATTATTTGCAACAAATTTCTTGCTCATCAATACAAATCAATCATATAAACCAACCATGGCCTTTATTACCTCTTCCTCTTACACTTTTATCTCCTTTTGATATTATTTTAGATTTTATCCTTCAAGGTCAATGTCAGCTGATCACAGTGACCCATGGGTCCCTTGTTTATTTTATGTAAAAAAAGATAGTTTTACCCTTTTTCCAACTCAGCTGGTGTTTTTTTATCTTTATGCAATGCCTTACTTGTTTTTGTATCTTTCACTTTGTATGTTTTTGAAGGACATTTATCTCCTGAAGTTAACAAACCAAGCAGATCAAAGTCACCAGGCAGCAGGACAGGATCACTTGGAAGATTATCAAGAATTAAACAGCGCAGGGTACGTGATCACTGTGTAATAGACAGTAATAAAGGCACGAATAGCATGAGAATGTATGAAGACAAAGAATATTTCTACTAACATAAATGATTTCATTTAATTTGCAACCTTCCTAACAAAGGAATTATATACTTACATTCATTAGAATGATTACTGCCTGAATTGACCAAAATAGATGCAATTTATAGGTTCATGCTGCAGTTAAACACTGCAGTCCTTCCAGATCTCCTTCCTTTTAACTGCTGCTTTGTTAAGCAAGTTTTTCGAGGTCTCTACACCAGGGCTGCATAGGGCCAAGAATTAGACCAACAAGAGCAGGGTTTCCTGGACTTGGAGTTGGATACACAATGTGATACCACGCTCTCATTGGTCTAATTACAGTTGTTTGCCCATGGTTAGCCCTGGTGGTGAGACCCAGCGAATCTTTTGTACAAAGCAGTAGATAAAATCAAGGGGATCTTGAACTACTACATTGTATGACCATTGCATGAGGAGTGTAACAGGTTCTTAATTAAGTTTGCAGTGTTAAATTTTCAAGCCAATAAGGCATTGGTAGTAGTTGTTAATTGAAAAAGCCTTGTGTGTTCCAGCATGAATTAAGGAAACAGTATGGATTGAGCTCATCAGATTCATCTACAGAAGACGTGAGGAGATTGTAGAACATTTTATAGCTTTATTCTGTGTTAACCCTTGACTGTTAATTATATTCTTCCTATTCTGATAACTACATCCAATATAATAAAATATTGCAATATGATGTGAGTATCAATTCAAATCAGAGTAAAAAGAATACTTTAAAAATGGCCTTTTGAATAAATAATTAAGTTTCCCCGGAAAATATTTTAATATCGTTTTATATTTTACCTGAAAGGCCAAAAGAAAGGTTTGGGTCCTCAGGCAGTGCACTCAATAATTTTTTACCCTCAATGATTTTAGTAGAAATTTACTGATTTTGAACACCAGCCACTTGGACATTCCTTTCAGGAAAGTGCCTACGTACACTGATTTCTGAAAAAGTGCCTGAGAAACACATTTTTTGTCCTAATACCAACAAAAAATTTTAAAATATATTAATACTTATGAATAAAATATCACAATTTTTGGAAGGTTAAGAGTGAAGGAAATTTTATTATCATTGAGTGTGAAATAGGAAGATATTTAATGAACAGTTGTGGGTTAATTCATAACTCCCCTATCTGTGCACAGGCAACTCTTTCAAGGCTACATATATTTTATTTTAGGTCAAACAATGTTACATGCTTCTGCTCTTGGTGCTGATGCTTTAAACCCACATCCATTTCAAACTTAATTTTATCCTGGATTTTTCATCACTGTTGGCAAGGACAGGGTTCATGCATGTTTGAAATCCTTGAAAATCCTTCAAAATTTATGTATTTCCAAGGTCTTAAAAATGTGGAAGTCCACAAAGTACAGGGCTTGGTTTAACATATTAATTAAGTTGCTTTACCCTGACATGTACTGTATTATGACTTCAGCTTAATCAGTATTTAGTCTGGAACATTTTTTATGCTGGTTGTAATGGACTTTTGTAAATATTGTTTATTTAGTGAAAATACTGATTAAAGAGATGAATATACATTGAATATGAAAAAAAGCCAAATTAAAACCTTGGAAAGATTCAAATACAAAAACATGTTGAAACCCTGGAAATTAAAAAACTTAAACTACTGGCTTCAATTAGGGATGTTGTTTAGGTTTCCCTCAGACTTTAGAATGACAACACATGATAAACTATTTTGTATGAACATATGACATATAAAGCCTTGAAAGATGTTTGTATCTAGTTCAGTGGCACCTATTCCTTCATTGTAGTGGTGTGTTTGTGTAGATTTGTAGATGTGGTACACATTTCATGTTGCACCCTTCCTTGTACTATGTTTTCAATGACTGTATTTGTATTTTCTTATATCTAGTGTAATGTTTCATATATGATTATTACTTTGAAACTAATCTAAACCTGTGAAACATATAAATTAATTGACAGAACTGTAAGTGTTTACACAAGTTAATTAAGTTAGTCTGTCAAATAACCAGTTAATAAAAATAATAATATATAATATGTCAGGTTTAATCATGTCTGGCTTTGATTCAGGTTTGTCACATATTAACTGTAACCCTTTCACAATGAATTTCTGTGTACTGTATAATAAAACTAAACATGATTTTACTCATACCACCTTCTTATCTGTGTTATGTAAGTCACAGAATATCGAGCTAATAACACACTTATCATCGATATGTAGAACCCCAAGTACAACTCTGTAATCAGAAGTCATATTGTACTTTTAACGAAAGTAATGTTTATTTTGTAGTGTGTAACTAGGCATTTCCTGTTATCATTGAATCACAGAATGATGCTTACATTGTAAAAGGATTTTTAGGTTGGCAAGTTTTTCACATTGATTGACATGTAAAGACTCCTTAGACTATTTTACACCATATCTTACACCTGGTGGTTTGTATTTATCTGTCAAACTTGAACACTGATATAACTTATAAGGTAATCATGAACCTCAGTTACTAGGCTTGATGTCATTCCTTGCCACCCTTTTCTTTATTTTTGTACATATGCTGATCCATTCATTGAAATATATCAGTTTGTCATAGTTCATTTAAGTGATATTTCACTATTTGTCTGCAAAACCTTTATGCACTGTTGTTGATCCTGCTGTAGTATTATTATTAAAAATATTTTCATCTCAACAATGGTTTTCCATGGGTTCTTTCATTAATCTGATTATAGGGTAAATCCCAATTAATGTTGCATGATGCCAGGTGCTTTTAAAGGGTGAAATTATAACAAACATCCATTATACATTTTAATTGGTATTACCTTGTCACAGTATGCGGGTCTTAGATGCACAATTGTCTGTATTGTTAAAACTGTTTTATGTGGCTTTAAAGGGAGGTTTTCCATACTTATTTTTTGTCAGTGCATCATGGACAGGGTAAGGAAAAGTGTGGGTGCAACTTTTGACATGCAGCTTATAATGGAGAATTTACAGTATTAATTAAACAAGTAACAGTTAGTCTTTGCTGTTCTTACCACACAATGTTGTTTTCCATACCTGCTTTTTCTCAGTGCATCATGGACAGGGTAAGGAAAAGTTTTGGTGCGGCTTTTAATATACATGCAGCTTATAACGGAGAATTTAGTCTTGGTGATCTTACGACAGTATAGTCAAATAGTTTATCCTCTTTTTTTTTCTTATTTTTCAATGTAATAAAAATGTTACAGGAGAAGGAGGAAGGAAAAGAGCTGACAGAATCAGAGCGTGACAAACTGAAACGTCAGCTGTTGATTGAACACGGTATTGCTGTCGGCAGCGCCAAGAAGCGAGCTACAGATATTGAGGAGAATCAGGTAGGAGAAACTAAGGCCACACTGAATTCACTTAAATTTTTTTTTCAATAAATGAGCACAAGTTTTGCGTTATTTATTTCATTGTTTGCTGCTCTTGCCTCAGTCCCTTAAAAATAACTATCTTTATTAATAATGTATCATCCTTATTCATAATTTTATCATTGAATATGGGTTAAACTTTGTGATGTTCATATGCACCATTCTTGGAATTATCACACATATATGTATCCCTTTTTACAAGTTAGCAGATTTCACCCATTTCTCTTCATATGTAAATTAAAGAAAAAAAATAATAATTGGGCACTCACATTGTATTTTTGGTAGCTGATTCCATAGAACAGTTAATTTTGATGTGTGGCCTAATTGTGCCAAACACTGGTCTGATTTGGAGTTTTTGTGAAATACAGACGTGCCTTGATAATCCGACACCAATTGTGAATGTGATATTTATGTCGGATTACAAGGCTGTCGGTTTGTTAAATCACGGACGTCAAAGTGTCAAACGGGGGATGGGGCGGGTTGGCTACTGTTGGAAACAGATGTAACTGGCACTATAATATTTATTATGATCATTAAAAAGCAAATAAACAGAATAAAACGAAATATGGTATACAATACTCTTTTATTACATACAAAAAGGAGGCATACAAAAAGGATACATCCATGAATAATCATGATGTTTTATTTACACTTGAAAAACAAGTCTCTCCAACTCTGGTATCCATATTACCCATGAACAATACATGCATGATGTGTTTATTCACATACTTCGGAAGGTAAAAGAGTCTATCTGGTATCCATGCATCCCTGTAAACAACATAAAATGCAAGGTGTGTCTATCAACGTTTAAAAAAGGAAAACAAGTCCGTCTGGTAGCAAGCTCTCTTCATGCTGTGTTCCTTTACCTTCCGTAACACTCCGCGTATAGCGTCAATATCCTCGGCTGAGAAGCCTTCCTGTTCCATGTAACGGAGCCCCGACTCAATGCCAGCTTTGGCTCCTTTTGTGGTTACTTGCTCTGGGGGTTCACTATCCTCATCCGAATTGCTGTCACCTCCATCTGTCGATGTGCAGCTGACCAGTGAGACGATATCAGGCATTGATAACATGGCCTCCGTTGGTTCTGCGCTATCCCAGGATACATATTCTTCCGCGGTCACATGATCAGCTAGTGGGAGTGCTCGTATGAGGTCACCAAGTTCACTTTCCGCCGGCGGGGTCCTGTGTTTTTCTAATCCATTCTCATCGAAGTTCTGGACGTACTGTTTCAGCAGGTAACGCTTGTAATGCACCTTGAAGTTTCTTATCAACCCTGCATCCATGGGCTGTACCTCCTACGTTGTGTTTGGTGGCAGGAACTCGACGGGCACGTAACGTAAATCCAGATTAGCCACACTATGACTAGGGGCAATATCCACAAGGAGGAGGATCTTTCTTTTCTGTAGGCGCATTTTCCTCTCAAGCTTCTCCAAAATTTCTTGAAAGATAACAGCTGTCATCCACGCCTTCTTGTTTGAGTAGTAGTCCACAAAGATCTTTGGGTTGAAGCCGCTGAAGCATCGCGGATTCTTTGACTTGTGGATAATGACAGGCATCCACTTCTCACTGCCGTCAGTGTTCGCGCATAAGCCAACTGATATTCTGTCCTTGCATCATTTCGTTCCCTTTACCGGTCCGCTAGCTAGGGTCTTGTTTGCTTCCAGCCGGTAAAACAGTCCCGTTTCATCAAAGTTGAAGATGTCCTTCAACTCGTAATCTTTCAGTATGGCTCTCATCTTTACGCAGGCATCGGCTGCAGCTGTCAAATCTGCGCTGGCTGACTCTCCGTGTTTCTCTCGCAGTGATATCCCTCGCCGTTTCTTAAAGTTCCACAACCATCCACGGAGTATACTAGGTCTGTGATGTCAAGCGAGTTGCCGGTTTCTTTGGCTTTTAAGATCAGGATGTCGTCGCTTATAGCGATGTTATGGGCAGTAGCATTGGTGAACCACAAGAATAAGGCATCCTCAAACTTGGCGTGTTTCAGCTGTGTTATCCGTGTCGATTTCTGTTCGGCGCTGGTGACTGTTTCACAGGCTAACCACTTTTTACTCTGCTTGAGGATGTCCGAGATAGTGGAACATCCAATTCTCACAGAATACGTTTCCTCTGCATACTTGACAAGATTTTCTTGGGAGCATCTAGGGTTGTTTTTCTTATACTGACATAGAGCCTTCTTAACTGCAACTGTGATCTCTGTACGTTTTCTTTTCGCTGGTCTCTCCATGATCGCACATGTAGGTGCGTGAGTATTACAGTGAAATTATGTGTAAATATCTGACAATATCGACAGCAAAAGCGTGATTAAGTACAGCAGAGAACTGAGTAGTAGTGATCTGACTGTATGAATGATGGTTTCAATATTTGTTCAGTTTATATAAGATACAGGTGTGCTCACACAGAAACAGCTCAGGTGTCAAAACATGTCACTCTGTACTTTAATTTCTTAGACATTAAAGATCTTCAAAGAACCAAACAAAATGTCACTATGTTTATGTGGGGACAACGGTTGTTACCATCAAAGTGATACAATAATGTAATTAGTGCGGTCAGGTGACAATACCGGGAGGCCAGCGATGTTTGTTTTCCCATCCTTAGTTAATTAGCTGGGCTAGGCATCATAAGCCACGGGGCGGCGCGTGCCACCTGGGCCGACAACTGACATCAAAGGGAATGGGTTTCAGGTCGGATTGTCAAGGCACGTCTGTACGTCGGTATGCTTGTTTGTGTCGGGAAAAGTTATGTCGGAGTCGGAATCCAAGGCTGTCGGTTTGTCAAGGCTAATTTCTATGGGATCCATTTGTGTTTTACTAAAAAAACGTTGGATTGCAAGGTTTCCAGATTATTAAAGTCCGGATTGTCAAGGCACATCTGTATATGATAATATATGTACATAGTGGTAATATCTTATACATTTGCAGTGTAAATTAAATTAGATATTTCCATATGATATAGATAGTATAGTTTTAAATATACCCATGTCTTAGAGACATTCTTTAATTGAATATTTGCCCCTTATAATTAAGGTTAGTCCCTCCAAGTCACATTTAGTTTGATTACATTGTTCTAGGGAGACGAAATGAAGAGACGTGAAAGATTCAAGGAAATTGATGCCAAATTCCATGAAGCCGAAGTAATGCTGCGGAAGGGCAACTTAGGCAACTTGAAGTCAGGGGTCAGAGGTCAAAACAAAGTCACGGAACTTGCCAAAGGTCTTGCAACAAAAATGACTAAAGAACCAGTCAAGATCAAGAAAGAGCCATCACCAGGACACAAGAAACTGGTCAGTTGAAGTTTCAGTTGTGGGCATTGTTAGAAAAATATGTCATTTTTATGACAGTTACATAAATAAACCTCAAGTTATATAACTAAAGAGTGAACTAGCATCCATGACATCTGCCTCAAGCTGCAAAATATATTAAAGACATATAAGGCAAAATAAATAAAAAATGTTTCCTCAGTCACCACATGCATCAGTTTTAACGTCCTCCCTCCTTTGCATCAAAAATGTTTATTTTTGATTTCCAGTAAAAATTTACTGATTTTGAGCTCCTGCCACTTGGACATTTCTTTCAAGAAAGTAAAAATTATAAAGTTTCTATAAGATTTCATTCAGTTATGATATGGTTATACCTGTTTAGCAAAACAGTTCTGTGTTATCATCTGATCAGAAGAAAGTTTTATCAAAATATATAATTAAAAATTAAAAATATTGCCTTTCTACACTGATTTCTGATAAAAGTGTATGAGAAACCAACCTATATTGGTGGTCAGATAAAAAAAATTTAAAAACCTATATTTTGCAGCAAAGTAAACATGTTCACTGGATGTTAGGTGAAGATGGTATAATATAACTGCTCCCGAAACATGCCAAGGTGAAATAGAAATAAGCTGCTTGAATTAGAAAAGTCCCAGAAAAAGACTGGATACAAGTGCAGGAAGGCCACACAGCATGAGACACCTGCTGTGTCATTGACAGGGTTATGGACAGGTGTAACATCCCTGTGGATTCTCACACCTGGACGCCTAATTAGCCTGACCAGGTCCTAGCAGTTGATTTTGTGTGCATCTCATGTTTCATTGAATGTGAATGTGTCTCATGTTTCATTAATTGTTTAAGTGTCTCGTGTTTTGTCATGTGATACAGCACCACAGCAAATATGCCAACTGTTAAGTCAGGGTCCCCTTGTGTTTAAAATCCTTGAAAATTTATTAAAATATTTTATGTATTTCAAGATCAAGATAATGCATGAATTAGCTTACTTTGAAAAATTCAATAGATGAAATATAAAATTACAATTAAATTACTTATAATAAATTAAAATATTGAATTTCACTCTAATTACTGGCTGTGCAGGCCAAGAGGTACGCTTTATCCAGTCCACAAAGTTGTTGTACCCTTGTCTGTGTAGTATCATGATCTCATTTTGGTTAATGTTGTATCTAGTCTGGCATGTTTTAGTTGCTGTAGCTATTACAATGCATTTAAATATTGTGCTTTTATTAAATATGGTGATTATATGACATGAAACAGAACTTCTTGAAGGGGTGGTAATCAAGGATTTGCAAACCCCCTTGGAAAATTTAAATTATTTTCCTTGTAAACCTTTAAAAAAACTTGTAAATAAAGTCTGAAAAAAAACTTGTCGGAATCCTGGTCTGATAAACTGACATAATGCCTTATCATGATCTCAGACCTCCAGTAATGTTGCAGTTCAGATGTCATTGCTTCTGGAAAAACAACCTTTGAAACAAAAAATGAATAAATACATGGTGTTCCCAAATCTTTGGTAAAATAGCGATTCTGTAAGTGTTTGCTTCTGATAAAAATACCCCTAGGCATATAAGAATCATATATATGCAGTTCTAATGGACAGCTTCTTCTGGCCACTGCCTTTATATCAGGTAATAACTTGAATTTTTTATGCAGAATTACCTGTAATGGCAGGTCATGTCCTTCTACATATAAAACGTAACATTTATTACTTGGTAAACTGTAGAAAAGAACTTACTTTTAAATGTTTTCAGTAATTAAATCAGTAAATGATATCCTTGCATTTATATTTGACTGTATCTGATACCAGAAATTTAAGAAAACCCTCTTCTTCTGAGAAAACCCTCTTCATCTAAGAAAACCCTTTGCTTCTGAGAAAACCCTCTGCATCTAATGTCCATGATATGGGTCTATTTCGAATTTGTTCAATCACCTACCCATGATAGTAATTACTACCACAGTTATGTTCCTCATGTTAACACCAGTATATATAACTTACAAATCACATTGCGTTCCATGTTCTTCTGTCAGGAACCCAAGCCTCTGATCATGGGACAGATGACGAGTGCTGAGTACTGCTATTTCTGTAAGAAGAAGGTGTACCTGATGGAGAGACAACATGCCGAGGGTGTCTTCTTCCATCGATGGTGCTTGAAGTGTGACTTCTGTAACAGCGTGCTCCGACTGGGGGCTTACGCTTTTATAAGGACCGACGATGGCGAAGGTAAGATAATTATAACTTTATGTATTTATGTATAAAAAAAACTTGAAAATCTCTGGTTTTTTGATAGTTTTGTTTTACATATCTGAAAAATTATTTTTAATTTTCAAATACTAAGATTTAACATTTTATCTTCAAATATATAAAAAAACTTTAATTAAAACTTTCGTTTAAAGTTAATGTTAATGATTATTCCCAAATATTTTTTTCTATGATTGGCTTAACTGTCTTCAGTATATTATTTTCCATCGGCATATAAGATAGTGCAAAGGCTACTGTCCCAGGTGCTATATAAATAAAATAGCTAATATTAAGAAAAAAATTTTTCCTTTTCTTACATATGAGTGAAGAATTGATTTCATTTCTACTTCATTTATATAAAACTTCTGAAATTAAAACACTCAAATATTTTCCAAAGTTGGTTGAATGTATACCCTCCAACATCCATTAAATTGGAATCCACCAGCTAACGTAAACAGAAAAAAGTTTGTTGTTAGGTTTTGTTGTAATACTTTACTGTAAGAGATCTTTACTGTATGACCAAGCCTGTTGATTTTAAACTTTTATTTAAACCTAACATTTATGTATTTCAGCTAAGTTCTATTGTTTCCAACACTATGGACTCAAAAAGAAAGTTAGAAAGCTTGGTAAAAGAGCCTTTGGAGACCTTGAGGTGGATGTGAGTAAACATACATTCATTGTACATGTACCAAATCAGTTGGTACAACTTGTATTAATTTGATTAATTAATTATCATTTGATAATTACTTAGGTTTTTGTACTACAACTTAACCTTGGAAAAGTGACACTGACCTCAGTGTAGATCTAATCTAAGACATGTTGAGTATGTTCTAAACAAATCAGCTGATACAATATGATAAGTATTGATGTATGCCATTCTATTGGTCATGATTTAGACATTAATTTTAAAGACTTGCCTTGTTTAGATAACAACTCACTTTCATTTTATACATGATTTTCACTTTGACTTTATATATGTTTTTCTCTTTATTTTTATATATGGTCAGTGTAATAAATACTTCAAATTTTGTTCCAGTTATTCTTTGAATATTAGAAAAAAATGATTTCTCAAAAATATTTTGGGTGATGTGGAAGGTACATGAGCAGGTTGTTCATCGACTTTGATCTTCTTTGTCTGGTATGGTTGAAGGTGGATGAGGAGCGTCATAAACCACGAGTCCCGGAGGAGCTGCCGACTATGCCCCCACGCGTTATCCTGGAGGACGTGGATGAACTTCCTCCCGTTAAGATCAAAGTACACCAGAGGAGATCAGCCATAATGAGGGCCGCAGGTAATCAAAGCATTTTAAAAATAGTTTGGTAAATAGTTTGACCTAGTGGTTAAGGCCCTGCACTACGGAGCAGACAGCCCCAGTAGAACCCTGCCAGACCTTGAGAGACAAAAGTGGTGAAATCTCAAGAGAACAGGAGGGATTTGCTCTAAAGTCTTTATGTCAGGTTATGACCTAATGATTATCCCATTTCACAGGCATATTAACTTTGAAATCCACTGTGAAACTTTGTAAGATTTAAAATGACATATCATTCTTATTGTGTGATTATTTTTGTTCTCATTCATTTGGCAGATTGTCATATCCTCTCTGAAAGTCTACAATTAGTAACATTTATGTGTGTTATGTTTACATAAAGTATCAAGTGTTTTTGCATGAATCAGTAATTTAATGACTGTATTAACATATGATACTATGCTTGTAGCTGAGAGCGGTTTCTGTGGTGGATAGATAAAATTTAGTATCTGCATGCTTTGTGTATCGTGTTTCAGAAGATGCAGTGGACTCCTTGAAGCCCCAGGAGACACTGGATTTGAACAAAACCCCGGAGAGGATCGAGTTTGAATGTGCCATGGAGGGAGCCGAGGAGGAGAGTGAGCTAGAACAAACCAAGCACAACCTGAGCGCATCGCTGCTGAGTCTGGATAAAGAGGATGAAGATGATGAAGACAGTGATTCAGAGGAAGAGTAAGTCTCAATCTAAATATATAATTTGATTGCTACCAAACCAACAAACAAGCAGTATAGACATATAATTTCTTCATTCAGAAAAGAAAGCTTTGCAGGGAGCAAATCACATGTGTATGCATACATTATAAAACCTTAATTTCTTCATGGTTTTGAAGTTGAGACCACTATAAGACTTGAGTTCAGGACCTCCAAGACCACGACCTGCAATAATTGATCTTCAGACTGGTCTGGGAGCCAATGTCTGGTTTAGTAAAACCTACATTACTGGTATCCATATTATGCAGATCTGTTTCTGATTTACCCAGCATACTTTACTAAATCCTGACTAATGCAGACTTTGAAACTTTAAAATTAATGTTTAAATGTGGTGGTGAAGGGCCAACAAAGCCAATCTTAATGTGTACAAAAGGGTATAACCACTCATCAAATGTTCTAATGTGGACAAGATGGTATGGTCAAACTTGTTGCTGTTGGTGGAAAACCCCAGGAAAATCATAACTGTAAAACTTAGTATAATTTTTGTGAGAAAAGCATGTCTTTCATTTAGGCTGTAGTTCTGATTTAGTGACCAGTTCTTTTATTTAAATTTAAGCTTTGTAGAGCATGTCTTTCATTTGTCAGTTCCTAATGTTTTTAACCTCAGGGATTTGATGCTGCATGCCTTTTTAGAAACTTGATTGCAGTTATCTCAGGGAAATGCTTTTATCCTGTTAAGCATGTGGTGTGTTTTAACAGTTTTGATTGTGTGTTATGTGTAGACTTGTGGATGACGTGTTTCAAGAACAGTCACAGAAATCTGAACCTGCTCAACAGTTTGGGTTTGTTGTGTTTGTCCTGCAGGAGAAATTAAATGACTTATCTTGTACATAACACCAAAACCTTGCTTTTCAAGTCATGACTGACTGGATCTTCATTTTATCATAATTAAAGCTAATGCTGTTATCTAAGCCTTTGTTATGACATGTATAACACAATTTGCAGCCTGAGCATGTCCTACCTATATCCTATCCATCCACAAGTTAAAGCCAACTTACAAGCTGTTATAACTGCATGTAACATAGCCTTCTCTGATGCCTGTATGATTAATCTTCTAATTAATTCACAAATACAGTTACAGTAATGTCATAATTGTCATGGTCCTGCAAATGTCTGAAGATCTGAAGATATCAGTTAGCTGGTCTCCTGTGATGTCAGATTCTCTTTCTCTCACTCTCTGTCTATATAAGTAAAATATATAAGTAAAATATTTATATAATTAAAAGTAACATCTGTTAAGCAGATATATAATATCATGAATCACCCATTATTGAAATGATAAAGGTGGGATATTTTAACAATTTATCTAAGATGTAGAGGCAAGGAACAATATTATGGGAACTTTGATCTGTGTTCCTCTGTTTTCTCCTTCAAATATTTGAATCACTACATTTGAACCTGGACTATTTTAAAACTTTTAAGTGACTGAAGGAGCTACAAGGGCATGTTTCATAGCCCAAGATTACCAACTAAACGGCTCAAGTGCTGCTCTAGTTACTTTTGATTTGATTCAGAATAAAACACACTGACATTAGTAAAAACATGGTTGTTTTGACTTTCACAGAGCTAGGGCTCAGCCTGACAGAAACCGATTCTCATGTCAGTGTGAGTTTATTCCTGCACTTCATTGGATAATCTTGGCATGCTTAGCATTATACCTGCTTGATCTCTGCAGCTACAGGAATAAGATTATGCATGCAAATGGATTATTACAGCATTTGCTCCCAAACACCCGCAAACAGTTGAAACAAATCATAAAGAATGAGGGATATAAAGGATCTATGGATGGTAAAATGATTTGTTCTGCCAAATTAATTTCAGCCTGACAAGACACAGATTCACTAATGAGAATCAGACCACTAACATGCATATATCTATGATTCATGAAAATGATTGTGCATCTTGCCAGTTAATTTTGTGCTTATTTTTTTTCAGTTAAAAGTTTTAAAAAAAATATAACTTTTTAGCTCAGCTGACTATAAGTCATCTGAGCTATAGTCGTGGTCCATTGTCCGTCGTCCGTCCGTCTGTCCGTCCGTCCGTCCGTCCGTCCGTCCGTCCGTAGATGTGGCACGTTTTGAAACCGTAAGACCTAGGAATCCAAAATTCGGCATTATGTTAGATGTCCCCAAGATCTCCTACCAAGCCGAAAACTGGGTCTTTGCAACTTCGTTCCTTTGAGAAATTAAGGAAAAACCTCAATTTTTTATTAAAAACCTATTTTCACACTTCAGGACTGCCTAATATCAAAACCACTCATCTGTTTTTCCTCATATTTACCATAAATATTCCTCTATATAGTTCCTATGTACATGCCAGAAATTATGTCTTTATTATTTAATTTAAAAAAGTTATGGGCCCAAACATAATGCATTTTGTAAAAAATCAGGAAAGATATTTGATCACTTAACACAAAAAATGTTAAAGCTATCGACCTTTTTTCCAGTAATATAACTTTAATTAATCAAAATTCAATTGTATACCCAAAATTAGATGAAAATCTTTTAAATTTTCTAAAATATTAATAAAAATAAAAAATTGGTACCTTAAATTTTGCCCAACTTTGACCATGGCACGTTTTTTTCCTGTAAGTACTGTGGATTTAATTTTCACAGCATGTTTTTGTTAGCATTTCAACTGTTAACACCAAAAATTTGAAACCAGTTGATCAAAAACTGTAGATTTTAATAAGTTTTCAAGCACCATGTAACATATTGTTTACATCAAGCTGGTGTTATGCAGTTTGCAAGAGCTCAGCTCCCCAGCTTCAGCTCTTAGTTCCTTAAATTCGGCATACAGTTAGATGTCTCCAAAATCCCCTACCATGCCAAGAATTTGGTCACTAGGACTTAATACCTTCGAGATAGTAATGAAAAACTTCATTTTCCATTAAAAACCCATTGTCACACTTCAAGACTGCCTAATATCAAAACCACTGATCTGACTTTAATCATAAATAATATACATATTTTTCATTCTCTATGCACATGCCAGAATGATGTCAGTATTGCGTAATTGTTTTAAGTTATGGGCCCAAACATAATGCACTTTTTAAAAAATCAAGAAATATATTTACTCCCTTAACAAGGGCATTGCTGAAGTTAGAGATTTTTTTGTCAGGGATGTAACATTATTTAATCAAGATTCAATTGAATACCCAAAATTAGTTCTGAATTTTTCAAATTTTATAAGTTATTAGTATAAATATAAAATTAGTACCTTAAATTTTGCCCAACTGTGACCATGGCACGTTTGTGTCCTGTGAGCACTGTTGATATAATTTTCATATCATGCACACATTAGGATTTCAGCTTTTTAGTTTAGAAAGCTGAAAGAAATTGTCCAAAAATTGTAGCTTTTATTAATGTTTTTTATGAGACCCTGTCAGACTTTGGCTCTCTCCAGCCCCTCTTGAGTCACCTGTATGTTGACCTTGTTGACCTTTCATCAAATTATGCACGCTTGAGGCGAGGCATACAGGAATCCAGGCAGCTTATGGCCAGCCACAGCTGATCCAGGTGTCCAACCCAACTCATCTAGTAGTTTTAACCAACAACATAACAATAAACAATAAATTAATAAATTTTATTGGTTTTTAATAACAAATTAAAGAAAAGTAGAAAAGGAATTTGTTAGTTTATAATAACAGGAAATTAACTTGCAGTTACTGATGATATAAGAATCTTGTATCGATGCGTAGAATGTCACATATTCCAAATAACACCATGCAGTCACCTATGGCATTTTTCAGTTCAATTTTAATGATAAAGAAGTAAATCATATTATCTATTACTAATCATTAGGGATCATATGAAGGAAATTAATGATAGACAAAGATGCAGTTGATAATATTAATCTAGATTCCTACTGTGTCTAGTGTGTTCATTGATGTGAAATTAGTCCAAAATGAATTTTTTACAGTTATTTTTTAATATAAATAAAAGCCATAAAACCAGGTACTTATGATCATTATTTAAATGTGTGAATTTTGTATATTCTGGATTCTCAACATCATTGGTAGGTGAAACTGAATAAATACCAGGCATGGTGCGAATACTTTGTAATTGTATTTAAATACGAATATGATTATGTACTCCATTATAAAATTTCTTGCATAAAGAATAGGAATTCAGGTAAAAATGAAAGTATATGAATACTCGTGCAAATACTTTCAAAATGTATTCATGAATGCATTCATGAATATATTCTTTAATATAATTTTAATAATCATATCAGTTATATTTCATTTAAAAAAATCATATGATTCTCTTATTATTTTTTATAAAAATTATATTTGGGACAATATTTGTAATTTTTTTTAATAAATAGTTAAACTCATATTATATGTTCTGCTTATAAGTTATATGGCCAAGTCAAAATCTGTGTGACAATAGTACTCCATTTGTTAATAAAATAAATGAAATCAATCCTCTTCCCTGTCTCCAAAGGTACTATCAAAATCATACATAAGCTAAACAACAACAACTCATAATACAGCTTATATTTATTACTACACAAAACCAGCATGTGCCTCATTTCTAAATAATATTTTTTATCATATATAACAGCTGAGCGTCGTGACCCATAGGTCCCTTGTTTAATAGTCCGTTTGAATAGTCCCTGTCTACCTGATTTTTTGCGATTTTCTTCACACAAGACAATCTTGGCAAACAAAACTTGGACCAAGGGCAGAAAGAGGAATATGCGTCTTTTTTGGTACCCTACCTGCTTTTGATATTAATATTATTCACTTTATGGCCTGGTTGACATGTCTCTAATATAGCTGGGTTCATTGCGTCCCTAACAAGTGAACTATTTGTATCCTCCATGGATATGGATAACTAATGTGACATAACAATGGAAGGTGTGCACGAGGAGAATACAAGTCTCGCTGTAAACAGGGGTCAGCAGCTCCTGATTATTGGGCCCCTGAACATGGACGGCTCTTTTGTGCATCACATCTATTATGACGTCATCACTGCTCCCTGTCATGTACATTTCATAGACTGGTGGCAAAATGATGCTACAGAATAGACTAGTTACTCCTAAAATGGTTTTAAATTGTTTACAGGAAAATGGCGTAAAGTAGGTCTTTATTTCCATTATAATTAATTACCCATTTTCCTCTTTCTGCCCTAAGGGCATAAGATTAGGGCATTCTTTAAATCCCCATAAAAGAATTGGTAAAAAACAGGTGGACAGGGGTGGCGGAATGGACTATAATATGTATAATGAATCATACATAACCAAAACCAATGTAACCTGTACTTGATCAGTATAAGACTAACAAGAATTGTCACAAATAGAGCAGCGCACTGATTATATATTATTATACCTTTAAATTAAAGTTCCTTAACAGTTCCATAACATATCAGTAGTAAAAGTTCTGCCAGATGTTAAGATGTTAATTGTTAAATAAAACATAATATTAACAATAATAATACTGTCATTGACAAATTTCATTTCTTTTAACAGAGTTTTCTGTTAAGATAACATTAACTAGCTGAATAACCAGTTAAGGTGCAGATGAGTGATATACTGAAATATTTAATCAAACATAAATGTGAGTTTAATTAAATATTTGAATTTTGAGGGGTAAATATTTTGGGTAAATTTTGAGGTAGATGATGGTCTTGAAAGAGCAAAAGTATTTTCTCAAGGTCTAATTGTATAAATAATGCTACCCAATTTATATAGTCAGTGTTATGCTTTGGGACACATTCCAATTCAGTTTACAGATTCCTACAATTATTTGTAATACATAACCATTCTACAAGGGAGAAATAGGGAAAATAGATGGAAAAAAATGATGTGATCAATCAAAGTAGGAAAACATCATTTCTTAGGTCTGCTTTGATTTCTTTTTTTCTTTATAGTTGTTTGCTGTAGATTCAATCAGGAACTTGTTCTCAAAAGAGCATTGAATATTTGGTGAAGGCTTGTTTTATAAATACAAGAATAGTCAGTTAATGACGATTATCTCATTACGACAGGTCTGACAGCAGTGACATGGAGGAAGACGATCCAGATCTCGGGTTCGCTGCGTATGAGATGTCGTGCAAGCGGGCAGAGAAACTACATGGTCGTAAATATGCAGAGAAAAGTGACAGTGAGGAGGACTCTGAGGACTCCGATACGGAGACAGAGACACCTGGTGACAGTGATGAAGATGATTCTGATTCCGACGACTGGGATTCAAGTGATGTTGAAACTGAGAAAGAATCAGAAGGAGAAGGTAATAGAACTAATAATACTGATACTTATTTTAATATGTATCCAAGTTACAAGTCTGCTGGTAAAAGTTCAATGAAAGTTAATATGATGTGCCTTCGCCCTTCATGTTTTTCAAAATTTATTGGATCCTTGGTAGGTTATATTTATTTTTTCTGAAGAACAGTGTCTGTATGCTTCACCTGGTATGTCTGCCACATATGTGGGGACTGTATTAGTAAATATTTATGCTTTAGTCAAATGAGCCAGATCATAAGAGCAAAATTTTTTGTACAGTCAATATGGCTTTAATTAAATATGCCTTCCTTTACCATTTATATTTGCCACATTTTCCCCCAGGATTTGATTTTATGTAAAATTATTTATTTTCAGATTCTAAAACAGAAGATACCCCAGTGCAGAGTCCAACCAGAACACCTCAGAGAGACCTGTTATTCAAGTCTGATCTATTTGCCAAACCCAAGGAAACCAAACCATCACCAACCACTCTACAGCTCATGAAGAACAGGATGGCATTTTTCAGCGAACAACCCACGGTGGTCCGCCTTGATCCCAGGAGGATCTTTGGTCTGGATGCAAAACCAGAGGAAGAAAAACCCCCAGAGGACAAAGAAGTAGAGGCTGACAAAGAAAAGGAATCTCAGGATGAAAGGGAACTAACTCAGGAAGATGCTTCTGATGTTGATGAAGGTGTATCTGAACAAACCAAAGACAAGGGATCTGATGAAGAAGAAGGTGAGAAAGTAGAAGTAGAAGGAGAGGAAGTGGAAGATGAAGAAGAAGATGAGGAGGAGGATGAATTAGAATCTGAGGATTTGGAAGTAGATGTAGATGATGATAATTTGGAAGATGTGCTGATGGCTAATCAAGAGCTTGCTACTGCTTCTGATACCATCAGTTATCTGCTTAATGAGGATGATGTAGAGGAGGATAGGAGGTCATATGATATAGTAGAATCTGATGCTGACGAGGATGAAGTATCAGTGGATCTGGATTTAGAACAGAGAAATCCAGAGGTTGAGGAATACCTAGAGATGCTGAAACATCAAGATGAAGCAGGTGGGGAGATGAATGATGAGGAGAGCATCAGTACAGGTACAGATGTTCTCTCAGAGGAGGTGTCCTCTGCATCTGATGCTAGTGATGATGATGTGGATGGTGTCTCTGTAGGGCAGGTGCCTGTTATACCAGTTGTGCGTGAAGAATATATAGAACAGGTGATACCTTTGACGAGCGACACCGTACCACCCAGTGAAGAGCAGATTGCTGAAAGGGAATCTCCACATAACAAACGAGAGGATGATAAAAAGGATATCAAACCTGTAGTTATTATTCCAGTTCATAAAGAAACAAGTGATGTTGATGATGAAGAACTGTGTGAAACTGATGAAATGGCTTTACCTGTGGTAATTCCAGTTAGCAGGGAGTATGATGATAGTGAAGGTGTAATAAACTTAGAAGGTACTGTAACTCCACTAATTGGTCAGGAGCTTCCAGACAGAAGTGATAAAATATTGTCTGTCAAAGAGGATTCTTCTGTTGATACTTCAGAAGCAGTCACTGGAGAACCTATGAAAGATCTTGAAATGCCTATTAGTAGTAGTGAAGATGTAGAAGCTAGTGCAGATACACATGTTGCCATGAAAACTGCCTCTCAAGCTTTATCAGAAGCACCTGTTGAAGTTGACTCTGAAATCATAAGCGAGAATGGTGCATCTGTTGAAAATGTTGATGTGACACCAGAAATCAAAGATTGTGGTTCTGAAGGAACAGAGGCAGGGACAGAGGATAATGGTGTCTGTGAATCGCTCCTCCAGCAGAGTCCTGTAGAGTCAGGGGAGGCGGTGGTCACATCATCCTCTACAGAGTTCTCTCATGGTAGTGGTGATAGTGGTGGTATCTATGATAACAGTGATTTCACAAAGAGTGTAGCAGAGGACGAGCTTTCCCCTGAGCAGCCTCCGCTGGCTGAAGATGATGATTTTTCCGTCGGTGAAGACACTCCCCTAGTTGAGAACAAATCGTTCACCCTACCATCTTCAGACCATGAATCTGCTGTGGAAGAAATTGATAAACTTGTAGATGATTTGAATAACAAGAACAATAGCTCAAATGATCAAGTTACAGATCCAGTGATTGTGTCAGAAATGGAAACTGCACAGTGTTGTAGTCAACCCGATGATGGGTCGGATGAATGTGAGTCAGAAATAACTGATAATTCAGAAAGGACTACTGTTGCCACAGAGAAATCTTTAAGTGATGATACATGTTTAGATAGTGAGGAGGCGTTCCCTACCACACCAAGCTCAGCCAGAAGGGTTGAGCTCGAGTATGAATCAGGTGAAAAACATGTGGTTACCATAGACGAAGCATTTATCACAGGCAGAGGGAGGAGAAAGAAAGCGAGGACCCCTTCTTCTAGTTCTGCAAAAACAGATTCAAAAGCCACCTCACTGTGCTCTCTAACAGACTCAGAAACGTTTGATATTGGTGCTAGCAAAAAAGGCCAGGGTTTAGCGGAAAGTGCATCATTTGATAATTTGGCTGAAAACTGTGGTGATTTAGAGGATACTTTATCGTTAGATAATTTGGTTGAGGAAAACCAGGATAAAAGTTCTCAGAGTATAGACCCTGATTTGTCTTCCATTGTGAGGAACATTGAACCTGATCTAGCGGATTCTCCTAAATTAGGTTTTGAAAACAAAAAGATATCACCAAACAGTAGTAATACCTCAGGTATTGGACCAAGTGATCTGTCCCATGACACAACATATGCTAGCCCAAGGTCATCACATGAAACCACAAGTGACAGTTTGTACCTAACGCCAGAGTCTAGTTTTGTAGATCCAAAGTCATCAGTGCTCAAAGATATTGAAAATGTTACCCAAGAATATCAGAAAACAGTCAGTAAAGGTGATGATCTCAAACCAATCAGGATCCCTGATCCTGTTATAGTTAAAAAACTTGAAACATGCTCAGATATTCTTTTATCCTCGGATTCTCCACCAATTATATCACCTGGTAGATCACTAGGGGATGCCAAGAGGAAATTCTTTGCTGAACAATCACAGGCGTTGAGGATAGATCCATTCTTTGTATACAACAAAGATAAAAGTGAATTGAAGTTAGATATGGGTAAATCGCGTGGTGATAAGAAAAAGATTCCTGTAGACAAAGATTTACTGAAAAACGCAGATATGGGGTGTCTTCAAGACACACCAGATTCTCGAGCCAATGGGACTTACGAAGCTGAGAAGGGAAGGTTAAAGGTTAAAGCTAATATAGACAACAAAGAGTTTTCAAGAGACTCTGGGGTCCCTCAAACACCTCCAGTATCAAATGGTGAAATTGAGACATTTTTCACACCATCTACATCTGTAAAACCCAAACAACATGATATAAGGATAAGTGACTCTGATGAATCAATGCACAGATCTAGTTCAAATTCATCCGAAGAAATTTCTTCTACAGATACTGGTGAAACAAAAGGTTCTCATTTGACGGCCCGACAAAAGGCCCGGGAAGAGGCCAGGAGAAGGGCAAGACTGATGAGTGATGAGCAGTTGGGCTTGCAGGCAGATTCCTACATTCCTAGAAAACCGTCTATAAAACGATCCCAATCTTTACGAAGCGCTCCTCAGGAAACAAACAAACCTGCTAGAGTAATGGTCAGGCGTACCCCATCATTAGAGGAAAGGTCAACTGTGTGGGAATCTCCAGAATTCTCAGAGACATCACCTCGTAATCCTTGTTTGGATACACAAACCAAAGGAACTGGTGCTTTGTGTAATGACAGTAAAACTGATAGCATTAAATCTGATGATGCAGTGACCCAAGCAAGTCCTTCGCATAAATCTGGTGCACATATCAGGACTGAATCACAGGTTACAGAATCAAATAAACCTAAAAGTACATTACCCGTTGAAAAACACAGAATCCCAAGTGATCAAACTAGTCCAGAAAGTCCAGAACTTTGTCGGACTCTTACCATGTCATCAGGCACAAGTACTTTATCAAACAGCAGTGGTTCTGGTAGGTCTGACCATAGTATTGCTGAAGTTAAACAAGCGTCATCGGCTGGGGCATCAAAACCAGGGGAGCCTGAAGTACGCAGGCGCAATAAAGGTAAGAAAGACGATTGTGAAGAAAAGAAAGAAAAACGACGATCATTTCTGGCCATGCTGCTACCATCAAAAGGTGATAAAAAAGATAAACAAAAATCTCCACCGCAAGTTAAACCAGCTCCAGAAAGTACTGACACGGCTAACAGCACTCCAGAAAAGAAAGTACCCGGAAAACAAAAGACTCAATTCAAAGGTGCTGTGTCATCCAAAGATAGGAAAAAAGATAAGAAAAGGAAGAAATCATCTGATAAGAAGGAGGATGAGCTACCGATGCCGGTGTTCTCTCAGATGGGATCCCCACCCAAGCCGTCTCCTCTGGTGGCTTTCTTGAATGCTGCACAGAAAGTTCCACCTTTGATACAGGAACCTGTCCAACCACCAGTTGTTGAGCCACCACCCAAGAAAGATAACCTTATTGCTCCAAAGGCTTCCAGTAAGTTCTGTAACCCTATGGTACTTGAGCCTGTTATGATAAGCTTAAAGATGATAACCTTGTAGCTCCAAAGGCTTCCAGTAAGTTCTGTAACCCTATGGTACTTGAGCCTGTTATGATAAGCTTAAAGATGATAACCTTATAGCTCCAAAAGCTTCAAGTAAGTTCTGTAACCTTATGGTACTTGAGCCTGTTATGATAAGCTTAATGATGATAACCTTATAGCTCCAAAGGCTTTTAGGATTATTTCTTTAACCTGAAAGCTCTAATTTTTCCCAAAATTGTTTAACTTTGTTTCATATTCTTCAGGTGAGTTTTAAATAGTTTTACCTCCAAAGGCTTTAAGTGAATTTATACCCCCATAGCTCCAAAGGCTTGATGTGCTTTCTGTGAATTCATAGCATCCAAGGCCTTAAATAAGATTTTATTTCAGTAACCTTGATCTCCAAAGGCTTCAGGCAAGTTCTGTAACCTTAGAGCCCAGGATGATTCAAACATATTCAGTAACATTTTTAGCACCAAATGCTGCAGTTAACTTGATGAGAAATAATTTGACACTGAAAATTCAGATTATAGGAGAAAATAACAAAAAAATATCACAAGTTATGTCAGTTTGATTAATGTGAATGTTATGTAATTGTGTACAGTTTTATAATGTTTTCAAGTTTTTGTTGCCTTGCAGAATGCTACTGTCAGTGACAGGTCAACATTTTAAATGTTTCAATGCATGTACCATCACTTTTCATGTTGTGTTAAAGTGTTTGATGGATTTGCAGTGGATGAGTGTGTGATCACGGATGTGGAGAGTGAGTTTGATGACACCGCCTCTATCTGCAGCATGCGATCACAGGTCTGTATCCAGTGTCATCACCTTCACAATTTTATGTGACACTTGACACTTTCTAATTAATTTTACTGAACACTTTTTCCTTCTCACTAGTGCCATCTGCTTTCAATTACACTGAGTGTTTGGGACTGTTATATTGACCAAAAATGTTATACCTGTAATGAAAAAAAAGAGTAAAACTTATAACGTATCTTTTAAAAAATATCATACCGTAGATCCGCGTTTTGCCGCCACACGTCGTCTAATGGCCGCACCCCATAATCGTAAAATACCTGGAAGGCTTCTTCATTGGAGTAAAAAATACCCAAAACCTTACTTACTGGCCGCACTACATTCTCACCACGTTCCACTGCCAGGTGGTGTATGGAAACAACAAAAAAAGGGTTTCCTCAAAATCTAGACTGCAGCTAGACTGGTACCTATATATATTAAAAAAAAGTAAAAATTATAACGAATCTTTTAAAAAATACCATACCTATATTAAAAAAAAATAAAAATTATAACATATCTTTTCTGGTGACATTAGGATAAACTTGAATGAAGGCACAAACTACTTGGTGCAGGTAATATTGGCTTAACGTACCAGTGGTGGGATCATACTATTTTGTGATACTAGCCGTAAAATGCACAAAAACTTACCCTTTTTGCCTCAGGAGCAAACAAGAAATGTGGCAATTTTCTGACAGCAAATTAATAGTCTCGCATGTATGAATATCATTTTCAGATTAAAAATGAAAAAAATGACAGGACATAATATAAACCACCTTTATTGAAACTTAAGCTGACATTCTTAAACTAGATACATTTGATGATACATATTGATGACATTACAATGATATTTGTACACATCACTTGCACATGATACATCACTCGTACAGCTTTTTTTATCACAGACATAAAAAGATATGGCCACTTCAAATGACTCATTAGTTTTGCAGCTCTTCAAAGACAAGCTAACATGATCTTGAAGTAAATATAAGTATTTTGTAAATTATCACAAATGGCCACACCGCATCTTGTAATAAAAGATGAATTTAAGTGCCAGTGAAATCAGTTTAAAAGAAATATCGCAAATAATTAGTTGGACAGGGGTTTAAGAACAGAGTCTACTGTTGAGGTGGAAATTTTCACAAGCATGCAGTCTTCACAAATTTCATGAGGGTGTCTTGATTTACAATTAAATACATGTTCACAAAATTTTCATTTGATTCAAAGTTAAGTATGAATACATTATGCAAGATTATAGGCTTAAACAAGGGTAAATCTCGAGAGCATAGTTTGCACACATATTATACAAGTAAATTGCAAGAGCAAAGTTTGCACACTAATTCTGTGGGAACCTCCACGCAGTGCAGGTTTGTTTGTATCAAATGCATTACTAGTCCAACTCTGGTTGATGCAATAAATTTCTTTAAAATTTCAATCTTAATATAAAAAAAAAACACCAAGGTTATTCATGAAAATAATATGTTTGTGAAGGCTAAGTTCGCAAAATTTGAGTTTGGCAAAAAATAACCTGTTCTGCTGTAGTTAGCATACACATTGTTTGTAAAGATCATCAGAATTTCTTCATAAATTGTTGCAGTCAAGTATACGCATGACTGACAAGTACCAAAAGAAGCTCAAGAAGGCGGCAGCGAAGCAACAACGTCAGGCGGAGTTGAAACGGTTACGAATGGCGCAGGAGATACAGCGGACCATTGAGGAAGTTGACATGAAGATGAGGGATGTGGAGGAGAGAGGAATCGCTATCGAGAAAACTCTGCATGGGACGGCACCCAGTAAGTGCAAGCATAGGCTCAGTGTCACGGGCTCAATAAGCTGACTTCAGTGAATGAATAAAAAAATTTCTTATCTACTCAAATACTTTTGAAGAATTCATCATAGCAGTGTTTAAGTTCACACAGCAATCCTTCTGTGTCCTTATAAAAATTGCAGCATCAATTAATGTCTCTACCTACATGTCCTTTAACTTTCTAACTTGATGTGGAAAACTTGGATTACAAGCTAAAGAACCTAATCCCTTTAATTTACAATGGGTTAAGGTTTAATATGCAGACTACATAATGGTAACTTTTATATACCAAGTTACTCTGTTGATAATTTTGATAAACTAAGTGCATGGTGTGACTAACAGTATCTGTATTATGACTAAAGTGTGTGATTTCTGTTCATTTTACCATTTTTTTTTTCATTTTGAAATGAACTGTGGAGTTTTGTTTGAAATTTATTCAGAAACCTACATGTTTTTGTATCTTTATGTCATGTTTTCCCCCCAAAAAATCTGCATCTTCTTACATCTTTGTGTGTTATGTGTCAGTGTTTTGATGTCCCCTGCTATTTCACCTAAGGAATGGGGTATCATTCCTTTAACTCCCTGGGTAAGTCTCCCCACCTGTTTAAATCAACCCTGGCCATATATTTGTACCATTGCTTAATTATGGTTCATATGGTTCAAGAACTGCCTGCATGTTATATTTAAACATGCTGTTTTCTGTAATATTTCTGATTTATTGTACATTAAAGCTAGATGAATATATTTATGATACAATATACAGTTAACTAAGACTACTAGGATTGCATCTCCAGGGTGGCAATGTTGGATAGGTGGTCAGGGCCTAATAGAGTGTACAGTAGATCTACTACAAAGTTCCATTGAAAAGTCATGACAATAAAACTTGTATTGTAGATCTTCTGCTAACAAAGTGGTGGTCATAGCAGTGTGGTCCTGTCAGTGAGGTGCTCACCAAGTTACTATACTATGTTTGACTTAATATTCGCCAGGCTAATTTTTTGCGCTTTTCACTTTTTCTCTGTTTCGCGAGGGTTCCATATTTGCAATCTTACCGTGCAGCATGCAACACATAGTATATCCATGATCACATTCCTTATTTAATGAATGTGCTAAATCTTAAAAATTGATGAAGACCCACGACTGATAGAAATTCTTGTCCCTCAGGCTAAAGGCAGATAGAATGAAAGACCTGATATTATTTATATTGTTTATCTTTGATTTACAGGCAACATAAAATATGTTATTAATCATAATATACATCTTCTGCCTCTCAACTTTTGGTCTGGTGAACAACATACATAAAATGCAAATGAGTCTATGTTAAAAATGACTTTTTGTGTAGATTAGGTGTCTTATTTACGAAGGTTTCAAATTTCAATAATTTCGCTTTCACAAACGTCATAAATTTTAAACCCTCATCAACAATAAGCCCAACCACAGTATGTGTATGCATGTATGTGTCTGTGTATCATGTTATATGTTGATCTCATTTTCTTTCTGACATGTCTTAACCAAGCCTTGAGGTGGGTCAGGTGGTCAACCAAGGAGGCAGATCCTTTTATTATTAACTCTGGACTTTCTGTTCCCTTAATTTACAGAATCTGTTGAGAATGAGACAGAACTAATGGAGGATTGGTTTAACGTAGTGCATGAGAAGAACGCTCTAGTACGCTACCAGTCTGAGCTCATGGTTCAGTAAGTCTAACGTTTAATCAACTACTCATTAACATCTCACTAAACATCATCATCATCTTTATTGGTCAATGAATATGTTATAAGCAGGGAACAAGTCTACTGCTAAAAAAAGAGAACCAGTCTACAGCTTCCAGTTCATTTGAATGACAGAATCATTTCTGGATGCAGGAAACAAAATATTTTTCGGTATTAAGTTGGTGTGACAAATTTATTCATTAGTTTTTGGAAGGAAGTATATTTTTATATGACTGGCATTATACCCTGTTTTATCATGTGGTAAGTATATGTTGTGAATTGTCTTCATTTTGTTTATTGCAGTCAAATTATAATTTAACATTTGATGTTCCAGTGCTAGAGAACTCGAGTTAGAGGACAGACAGGCCAGATTACAACAACAACTTCGGGACATGATAAGTGGTGAAGGTACAATGTCAAATCTTATTTATTAAAAAAAAAATACTAACAGTATGTGTTCCTGAGGAGAGATGAAGCATATTTTGCTCTGTATGCTGCTAGTTTTGTGCTATTGATTGGTTGATTTGGTTTTGGACATAAGATGGCAGGGAGACGTAGTGAAAACAGAGAGACATGCAAAACGCATCACACTTAATCAAAACAAATCACGGTTTGCAGATAGATGGCACAGGGCACTGTGTAAAGACTCTTATTATTGCAAATTATGCTGAGAACATAGATATATAAAGCAGCTTTAATATAATACTTAGGACTTGAACATAATATTTAGATTATCTAAGAGAAACAAAATAATTATGTTATCATTGTCAAGTCAGTTGTGGAGGTGAGGGTTCTGGAAACAATGATTATTATAGTTTGCACAAGGTTTTTATTCAGCATTTAGTATATATATGTACATGTAATAAATTAAGTGTGCTTAATTTTTGTAAAGTTATTTAATACTTCATGGATCATATTTCATTTGAACTTCATTTATTTGATGCATTTATAAAAGCATCTGTCTTTGTGCTGCTGATGTTACAGTGATGCAAGCATTGTGTTCTGTTTGTCTCTTCAGATGGTATGAGAGAGCGAGAACAGAAAGAACGAGAGCAGCACATTTTAGCGGAATTATTGGATGTTGTGGAGCAGAGAGATGCTCTAGTAGCAATGTTAGAAGAAGACAGATTAAGGTAATGTTCAACTCTTATTTGAGGTCAACTGATTCATGGTATCAAGTGCTGATGTTGTATTGATACTAGTTCTGCACCATACTTTTAAAACATGTGGCAGGCTGATAACCCTGAAAGTGCAAAGCTTATCACAAGTCCTGAGATTGGTTTTTAGGCACTTTATAAGTCCTGGAAAAAAGTTATGCAGCTGGCGATGTAAACCTTTGTGTCTTTTCAAACCTTGTGTATTGATCAGGCTGGCATACATGTTAACTATAAACAGCCATTGCACACATAATTTTACCACCATGTGCTTAGGATGTGGGCCAGATTAAATGGTAGCAGTAATTATTAACACTTGCAGTTGTAATTAATTCTCAGTTAAGTGTACAGGCTGTACAGGAGCAAAAGTTAGAATTTGCCTTAAAGGTGCCCATTCACCTACCTTTTGAAAACAAATTTATATGATTTCTGGCTTCCTCTGTGTATATATTAATGATTTAAGGATAATTTTTGTTGTAAAATGTTCTTATAACAACTTTGTGAAGGATGTTTATCAACAACATGTTTGTAAACACAGCGATGTTGACAAATGGAAAAAAAAACATGTAACCTAAGGTGGTAGGTTGCATATATGCAGAGGTAGAAAGATCACTTGTTGCAAGTCACCAATTGCAAAGCTCTGGCTTGCCGCCAGATGCCCAGTTGAATTTATTTTGTTATTTTGGCTGGCTCCCACACATTGATATAAACAAGACAAGCAGCCTGTGTGCAGTGATATCCACGTTTTAAGGCCTATTTTTATAAAAGTTCCAAGGGATTGGTCAGATTGGTAATTGGGCATCTTAGACAATAGACACCTCTTTGAGAAAGATGGTTTAAACTAAGAATCCTAACACATGTAACTGTGGACCATGTGTGGTGCATAATGATTATAAACATGCACCAGTATGGATCAGGCAAGCAGGAATATCGTTTCATGAAAACAAGTCTCAGGTTTATGAAATGGAAAGTGATACGATATATTTTACATTTTTTTGGGTTTGTTTCCTTTCTTCAGGTTTAACATTTATTTCTTGCAGATCACGAGAAGAAGATCGTGAAATGAAGGAAATGATGCTGCGAAAGGGCTTCCAGTTGTCGCCCATCTCATACAATCTTCGCTTACCAAGTCTCCATGACCTTGACTCCCCCTGAGGTCTTGGTCAAAATAAAGGTTCCAGTCCCCAACTCAAACCGCCTGTGATGACCTAGTATACATGACCTTGACATGTTGTGTTGACCTTGACACAACCTTGACATGTCCTGTTAACCTTGACACCACTTCTTGACCTTGACTGTTTCTGTGACAGCACCAGTCTAGTTGACAATCACATGGTTATTATTACTGAGCATTTTGGTGCTTCATGCACCTGGTCCAGATCTGTAGGATACTCTTATATACATTGTCTCTAATGGATAAAGAGATATGATATTAGTTCACCGTATAATGCTAACATATTTATTTTACAGCAATGACTGTGCCATTTTAGCTTTTACTGCAGCAGTGTTTTAACTATGTCAACTCTTTGTGTGGTCATTACTTATCCTGATGACAGCAAATATAGCAGGTTTTATTTAACAAAAGGCTATTATCAGAAGTATACTGAAGCATACCTGGGGTTTATAATAATTATAACACAACACTCATAGCAATAACAGGTACCACAGTAGAGCTTCATTTATCCGAACGATTGTTTATCCGAATGATCATTTATCCGAACAATCATTAATCTGAACCCTGTCCAGTGAGCTTTTCAGAAAAAAAACACAATTATATTGCATCCATGTCTGCTATCTTGCTAAATCTGGTGATTGTGTATTTTCTGGCTCTGCATAAGATGATTTTTATGGAGATTGTGCAAAAATTAGTATTAAAGTCACTACAAAAAGTTAATTTCTTGTAGAATTTTACTGATTATGAAGTTTTAGAAAGTTTCTAGTTAAAATCACTCAAACCACTGTAAACGCACA
Organism: Sipunculus nudus; assembly: GCA_026874595.1. Taxonomy (NCBI): domain Eukaryota; kingdom Metazoa; phylum Annelida; class Sipuncula; order Golfingiida; family Sipunculidae; genus Sipunculus; species Sipunculus nudus. The sequence goes on along the minus strand of CM049311.1, from coordinate 27,989,830 downwards.
TAAAACATTTTTAATCTGATACTATAATGCTCATGTATTTAGGTTATTTGTTTTATGATCAGGGATTGGCTTTTAAACACTCAGTGTTTTAAAATAACATATAACAATATAAGAATATGTATTTAATTTGTCTTGTAATATTTTAACAAATACTTAAGATTCTGCTGCAATTTATATATTTAATTTGTAACTAATGGTTGATTATCAGTAATATATGATTCATGTGAATGAGTCAAATTTGGGGTTTAAATGAAGAACAATGTAAACCTTTTGAAATGGATGAACAAATATACATTTCTTTGTTATTGTCACCAAGAGAAGCACATTGTCACCAAGAGAAGCACATCATTTACGGCACAATGTGACATTAACTTCACTGAGCATTATGGCACCATCAGTGTGTTTTAATTATAGTATTTTATAAAGAAAACATAAACAACTTTAGTAATGTTAAAATTTTACTTCAAAGGCATTTTACTCTTGTTATATCAGTTTTAATTTTGAATTAATGAATCAGGTATAAGATGAAGATGTTAAGTTTAAGATGGTTAACCTTTATACTTCCTTTTCTTATTGTTTAAAGATGCACTTGGTATATTTACATCTTTAGAAGTCACTGGCATTATCTCATTGAAACATTTGTATGGAGGGAGCGTGGTGAGTGTATGTGTGTGTGTGAGAGAAAGAGAGAGAGAGAGAGAGATGACCTTTTTGTTTTAGAGGGCATATGCAGACTTTTATATTATCTCGTGGCTTGTGTCATGAGTACTGGTACATCAGATTGTTACCACCTCATGTGGCTATATTTGTGACTTCATGCAGCATTCATAAAACATGCATGTGGTATAAACCAAAGGAAACAAAGTAACAGGGTTCTGTAAAACATGAAGCATGCACCAAGAGAATAATTAAGGTCTATTCACTAGATAGGTTTTTTAGATGTTTCAGTGTAAATGCTCCATGCTCTCAGGCTGATGTGCCCACATACAGGTGGCAGGGCATGCATGGGATTTAATAGTGAGAAAATTTAATTGTATCTTGTCACTTCTGTATGCACTTTGATCGGGGCCTTTGACCAATTAAAGTAAAATAAAGGGGTGGTAGCCATGTAGCAGGGAAGGTAATTGTTCATAATAAATATGCTTCTGGTAGTTAGGTAACAAGACAGTAGCCTAACATTGGCATTGCAGTGGACCAGGTTATTTGTATAGCAGATCTGTAGGTGCTAATACCCTGTTTTTGTGAAGGGAATATATATATATATATATATATATATATATATATATATATATATATATATATATATTATAATAATAAACTGCTTCTGTTTTATTTTTAGAAACTTGATCTGTCAACAAAAATGGTTGATGATATTACAGTGTCAAGATGTTTTTGTTATTAATGATATTATATTACTGCATAATATTTTAAAAATATGGCCTAAGCAAGAAAAGGAGAAAATCAGCTATTTGTTTCTATAATCAATATTAAGAATTTATATTTCAATGGGAACAGGATCAACCATAGATGGACAGGGTATCTGTACAAGAGGGTGGTAAAAATTGGTTAAGATGGCAGCCCATGCCTTAGTTTTCAGGTATACCACAATCTCCATATCTAGAACACTACAAATAATCCAGTAAGTGTATATATTTGGTTTCCTGTGTATTAACAGACAATGCAAACTGATCCGAATTCGGAGTGATGTTTGATATCTTCATGTAAATTGAACATGTTTAAGAAGAAATTGCAGTGTAACCAGTGTATCTGAATTTTACATTTAAATATCACCATAACTACCTTCTAGACAGTTATGTACTGTCTGTGTCACCAGTATATCATGTCCAAACAACCAGGATGCATACTGTGAAACCTGAGATATACTTATGACATCCAATTCGTATCACTTTATTACACAGGTGCTGTCTCTGAATTTTGGACTCATTGAATAAGTAAGCACTGCATGGTTGAGAGACCTGATATCTGAGGTAGTTTATTGGATAATTTACTTCATGTAGACCACAAGGATAATAATATACAGGTGATAATATACAGGTATACAAGCCATCTCAGCAACATCCCGTTCAGGGCATTAAAGAATATGAGAACCATCAGGCCTGCTTTTGCTCGGCTTAATCATTGACTAGACATTATTATTTGTGCTTGTATAGTTTATCTGCTTATAGGCAGAAATTATCTAGATTAGATACCTCTCACATGGCCAGTTTATTTATTTGGGTTACTTTCATATTTTATTTGACTATATTATAACATTATGTACAGGTATGGTACTGTTTTATAGAATACAGGCATCAAATTAGCCAGAACACAGGTAGCAAATAATTGAGTTGTTTAAATATCAGGGAAGTATATTGGAAGACAAAACCTCCGTTGGGGATGATGAACTATGTTGTTGGTAGGTAAGGTTACTAATAAATAATCACTGTTATAATCCAGTCATTTTATTCACCTCATTCGCTGATCTGAATACACTACAATACTAGTCATAGTGTCAACCAGGACATCTTTATAAATTAGGTAGTATTTTATTGCTTGACAGTCCATGGTTGGTGAGGCAATATTGAAGATATAACTGGTTTGCTTTCCTTTGATCATATACATAGTATACCGCTGGGTAAATAGGCTGTATGTTCTAATGACTGACTGAGTGAAGCTGTTCTCAGTGGCTGTTCTGTTAGAGTACTGGCCAATGGACAGGCTATGATTAGGTTACTGATAAAAGCTGTGATTAACCTTAATTATAAGCATTTAATAATAACCTGCGAGTACAAACTTTTCTGCATGTTTCATGTGTTATGGACAGCAGTTTATGGTGTGAAAGAGAAATACCTAAACAACCTGTGTGTGTGCTTTAGATAGTAAACATTATTTCAGTGTGCGAGTGTGTGTTTCTGCAAGCATTTGGGGGGGGGGGGGGGTGCTTTGAAAAAGGAGAAGCTGGTCTTATGTTAACGGTGATAGAAGTCTGGAGACTTTCACATATTGTATAAGGAAGGTTGAATGTAATTGTATATAAACGTGTACATAACAAATGGACTTTTTTTGTACAAATGATTATAGCTCATTTTATATCTAGATGGGGCTGTACTGGAGGTATTGCTCACAAATACATACAATAAAGGCTTAACACAGTAATATCTGTTTCTGTTCTTGATATCAAGTCAGCTTGTGTGTGTGTGTGTGTGTGTGTGTGTGTGTGTGTGTGATAAAAACTGAATATAAATAGGGCAGCCTATTCCAAATTTAATGATAATAGTGCAAATAATAAAAAAAAACCCAAAGTCAGTGATGTAGTCAGTACTTCACCTGAGTCAGAGAGCAAGTCCGGGTCCTTGAGGTTTGTGTTTAGTCTACATTCTTCGAGTCCAAGTAATCTGGAAACCAAGTCCAATAAAAAGCTCTGTATAAAGAGAGATTTAAAATGGAACATTGAGATTATGGTAAGTACTGTTAGGTTAGTTTACACATGCCTTAAACTTAAAGGTTTAATTTCATTTAACTCCCAATGCAAACCTAAAGCTTGGTATATACAATTTTTAGCTCAGCTGACTATAAGTCATCTGAGCTTTAGTCGTGGTCCATTGTCCGTCCGTCTGTCTGTCCAGATGTCTGCCATAAGACTGGCACGTTTTGACACCATTGGACCTACGAATCTGAAATTTGCCACACAGATGTCCCAAAAATCTCCTACAATGCCGAAATTTGGGTCGATAGGACTTTGTTCCTTCGAGATATTAAGGAAAAACCTCAATTTTTTATTAGAAATCTATTTTCACACTTCAGGACTGCCTAATATCAAAACCACTCATCTGGTTTTCTTCATATTTACCATAAATATTCCTCTATATAGTTCCTATGTACATGCCAGAAATTAAGTCAGTATTATTTAATTTAAAAAAGTTATGGGCCCAAACATAATGGATTTTGTAAAAAAATCAGGAAAGATATTTGGTCACTTAAGACCAAAAGTGTTAAAGGTAGGGACTTTTTTTCAGTAATACAACTTTATTTGATCAAAATTTAATTGTATACCAAAAATTAGATCAAAATCTGTTAAATTTTTAGCTCAGCTGACTTTCAGTCATGCTGGGCTATAGCGATGGGTCTTTGTCCGTCGTCCTTCCGTCTGTCTGTCCGGCCGGCCGGCCGGCCGTTAGCAGGGCACAAATCGTAACCGTAGGAGCTAGGGCCATGAACCCTATGCAGTCTTAGAGGTTCTAAAAAGATCTCCTTGCAAACCTGAAATTAGGTCACTGCGACCTATATTCTCGAAGTTATGGGGTGTGTTTGCACCCCCAGAAATAATTCTTTTAGCCAAAATTTTCATCCCAAACCTTCCATCTTTCACATACAGCTCACCTACCAACAGAGGAAGAACCATAATTATTTTGAGGTCACAAGGTCATTGGTCAAGGTCACAGAACAAACTTCTTTGAAAAGCCTGTGGATGCATTTTAAGCCAAACCTTTCATCCCAATTCTTTGATCTTTCACATATAGCTCACCTACTAAGTGGGAGAAGAATCCTATAGATGTTGAGGTCACAAGGTCAAAGGTCAGGGTCGCAGGATCCACTTCTTTAAAAAGGTTGTGGACACATTTCAAGCTAGACCTTTCATTCCAAACCTTTCAGCACTGATATCGCTTCTCTGCCAACAGGGGAAAAGACCTGTTGATTTTGAGGTCAAAGGTCAAGTTCACAGCACCCTCTTCTTGCGTGGAGTCATTTTCAGGCAAACTTTTCAATCTATACTTTCCATCTGTCATATATGGCTTACCTACCAATAGGGGAAGAAGCCTATTGATGTTGAGTTCCAAAGGTCAAGGTCACAATATTGTTCTAAATGCTTGTGAACATATTTTAAGTGAAACTGTTCAACCTAAACCTTCATTCTTTCACATATGCCACATCTATGCATCACTGAATGTGATTCAAACTTCATATTTATGGGTCTTTTTGCATGAAGAAATAACTAATTGATTTTGAGGTCAGCTGGTCAGGAGGTTAAAGGTTGCAGGTCTAAGTTATTCACTCATTGGTTGCCAAGTAATTACACCCGGCCAGATGCAAGTGGTTAGTAGTTACCCATCATTTAGAAAGAATCCAGTTGATATGTGGGCAAAAGGCCAAGGTCATAGGTCAGGGATGTTCACAATAAATTATTTTGTCGAACATCTCAATTTTTCTTGTACATATAACCATTGGTTATGGTACATCTCACTGTGTGGCTGTAATTGTGAGTGATGCTGGTGACATATGACTCTCTTTTGTATCAGCCTGTTAAGTGATAAGGCTGAGTGATAAATACCTTGTTACTGCATAACAAAAACACTGTTGCCGGAATGCTTCAGCCAGGCATTAAGACTGTGAGAGTATAGTATTAAGGTTTAGCTACTGATTTATAAGATGATGGGAACATTTTGCAGTTTATTTTATGGAATCATAGCGATAAACTTAGTTTCTTAGATATCTGAATATTTTTATATAAATCACCAGATATAAAAGCAAATGTTTGTTCTCATAATATGTGGATGTGTACCTGGATTTAGGATGGCTTTTTTTTATTACAAGACTTTTAGTCATGCTTTCTGCATTTCTTTTCTTTCAGGTTTTGCAGTTTACCTACCCTGTTGACCCCATTGAAAAGCAGAGTGATAATAAAAAATATTGGACTTACACTTTTTACATTTGCATATCTATAAATCTAATATGAGGGCCTGAAAATCCCTTTTGAATTGTTTTAGACATTCATTACTGTAACATCCTTTGGAGAATTTGCTACAAGTTTGGTCTCTTTTTGGATGATGTGTGATATCAAATGTCAGACTTGTCAGAAATCCATTATGTCTGCCAGTTAGCCACCTTAGAAATCCTTTTGTCAGTGCAGTTTCAGTGATTTTTAGCTCAGCTGACTTTTAGTCATGCTGTGCTATAGCGAAGGGTCTTTGTCCGTTGTCCTTCCGTTTTTCCGTCCTGCCAGCCGTCCGGCCGTTAGCAGGGCACAAATAGTAACTGTAAGGGCTAGATACATGAACCCTATGCAGTCTTAGAGGTTCTAAAAAGATCTCCTTGCAGATCTGAAATTAGGTCACTGTGACCTATATTCTCTGAGTTGCGGGGTGTGTTTGCACCTCCCAGAATTAATTCTTATAGCCAAAATAATCATCCCAAACCTTACATGTCAATAGAGGAACAACATTTTTTATATTTAGGTCTTAGGGTCAAAGGTCAATGTCACAGGACCAGCTTCTTGAAAAAAGTTGTGGATGCATTTTAAGTCAGACTTTTCATCCCAAACCTTCCATCTTCCAAGTATGGTCAGATACCATATGGTATACCATCAGGCTTTAAATACAGGTCATGCTTGTCAGCTGAGCGTCATGACCCATGGGTCACTTGTTTTAAATATTGGCAAAAATATAAAATTGGTACCTTAAATTTTGCCCAAGTTTTACCATGGCATGTTTTTTCCTGTAAGTACTGTGGATTTAAATTTTCACAGCATGTTTTTGTTAGCATTTTGTCTGTTAACACCAAAAATTTGAAACCAGTTGATAAAAAACTGTAGATTTTATTCAAGTTTTCAAGCACCATGTCACATCAAGTTTACATCAAGCTAGTGTAATGCAGTTTGCTAGAGCTCAGCTCCCCAGCTTCAGCTCTAAGTTCCTTAAATTTAGCATACAGTTAGATGTCTCCAAAATCCCCTACCATGCCAAGAATTTTATCACTAGGACTTAATAACTTCGATATATTAATGAAAAACTTCATTTTTCCACTAAAAACCCATTGTTAGACTGCCTAATATCAAAACCACTGATCTGACTTTGATCATATATAATATACATATTTTTCTATACATTCGCTATGCACATGTGCAAGAAATGATGTCAGTATTGCGTAATTGTTTTAAGTTATGGGCCCAAACATAATGCACTTTTTAAAAAATCAAGAAATATATTTACTCCCTAAACAAGAGGATTGCTGAAGCTAGAGATTTTTTTGTCAGGGATGTAACATTATTTAATCAAGATTCAATTGAATACCAAAAATTAGTTCTGAATTTTTCAATTTTATAAGTTATTCGTATAAATATAAAATTAGTACCTTAAATTTTGCCCAACTTTGACCATGGCACATTTGTTTCCTGAGAGCACTGTTGATATAATTTTCATATCATGCACACATAAGGATTTCATCTTTGTAGTGTAGAAAGCTGAAAGAAATTGGCCCAATATTGTAGCTTTTATTAATGTTTATATGAGACCATGTCAGACCCAGGCTTGACCCAGCCCCTCTTGAGTCACCTGTATGTTGACCTTGTTGACCTTTCATCAGATTATGCATGCTTGAGCGAAGCATACACTGGGGCAGCCAGGCAGCTAATGCCCAGCCACAGTTGATCCAGGTGTCCAACCCAACTCATCTAGTAGTTGTTTTAAAAAACAACATAACAATAAACAATAAATTAATAATTTTATATTGTTTTTTTTTATAACAAATTAAAGAAAAATTAATAGAAAAGGAATTTGTTGGTTGATGAGTAACAGAAAATTAACTTGCAGTTACTTATGGTGTATGAATCTTGTATGGATGGATAGAATGTCAATGTTATTCCAAATAACACCATGCAGTCTGAGTCACCTATGGTATTTTTCAGTGAAATATTAATGATAAAAAAATAAATCATATTATTCATTACTAGTCATTAGGGATCATATGAAGGAAATTAATGATACACAAAGATGCAGTTGATAATATTAATCTAGATTCCTACTGTGTCTAGTGTGTAGATTGATATGAAAGTAGTCCAAAGTGAATATATTACATTTAGCCATAAAAGCAATAAAACCAGGTAATTATGATCATTATTTAAATTTGTGAATTTTGTATATTCTGGATTCTCAACATCTTTGTTTGGCTAAAACTGAATAAATACTAGACATGGTGCGAATGCTTTGCAAATGTATTTGAATATGGATATGAATATGTACTGCATTAAAGAATTTTATTGCATAAGAATGGGAATTCAGGTAAAAATGAAAGTATTTGAATACCAGTGCAGATACTTTCAAAATGTATTCATGAATGTATTCATTAATATATTCTATAATATTATTTCAATGATCATTTCAGTTATATTTTATTTTAAAAAATCATATGATTTTCTTATTATTTTTTTAGCGAACCTGTGAGCTTATGCGTTGGTGCGGCGGCGTCCATTGTGTGTCGTGCGTAGTCTGTACGTTAACCATAGCTATCTCAAAAACGGCAGGAGTTAGCATCACCAAATTTTTTGCAAATAATCAGTCATCCAAAAAACTATATCGGATTTTGTTTATTTTTTTTCTAACTGCATTTTCTTAGATTTTTAGGGGAAAAGCTAAAAAAGCTTTAAAAATCTTCTTCTCCGAAACTGTTCAGCCAAATTGTCCAATATTTCACAGAAATGATCCCTGGAACAATCTTTCTCAAGTTAGTTCGAATGGTTCCAGTTTGGAGATTTTTCGCCGAGTTACAGGAGGTTGAACTCTGTTAATTTTGCAAAAAAGCAGATTAAAATTTAAATCTCAGAAACGGCTGGAGCTATCATCACTAAATTTTATGCCAATGTTGGTCACATAGGTCATATCTGAAATTCAGGTATTGGTGGCGCCACCTGCATTAGCCTTTTTTGTACGGGGTCATCAGTGCCTGTATCACTCTGAGGGCTACAAAAAACTTCTTCTCTGAAACCATATGGCCAAAATGTTTAATATCGCACAGAAATGATCCTAGGGTAGTGCTTTCTGAATTTTGTTCAAATGGTCTCTTTTCAGTGACTTTTGGCTGAGTAATGGGAAGCTGAATTTAGTCATGCCATAACAGCCCATTTTAGCTCAGTAGCTACAAAGATCTTCTTCTCAAAAACCACTGGGCCAAATTCTTAAATCTCACACATTAATTATCCTCAGATGTTGATAATTCAAGTTTGTTCAAATGGTTTTGGTTCAGTGCTTTTTGGCTGAGTTACGGGAAGCTGAACTTAGCCAATTTGCTGTATCTTCCTATATGAGTTATAAACCTGCGAAAAGTTTTCGACTGATGCCACTAAAGCCAGTTTGTTAAATATTTTACAAGAATAATCCCTACAATAATTCTTATAATAATTGTCATTAATGGTTCCACATGAAAGATTTTTTGGCTGAATTATGGAGATTGAATTGAGTCATTTTACCATATATGTTAGCTGTGTGATGCTGTTACATCTAGCCTGGCACCAGTTTATCAGCATATATTACATAATGCCACTTGACATTTAGATTTCAGGTTATCTTTGGTTAATATTGAAAAGAAAGTTTTTTTTTAAAAGCTTTTAAAATATTTAGATTTATGATTTAAGTTATTCATCATACCAGGCAATGTTACAATCATGGAAATTCTGTTCTCTGTGGCTATATAAAGACAACTGTATGTGGATTATAAATTATTGGTATCCCTACTCAACTTAATTCAAGAATTTGCCATCAATGCGATATATCTGTATTTTAATTTTGCATTCAGTATGCATCCATAATAATCTTACATATATTCCTGATTTCTTTTTTATAAAAAGTCAGCTGAAAGCATTTTATATTTGGAAAATAAATTTCAAAGTTATTTCAAGTAGGGACCACTTTTGTGTACAGATGGCAGCACTTGGTTTACCATTGGCAGATAGCCAGTGCCTTGATGTTGGCCATTAGCCAAGATGATGTCAGCTCTATAAATAGTTTTGGCACAGTGCCAGGATTGGAAGAAGTGCAGCCAAATATAGGTCAAGGGTTTACTCAGTGCAGTAGCTGCATTCTATTTACAGCTTTGGCAGACTGCTCACTGCATCATATTTGGCACCAAAGTTCAGCCTGAATCTATTTATAGCTTTGATAGACTGCCAACTGTGTCAAATTATGCAACAGGTCAAGAGTTCACTCAGTGCAGCCAGGTACAGGTCAAAAGTTCACTCAGTCTAGCCAGGTGCAAGTCAAGAGTTCACTCAGTGCAGTAGCTTGAGGCAGCAATTTGTCACAGGTCACTCAGGGGCAACTGCCTTACTCACCTAAGCCTTGTCAGCCCAGTGCATCAAACTCTGGGGAAGTTTGATGTATTGGACTGATATTTTGACCTGTCTATGCGTCTTTGATGGTATTCTCATTTACAAGACAGGTGGTGCCTACTACATTGACTTTTGCAGTGTATGGGCCAACTTATTTCTACAGAGGAATTTGATACATCAGCCTAAAATTGGGCATGTTTATACATATCGGGAATCTTTATAGTGTACAAGACTGGTGGTGCCACCTACATTAATTTTTGCACAGTGTTTGTCCCTGCTTATTTCACAGGAGGGGTTTGACATATCAGTCTGACATTGGGCATATGTATATATCTCTTTGTTGTATATAAGACTGGTGGTGCCAGCTACAATCATTGTATCCACCAAAACAGAATTTTGGGGATACTTTGTTTTCAGTTGGACGCCGACGCTGCCGCCATCGCAGCATAGGTTTCAGAGAACTCCTCTATAACCACTGGGCAGAATTTTTTTTTAAATTCGGAATTATGATCGGTCACATGTGAACTACCTCGCCCTCATTTTTGGTAGACCTCTGACCTTTCCTCTCTGCCCAGCGTCCATTTGTGTGTCTGTTTCCACATATAAACCCACATATCTTGGGAATCGTTTGACCGATAAGGCTAAAGATTTTGCACAAATGTAGCCCTTGGAAAGCTTTATAACATACACTAAAAATGGTGGCGCCACCTGCAACCATTTTTGCACAGCGTCCATCTGTTCATCTGCCTTGGGATAAAACACTCATTATATCTGCATTGGTTGGACTTATCCACCTGAAAGTTTGCATGTGTATACATCCTGGACAGCTTTCTTGATTTTATGACAGGTGGCGCCACCTACATTCACGTTTACGCTGCAGACATCCAAGCTCATATCTCGGGAACCGTTTTACCAGTTGGGCCAAAATTTTGCATGTGCATAGATCTCCCATAGCCCTTTATCATACGCAAAACTGGTGGTGCCACCTGCAACCATTTTTGCACAGCGTCCATCTGTTCATCTGCCTTGAGATTAAATCACTCATATCTCGGCAGTGGTTTGACTTATCCACCTGATATTTTGCAGGTTTATACATCCTTGACAGCTTTCTTGATTTTATTACAGGTGGCGCCACCTACATTCAAATATATGTTGCAGACATCCAAGCTCATATCTCAGGAACCATTTGTCTGATTGGGCAAACATTTTGCATGTTTATAGGTCTCACATAGCTCTTTATCATATGCAAATCTGATGGCGCCACCTGCAACATTTTTGCACAGCGTCCGTCTGTTTGATTGCCGTGTTATAAAATCACTCATATCTCGGCAGTGGTTTGACATATCTGCCTAAAATTTTGCAGGTTTATACATCTTGGATAGCTTTCTGGATTTTGTGGCAGGTGGCGCCACCTACATTTATGTATACACTACATTTATGCTTATATCTCAGGACTGGTTTGACATATCCCCTTGAAATTTTTTATGTGTATAGATCTCACATATCTCTTTATCATACACAAAATTGGTGGCACCACCTGCCACCATTTTTGCACAGCGTCCGTCTGTTTGTCTGCCGTGGGCTAAAATCACTTATATCTCAGTAGTGGTTTGACATATCTGCCTAAAATTTTGCATGTTTATACATCTTGGACAGCTTTCTGGATTTTGTGGTAGGTGGCGCAACCTACATATACATTTTGGCTGCAGACATCCAGGCTATTATGCAACACACCTCACTCTATTTCCCCTTGCCACTCAATCCATGCCCCACTTCACCTTTTCCACTCTGATTTTGGTGGATACACGTAGTCGCTTGTTGACTACCCATATTCTAGTCTTTTTGTTGTGTGCACCCATGCCAGAATGGCAGCAGTGATGTTTGTTTATTGGTTCTTGTTCTAAGTGTTTAGTACTTGCATTGTTCATATACATGTTACACATGTTCTTGAAAAGTAATAGTCAAGCATTGAAGCATTTTACCTGGTGTAATCTCATTGCACAGGTTCGCATTAGGCCTGTAGGCCTTGTTTAAATAAAAATTATATTGGCACAATATTTGTTATTAAATTTTAATAAATAGTTAAACTCTTTTATAATATGTGCTGCTTATAAGTTATATGGCCAAGTCAAAATCTGTGTGACAATAGCACTCCATTTGTTAATAAAATAAATGAAATCAATCCTCTTTCCTGTCTCCAAAGATACTATCAAAATCATACATACGCTAAACACCAACAACTCATAATAAAGCTTATATTTATTACCACACAAAACAAGCATGTGCCTCTTTCACAAATCATATTTTTTATCATATATAACAGCAGAGCGCCATGACCCATGGGTCCCTTGTTTTGTAATATTCAGTTAGTAGTTAGCATGTATTTGAATGCTTTATTGTATGTGACTGAGCTTTCCTTCTGCTGGATTCTGCCTGATTTCTCGAGTCCTAACCTTCGAGTCGAGTCCCTAATAAAGTTGGACTCCAGTCCAAGTCCGGACTAGAGGCCTCCATTACTGCCCAAAATTATCTGAATATAGTATAAATCACTATCAAATTGCACATTCATACAGTGCCATTGTATGTGATGCTTCTAAATGAGTCTGCCTGGAAGAGCACCTGCAGTTTGTTTGAAAATTATAGCACAAGTCCTCCATACTGAATGTTTCAGTCCAGGCCTGCCAAAGGTAAATGACTGAATTAAAAAGTGCCCAGGTAATAAATAGTAACCTTTGAACTAAAGAGTGAAAAAAGAGTAAGATTAGTGGCAATTCTCAATTTTTTTATCAAAAACTGAGTAAAGGTGCTTTGCATACTAAGTATGTACTAGTATATATATATTGCTCCAAAAGTCAGATACACACATTGCACATCCCCCCTGCATGAAGTTAAGGGCATTTTCCACACGCTGTGACACATGCTGGACATTTGCACACAAAAAATGCTAAGTGTCTCACTCTTGTTCTAACTGTAATGTTAAAGCAAGAGAGAGATAGTAGAAATCAAAACTTTTTCACTGAAAAAAAAGTGCTGCTAAAAAACATTGAAAAAAAGAGTAATAAGCGTCATTTTTAGAAAATCCTCAAAAAAGTCTCTTTTTAAAAAGTGATTTGGCAGGCCTGCAGTTGTTTTGTTGAAATATTTGTGAAATAATGGCCAAACGTAATGTCTCTGTGCTACTGTTGTGAAACACTGACAAAGCATATTTCTTGCTTTGTATATGACCTGAAATATTTTTGTGAACAGCCTATTTACATACTACATATGTTAAATACATATGAAATAGGGTTTTTCTACAATTATAATGGCATCTGCTAATATTTCATTCTAAAATTTGCTTACTCCTGTACACCATATAAGCTGGCACCAGGCATGACCAGTGGGACAAAACAAACAGTGCATGTCGCCTGGTGGCTGAACTGCTCAAATGCACAAATCAAGATTTTTCAAGCTTCAGACCAGTGTTTAAGTGTTTTTGGTGGAGGTAACCTGCTCCATTTTTTAAATGCTTGCTTAACTAAGTATGTACATCTGCAGAATTCCATTCCGGTTTTGACTCTGTAACAGGGGCTTATACGCGATAATTCTGGTGTCAACCAGCCTCGGTGTATCACTCCTGCAGGTCCCGGGTGTATCATCTCCATTGCTGGGCCATCACACCAAGGAACCCACGAAAGGCACACGCGTTTGTGAGTAAAACATGAATGTAATTAAGGTACAGTGTCCCATTTAAGCCTGCAGTGTAGGGGCTGACCGCAAAAAATCTCACCACCTCGGCTAAGATTCAAACTCACAATCTCCAAGCTCTGTGCCCTGTGCTCTACCCCTGTGTCATAGAAGCCAGTTGTGTTTCTTCTGTGTTTCTTCATTCATATTTCTGTTCTTGATTGGGAGTTGTCATGCAAGTACAAGTTGGGACCTCTAGCCAGGCAGTCTAGTAATTTTAAACATACACACCTTGACTCGTAGAACCATGTAGTATAAAACAGTGAACTGACCTATCCATGAACTATCCGTGATCTTAATTGCATAATTGTATCCCCAGACAAAGTCAAGATACTATGGTTGAAGCATGGTTGCGCCGCTGCTGCCGCAGAGATTTCGTTTGGACGCGATAACTCAAAAAATATTTTACAGATCTTTACCAAACTTGACATGTGCATAGATATGGGTGAGAGGACGAAGACTATTCAAAATTGGGTCATCATCTTTACTAGGAGAGTGACCTTGGCCTTGAATAAATCCATTTTTGGGATAAATCACACAAATTCTTAAATATCTCAAAACATCTTTCCTGGATTGATCCAAAAATCAACTTGACTGAAGATCTAGGACAGTGTTGTCAGGTACCAGAAGCTGGTGGTGCCACCTGTTATCCTTTTCTTTTTTTCGTGCTGTTTAATACCCCCATCATTGGCACTTTACAGTACTGTGACCATTATAAGTCAAAAACTAATGGACAGATTTCTTTCATATTATGCATATACATAGACATGGAATATGGGATGATGTATATATAAATTGGGGTCATGACCTTTCCTATGAGAGTGGCCTTGAAAATTGCCATATATGGTGAAAATCACACAAAATCATAGATATCTCAATAAGGGATGCATGGATTGGTCCAAAAATCAAACAGACTGAAGATCTTTGATAGCTTTGTCTTCTGCGGAAGACAGGTGGCGCCACCTTCTGTCCTTTTCTTGTTTTCGCACTTTTAATACCCAATCATTGCCACTTTACAGTACAGAGCATTATAGGTCTAAAACTAAAGGACAGATTGGGCTGAAATTGAGCATGTCCAATGATCTTGGATACCTCCATCTTGTATTCAAGACTGGTGGCGCTATCTGCAATTGTTATTGTGTGGCATCCATCCGTACGTTTGCTTTTGGTGAAAATTGCTCATATGTCCAGAGTGGTTCAAGGTATTGGTATTGGTCTGAAATTATTTGCTGCTGAAGATGGGGGGGCCTGTTCTTAAGGGGGGGGGGGGGTTTATATTGTCTGGGGATACTATGGTGCCAAGAAATATCTAGTTATTCAATGAATAATTATAAGCATTGGACTAACAAGCAACCAATCAGGTGACCTTTGGCATTGTCAACTGTCAATCATCTGACGAGCACAAAATTTGCATAATTTGGCAGAGCTCTGTCAAACACAACATGTCGGCATGTTTTCTGGGATATTTTTTTTATACAAAGGAGACAATATAAGTTCTAGGCCATAGGTTGCAGGAGCCATTCCTCCAACTACCGATTGAATAAATAATGTCTTACCTTACATGTATTTCATATGAGACAAATAATGCAAAATATGGCAAGACAGTTAACAATGACTGCGATATATTCATCAATGGAGAACACTTGTGATGTCATTGTCTTGTAAACAGCTCTGGCAACCATGGGCTAGAAGACCTGTGTAGGAGTGTTTTGTGGCCTCATTAAAATAATTAGGTTAAAGGGCTGAGCATGTGCTGTAATGGATAGTTCAATTGGAGATGGTAAGCTTGGAAAACTTTTGCACACTGCCAAAATGAATAAACAACGTGAGACATACAATACAAATACAACTGCAAATGTTGATGTACTTTTCAAGAAAATGCTAAAAATCCATAAAATTAAAACATGACGTCAATTGGTAAGTCCATATATTATTTATTAAAACATATGGTTTTCTCACACATGATCATATTCATACATTTATTTGAACATCAGGTACTTGGATACTATGCACAAAATTTTCACTCATTTTTTTATAAATAAATGTCACAATAAATAGATTTAACATAGAGCATGACACCATGCTAAGTACTGCTCTGCAACAGTAGAGACAGCATTTTGATCATCCTCGTATTTACTTGTATTAACTAACAGGTCATCTTACACTCCTACTTTTTCAACGTATTAATGATATGACTATTTTATTGTAACAAAATGGATACCAGGCCAGGGATGACCACCAAAGAACCAGCTTTGTTCAATTTTTTTGAACTGACAGACAGGCCTCTGTGCCAGAAGGGTGTCAGCAATATGTAACAATATTAGCTCAAAGGTGGTCCTCACTATGCTTGATATTCATTTTGCTGGAGACAGGAACATGGCTACAATAAAATGGACTCACTGTCCTAATAGGTCAATAAAGTGGGAATTGACTGGGATCACGTAATGTGACCTATTATTTTATAGGTCAATGAAGAAGGAATTGACTGGGACAGCATAATGTGACCTATTATTTTATAGGTTGATGAAGCTTGAATTGACTAGGACCACGTAATGGACCTATTATTTAATAGGTCGATTAACTGGGAATTGACTTGGACCACGTAATGTGACCTATTATTTAATAGGTCGATGAAGTGGGAATTTACTGGGACCAGGTAATGTGGCCTATTATTTAATAGGCTGATAAAGCAGGAATTGACTGGGACAGCGTAATGTGACCTATTATTTAATAGGTTAATAAAGTGAGAGTTGACTGGGACCATGTAATGTGACCTATTATTTTATAGGTCGATAAAGTGGGAATTGACTGGGACCGCGTAATGTGACTTATTATTTAATAAGAGGAGAAGGCATCTTAAATTCCAAGTAATCATATGGTGTTTTATTAAGTAAAATTGAAAGTCTTAACATAACATCATTTACAATGATTCTAGATGGAATATTATTTGAAATTCCCTTACCCTGAAAATTAAGTCTACGTGTGGAGATACATGTGTTAAGCCTGCTCCTACTACTAGTATTTATCCTAATATTTCCTTGCAGAACACATTAACAATATACTTAAAACACTTAATCAGTGCACCAGTTTATAATCCACAACTACCTGACTGCATAGTGTAAAGCTGCCTTTATAGTTTTCCATCCCAGTATTCTGGTTCCAGTCAAATACTGTGCAACAAGGATGTCCCATGCTTAAAAAATGTGAGACAAATGTCAAGACTTTAGTCAACAGGGATACAGTGAAATCCACCTTGATTCTCTCACATGAACTTAATATTTACTTACATATTACAAAACACCAATGTAAGTTAAGTCAAACTTGTGCATATAAGCTTCATTACTGCACCATTGTAAAATTTAAAACTCGCAAAAGCAAAACTACTGAAGTTTAAAATTGTTTTGTATTCAAGACCAGTCACAATTAAATATCTTCCCTTCTTTTTATCTATATCACATTTTACTTGTCACTTTTTACATCTTTCAATGCGTTTTACGATGGGTTAGAATTTAAAAGTCTATTAACATCCTGTTTTGTAGACTGTATTGCATGAAACTCGACACGACTTGTGATAAAAATGTTCCACAGTGAGTAGGCCAGAACAATGACTGTCCCTCCATACAGGAATGCAGCAAAATAATTCAGCACAGATTCACTGGACATGGTGGCTAAGTATGTCATCGCTGCCACACACAACACAGCCACAGAAGCAAAGAAAATACGGTTGGCCCGGACCCCTCGCAGACCCTGGTTTAGGACTGGCAGTGCATCAGTCAGAGATTTCTCAAGTTCCCCTGTTTTTCGTGGTGTCCCCATGGCTGAAACAAAACCATTCTTCAATAAATAAGGTAGCAGATATAATGGGTGCCTCTGCCAGGAGGGTATGAATTCATCCCTGTTTGTATGTGTGTGTGTTTGTTTGTTTGTTCACAGCCTAACTAATGCAATCAAGAACAGAATCTCATGAAATTTTCACCCATTCAGTTGATGGGCCAGTGAAGAATTGATTAGATTTAGGTGTGGATCCGGCACCTGGCATGGCGGGAGCAACCAATGGTTTTGCACTCATATACACACACTTATATATAGAAATAAACTCATCAACCGCAGCAAGCCTCACCTTCCTTCAGGCCATACAAAATAAATTATAGTTCTACAGATTGTCCATTTTCCATGGATCAATTTTATTTTGCAAGTGAAGATCAGGTCCTTGGTAATGTTGTTATTTTCTGCTTTGGTACAAATTCTCTAATATAATTCTTAAAGGTATGGAATACAGACTAAATCTTGTGTTGATCAAGACCTGGTGCAAATTTTTGTATTTTCTAGGCAAGCTGGCAACAAAAAAAATTGCCCGCTCTCAAAATAATTTTTGTTCCCATATGGTAAACAATATATTTTTTATGTGGCCTAATTACCATCAATTTATTCTTATCAGTTGCACTGTTACTCATTTTCTCTCAATAAAAGACAAATAAATGTGTGAATTTGCCACTTCAGCTTAAAGTCAATCTCTCTATGGTCCAATTTATGTGAATGATTAATTCCTTTCTTACCTGTGAGGTTCTTTGTAATGTTAAAGGTGGCGCTGACCCCTTCATGGTCAGAGTAAGACATGTTGGTTCCTGGGATTTTACCCATTGTCAGCCCACACTTCTCACAGTCCATGTTGTATCCTGAAGCAGAGAGAAAAAGAATAAGCTTCAGTCAGATGACTAGTTACTGGAGAAAGTTGTATATTGTCAGTGTTGTCTTTTCATAGATTTCAAAAGTAACATACTTTTTTTAAGGAAAGAATACTTGTTATATTTTTTGCAATTTTGTTTGTTTGGTTTTAAAACTTAATTGTTCATGCTTTTTCTTGCTGAAATGCAATATGGTGAATTTAGGCTGTTGAGACACATATCTTGATGAACTTGGTTAAAGCATTAAGTATGGTCTGTCAGTTATTAATCAATGGCATTTTATTAAACAAATGATCTCTCAAATGTAAAATAAATAATGGAAATATGTAATACTGAAGATAATTGTGTTACAACATGCCACTTCAAAGCAATATTTAATCTGAAGCATGATTAGGAGTATCACAAAAAGTAAACTGCATGAAAAGTTGCACAATTTGGTGTTGATTAATGATTTTTCATACTGTACTTTTTTCATACAATTTGTTACTTATTTTCTGCTAATATTTTACACTTTTTCAAGAATTCCTGACTGTTAGCTAATAGTTTCAGCATTTTACCAGAATTATGTCTGAAGAAGATGTAATCGATTCTGATGCCACATGGATATACAAGGTCCCAGGATCCTGACCGGTAGTGGTTGTCTGGATGTTCACATGTGCTGCCCGTATTATCTGCAGGTTTATCTCTCTGAAAAAGTATCAAAACATATACATATTATCAGATACAGCAGAAGGACAGCAAAACATACATGAACCATAGTATCAAACGAACGGTATATCAATAAATCCACAAAAGTGATCATAATTGTACTCTATACACAGTGCTCTATCTCCATAATGTATTTTTTTTTAGATTTTTTTTTCGCTGGAGGTAAACGCCTCCATTTTTTAATGCTTGCTTAACTAAGTATTATGTACATCTGCAGAATTCCGTTCCAGTTTTGGACTACATGACATGGGCTTACACGCGTTAACTCTGGCGTCAACCAGATTCGGTGTATCACTCCCGCAGGTCGTGAGTGTGTGTCATCCCCATTAGTAGACCATGACACTGAGGAACCCAATAGGTGCACTTGTTTGTAAGTAAAACACGACTGTTGGGCACAGTCTCTCCATTAAGCTTGTAGTGCGCTCACCCTTTATAGGACCGTGAAAAATCTCACCACCTCGGCTGAGATTCAAACTAACAATCTCCTGGCTTTGAGCCCTGTGCTCTTCCCTTGAGCCACAGAAGCCGATTACATCATGTATTTGTTAAGTACTGTTTGTTTTGCACAAGAGTAAATTCACACCAGATGGTGCCCCCAGGGCACATGCTCAGAATTTAGCCCATAAAAAACATCAGTTTGGGGGGGACTAAAGACAAATATTTCAACAGTTGCCTGCTCATAAACATATTTTTTTCCTTTTATTACAGGCAATATTTATGAACAGCTATAGAAAAAAATAAAGTTAATAAATTAGAAATAGAAAGAGATAACTGTCATCAATTATATCACTTTCAGTACATAATTAAATTTATTTTTCATGCATAAAATATGATCTCATCAATTTATAATGAATTATAGAAGTTTTGGGGGTGTATTTGACGTCCTAGGTTTTATGTGGATAAATACTATAACCCAGCTACGTGCTTCGCCACTACAAGGGAACTACTTGAGGTGCCCTGGGGGCATTGTCTGGCATGAACAACATTCTTCTGTGTTTGCTTTAGCTTCGTTTGCTAGGTTTAGCCATAAAAGGGAAATTCATAAAGTTAAGAAACTTGCAAAATGCTATGAGTGTTGACTCAGAAACACTGAGGTCCTTTTTCATATGACTCTGGAAAATACATTCCAGAGGAACAGAAAGTTGACCCTTTGCCAGAAAATTTGTAACTTTGTTGTGTATTTTCATTAAAGCAGTGTGCATATCTGACTGGCTGCCAGCTGCATCTAATGCATGATGTTTTTTAGTGGATTCCTCTCTGTCTGGTGTCAAAACTCACCAAAAGTCAGTAAAGCTGGCGGCATATAGACAGAACTAAAATATGCTATGTCTCTCCTCTGCCTCAGCAGAGTAATCATAATGACTAAACTAAAATAATGTTGTTACATTCTTAAAATAAAAGATTAGTGCCTAAAATTATCTGAACTCTTGATGGTTTTGAATTATATTTATCCAAATCTGAAAATCAGGATTGTTTACATTTCATTTATGAGTTTATCCATTTCATTAATTATTCAAACACAGTATTGTTGTCTGATTTGTTTTGATGACTGAGATTCTAATATAACATATCATTACAAAACTTTGTATACTAGGGCAGTAATGACCTGAGCACTGATACAAGGAAACACTACATTAAATAAACGCACACAAAACCATGATATTAAGAGTTTAGACATACAGTGTAACCCCACCTTGTGACCACCCCACAATTGCAACCACCCGAAAATTACAACCACCTATGTCAGGCCCAAGGGGGTTGTAATTGTGTGGTTCCACTGTACATCAAAACCTAAATAATTTATTATTCAAAATTTGTATGACCAGAATTTAAAAATAAAAGACTTTATTATTTCATTAAATAATAATTTCATGCCCCTTTATACATATTGGATGTCCTGTGAAGTAATTGGTTAGTCAAGGTTTTACCAAATCTTACTTGCTGTAGCCAGGCATCTTGGAGATTAGCATTGTACTTAAACACCTTGTAGCCTCCCTCATCAGGCCTGGTGTTGAAATCTCCTGCTGCCAATACAATATCACAGATCTCACTTGTGTTCTTTATGAACTGACTAGCTTCCACTGCCTGAACTAGACGGTGGACATCATAAAGGTCATTCTCAGGGGCGTACGCTGCATGCAACTGCAAATTAACAAGACTGCAATCAGCCGGGGTACGGACAAAAGCCCCCCATTGGAAAAAAGCCCCCCTACCTTTATGATTAAGTGGAAAAAAGGCCCCCTCTCCAAACATTTTTAAAAAATTATTTTAAATATAAAAAAATATATTAAAAAATAAATGTATAACTACATTTAAAATTCTATAAATTTATTTAGTATAAGTGAAACTTGCTACAGTGCTGAAGTAATACTGTGCAGTAGTAAGAATACTGTATATATTATATACATAATTAATGAGTCGCTTTTTACAAAAATTATAAACATCAATAATATATACATCATAAATATTAATTCATCAAAATACGGATTATGTGTATTTTCATTAAACTGATTAAGTATATATGCACAACACCTATATATAACCATTAATATATTATTATAAAACCTCATAATATAATATTTCACAGGGAGACTTTTGTCCTCTTTATCATTAAGGTTGGGGGGGGGGGGGGCTTTTGACCAGGGGGGCTTTTGTCCTACACGAAAGCCTACCTTGGTCACATGTGAAGCACAATGATTTGCCAAACAATGGAAATTAATGATTTAATTGACAATGTTATGGCGATTCATATTACCTCTAAAATTTGATGGCTTGTTCCTTGGGCTATACACTAAATCTCCAAAAAAGTTGCCTCACAATCTGCTCAATACTTCTTGCAGAAAGTTGTAAATTGACAAACCAACTAGGGTGGAAATATTAGTGGTGTGCCAATTAATGGATTATACTGATACTTGGTCCTTTTCTTTAATATATATAAATTAATTGGAATCACTAACTATTAAGTATGCACATCCAATGAAGTCATATTTTACCAATAAAATATTCTTAATCTGTCAATGGTATAAGAAAGATGTGTAAAAAAACAGAGAACAACCGTAAAACTTTGCCTTGAGCAACAAATTATCTTGGCCCTTTCAACATGATGTACAAGTTTGACTGAATTTTCTCATTTAATATTTTAGGTATAATATAATACAGCACATTTCACGGTAATATAGACAGTACATAAAAAAAAATCAATTAATATCAATCTCTGGTCGTTTATTATCTTTTAATCATTGAATATGATAATACAACTGATAATATGATAATAAGAAAATATGATACCTTGCTGATTGGTGAAGGTATAAATGTCAGGTTGGATGATTTATTACAATTTATTAAAGGTGCCCATTCACCTACCTTTTGGAAACAAATGAATGTGATTTCTGGTTTCCTATATATGTGTATATATTAATGATCTAAGGGTCATTTTGGTTGTTAAAAGTTCTTCTAAGGCCTTCATGAAGGATGTATGAACTTGTTTATCAACAACATGATTGTAAATATGGGAGTGTTGACAAACAGAAAAAAAAAATGTGACCTAAGGGGGTAGGTTGCATATATGCAACCTATATGAAAGGTCACTTGTAGCCAGATGCCATTCGCATTCTGGCTTATCTGACTAACTGCCAGATGTCCTTGTTGAATTTGGTTTTATTATTTTAGCAGGCCCCCACATAATATAAACATGTTGATATCAACAAAACAAGCAGCTTGTTTGCAGTGACGTATACATTTTCTGGTCAATTTGTATAAAAGCTTCAAGGGATTACCTTTATTTTATAAAGGTCAGATAGGTGAATGGGCCCCTTTAAGTAAAATACTTACATGGGTGACATATAAGTTAAGGCGGACATCCATCTCTAACAAAATCTTACATAGTCCCATCATCTTGCCACCGTACCAGTCACCATGGGTGATCTTGTGTGGGAAGCCATTAACAGAATATGGTACCCGCATGGTTTCCAAGATCGGATACTTAGAAAAAACACACACCCCACTTCCTATGACACCACTGGAAAAGGAAAATAATCAAATATAATCATGATCTAGACTGCACTATTTGCATAAACAAATGTATTACTTCATTATAAGTATATCAAATTGAAAAGGTCTAAAGTTGGTTAATAATACTGTGGACAGATGTAAAGAATGCGGATAAAAAAAAATAGATACACAGTGAAAGAGATCTAATCACAAACAAAGTATGTTGAATAAATAACAAGGGACCCATGGGTCATGGCGCTCAGCTGTTATATATGATAAAAAATATGATTTGGGAATGAGGCACATGCTGGTTTTGTGTGGTAATAAATATAAGCTTTATTATGAGTTGGTGGTGTTTA
Organism: Sipunculus nudus; assembly: GCA_026874595.1. Taxonomy (NCBI): domain Eukaryota; kingdom Metazoa; phylum Annelida; class Sipuncula; order Golfingiida; family Sipunculidae; genus Sipunculus; species Sipunculus nudus. The sequence goes on along the minus strand of CM049311.1, from coordinate 27,966,266 downwards.
GCTTATGTATGATTTTGATAGTATCTTTGGAGACAGGGAAGAGGATTGATTTCATTTATTTTATTAACAAATGGAGTGCTACTGTCACACAGATTTTGACTTGGCCATATAACTTATAAGCAGCACATATAATAAAAGTTTAACTATTTCTTAAAATTTAATAACAAATATTGTGCCAATATAATTTTTATTAAAAAAAATAATAAGAAAATCATATGATTTTTTTAAATAAAATATAACTGAAATGATTATTAAAATAATATTATAGAATATATTGCATTCATGAAAACATTTTTAAAGTATCTGCACTGGTATTCAAATACTTTCATTTTTACCTGAATTCCCATTCTTATGCAATAAAATTTATTAATGCGGTACATATTCATATTTGTATTCAAATACATTTGCAAAGCATTCGCACCATGTCTAGTAGTTTTAGCCAAACAATGATGTTGAGAATCCTGAATAAACAAAATTCACAATTTTAAATAATGATCATAAGTACCTGGTTTTATGGCTTTTATTTATATTAAAAAAATTAAATGTAATATATTCACTTTGGACTACTTTCAAATCAATCTACACACTAGACACAGTAGGAATCTAGATTAATATTATCAACTGCATCTTTGTCTATCATTAATTTCCTTCATATGATCCCTAATGATTAGTAATGAATAATATGATTTATTTTTTTTATCATTAAAATTTAACTAAAAAATACCATAGGTGACTGCATGGTGTTATTTGGAATAACATTGACACTGACATTCTATCTATCCATACAAGATTCTTACATCATCAGTACCTGCAAGTTAGTTTTCCGTTACTCATCAACTAACAAATTCCTTTTCTATTAATTTTTCTTTAATATTTATTAAAAACCAATAAAAATATTAATTTATTGTTTATTGTTATGTTGTTTTTCAAAACAACTACTTGATGAGTTGGGTTGGACACCTGGATCAACTGTGGCTGGGCATTAGCTGCCTGGCTGCCCCAGTGTACGCCTCGCCTCATGCGTGCGTAATCTGATGAAAGGTCTACAAGGTCAACTTACAGGTGACTCAATAGGGGCTGGATTTAGCCTGGGTCTGACATGGTCTCATAAAAACATTAATAAAAGCTACAATATTTGGCCAATTTCTTTCAGCTTTCTAAACTACAAAGATGAAATCCTTAAGTGTGCATGATATAAAAATTATATCAACAGTGCTCTCAGGAAACAAACGTGCCATGGTCAAAGTAGGGCAAAATTTAAGGTACTAATTTTATATTTATACTAATAACTTATAAAATTTGAAAAATTCAGAACTAATTTTTGGTATTCAATTGAATCTTGATTAAATAATGTTACATCCCTGACAAAAAATCTCTAGCTTCAGCAATCCTCTTGTTAAGGGAGTAAATATATTTCTTGATTTTTTTAAAAAGTGCATTATGTTTGGGCCCATGAATTAAAACAATTACGCAATACTGACATCATTTCTGGTATGTGCATAGCCAGTGTATAAAAAAATATGTAAATTATATATGATCAAAGTCAGATCAGTGGTTTTGATATTAGGCAATCTCACAGTGTAACAATGGGTTTTTAATGGAAAAATGAAGTTTTTCATTAATATCTCGAAGGAATTAAGTCCTAGTGATCAAATTTCTTGGCATGGTAGGGGATTTTGGAGACATCTAACTGTATGCCAAATTTAAGGAACTTAGAGCTGAAGCTGGAGAGCTGAGCTCTAGCAAACTGCATAACACTAGCTTGATGTAAACAATATGTGACATGGTGCTTAAAAATTTAAATAAAATCTACAGTTTTTGATCAACTGGTTTCAAATTTTTGGTGTTAACAGTTGAAATGGTAACAAAAACATGCTTCAAAAATTAAATCCTCAGCAGTTACAGGAAAAAAATGTGCCATGGTCAAACTTGGGCAAAATTTAAGGTACCAATTTTATATTTTTGCCAATATTTAAAAAAATTTATCAGATTTTGATCTAATTTTGGTATACAATTAAATTTTGATTAATTAAAGTTGTATTACTGAAACTAGATGTGTCGGTACGACACGAATGCCCCCGCCTGGGGCAAATTAGAAACATTTGTAAAATTTTGAAAAAAAATTTTCAAGTTAAGGAGGTGTCGTATGGTCAAAAGTAGGTCAACAAGGGCAAAATGCAAACTCGATCTGTAACGGGTCATTATCAAGCAACACACCAAAAATCATGCCAGTATATGCAGGCATTGTGAAAAAAGTCCATGTGCATTTTCCATAAAAATTTCTGTCTTTCATGAAATTTTCTATTTTTAGGAGCTGTAAAACAATCAAAAGTAGGTCAACCGGGACAAAACACAAACTCGATCTGTAACTGTCATTATCTGCCCACACATTTAAAAAATTAGGGTGGTATCTGCAGGCATTGAGGAAAAAAAGTCAGTACATATGCATTTGTTATGAAAATTTCCATTTCTCATGAAACTTTCTATTATCAGGAGCAGTCAAATGGTCAAAAGTAGGTCAACTGGGACAAAACAAGAACTCGTTCTGTAACTGGTCATTATCTGCCTACACACCAAAAATCAGGCCCGTATCTGCAGGCACTGCGAAAAAAAGTCCATACATGTGCACTTTTTTATGAAATTTTCTATGTTAGAGCACCGTCAAACGGTCAAAAGTAGGTCAACCGAGACGAAACGCGAACTCGATCTGTAACTGATCTATATCTGCCCACACACCAAAAATCAGGCCAATATCTGCAGGCATTGCAAAAAAAAGTCCGTACATGTGTATTTGTCATGAAATTTTCTATTTTTCATGAAATTTTCTAAGTTTAGGAGCCGTAAAACAGTCAAAAGTAGGTCAACTGGGACAAAACGAGAACTCGATCTGTAACTGGTCATTATCTGCCTACACACCAAAAATCAGGCCAATATCTGCAGGCATTGCGAAAAAAATTCTGTATATGTGTATTTGTCATGAAAATTTCTATTTTTCATGAAATTTTCTAAGTTTAGGAACCGTAAAACAGTCAAAAGTAGGTCAACTGGGACATAACGCGAACTCGATCTGTAACTGGTCATTATGTGCCTACACCCCAAAAATCAGGCCAATATTTGCAGGCATTGCGAAAAAAAGTCTGTACATGTATATTTGTCATGAAAATTTCTATTTTTCATGAAATTTTCTAAGTTTAGGAGCCGTAAAACCGTCAAAAGTAGGTCAACCAGGACGAAACGCGAATTCGTCTGTAACTGGTCTATATCTGCCCACACACCAAAAATCAGGCCAATATCTGCAGGCATTGCGAAAAAAAGTCCGTACAACTGTTTGATTTCGGAATGACGGAATGACGGAATGACGGACATGGGTAAAACTATATGCCCCGGCCACTTTGTGGCAGGGGCATAAAAAAGTACCTATCTTTAACACTTTTGGTCTTACGTGACCAAATATCTTTCCTGATTTTTTTTCAAGTCCATTATGTTTGGGCCCATAACTTTTTTAAATTAAATAATACTGACTCAATTTCTGGTATGTACATAGGAACTATATAGAGGAATATTTATGGTAAATATGAAGAAAACCAGATGAGTAGTTTTGATATTAGGCAGTCCTGAAGTGTGAAAATAGATTTCTAATAAAAAATTGAGGTTTTTCCTTAATATCTCAAAGGAACGAAGTCCTACTGACCCAATTTTCGGCACAGTAGGAGATTTTAGGGACATCTAACTGCATGCCAAATTTCAGATTCATAGATCCAATGGTGTTGAAACGTGCCAGTCTTACAGATGGACATCCAGACGGACGGACAGACGGACGGACGACGGACAATGGACCACGACTATAGCTCAGATGACTTATAGTCAGGTGAGCTAAAACAAGGGACCCATGGGTCACTGTGCTCAGCTGAAGTTGACCTTGAAGGTAAAAATCTAAAATAATATCAAATGGAGATAAAGTGTAAGTGGAAGAGGCCATGGTTGGTTTATATGATTGGTTTGTATTGATGAGCAAGAAATTGTTGCAAATAATATTTTGTGACCTGACCATGTGTTTCCTAATGTTGAAACTGAAGCATGTGAGCAGTTTGTGAACAAATGATCTGTACTATTACCATGATCATAAGTTGGCTTTTTGATTAATTGTTGAAATTTCAGTAGTTTACACATTTGTTCAATTGAATATATTTTTTGTATAATATATATTATTAAATATATATGTATTTTTTTACTGAAATGTATACAGTTGAAATATAACTAATTAACAACATAAAACAGGGCAAACAAAGCCTGGCCTCAAATTCTGCTGAGGCAGGAAAATAATGAACACAATTTTGTATTAAATCCTCATTTTTTTATCACATCAATTTTTTTTCAAATTTAAGTTTATATTTCTATACATTTCCAATATAACATATATATCTGAATATAAAAGTTGATTCATAATTCTCAATTGCATCATCATAAATCTAAATCTTGTCAGATAACACCACATCATGCATACAAATGTTTATTTATTTTTTACCACAAAAATATATCTTTTAAATCTACAAAACAATAAATATCTAAAGATAATATTTGATTTAGATTTCACAATTTTTAATTGTGTCTTCATTTATCCATAATGTTCTTCATATTTTATTATTTTAAGCATACTGATGGGTTCAATTGTATTTGTTAAAATCATTTAAAAGAAAATTGATTTCTTTTAAAATGCTACATTACACAACACTGCATCTTCTGGATCAGACCTTGAATTACTTTTTCAAGGAAAGTTTGTGCATACCAGAATGGAAACAGCATTACAATTAAGGAGATACAGTGAAAACAATAACAAATACTGCATAACACTCTTGGTGGGTTGGGTTTGCGGGGGTGGGGGGGGGGGGGGTGGGGGGGGGGGAGAGATTGGGGTATTGGGATAATGATATATGAATAACTGTACACCTGTCACAGCAGGGGATCTCCCCAAGTGACTGTAACAAATCGGAAACCCTGGCATAGCTGACTTCCAGTGACCTGGAGTGGGACCCTGCATCTGTAATCAAAGCAAATGACTACAATAGAGCCTCAAGAAACAAGGGACCCATGGGTCACGGCGCTCAGCTGATCGTGATTGTACTATAAATGTTTCTCCACTGTGATACTATATCAAGTCGATAAAGCTTATGAATATCATGGACATGTTAGGCTATTATAAAGGAATGTAATGTAATATGTGAGTAAATGATAAATGAAATTACCTGACTGATGGATTAATAGAGTCAAATATAGTGGTTTATTTTTTATTTATTTAGGAAGGGTTGAAAATTGTGATATATTTGAGCAAATATGAATGCAATGACAGCAGTAATAAGCAGTAGTAGAATGATGATAAGGCTATTTGTTGAAGGATCTAAAGTGTGTGGTAGTCTGCAAGCTTTCAATTTGACAGATATGATGTTATGATTAACTATGCTGATGAAGTGATTTATGAATTTGTGACTGTATGACACAATATCTCTTTAGTCTTGACAAGGAAGATTATTGTGATGCCCACTATGTCTACATATTACACAATATTGACATAATTTCTGGCATGTACATAGATACCTATGGACGTATAGTTATACAAAATATTAAAGTATGAATATATCTGATTCATCTTGTTCTTGCTTACTGAGGCTGACTTTGTGATGGGGTTCGGAGAAGTGAAAAGTGAGGGCAGCATGAAGGTGGATGTAGAAATATTCTATTGTAATGTTTTCATTTATATAAGAATATGAAAAGCTCAGAGGAAAGGGGCCCTCCTACTTCGTTATAGTAAAGTTCTAAATATATGATTGCAAACTAATTAATACTCTGACAAGACTGTCATGAAGAAAAACAGTAAAATTTTGAGATACTGTGATGCATATGAAACTTTACAGATGGACAGGCAAGTGGACAGAATGGACTAATACCTTTATTTCACTTTCAAGGGAATAATGCATTTAAGTTTATATATAATCCTATTTTTTTTAAGCATATCCACTTTTTCCATTAAGAAGTTTTTATCTGAATCATTTTTTTATTTACTGGTTTTATAAATTTTTAATAAAAAAAACCTGAAAATATAAGTTAAAATATTAGATTTGTTGCAAAAGTTGCAAATATTATATATACAGAGTAAAAAACTGAAACTATAAGTTAAAATATTAGAATCGTTGCAAAAGTTGCAATCATCATATATCCAGAGTGTAGCTCATATTGGGTCATATTATGCATACACATATATTTTATTATTTTTAAATCATAAATGTTTAAACTGAATTTAAAAGAAAATAATGCCACAACATGGCATCTACAAGAATATTCCTTGAATCACTATTAAAAAGTTTTGCACATTGGCGTTTTCAGTACATGCTTAATTTTATTCACCAAAATAAAATAAAAGTAAATTTGACAAAATAAAACATCTTTTCAAATAAAGTATACACACTGTTGGTTGAATGAAGGACAAACAATATCATTGTGCTAATTACTATCCCAGTTTTAATTTATTACTGGAAATAATAGTCAATTTCACACCTGGTGAAGTTTTTACTCTTCTGAAGTATGGAATTACTTATCTGATGAACATCCACACTTTCATAACAATACACCACTTTGTGGACACAATTAAATGTACACTTTAATCATTGTAACCCTGGAGGTACAATACAAAATCTTAAATGTAGCATAGCCTAGAATAAGAATGAATCAAATACAGAAAATAATAACATTCATCTAGTTTATGCACCATCTGGGGGGGGAGTGCAGGGCAGAGGGGAAGCCTGCTGGTAGTGGCAAGGCTGACCCAAGGCAAGCTGCCTGGGGTGGGTTACATAATGCAAGTGAAGGCTGTACTACTAGGTGGGCTAGATGTAAAAAACACTTGACATGGTGTATGAAAACATGAATAAAAGCTATTCTTTCCAATTAATTTCTTTGAAATTTCAGATTTTAAAAGATTAAATCCTTATGTTTATATGTTGTGAAAATTAAATCAACAGTGCCAAAGTTGGACAAAATTTAAGGTATTGATTTTTTATTTATGCTAATAACTTGAAAAATTTGCAAAATTCAAATCTAATTTTGGGTAAACAATTGAATCTTGATTAAATAAAGTTATATACCTGAAAAAAGTCTCTAGGTTCAGCAATTCTCATGTTAGGTGAGTAAATATATTTCCTGATTTTTTAAAAAATTGCATTATGTTTTGGCCCATAACTTCAAAATAATACCCAATACTGACCTAATTTTTGGTATGTTCATAGAAAATGTATGAAAGAATGTGAATAATAAATACGATCAAAAACAGATCAGTGGTTTTGATATTAGGCAGCCTTGAAGTGTAACAGTTTTTTTTCCTTAATATCTCGAAGGAACGAAGTCCTAATGACCCAATTTTCGGTATGGTAGGAGATTTTGGGGATATCTAAAATTATGCCAACAGCCTGGGGAGCATAGAGATGTGCACTGAATGACCTACAGTCATCAAAGTGGACTGCTTGACAATGTAAGGGAATACAACAAGAGCCTCCAAAAAAATTCAATAACTAGCCTTATTTTGCAGCTTTTATTTTCAAATTTCAGATTTCAAAAGATTAAATCCTTATGTATACATGCTGTGAAAATTAAATCCACAGTACTTACAGGAAAAAAACGTGCCGTAGCCAAAGTTGGGCAAAATTTAAGGTACAAATTTTATATTTTTGCCAATATTTAAAAAAATTTAACAGATTTTTATCTAATTTTTGGTATACAATTAAATTTTGATTAATTAAAGTTGTATTACTGGAAAAAAGTCCCTACCTTTAACACTTTTGGTCTTAAGTGACTAAATATCTTCCTGATTTTTTACAAAGTCCATTATGTTTGGGCCCATAACTTATTTAAATTATATAATACTGACTTAATATCTGGCATGTACATAGGAACTCAACAGAGGAATAATTATGGTAAATATGAAGAAAACCAGATGAGTGGTTTTGATATTAGGCGGTCCTGAAGTGTGAAAATAGATTTCTAATAAAAAATTGAGGTTTTTCCTTAATATCTCATAGGAACGAAGTCCTATTGACCCAATTTTTGGCAGGGTAGGAGATTTTGGGGACATCTAACAGTATGCCGAATTTCAGATTCGTAGGTCCAACGGTGTCGAAACGTGCCAGTCTTACAGACGGAAATCCGGACAGACGGACGGACGAACAGACAGACGGACGACGGACAAAGGACCACGACTATAGCTCAGATGACTTATAGTCAGCTGAGCTAAAAATTGGAAAACTAGCTTAATTTTCAAGCTTTTATTTTCAAATTTCAGATTAAAAAAAAATTAAATATTTATGTTTACATGCTGTGAAAATTAAATCAATTGTACTTACAGGAAAAAAACATGCCATGGTCAAAGTTGGGCAAAATTCAAGGTACTGATTTTATTTTTATGCTAATAACTTAAAAATTTTACAAAATTCAGATCTAATTTTGGGTAAACAATTGAATCTTAATTAAACATAGTTATATACTCAGGAAAATAGACTTTATGTCCTTTATGTTCGGGCCCATAACTTAAAGAATTTATACTGAACAGACTTAATTTCTGGCATGTACATAGATACTATATAGAGGAACATTCATGGTAATTATGAGGGAAAACAGATGAGTGGTTTTGATATAAGGCGGTCCTGAAATGTGAAAATAGGTTTTTAATAAAAAAATTGAGGTTTTTCCTTAATTTCTCAAAGGAACAAAGTCGCGAAGACCCAGTTTTCGGCTTGGTAGGAGATCTTGGGGACATCTAACATTATGCTGAATTTTGGATTCCTAGGTCTTACGGTTTCAAAACGTGCCACATCTATGGACGGCTGGACCGACAAACAGCTGGACAGACGGACGGACTACGGACAAAGGACCACGACTATAGCTCAGATGACTTATAGTCAGCCGAGCTAAATATGGTGTTAAGCAGCTGAAGGAGAGGTACTGAGTCCATGTGCTAGGATGGTTTTGCTGGGAAACTTTTGTATATAGCAAACCTGAACTGAGAGTGTGAAAGAATAGGCATACAATTGTTCCTGATTGTCCTTTTAATAATATGTACTTGAGACATAAATGTAATAGCATCAAGCATCATTATTTAAAGCATTATATTTCATTTAGTACAGATATTTTACTATTTATATTTGTGAAAAGAATTCTTATTTTACAGTGACATAGACATATGCAATAAGTATTCATCATGAGAGGTAGTCTGGTGCTACAGTTAATTTCTGAAAGCTGCTTTTTATGGGGTTTTTTTGGGATAGGACCCAAAAATCAATCCACATTAGAGAACATTTTGCGGTGTTGCAATATTATTAAAATGTTTCCTGATACCTTGTAAAATCAAACATTACTTTGTTACATTTGATTTCTCATAAAAGATACTTTCTGCTTGTTTAAACAAAATAAATAAAATCAAACACATTTTTATTTAACTCCCCCAAGCATATATAACCATAACTGAATGTATTCTGTGTAAGGGTATTGCTTACCTACAGAAATTGTGTGTATGGGGATATGCTGACAACAGTGCTTTGCATAACTTGTCATAGTCACCCTTCCACCAAATCTGTAAAATGAAACAATGAATAATGGTAAATTTTATTAATTTCATCAGGTTCTCTTTTTCATGAGGTGGCTCTGGACAAAATGATAATACAGTAGAACCTCCATATTATGTACAAACACTGGCAGGATGCCTTCTGAATAACTGCAAGAATATCTGATCCATCCACTGAGAGGTCATTATCAAACTTTAACATAATATGTACGAAAAATATCCCTCAAGACCACTGGTGGTAACTTTTGAGTCATTTTCACAAGATTTTGTAACATTTTAAAATTTCAAACATTTTAAAAAAGTATGCTATTTTAAGTACAAAGTACCAGTATGAAACTTTTTGGTGGACTGATATTAAACTCCATGACAACATTGGTAAAATGCTTTTCCTGGTTTTCCTGTATCATGTTTCTATCTACCCTATAACTGAAATTTTAAATTTTGATTCAAAATGAAATTTAAAATTTCATGTTTCAACAAGAAACACACACAGCTAACTGTTACTGGGTGATTAAAACAGCTTGCCCTTTAAAACTTTAATCTTTTTTTAAATGTTACAAAATTTGGTTCCAAAAAGAATGAAAAGTATAAATATATATGAAAAGTTTATATATATATAAACCATCAGAAACTCTTGGATTGATTTAAATATAAAGGTTTTTGACAAGAATGATACCTTAATTGACCTCACCATGAACTTTATGTGACCTTAATAGCATATTCATGAATCTATTGAATATTCATGAGCGTAACTGTTCCGTGCAGCCAATAAGGTTGATAATACTGTAAACCATATGTCGCCTTACAATAACAAAATTTGCATAATTTGTGAGACCTCTCCCAAAAAGAACACATGTAGTCTGTACCAGTACCTTAGCCTGCATGTTTTCTGGGATATTTTTTATACAAAGGAGACAGTACAAAAAGTTCTAGTCTATAGGTTGCATGAGCCATTCCTCTGACTACCAAGTAAATAATAATGTCTTACCAGGCACATAATTTGTAATAGACAAATAATCAAAAACATAACAAGACAGTTCATATTTACTTCGATATAGTAAACAAAGGTCAGGCAACACCAGTTGATGACGTCAGTCAATACGACATCATGTGTCATCCACCTTTGTGAAGTCACTATTGTGTTGTAAAGAGCTCATGCAACCATGGGCATGGAAAGCCTTCTGTAAAGGAGCGTTTCGTGGTCTCTTGGTGTATGAGACTACAGCTGGATTATCCTACCTCCTGGAGTACGATTAGATCATGCTCTCCCTTGACCAACTCTGAACAAATAGCCTTCATCCTTTCCTTGACATCCTTACTCAGGAAAGGCACTGGAATTCCCCTGATGTAAAAAAAAGTATTCATTACAAGTGATGAGCTAGTTATCGATTAGAATCAATGATCAGTCAGTATCTGCAAACTGGTCTGATTTTCAATCCTCCAGTGCAATAATTGATTAGAAAATTTGGCACAAGTCTTATAGTCGATGGGCTAGAAGGGGTCACCGTGCACTCCCTCTGGGATTTTATGATATATGTATTTTTTGATCCCCAAGTATGTCCAATTAATTAATTTAAATGTTAACATTGAATATTTTGGGATACACTACCCTTTTAGGCCATTTAAAGACAACCATGTCATTACGCAAGACATCCGCGGACAGGTAGCCTTGATACGGGGGTAGGGGTATGTAAATTCTTATAGCTCGCTTAATATTTGACATTTTCACTTCAAATTAAGTGCATTATGCTTGCAAATAGTGGAGAAAAGTCACTGACAAAATAATCATATGAATGTATTATGTATTTTTGTTGATTAAGCAATTAATCACTATAATTCTTAAATATCTAAAAAGAAAATTGAATTTAACAGCTTTTTCTTTCATTTTTCACAACCGTAGTTAATTTTAGAGATGATGTTGCATTTCTGAATTTCCAGTGAATGAATACATATGTTCCTGACATTCTTACAAATTCTGTTGATAAAATTATGAATATTTGACCATATACACATGCAATAAATGACCCATTGCTAATTCTATTTTATTGTATCCCTTGTTTATCAGAAGGATGTGGTGTCCCATGTTCCTCTCCAGATGCATTGATTTTAACTGTGATGCTTGCTTGATACTATGAATTGTAATTTGTCTTAAACTGAAAGTGTGTATTGGGTTTAAAAATAATGGAAACCCTTTCTTGAGGCATTTTTAATATATAATAATTATACAAAAATAATCATATTTAAGCCATTATATATGAAGGGTCACCATGCCCCCCCCCCTTGGATTTTATAACATAGGTATCTTTAGATCCCCAAATATGTCCATGCAGTTAATGAATTAAGATGTTAACACTGATTATTGAAGGATACCCTACCCTTTTAAGCCATTTAAAGACAAACGTGTCTTTACGCACGGCACCAGTTAGCCTTGATAAGGGGGTAGGGGTATGTAAATGCTTATAGCTCGCTTAATATTTGACATATTCACTTAAAATAAACTGCATTGGATCTGCAAATACTTGGGAAATTCACTAATGAAAATAATTTGATCAGTGTTTTATATATATATATATATATATATATATATATATATATATATATATATATATATTGATTAAGCAATCAATTACGAAATTAATAAAATATTGTGGAAGAATATTAAATTTAACAGCTTTTTTTTCCCAACAATAGTTTGGTTCAGGATGATGTTGAAATTTCTAAAATTCTACTGAAAAAATACATTAGTTCTTGACACTTTTACAGATACTTTAGATAAAAATATGAATAATTGTCCATTAACACATGGAGTGAATGACCCATCCATTCTAAAATACCCTTTGTATATAAGATAAATTTGGTGTTCCATGTTCCTGTCGAGATGTTCTTGATTTTCATTGTGTTGCTTCCCTAATACTATAAATAATTATTTTCCTGAACCTAAATGTGTTTATTGGCATTAATAACAATAAGACCCCTCTCTGGCACAATATGTGAAAACAGTAATAATCATAAAATTTATTATGTGAAATTTATAATAGAAAGAAAATCAATCCGTTATGCTAATCAATCTGAAATATTGTGATGAAGTTGTCCACAAAATGGAAGACCAAGTATTAACAATTTTAGTACTGGGAAGCTTAGTGCATCAGACCTGTATACATTATAAGTAGCGTCTTGTACCATACTATCAACACAAGTCATGTCAAAAGGAGAAAGAACAGGAAAGCATGTGCAGCAGTTTCAATTATTATACAAAATTAATAATTACGGCATATACCGCTTAATAACATTATTTTGTGTTGCTTGATTTTTTTTTGTATTTATTTATATGATTGGCATATTTTTGTTACAATTATATTATGACTGATTTATTAGCTGCCTTGTGATTTATAAATGCCTTACCATGTCGCTTTCACATTTTCTTGCAAGGAAACATACTTAAAAGTTTAAATTGTAAACAAATCACAGATTCTAATCTAAATGTATATTGATGGATCAGAGTGAACACTTTTTAAGGTATCGTTTCAATGCGATCATATGTAATAGAAAGACATAGTATAGGAGTACATGTATTAACAGCAGCGAGAAAGCAGAGGAGCGGAGGTTTCACATCGACTGTACCATACAGTGAGGGGTCAATATGTGCTATTAATCGGAAATAATCTTATTTTGAAACAAAAGTATGATTTCTGATTGTAAAAATTTCGAAAATTTTCAGAGTAAACAGAGAGAAGCTATTGGTTCTAAACAGAAATGGACAAAGCCTGTGCCCTTACACCAGACATAGTACAAGGGCACAAATACCATTGAGATTACTACTAAATATACAATCTCTGATGTCTGCAACCAAGTGCAGTATATATTTTTGTCCTATATATTTTATTTTATTTTGGTTCAACTCAACTTCTATAAATAATGGTGTTGTAGACAAATAAAATTGGCATTTGATTTCTCTTGTTTATGGCAACTTTTCAAAAGAAATGGGTTGCATATATATATATCATTCTTGAAAATTTAAGAGGACTCATCCTCTAGCTCCTATGCATTTTTATTCAAAATAATATTCAATGCTGATAAAATTACTTAAATCAAATAATATATATGGTAACTGCCGATTTCATCTTTGGCTAATAAGTAAAATGTTACAAACAGGTCAGGACATTCTTTTCAATGCCAACACGCTTAATCATTCAGTTAGGTTAATTTTGTTTTAATGGGAACTGAAATTTTCTTGAATATTAAGATAGGCTTTCAACTTTATAATACTGGCAGCTTTAATGCTGCATTAGGTCTCAGCTGGAATTATGTACCAGAATCAAGGAGTAACAGTGGTCTATGTCTTCTATGATATTTAATGTATTTATCATAAGTGAATCACCATTTTTTACTCAAACGATGTTTGTTTACAAGTGGTTATTCACCCTCTTCATTGTGACAAGCCCAGTATGTGTCTTTATTTGATATCCGTCAGGAATAATAACCGGTAACTGTGATCAACATAATTAGATCTTGTTTGAAGGAATATTAAGTATTAAGAAATAATATTTTTGTCCTAGCAGGGAAAGAGACCATCGTCAGTCAAAGGTACTAAACGAAAAGTGCAAATTCCTGAATATGAAGAAAGTTTATTCCACTCGCATGTATAGTTGTGACTTATTTTAGCCGCTTATGTTCTGGTAATCTGAGCTCACATGTGATGCAAGCATCCAGTTGGTGAAAGGTGAACCATTAATCTCAGCTAAAATTAATTAATCTGGTTCATGGACCACACATCAAATGTTTACCAGGATCCATCACTGGTGATCCTTGTTATTAGCAAAGGTATGTGTGATATTTTCAGTGCTTTTTATATACACTTTATATGAATTGATACTTAAAAATAATAAACGAATAGACAATGTGCAATAAAGACAGACGCTTCAATATTAGGTATTACACAATGTACATTACCACATTTTGAAATTGGCCAAAGGATGACACAATATGACAGAAAAGATTTACAAGGTACTAAACGTTAACATTATTAATTCACAAAAAAATGAAGCTTAGGTCCCCCAGGGCAAGAGATTGGTCACTAGAAAACATTCAGGCAACCAATGATATATGCATCACATAAAAGAAGCAAACTTACTCCCACCACATAAACTAATAGATATATTTACTCATATTTATAAATTAAAAATGAAATGTCTCCTTCTGAGATCAGGACTGGGAAAGTGTTGCTCTGTAGTATATCGCTCGGTGGTACTGTGTATGTTATAACAACATAAATAAATACAAATTACTATAAAAAGGGACATGAGAATGTCATCTAAAATAATATAAGATAATATAAGCAGCAGAAGGTAGATAAATAATTATCCATGATAATTTAAACTTGCCTTAAAATTGTGGTGGATACTTTTCCTTATTATTTACTTTACAGGCCTGGTGCACTGGGCCTAGATTTTTCAGGAATCTCAAAGTAACTGAATTATCTGGTTATTAAGGACAAATAAGGTCATGAGGACAAAAACCTCACAACATTTCAGTGGGGTTGACAAAACACGGGTTAGTGCTTATACTTGGAGAAAGTTTAATATCCTTATAGACTTATATAATCAAAATGATCTGGATAAGGAGTTTACTGGTGTTTATACCCTTAAATTCATAACAATAACTATTTATGGAATAATGAAAGTTTCACGGTGCGGTACATCAAGATAAGAAAACACAACACCTCATATACATTCTATAGAAAGGATGATCAAAACAAAATAACACTATATCATTTATTGATGGCTGCATAATTTTATTTTTCAAATGTTTTCAGGATTCACAAGGGCTGATATTATAAATAAACTAGAACTTCATAAATGTCAAAATGTCTAGTAAAATCAGCAACAATGAAAAGTATGTATAAAAATCTGTGAAATTTCTTCAGGATGTTTTTATAAATATCATAATTAATTTCTTCATCACCAAAAAACATATTAAAATATATATGATTATTTCTATTAGTGACTTTTTTTCGACTGTTTGCAAATACAATACAGTTTATTTGAATTAAATATGTCAAATATTAAGCGAGCCATAAGCATTTAAATACCCCTACCCCCTTATCAAGGCTACCTGTCCGCAGGTGCCGTGCATAATGACGTGGTTGTCTTTAAATGGTTTAAAAGAGTAGTGTATTCCACAATAATCAGTGTTAACATATTAATTCATTAACTTGACATATTTAGGGATCTAAAAATACCTATGTCATAAAATCCCAGAGCGGTGCACGGTGACCCTTCTTATATAATGGCTTGAATGTGATTATTTTTGTATAATTATTATATATTAAAAATGGCTCAAGAAAGGGTTTCCATTATTTTTAAAACCAATACACACTTTCAGTTTCAGAAAAATTACAATTCATAGTATCAAGGAAGCATCACAGTGAAAATCAATACTCTTGAGAGAAACATGAGACACCACATCCTTCTGATAAACAAGAAATACCATAAAATAGAATTAACAATGGATCATTCATTGCACGTGTATATGATCAAATATTCATAATTTTACCGTCAGAATTGGTAAGAATGTCAGGAACTAATGTATTAATGCAACAGAAATTCAGAAATGCAACATCATCTTGAAAATAAACAACTGTTGTGAAAACTGAAAGAAAAAGCTGTTAAATTCAATTTTCTTTTTGGATATTTAATATGTCTTGTAATAAATTGCTTAATCAACAAAAATACATAAAACATTCATATGATTTTCATTGTTAGTGACTTTTCCCTACTATTTTCAAACACAATGCAGTTTATTTAAAATGAATATGTCCAATATAAAGCGAGCTATAAGCATTTACATACGCCTACCCCTGTATCCAGGCTACCTGTCTGCAGGTGCTGTGCGTAAAGACGCGGTTGTCTTTAAATGGCCTAAAAGGTTAGTGTATCCCAAAATAATCAATGTTAACATCTTAATTCATTAATTGGACATACTTGGGGATCTAAATATACATATGCCATAAAATCCCAGAGGGGGTGCACGGTGACCCCTCCTAGCCCATGGACTATTGGGCTTTGTGATAAGGTAATGTATGCTTTCATTAAATTCATGCAAGAAAATACTAGAAAAGTCTATGTTTAATAATAAATTCATACCTAAGGATACTACACATCCATACAGTCTATAGAACGATTACATATATCAGCAAAGGTGTAGGCCTATATATATAACAGTTTAGACCATGTACAGGTCTTTATATGGTCAGAATTTTCATACTCCTAAACAACTGATTAATTCTGATTTTGACTGATAATTGGTCATGAATATTTGAAACCGATTCCCAATGGTATTAATTACAATGTGAACAAACATCCTAACTAGAACATTTGTAAAGTTCATATTCCCAAATATATTCAGTTTTACAACTAAATTATCATAAATCTACCTGTGTTTTCACTAAAAACAGAACCTGTGGTGTCTCTCTGGCCTCTGATATTTTGGAATCCTCTGCTTAATTAAAGATCCTTATTCTGGAAATTTTATTAGCTGAATTTTACATTTATTCTCAAACACAAACACAAGGTATTATTAATATGCTTAGAAATTATTAGCTGTGATCATGAATGGTTCAGAGAGCTCAAGTGACAGCTCCATTTTTTAATTCTCACAGAATTTTTATGGTATACAATTTGTCAGGGGACCTGACGTTGAATTACCTAGTCATTTCAGTCATGATCAAGACTAGGGTACAATATACAAAAATAATGATTTCATTATAAATTATGGTAATACCATTTCTGTCTCTTAATGCCATCTTGTGTTAATCAGCTGAAAAATATGACAATATTAAATATTGGATAATATGCCTTTGTATACCCTTATGCAGGATAATGGATGGCAAACTTGATTTTTTCACTATATAATTCAGATGAATTTGATTGATAAAAATGTCAAACTGCAGATGTCATGACTTCAAAATTATGCAGATGTCCTTAATTGGCCATATTTTTTTAAAATTTATTATTGTGTTTATCATATTTCTGCAATGATTTTCAGAGAAAATCCCCTAAAAAAGCTCTGGAACAGTTTATCTGCCAGCATTAAGAATGCTCTATTCCCACTTTAAAGAAACAACTCAAAACATTTCTTTTTGAACAGGCTGTTATTATGTAGTGTAGCATTATTTTTAGGCTCCTTGTTTTTTTTAACCTGTATGCTGTCAACTTTTAAATGTTTTCATATCTTTTATGTAAAGTGCTCTAGAGCTAATTTTTTTAAAAATCAGTGTGCTATACAAATGTTGCATAATAATAAATAACAGGCAGCTTTGTTACTGGGGTTACAAACTAGATTGTTTCAGCTGGCCAGGTGCATGTGTCACATTTCAGCTTGGTTAACCAGTAAGCTGGCAGCACTGATGTAACACAGTGCACACAGCTAGCCTGAAACAATCAGGGTCATCCTAAACACCCGAATACCGTGGAATACCCCGGAATACCGCCTTAATACCGTTTATATTGTCAAAATAACCTGTAATTAAAGACCACCGAGGATTATATGATATATTTAACCATTTTCAATATTTTCAATTTTAAATGGACATCAGAGTACTGAAAAACACCTTACAGAATGGCGCTATCTTGAGTTAATATTAACATGAGCTACACAAGTGGTAAAAGATAGAGCCTGCCTGTAAGGTGTTTACCAGTACTCTGATGACAATTTAAAATTCCCATTTAGCCCATCCCTCTATTGAAAATGATTAATTAATGCCTTAAACGTTTCATTTAAGCATCGATGGTCTTTGATTATAGGGTATTTTGCCAATATTGGTGGTATTATGGGGTATTCCAGGGTATTCCGGTGTTTAGGACGACCAAAACAATCACGTACCAGCCAATCACCTGGAGTAAAGGAGCTTTACCACTGTGACAGGCTAAATGTACTGAAAGTGGGTACATCATCTGTCTCCTGCATTCGCTCCTGTCCGGTAGATAAATGAAGGCAGAAAGGCATAGACCTGTGGCTCTGTGTCTAGCTTTATAGGATACTTGATTTTTGAGCTCTGTGCCTTTTGATATTGAGCTTTTGAGTTGAGACTTGAGTATTGTAATTTTGTATCCACTTACCAGCAATTAAGTGTCAGTACTTTCAGTCGCGTCCCCATCGTCGTTCTTTTCACATTCGCAATTTCATACAACCAATTTTGATTGTAAATCAGCTTTAGCTATTATTAAGTAACCCTGACAGACTTGATCCCGATGGCCAAAGTTGACAACTGTTTATTGATCAGCTGTCACATACCGCTTCCTGGGGAATCCCAACATTCGACTCGTTTCCAAAAGGGAAATCCCAAAACATCTCCAAAAATGGACTTGTTTCTACTTTTAAAATTCAGTAAACGCTGTGTTCCCTTTAATTGAATTAAAAAAGCCTGCAGTCTTTAAATGAATGAGTAATATATTAGTTTATAATGTTTAAAAAGTAATTGCTGACAAATCGTTGACAAGTCGTATTGACTGGTCAATATTTTTATTTGGACAGGGAACTTGGCTACGTTAATGTACATAAGTACAGATGCAATAAGTCGGATATCGGAAGCACAATGTGCTGAATAGCTCAAAAACATTTATTCAGAATTCGTCTCAAACCCAGAACCAAAGCACCAATATTTGATATATCTTTATGAAAGCTTGTGATATATTATAATAATAAGAATTCATGCACATATATATATATATATATATATATATATATATATATATATATATATATCAGCGACCAACAAAACACCATGACCAGAAATATGGTATAATATATGTCATTTATTTAAATGAAGAATGAATAAAAACCATATAAGAAATACATGTAAAAAAATGTGTAAAACTAATAATGCTTACATCATGGCTAATAAAACTAATACAATTCCAATAAAAATATATACAAAAGGATTAGAGTTCTGCCACAAGGGTCTATAGTGGGTGTTTAGTTCCCACCATCAATAATTTCCATTTAATTGTAACTGATCCCATTGGGGGCATGAAATGACCTAAAGTGCCTCGGGCAGAGTTTTAAGGTTGGTTATAACTGAATCAATGTTGTAGAAATCACTAGGACTATTAAAAATTACCTTAAATTATAGACAATGATGCAAACACGTATGTAAACGAAGTATGGACATTACGGGATACTTATATACAGAATACTAGTATTTAATTAATGACAGATAATGTTTACACTTATGTAAGAGTGTGCAACCTAGCTATCATAACTGAGGCTTATCAAGGGGAGCATATGCCGCAATAGCCCTTCTAGAAAGGACTCTCCCCCCAAAAAATACACAGAGATACTTAACCATATACTCAAGATAATTTATAAACAATAAATGAACCAAGAGTAAATTCTCACAGGACTAGCATTCACAAGTTATTAGATCAATAACACAGGTTTGTTTTCAAGGAAAAACAAATGCATGCTAAGCGCAGTCAAATCTGGCCGCTTATAGGTGCTACAATAGTTGTAAAAGTAGTTATTACATTAGCAAATATTTAATATATATGATAGCAGCAGTCATATTAAAGGAGCCCACTCACCTAAAATGCATGTTGTGTTAAAACAAAAAATAGCTTCTTCCCTGTAAAATAAAACTGTACCTGTCAAAATATTGCTTTAAAACCGTTTTCTTACTCCTGTACACGAGTGTTAAAAACAGTGCCCGGGCGCGATCGCAGGTGTCAACATAAACAAAGTGCGTCGGCCCGTGTGCTGCGCGGAGCCACAACACGTGTCAATCAGGAGATGCCCTGACTGACTTGGCCCAAAACATGGAATCCATGTACCTCCTGGCTGAAACACCGCGTGTTGCCCCTCTTAATCGGACCTCCGGTCACGCGGCCTTGTTATGGTAAACAGACTGTGTTTACCAACACACAGGGCTATAACAAGGTGTTAAACAGTCGTAAGCGAGGAAATGAGACTGTGTGCTGAGATGGTTTTGCTGGGGAAACTTTTGTATAAAGCAAAATTGAACTGATAGTGTGATAGAATACGAATAATACTGCTCCTGATTATGTCCCTTTAAATGATGCTAGGAGAGTCTCAGGAGGCAGCACCAAAAATTTAGGACATGACAAAAAATGCCGTAACACAAGTTACCCTGTCCTAAGCGCAGTCAATTCTGGGCACTTTGCGGGGAGGGGGGGGGGGGGGGGAGGAGGGGGATGACTTGACAGTAATTTTACAATTATGATCTGAAATGGGACCATTAAATGATCGTAGGTAGTCAGTATATACTGTCCTAATGAGTAAATATAAGTTAGTCCAGAGAAAAAAATAGTTAGGCAAACAAGGTTGTTGGCAGACAATTACGTCCGAACATATACGATAGGGTTAGAGATAAAAATTACATAGAGCACCGGCAGTCAATACTGAGCCGATGTGTATGCAGGGCTAGATAATATTTATTCAATTAACATTCAAAATTGGGCGCCTAATGTATTTTGCATTAAAATAAGATTTCCACCTCCCCATGCGTTTTATATTATCCTCTAGAACACTTGTTGATGCAGCAAGTGTTGACTTATCACGAGATGTATTTAACCCAATAGAGGTGAGAACTTCCTATAAATGAGCATTCAAGTAGGTTTTAGATACTGGATGATGGTCTTCAAAAGTTCATAAGGGACCTTGTATTTCAGGCTGAATACTCAAGTAAAACAATATAGGGATTTTACTGGGCAGATGCAGTGTGTGATGGTTGTAAAAGCAGAGTGGTTTCGTGGTTTCAGGGAGCATGTTTGAAATTTGACATTACCATGTGCAAATAGAATCTTTATCCAGATTGACATTTGCAAATTGCAGGGTGTTATTAGCCTTATCTGACACTGTGATTTCATCTACCCGCAAAAAGGCGTGTAAGGCCAAGGAAAACATAGCTTTCATCCACATTTGAACGGGTTTGTAATTACTGTAGAAGTTGCAGACATAAGTTGAACCAGCAGGTCTTGAGTTATAGGGAGACGTGCATCAATATACGTCCAGCTCTTTTGTTTATAACTAAAGTAATTTTTTTTTACAAGAAAAAGTTGTCAGAGGGAGCGGATGTCACATCACTGGGAATTTTTCAGGTACTTTTCAGTCAGTCAAAATAACAAGCAGACTAGACATTCACACATCCGATGAATAACTCTAAGACAGTTGTAAGATAACCAACAATATAATAACAAATAAATGGACAGCTAACATATATCTGGTGGGGGGGGGGGGGGGTTGTCATAAGCACAAATATCACAATAATCCTGATAGTTCACAGAGTCCAGTTATCCTCATCACACTAATCCTCCTAACGCAGACGCAGTTCCAAATGTTCCAGGTCACATGACCTTTCGCTCTGTTGTAATCCTTGAGCATAGTCCAATCCCAGCGTAATACAGATGGTCTCAATTCACAACTGGTTCTAACTGCGGTATTACTGTTAATCGTCCGTAAACCACAATTTACGTGCCGCACACCGAATGTTTCTGTGGAACCCTTGATCAAAGGCTCTTTCAGCTGCAGTCTACTGTAGCCGCCAAGTTAATGGATACCGAACAAACGCACTCTCTAGCGAAATTTAGCACCACAACAGTTTCGCGTCAAGACAAATTCCCCTTGTCTATTCCTGGGAGCGCGCACCATCACAAGAATGCCTGTCCTTCGGCAAACACTATCACTGTCTCTGAAGTACTTTGCAGATCGAGTATCAACAAGGTGGCCTCCCTCACTCGTAGACTGTCAATAACCACTGACGCGATCGCCCTTCTGGACACACAGAAGATAGCAGACCAGCCGGTTAGACAGCTGAAGCACGCTCAGATGACGCTACTCTCACGAAGCGCTCCGGCTCTTCTGAAGTTAGCTGGGATTCACGCCTTATAAGAGACTCCTGACGTCATAACTCCCGTAGACTTTTCCGCCAATCAGCACTTCCATCCACGATGTCCGTTGTTAACACACATCAACCTAACGTAGACACGCTCCCAGGAAGGTTTCGTGGGAAAACAATCCAAAGAAAATTCGCGGACAAGACGTCGCCTATCAGACACATTTCCTATGGAGACCGTCGTACAGGATCGGTTCTCACGCGTCTATGCTAAATGGAAATGATCATCAAAGGATGCAGGTTGCGTCTACTGATTGCAAAACTGCTTTGAATTTACATTAAATGAACCACGTATTCTTCCTAACTGGGGTTCTCACGCTAATGGCTAAACATGATACTACATAAAAAATAAATAAAACTTGCAAAACAATTATCTGGTCATTCTCCCTATACCTAAATACATAAAGTCACAGTCCTCTGGTGACAGCGGGGTAACCCCAACTTTGTGAAAGAAATTTATGGCTTATATGTGAGCAGTGATAGTGATAGTGTTAAAATTGCTTGTTGTGTAAATGAAGAATATACCGCACTATCCTTGAACTTTCTAAAGGTAAAGATATTGTCTGACCAATGATTATGACCAAATCAGATGATTTTTGTTAAAATGTCCCCTTTTTAATTCACCTGTAAAGTTCAGTGAGAAACCTGATGAAGAGACCTCTTTCAAGTACTTTATTAAGGATCCATCATAACCATGTAACCACTTTTCCAGTTTATCTACTATTATTGGGGTAAGCATTAGAATACTGTTTGTGGGCCTTTCCGGTGGAGGGCTGACCTGGGTAAGACTTTTTTTGTTGAGCAGATTGCACGTTGACCTTGAATGGATGGCTGGAATGCCTTTGCTTGACAAACAGGCAGGACAGTTGTGGGAGTAGGGGCAATGCTTGCGGTTGCAAAAGGTTTGTTTGTGAAAGGAATAACACGTTCCTTTTGAGATGTCCTGAAACTTGTGAGCGAGTCCTGGGTTTTTTGATTTTGACAAAAATATAACCAAAGCAACGATATTTGATATATCTTTGTGAAAGCTTGTGACATATTGTAATAATATGGATTACATGTATGTATATGTGTGTGGGTGTCTATGTGTTTTATTTAATATGGTCTAGACCTTTTCACATACAAATGTGATACGAACAGTCCCAGTTTAATATTTCATTCTATGGAACAAAGTTTTAGTTTAAAGGGACACAAACAGGAGCAATATTATGCCTGTTATTTCACACTATCAGTTCAGTTTTGCTTTATACAAAAGTTTTCCAGCAAAACTGTCCCAGCACACAGTCTCAGTGCCTCGCATACGGATGTTTAACACCTTGTTATGGCTCTGCGTGTTGGTAAACATGGCCACTTGTGTCTGTTTACCAAAAGGCCGGTGACCGGAGATGCCATTGTGAGCCGCAACACACGATGTTTCAGACAGCTGGAACATGTATTACATTTTTTTGGGCCAAGTCAGTGAGTGCATCTCCTGATTGACAAGTGTTGTGGCCGGGCGATACACGCGCTGTGCTAATGTTTACATCTGTGATCATGCCCGATTCGCTGTTTTTAAGCAAATGGTTTCAGGGCAATATTTTGACAGGTACAAATTTATTTGAAAGCGAATTAAGAAGCTATTTTTCATGTTATTTCAACATGCTTTATGGGTGATTAGGCCCCTTTAACTAAATTAAACGGATAATTTTTATAAAATAGCATAGTATAAGAACAGTCATCTCAGTTTACACCAACAATACGTGCATAACATTATATAAATAATTTGCTTCCGTGATACAATAAAAATAAATGAAACAGAAACCTGAAAAAATGATGAATAATTTCATTGTTAAAGTCTACAACCGTATAAAAAATGTTTTATATGATGAGAGTTAATGAATAATAAATTAAATTTTCTTTGAAGAAGTACGTATGTTGTTTACATATACATATTCTCACAGATAATAACTCGATTGATAAAAATTAAATATAGATATATATGTGCGTATGTGGTTATTTTATTTAAACTGTAACACAATATATTATTGTGTTAAACATAAGTTCAAACATATTTGTTCTTATATGTAAGTAAACTGGTAAGTGTTAACCTATACACACATATGCAAGCATAGACATCCACGAGTTTGCAACAACCAATCCAATCCAAATATTCGACAATCGCCTTCTAAATTTTATTCCAATCATTTAAAGGAACCGGAAGCGGAAATGTTGTATTCATTGGCGACAGAACCTGGCAAGAAAATGGATCGCATCAATTACTCTTTATAGTTAGCAAACCTGTTAGTGCATGTAAGTGAAACCATGGTTTTCATTTACTAGGACGACATATTTTATTAACTGTAAATAAATATATGCAAGTACCCTGAATTTTTTATATTTTTAAGTCCCCACAGGAATTCACATTATTTTGGCCGTCCTTCCTCAGTTCCTGCGAAGGGGGGGGGGGGGGGGGGGAGTCGCAGGTAGCTGCCTAAATTGACGAAACGTTGATGACCTAATTGAAATATTTTAATCACTGCTTATATCAGCAACCCCAGTCGCTGGAAAGAACATTTCATGGTGTAGGTCATTAGCAGCCTAATACGCTTCACCAGAAGTCAGACCCCTGTCACATGAAGCACTCGTTTTTTTATGGGGGGGGGGGGGGGGGTTTCATGATAAATGTAAACTCTTGCAAACTGACTTTTATGGCAAATTTTGTTATGCTGCATTTTCTTACTAATGATATAATATTTGTTGCTTGAGTTCTTACTATTATAATTTCTGTATATAACATAATGAGAGCCTCCAGTGCATTTACATGAGCGCCCCCCCCCCCCCCCCCCCCCCGGATTTTTATCTCGGCTGACTAGAAGTCATCTGAGCTGTAGTCATGGTCCTTTGTCTGTCTTCCGTCTGGTCGTTAACAAGGCTCAGTTTGAAACCATTTGACATTTGAATCCAAAATTTAACATAGGGTTAGATGTCCCTAAGTTCTCCTACCAAACCCAAAATCGGGTCACTGCAACTTCATTCCTTCGAGAAATTAAGCAAAGCCCTTTTTTAATAAATTAGCTATTGTTACACTTCAAGACTGCTCACTATGAAAACCACTGTTGTTCTTTCATTCAGTTTTGCAGTTATATTGTCCTTAGTATATTTCCTGTGCACTTGCCAGAAATTAGGTCAGTATTGATTAAATTTCATAAGTTACGGACCCACACACAATGGACCATATCAAAATTTCAGGGTCTATATTTACCTACTTTACATGTTGCGGCTGAAGCTAGAGAACCTTTTTAATGGCTGTAATTATATGTAATTTATAATTGATTGTATACTGGATATAAGAACAGAACTTTGTTAGAAAGTTCTTAGCACAAATGCAAAATGCATAAGATGAATGTTATTTTTTTTATGATTAATTCATATTTTCTAGACTTTGCTACATTTTGGATTTGGTTTTGCATTACAACAGAGGTCACTTAGCATAGAAAGTAATACAGAACACATAGTCACAAGCTACGAGACATTTAATTTTACATCTATTCCAATGTAGACTGGATTCTGTACTTGGCTCCAAATATTTCATAGGAGCCCTGTGGAGCTGATTTGTGTTTGATAATTAAATGTAAGTCATTCTACAGATGCTCTTTTCTTTTGTTTCAGACTTTGAGCGGGGTGTCATTCTGGACATGGATCATCAAGGTTTTGGACCCCGGGGTTCACCGTATAATCAGTATGGTGGTACAGGACCAGGTTTCCCGAGAGCACCTGGTCCAAGACCAGCGGGACCGGGATTCATGCTGGGCCCAGGTGGAGCAGGAAAAATGATGTCATCATACCAGTCACCAATGTCTCAGCCTCTGGAGAGCAAACCTCTTTTTACAGGAAGCAGTGGATTCGATTCAGGGAATGGAAATCCACGTCTTCCATTGTTGCCTACTCCAAACCCCAGTTTCCAAGGCAGTGTAAATCAAGAAAGTACCAGTTTTGTCCGTGAACGCATGCCGAAGAAATCTATATTAAAACAACAAGGCCAAGGGTTTGCAGGTCAGAGGTCTGATACTGGTTTTCTGTCTGATCAACCAGATGAAAGAATGCTGCCAGGTCTTGGGCTTGATGAACCAGGTTTTCCAAGGAGTGGTCTGTTGTCTCAGAGCAATCTAAGTAGTCAGAATAGCATGAGCAGTGGTCTGAACACGGAGGAGATACCTGGATTAAGTACTCCCATGATGCCCCAGAGAAGACCTGATCAAGACCAAGCTGCAGGGTTTAATCCATTAAGAACTGCCACACAGCTTCACCAGGAGGGAATTATACCCCAGAGTATGATGAATACTATTAATAACTTCTTTTCCGGCTCTTCCGGAAATCCTGTTTATTCCCAGGATGCTGAACCTCTTCACTCAAAGCAGCAGATGGCAGGTGATCTGCTGAATGAATCTCGAGAGAACATTACCCCTCCAGGAAATGCGGGCCCATATTGGACAGCTATTCCAAAGAAGGGGGAAATACCAGAAATCAGATGTGAAATTTGTGATCTTACCTTTCAAACTAAATATGTAAGTATATATGATATTTATATGTCTTTATTTTCCAAATCAGGAATTAAAAATATTAACCTTAATTATATGTCTGCCATGTGGAAGTGTATCATTTTTTACCCAAACTTCGCAAAGTGGTTGCTTGTCTATTTGAAAATTTTCTCAACAAGTTACAGAGTTAAATGAAAGGTTGCTGGGGCTGGGTAACTCCCAAGAAATAATTCATTACATTTTGAAGAATATCTGGGTCATCATGATAGGTATAAGTTAAAAGGGTTCTTTACCCATCTTTAGATAGGGCAATTTCTTTATCCCAGCCAAGGCCCAGGGCCATTCAGTGGTATTAGGAGATTTTAAGCTGCCTTTATTCATGAGCTGACCTTTAAACCAGTGGTGAAATAAGTGTATCATGACACATTTCAGGGTTTGACATTAACTTTTGAAAGTACTTGCCCAGTCAGGCAAAGGGCAAATAACATCAAGCTTTAACTTGCCCTTCATGAATTTTTACTTGCCCTACAAATATTATTGACTGTATTGAAGAACACAAAGATCCTTTTTCAAACCTTTACTTGGGTAAAGCTTTAGGTTGGACCCACTTGTCAAAGTAGGAGGTGACTTCTAGTTGCCTTTTTACTATTTTCTGGAACTTTCACTTGCCCTTGGCAAGCGGTTAACTGTTAATGTCAAGCACTACATTTATGTGTAGCACCTTAAGTTTGATTTTAATCCTGACAGAGGTTATGGTCTCTGACTACTAGTGTAAGAAATCGGTTGTAAATTCATGATCGATCATCAGTAAAAAGCAGTTGACCTCTTCCAATCAGTATTTGGAATTGATAGTTTATTTTTGAGAATGTTAGTAACTAATCACCATATATAGACTATATTGGCTCATTGATGTAAATAAACTTGCACATGTTTGCTAATATGTATGTAATGATTCTGTATATTGTCTTAACCTTAGGTATGAATTCTTTAATAAACACAGACCTTTCTACAGTTTGGTCACTTACATTAAAGGAAAGCATACACTTTCTCATCACAAAGTCAAAGTTATGTGGAAAAAATTGTGATCGATTATGGCACTGCAAGTTCAGTGCTTAGATCATTTCGCACTAACTGATTGATCATCGTTTATAGTGGATAATTTGCCTTTCTGTATGATCATTACCGACTAGTTTTGCTTTTATTAAAGTTTTTAATTATTTCCAGCCTTCTTTCACTTGTAAAATGTAACACCACTCTACTTAAAGTAGTTAGCATTCATACAGGACCTGCATTATTATCTAAAAATATTGTTATGACAATTCATTCTTGTAACTCTTTTTTTTAATCTGGATTCTCTCGAGAATTTGTTAAGTACAGGTTCCTAACTTAAGGCAGATAAGTTAGCAGTGGTCTGTTCTGTTTACTTGACCAGGGATATAAGATTTAATTCACAAACTGAAATCAGTCATTGTTTTCTTCAGAGCTACCATAATCATACTGTCAGCATCACTCACACCCTTAAAAAGGAAGAGCTGAAGAAAAAGGAAAAAGTGGAAGGACCAAAGACTTGTAGGGTAAGATCAAATATCTCTGCAGCCATATGAGCATTCTTATATCAGGGAATTAGCTCTATGAAGTGCATACCTTGCTTTTGTCCATCAGTTTAAAGAAATACAATACAGTGTATAATTACAAATTAGTAACATTTTCACCAGACTATTTTAAGAACAAAGTCTCATTTAAATTTGAACTCCTATTACCAGTCACAGCTTCTGTTAGGAACTTTACAGTACATTATTTCTGAGCAGGACTCAAGATAATCATATATTCTTAAATTAATTAATGTTAGCATTGTTTATGGTCTTTTCATGTGTTAAGATGCTGCCAAGTCATGATTTAAGTGTTGTAAACTACAATTAGTATTTTTAATTTTTTTTAATCACCTGGGAATATGGATATTTGAACAATATTTGTAGCTTTAGAGTCTTGTATTTAATTGACTCATCCCTGAGTAACTGAGTCTGTTTTCATTTTCAGTTATGTGAGAAGACTGTCCCAGCAAACTTATGGCTCTTGCACTTGAAGATGGAAGCTCATCTAAGGGTGTGTGATTAGCTTGTCTCTCCTTCAATCACATATATCAGAAAATTTAAATGTACATGTAATGGAAAAGTTAAATGCTCATTTTATACAATTTTACGCAATGTATTCTTGCATGATTTATTGTCAATGGCTTTGACAAGGAAGTAATTTTTTTAGCTCTGACAAAAATTTATTGTATCAGAATTATATGTAATTGTTATGGACAGCATTTTAGTGGCAACTTTTCTGCTTGGTAGGGATGTTTAATAACCTTTGTACAAACTTGTCATAAATATTACTTATAATCTAGTACTGATAATCAGTATTAATCTTTCCCCCATTACTCAGCCCTTATAGTGTTGATTATCAATCATGAAAACCATATGCCAAATATTGAATTAAAAATTTCTTCTAATAGCCCTGAGAGCAGGTATTATTATTTTATTGATTTAATGGAAGGTATTTGTGAATTTTGTGGTAGGCTAGTATATTTAAGTTGCTGCTTAATTTCCTGTATTTTTTATGCACATATTTGCACTGTTCAACCAAACTTGATCTTCTTTTTTCAGAAGCTCAGTCAAGCTTTCAACACAGTTGGACTTGAGCAGTTAAAGGATAAACATCCATATTTATTAATAGAGGTGAGATTTGTTACAGAATGATAATTGCTTTTTGTGTTGCCATTGACGTATCCTTTAAAAATGGATAAAGAAAATATTAGATAGAAATCAGTGAGATAGAACATAAAATTAAATTTTAAATTTTCATTCAATAGAAAATTGTAAATCTTGTTTTAAAACATAAAAGAAACATTGTAAAGGAAAAGCAAAAAAAAAACCTGTTTGAGATATTGTCTTGTATTTTAATATAAGCCCACTCAACGTGGTTTGATATAATGATGTTTTGTTTCTGTTGCTTAAAATTGTGTACCATTTGAAATTTTCGAAATGGTTAATATTTCATATGAGAATGAATGTGAATTTCATGAATACAAAACTTCAGAAAGAAAACTATACCAGGTTTAAAATGATATAAACTTCTAATATTTCACGGATCTTTACCAAACTTGGTATATGTATGGATATGGGTGAGAGGACGACGCCTATTTAAAATGAGGTCATGACCTTGACTGAGAGTGTCCTTGACCTTGATTTAGTCCAATTTTGGGGAAAATCACACAAATTCTTAAATATCTCAAGAAATCTTGCATGGATTGATCCCAAAATCAAGTTGATGGAAGATCATGGATAGGGTTGTCAGGTTCCAGAAACTAGTGGCGCCACCTATTATTCTTTACTTGTTTTCGTGCTGTTTAATACCCCCAAAATTGCTACTTGACAGTACT
Source organism: Sipunculus nudus (assembly GCA_026874595.1). Classification (NCBI taxonomy): domain Eukaryota; kingdom Metazoa; phylum Annelida; class Sipuncula; order Golfingiida; family Sipunculidae; genus Sipunculus; species Sipunculus nudus. Next base: position 27,935,811 of record CM049311.1, on the reverse strand, counting down.
GTGAGCATTATAAGGCAAAAACTAATGGACAGATTTCTTTTATATTATGTATATATATAGATATTGGTTATGGGGTGATGTTTATTTAAATTGGGGTCATGACCTTTCCTATGAGAGTGGCCTTGACCTTGAATATTGCCATATATGGTGAAAATCACAAAAAATCATTAATATCTCAATAAAGGATGCATGGATTGGTCCAAAAATCAACTTGACCAAAGATCTCAGATAGTAATGTCATGTACCGGAAACAGGTGGAGCCACCTGTTATTCTTTTACTTGTTTTTGTGGCGTTTAATACCCCATCATTGCCACTTAACAGTACTGTGAGCATAATAAGTCAAAAACTAACGCACAGATTTCTTACATATTATGCATATACATAGATATGGGTTGTGGGGTGATGTTTATTTAAATTGGGGTCATGACCTTTCCTATGAGAGTGGCCTTGACCTTGAATATTGCCATATATGGTGAAAATCCAAAAAATCATTAATATCTCAATAAAGGATGCATGGATTGGTCCAAAAATCAACTTGACCGAAGATCTTGGATAGTGTTGTCATGTACCGGAAACTGATAGCACCACCTGTTATTCTTTCACTTGTTTTCATGCCGTTTAATACCCCATCATTGCCACTAAACAGTGTCAGCATTATAAGTCAAAAACTAACAGACAGATTTCTTTCATATTATGCAAATACATAGACAAGGGTAAGGGGATGATGTATATTGCAATTTGGGTCATGACCTTTTCTATGAGAGTAACCTTTTCTATGAGTGTGGTCTGATATTAATTGTTGCTGAAGATGGGGGGCCTATTCTTAAAAGGGGGGCGGTGCCAAGAAATATCTAGTTTTAAATGACTTTTTGGCTGATTTTTATTCAAGGGGATTTTGCCTGGAATGCTAGCTAAAAGAATGTTTAATTTTAAAAAAGCTGAATATAAAATAATATTTATTACAAGCTAGATATGGGAACTGATTTCTGGTAACCTTATTTCTATTTGTGTTTCAGGGAAAACTATTTGATGAGTTTTACTGTATGGTGAGTTCTTCTAGTTTAATGTAAATACTGGAACTGGTGATTCTTGCTGTGTTCAATTTATTTGATATATGTTTGAAATTCTATTGGACTTTCAAAAATATTTTTAAATATTTAATTTAATATTAAATATATAAAATTAGAGTGTATTCAATTTGTGTATAAACTGATTATGACAGTGTGTTATTTCTTTGTAGAATTTCTAGATTATTATAATATATTAAACATAAATTCATGGCAGAAATACCCAAGTTATGTACTTAAAATTTTGCCAAAATTAAACCGCTTAATATTCAACTCTTTAAGATTTGTTTTTTTAGATAAATGTATTTGGAGAATTAGATTTAGAAACATGAAGAGCATGAATATTTATACAATGAATGTTATGATTATTTATTGAATAAATGATGACTTATCTAGTATGTAGTTACATGAATATTCATACATTGAATGTTATGAATATTTATTGAATAAATGATGATTGATCTAGTATGTAGTTACATGAATATTCATACAATGAATGTTATGAATATTTATTGAATAAATGATGACATATCTAGAGTGTAGTTACATGAATATTGATACAATGAATTTTATGAATAATTATTTAATTAATGATGACTGATCTAGTATGTAGTTAGATGAATATTCATATAATAAATGTTATGAATATTTATTGAATAAGTGATGACTTATCTTCCATGTAGGTTTGTGGTGTCCACAACATCTCAGGTTATGATTACCAGAGACATGTCACTGGAAAAAGTCATTTGTGGGTAAGTGCATAACGATATAACACCATAAATGGCATGGTGCCCCTGTTGTTTTAGTCTCTTCATTAATCTTTTGACATCGGACTTGCAGCACCGAGGTTTTTGTGTGTGCAAAATATAGTGCATGTAAATGTTTTTGAAAATACTTGTGAGGAATGAATTAGAGTTTATAAAGGTATAGATATAAAACACAGAAATACTCTCAGGACAGCCACAAGTTGCAAATCTGTCTGCATCTACAGAGAGAGCTTGGTCTGGATTTGATCAATGTGAATTTATCAGGATATATCAGGACCTGTCAGGGAGGCTACTGCTGTACACGCATTTTATGTTTTGGTTGCAAAGTAACCTCATATTCAGAAAGCTGTGAAAATCTCAGTTATTCCATTAAAGCCAAGCAAACATATTCTAAATCCCATTGCATAATTATATAACACATTTCACATGTAGAAAATATTAGTACAGATTTTATATAAAATGGCCCATTTCCTGGCAGAAAAAAAAGATATATGATTCTTTTTCAGTAACAAAAGATGATTCCTGACACACCTGATTTTGCTTGTCTAAATAGCAGTCCATTATCACACAAAATGTGATAAACAATGTTTATACAGTATATTGTTCACAATGTGATATTTATTTCTGACATTTGGGTGTTCAACCACTGCTGATGTTACTGTGTATAGTTCACTATGAAGTTTAATATGAGAATCCAGTGCTGAGACTTGTTAATAGTGGAAGGAATCGGCTGTTAAAATCATATTTGATGATAGAAAGATAAAAAATGACCAGTGCTTGATTATTAATTGATTATTTTATGACTATGGCATATATGACCATGAATTCTGCTGAAAATTCAGTCTAAATTGTACATCATGCTAAATGGGCAAGGTTATGGCCAGGTTGTTGACACATGTTTCATAAGGTTAAGTTTTAATGCTGTTCGCTGTTTTTTTTTACTCTTCTTTCTTTTATCTCTGACAGAATAAGAATATTTTATTAGGGTAATCTTACTGCTTTCTTACATAACTGTTTGTGATTGGTTATGCAAAAACGCAATAGGTTTAATCGAATATGAAACAAAATGACCAATAATTGGTTAATTGGCACACCACTGGTTGTTAAACACATCTTCTCTTTCTAATTTTCAGACAGTTGAACATTTAAAGAACAAACATGGAGAGCAGATATTCATGAAGCTGTATGGGAAACATGATGAACCGAAGTCGTGTAACATCGGAGAAGAACCCAAACCAGGTAAGACTGTGGTTATTACCACTGAAACTTGAAAATTTACTCTGCTTGGTTCAGTATTGAAAGCAGTGTTGTTGTCAGGTCTTCAAGTGTTGGGTTCAAAAGGCATTAATACAGGTTTGCCTCTCCACAAAAAAAGAGCCTCCTCTAAAGGTGCATTCTACCATCATATCAAACTTTCAGTCAAGGTTCACTCAGTGTAAACCAGATTCTGCCATCTTTCATGGCTTCCTACATGCACACTTTCGTCCAAAAAGAACTGAATGTTTGCAATAGTTACACCATTATATCAGAACATGATTGTACTGTAAAACAAAACAAGAAAATATAAGAGATTAAGGCCTTAATGCTAGAGAGTACAAGAAATCATTGACCATTTTTTAGGAAAATATAGAAAATATAGGGAGTTGGTGGAACACTACCTGAAAATAAATTTGTTTTTGTGTCATGCGTTTTACTACTTATCAGCTACTAATGTGGAATACATCTAGTTGTTAACCTTTTCAAATGATTGGTACAAAATGAAAAATGTCTTTCCATGCACATGTTTCCCTGTCTGAGACAGGCGGAAAGGCATTATTTCAACCCCTGCAAGTGCATGTGAAAGTCTGAGACCAGGCTATCAAGTACAAGTCCTTGAAGCTTGAGTTCAACTCCACCGTCTGCATGTCAGAGTCTTGTACAAGAGTCCAGGTCCTGAATTTAATAAAATGATCTGTACAATAAAAGAAAACAAGTATTGGAAATGTTATTACCATGCACATATTTATGTTAGTTGAACTTTTACATAAACTTTTGTATATGACCAGAGGTTCCTCACATTTCAGGAGACAGAAAAGAATGACAGTGATCTTGGAATTTGATAAAACTCAACAGAAATATTCATCAGTATCTCAGATAACATTGATTTCCACAGATGTAGTTTTCTTGTTTTGTGGGCTATTGTCCTCAGATAACAGAAATCTGATACACCTGTTTGTAGATGTAAGCAGTCCTGCTCTGGAAAATTCTGGGCTTGGAACTTCAATCCAGCGTGAAGGGGTATTCAGTACAGGTCAGTCTATACTGAAACAAGATATGGGTAAAAAGGTTTATTAATCAGGACATTGAAGCAGGGATTGTATGCTTCCTTGATTTGCTGGAAAGTCCTATAAAACTTGGGTTTTGTGCATGCGTCCTAGAATCTAGTGAAAACACCCTGGAAAACTGGTTTAACCAGCGATAAACATACATATCAGATCACATTCTGCAAACCAAAATGTTTGTTTGTTTTTTAACTATCTACCAGCTCATTCTATTAATATACCCATTTCTCCAATATCTAATAATGCATGTTTATAAACTGACCCAGTGACCCAGTGCTTTGTTTTTACTCTAATTGTTGTCTCTTTTGTAGCAGGTCTGCAAGAAGAGTTGACATCTACATTGATCTGCTTTTGAAAGTCATATTAACAACTGTATATTGCTTGTCATTTTGTCCTGGAAAATGCCAAAGGTTCTGGAAATGTCCTGGAAAAGTCTTTGAATTCTGTAAACCCTTATGTGTATAAACCCTTAAATATCAGTGAGCCATGCAATACTTTATACATCCTCATGGTAGGGTTGGGACGATAACCTATGTCTGGGATTATCACGATATCTGACAGCTGCGATAACTGTATCGTTAACTGCCCGGCTATTGTGCTATCATGATATGCTTTTTTGTCCACAGTTTTGGAACACACACATGCCCTTTTTAGGTTAATGCCAAAAGATTATGATATCACCAGGGTTTTTCTGTGTTCAGAAAAATCATATATTATCTAGGAAAATGGGTATATTCAAAATGGCAGTGGTGGACAAACTGACAGAATCACGTTCTCAGAAAACTGGCATTATGCCCACTTGTAAGTAGTTGGACATGGCAGATAGCACTGACATTTGTGATATAGCGACAAATGCTGGAGAACTCTTGCCAAATACTTATATTGTGATACCATGATATATCACAATAAATGCTATTTCATTATTATAATATAGAAAAGTGATATCATCCTAACCCTAACTCATGGTAAGAAAATGCAGACGTAAAACTAGAATTCTAAGTTCTGTGGAAAGGCAGATCTCAGCCATGTGTTTGCCTTCACTTATTTGGGCAATATTCTCAGGTTCCTTCTGACATAAGTGAATAAACATTTGTGAATATTCCTTGATGTTGTTCCTGAATGTAGGTCATGCACCAGATCTACACAAAAAGCTGATTGCTTCTGCCTTGGGTCCCCGAAATGTCCTGATTATTTCATGAGATTCCGTTCATGATTGCTTGAGTTATTTTGTGAACAAGTAAACACAAATACATGCACAAATAGGGATGAACGTATACCCTAGCAAAAGGAATGGCTGAAGATTTTCATTTTTGAGCAGTGTTTGTCAGATTTATTGTCTCAATTATCAAAATACAATAAGCATATTTCACAGGTTTAAAACTAGTGGCAGGAATCAGTTGTAAAATCATATTTGATGATTTGAAGATAAAAAAATGACTGATGATTGATTATTCATCAGTTATTTTCTGTGCCATCTATATTGCTGTGAAATGTGCTGCAGGGAATTATACCTATAAGATTGTTAGAGTTAATTCATCTAACTTGTACTTCACGCCAATAGGTCGAGCTAATGGCTTGGTTGTTGACATTTATTCGATGCACAAGGTTAATTTTTAATTCTCTTCGCTGTTTCATGCCCTGTCTTTCTTATATCTCTGGCAGATTAAGAATATTTTATTGGAAAAATAGGTCTACTTGGATGTGCATATGGGATCATTTATGATTGATTATGCTAAAATGTAATCAGTTTACTTGATTATGAAAGAAATCATTCACATAATTGATCAATTTGCACACCGCTATTAAATACCCATAATAAGTGATGAAACTGAATTCATCTGATGTTGCTTCCTTTTGTATTTCAGGTGTTCCATCTCGAGCTTGGCCTGACCTGCAGAATCCAATAGGGGATGAAGCTTCACATGGAGATGCTCCTAATGCATCCCGATATGGTAACCTCAGCGACAGCAGTCATGGAAACAGGCCACAGGCGTCAGGCTTTGGGGACTATGACTCCTCAGATGTGGTGAGATGTACACATATATCCTTTGATTAAGACAAAAAACATATGAGATCAGTAATCTATAAACAAGAATTTCCACTTGCTCATTGTTCTCTCTTTAGTCTATATTAAATTGTTCAGATTTTTGAGCATATAAGATAATACATATAATCAGGGATATACTTTGTGTAGCTTACTGTGGTGAGAGAAGTATAATACCATCGCAACACTCTGTAAAAGTGAAAATGCCTGTTAATTTTACCCTGAAGACATGAAGCCACATTAGTATTAATGCTTAACTAGTCCCCTTGTTTTTTCAGCCCAAATATATAAGTCCTTACCAACAAGATGATGAGCCTTTGTATCCTGAAGATTCTGATCCAGATTCACACATGGACAAGCTCAACCCAGGTAAGTTAATCAATATACCATGCTTTAGTGACATAATTCCAGGGTTTGAACATATAGGGCTTAACCGTAATATATATATATATATATATATTAAGACTGGCAAAATTAATTGATATACTGATATATTAGCTGATGCTTATTGGCCAATAATTGATTGTATAAAAAGAATCAGTCTCTTAAAATGTACACAATTTTATTCAGAATACCAAATTATATGTTAAATTAAGAATGTAAAAATTGCTATATTAATAAATTTAAGAGTGTTATTGTGGAAAAAACAGGTTGACCAGGGTGTTAAAATGAAGTTAGCACTGTTAGAATTTGACTACAATATCTGGTTTCTGTTTTTCTCATAGCCAAAACCAAGAAGCTTCCTGAATGGCTTGTGCAGACTATTGCAGTCATGGAGGAGAAGAAGAATAAAAGAATGAAAGAACTACAGGAAGTGAAAAGGAAAGAAAAAGAAGAAATGGCAAAACGGGAAGCTGAACGCAAGATGTGGGATGATGTTGTCAATGAATTAGTTGAAGAAAAGTTGTATCAAAAAGATGAATATGTGAGTCCTTCTGTAACACTTTCACAATCACAGGAGTCCCACTTCGTTTCTTAGTGATTCCCTTGGTTCGTTTCATATAATTATGAGATGCATTAAGACACTATCAGCTAAGGCATACCTACACATTCAGCAAGACTGATTTTAAATAAAGAAAAATGTATTAGAAATACACAAGTGTTCTCAAAAGCTGATGTGTGCCTAGACAGTTCTATCAAATTATACCAAGTCCCTTGTTATATCATTGGTTTACATCTGTTACTGAACTCCTACAGTTCCTTGTTTATGCTGACTGTTGTTTTCATTTGAAGTGCTGCTTCCATTCAAGTTTATGTCTGTAAAACTTTGTAAACACAATAGTCCTCAACAGCCTGTTGGGTCACTCAGTAACATCACTTCAGCAAGCCAGCACAGAGCTTTTCTATCTTGGGTTATATTACTTAATTCCAGGAACATGTTTTACACCATAAAGTATCAAGTATGCAATAACAGGGAAAATTTTAGGCCCTCAGGATAGGGAGGAAGTCCCAGGTCAAGGCAGCTGGTCAGACAAATTCTTGGTTTCTGTTGACACAACTGTAACTCGATCAATGCAACAAGCAATGCCATCTGTCGGGTATGATTGATATTACCTAGGTTAACCTCTGCTTCATTTTCTTACATTTATTTTTTCATAAGATGTTGCATGAAATATCTCTTGTTTTGATCTTTAAACATCTCATATTTGTAATGTTTAAATGATATTAGGAAACCATGCCTATTGTTCTTATTATAGTAACTGAAGGATAAAGCAACAAAGCCAAAAGATCAGCACCAAAATATTGAAAAGAATGCTTGTTTATCATGATCTGCTATACCGTGTTTATGGAAGCCTCCTAGGGCAAAATCCCAGTGTTAGGATATGTCAGCTTGAAAAAAAGTATTGTAGCCAAAGTCTTTTATCATGTGTATATAGATTTACTATCAAGCCAAGATTCTGTATATATCTTTAAATAGCTTGGCAGACTGCCAACTATTTTAGATTTGCCAACAAGCCAAAGGTCAGTCTGGATCTATTTATAGCTATGGCAGACGGCCAACTGTGTCAGATTATGCAAGAGTTCACTCAGTGCACCCAGGTACAGGTCAAGAGTTCACTCAGTGCAGACAGGTGCAGGTCAAGAGTTCATTCAGTGTAGTTGCTGGAGCCAGCAATTCTTTCAAGTTCACTGGGGGCAACTGCCTTTCTCACCTAGGCCTGGTTAGCCCAAATGAACCTGACTCCTGACTGATATTTTGACCTGTCCATGCATGATGGCTTTCTCGTTCACAAGACTGGTGTTGCCACCTTCAATGACTTTGGCACAGTGTTTGTGCCTGCTTTTTTCTCAGGAGGGAATTGATATATCAGCCTGAAATTGTGCATATTTACACTTATTGGATAGCTTTGTTGTAAACAAGACTGGTGGTGCAACCTACAGTAATTTTTGCACCTGTAGTGTATGTCCCTGCTTATTTCTCAGGAGGGGTTTGATATATAAAAAAGGCATATATGTATACATTTGGGATAGCTCTGTCTGGTGGCGCCACCTATAATCATTTTTGTGTCTTGTACACCAATGTCAGTATTTCAGCAGTGTTTGTGTAATTGGTTTTTTGTTCAAAATGTTCAAAATGTTTTCCATGTACATATTACACATGTCTTTGAAAAGTAATGGTCCAGCATTGAAGCATTACACTTGTATATGCCACTGCACAGGTTCCCAATAAGCCTGTAGGCCTTTTTGTTTTACAGAAGTATTTTGCACATGCATAAAAGTCTTATAGCATGGAAAAGTTTTTTTACTGGACTCGAGATGGACTTGGCTTAATTCCTCTAGTCCCACCTTTTGAGTACAAGTATGATTTCAGGACTTTAGAGTCCAAGTCGGAGTCCTTAAAGAAGTGTGAACTTGAATCCTACATCAATGCATTTGGCTAGCCAAAGAGTTCACAAGGGATTGTTGTTGTAAATCATGTTTCCCAAAGCATTCACAAACTCATAACACTCTGTTAATGTCAGTTTAATGAAGAGACATCATTGGTTATCTGATGTGTAGGATGTACTGCACCATTATGCTCGATCAATCATACATCAAAATAAGCTGACTGTCAATCACCGAATTAATGTATGAATAGCTGTATCGAGTGTCAAAACCCTTTCTGTATGACACCTCCAAGCCTTTGATGGGCTAGTACTGCTCTGAAATCCACTAACGCTTCCATCAAAATCTGATAGAAAATAAATACTGGCATTTTTGAGCAATTGAACAAACAACAGGTGTGGAAGTGCTTGGACTTAAATTAATCTTTATATTCATGATTGTTTTAGCAACACACACAAAAAAGCACTTATTTATGCCACTGCAACTTCAAACAAATAAAGAAAACTTGTCACACATGACTTGTGACAACAAAATAAATCATGATTGGCTATAGCTACATGCTTTAGACCCTGGAAAACTTTGGCTTTCCAGTAAAGTATGGGGTCCTTATTAAAAGGAGAATGATTTCTATTTTTAAAGGATCCGGGAGGCAAGAGAGAACCAGAGCCTCGGCATCAAGAGCCTGACAATGAACCTGTTTACACTGGATATGATGGAGGACAGAGAATGGGGAGCCCAATGGTCAGTGTGCAGGTCCAGGACAGAAGACCACCTCCCAGTGTTGAACATGTGTACCAGACTGACCCATACAGCAACAGACCCCTACCAGGAGGGAGCCATTCCAGAGACACCAGTATAGACCGATCAAGAGACACCAGTCTAGACAGGATGACACTTGAGCAGTAAGTCTTTCTGTGTGGTAGAACCAGGACTAATTACTGTGGTTGGTTTCATATTCGCGAGGCCGAAATTTTGCGATTTCTTAATTTGAATGTTTTGCGAGGGTTTCATTTTCGTGATTGCACCAGAATCTGTGAAATCGAAGTACAATAATATTTACATTTATTACTTAAAATTTAAATAAAGCCCACCATACCTCACTCATTACCATTATAGTCATTGTATTATAACCTGTCTCATAATTGATATTTTTACAATTATCATTCAGTGAAAAGGTTGCGATACCATCCACAGATGATGTTGTTGATTTACAAACCTTGTTTCCAGAGGTGTGATAACTAATTCATTTGTGCAGAATCTGCAGATGCATCATATCCTCTTGTTCATCCTCGATAAAAGGGCAGCTTATTCCCGAGGGTTTCATATTTGCGATTATAGCCCATTCGCAAATATCACGAAAATAAAAACCCTGGGAAACAAAAAAGGCAACCACATTATGTCTCCCCCTCCTTTCTTTTTCCATAAGAGAAAAGTTGCTTTCAGTCTCTTTGTCTTTGGTCATCTTTAGGATTACATGTGAATGTGAGAACTTTTTAGGTGCTACATACTTTCTCCTGAAATGTGAAACATCAGTTGCTTCTACCCAAATTGTTGACAAGTTCAAAAACTAGTGGCCTTGATCTTCAGGGTCAAATCAGCTGAAATATTATATATTTGTGAACCCCCATAAGATATACACCAGTTGAATCAACCAATTTCTTTGATATGTTAAAAGAGTAGCGTCTTTTTACTTTGATCTTCAAGGTCAGTTTTGTAGAAATAGTTTATTTTTGTAAACACCATATCTTGTTAGTTGGTTCATGGTATTTCCTCAAATTTTGGCCAAAAAAAAAATTGAGCCATTCTAGTTTCTCTTTAAACAGCATTCATTGGACCCCTTCACATCAACATGCTTTATAATGATAGAGTTTAAATATGGTTTAGGTCATGGTCTGATATCACTGAGAATATCAGTATCAATATGTCTCCCTTCCCATTGGGGAGACATATGGTGTTTGTTCTGTCAGTGTCCATTTTCAACAATTACACTGGTACCTAGTGACAGGAATGACCATTTCCTTATAAAATCTTGTGATCTGTCTGCCATACATATTGCATTTAAAATACTGAAAGAAAAGATTGTTTAGCCTGACAAAATTACTTGTACCGGAATAGTACTCCTTAATTTTAGAGGCTTGGTTTTCAGGGGCAAACATACTGTGATATATGAACATCAAATCTCTCCATCCTTGTGTTATTTTTGGGCATAATACTGTACATTTGGGAGGTAAAATTTCTTTTGTGACACACAAGTAATCTTGTTGATCACTGTTTACTTCTTCAATTTGCAGAAACCAGTACCCCTTGGGATATGGTCCGAGCAGTAACCCTTTACCACTACCAGATCCTATAAGGGATTATGAGGCTTACAATCTTCATTTAAAACCAGGACATGTGCCAGACGGCCGTCACAGAAAAAGGAAGCCAACCCACTCCTACAACAAAGGACGGAACCATAATCCTCATCCACAATCACAGATGTTACAACAGCAAGGTGGTTACCAGTTTACTCCGCCTCCCAGCGACCGATCCAGATCCCATCACAGGACTGACCGGGGTGTGTCCTCCGATCACAGCTCCAAATGGGATAGGAGTCCATCTCCAGGAAGACGATGGAGAAGTCCGTCTCCAATACACAGAGGAAGGAGTTCGTCTTCCACACGCAGACGTAGGAGTCATTCTCCCGCACACAGAAGGAGAAGCCCATCTCCAGTTCGGAGACGGAGAAGTCCATCTCCAGCTAGGAGGCGGAGGAGTCCATCTCCAGCTAGGAGGCCACGTAGGAGTCCATCTCCAGGTCAAAGACGGAGGGATTTTGATATATCTGATCGTAGGACCCAGGTAGGGGCTTTTAGATACAATTCTGTTTTATTTTCCACTGGGATATCCTGATGTGGTTACCACAAATGTTTGTTTTTATCTTCTTGTTCATATATTTAAACAAAGATCTTGACTTATATTTTAACAGCTCAGTAATATGGTTGTTTTCCCCAGGACTGTTAAGTAGTGTACTTTGTAAAAACCTATATTTTTGTTATCCTACAATGCATCAATAAAATGAGCAAACAAAATCTTAAAAAATATGCAAAAAAATGGGTTTGGCCATAGTGTCAGAGATCACTGTCAGCTGAGTGTCATGACCCGTGGGCCACAAATTTGTTAAGTGGTTTCATAATATTGCTGCTTTTTCACTCTCAAAGGTTTAATTCACCAGTTAATGTCAAAAAGACTTCCTATTGTGACTTGCAACGTATTTTGAGAAGCTTTAGATAAAATTGCACTTTCTTGAATATTTAGCAGCAGCAGTTGCACTCATCATAATTCTTGCTTCATGTATTAACTTTAAAAAAAAAAACTGGAAAATTGCATCATTTGCCACAACATATTCTTCTAAGAATGGAACTTGCTTCAGCTTTCCATAAATCTGGTCATGACCTGAACTTATAATCCCATTTAGTTTATGATGCCATGAAGCATAACTTTTAAATTGAGACACACATCTGGATATTCATTTGGTTGTCATGATTGGTCCAAGATTCATTCCTCATTCCAGAGTCCAAATGTCACAAGGCAGAGGTCACCAGTTGAAAGGTCAAGGAACACCAGGGACAAGCATCAAGGCCCTAAAAAATCCACCAGCCCTGCTGTTCAAAACAAAAATGTACCAGCCAAAGGTAGCAAACCAGCAAACAAGACTCCAGCCAAGGCGGAGAAGAGGGACACTCAGGAGCGAGGGGCTAAGAGAGCCCATAGTCCTGTCAATAAACAAAACAAGGATGACCCCAGCAAACATAAGGTACGAGTAGTTATATGCCCATCCGTGATGGGACGTATTATGGTATTCCCACGTACCATCCGTATATCTGTCCATAAGTCTGTCCGTCCGTCTGTAAGTCTGTTTATTATTTGTGTCACCCCGATAACTTGCCATGGCTCTGATGGTTTTTCACAAAACACACCATAACTACTAACCAATAGATTATCTCCCCCGAGTTCGATTCTGGGCAATCCATGCATATTTTATGAGGTCAGAGGTCTCCAGGCTACTTTGTGGTGTTACCACGATAACCTGCCAGTAACTAGATGGATTTTGATGACACTCAACAGAAATATTAACCACCTTTAACGCCACTCCAGATTTAAAAATTATTTCATCTTGTAAAATTCCAGTTCTGTTCTTCAAATATTAGTTAAAATTATATTGCATATGCAGATTTGTAGCAGTATCAATAAGACATTTTTAGCGAACCTGTGAGCTTATGCGATGGTGTGGCGGCATCCGTCGTCTGTCCTCCGGCGTCTGCTGTCCGTTGTCTGTATGTTAACCCATACTATTTTGAAAACGGCAAGAGTAAGCATCACAAAATTTTATGCAAAAAATTAGTCATCTAAAAAACTCTATCGGATTTAGCTTATTTTTTTGCTAACTGCATTTTCTTAGATTTTATTGGGAAAAAGCTAAAAAAAGCTTCTTCTCCGAAACTGTTCAGCTAAATTGTCCAATATTTCACAGAAATGATTCCTGGAACAATCTTTCTCAAGTTTGTTCGAATGGTTTAAGTTCAGTGATTTTTGGCCGAGTTACAGGAAGTTGAACTTAGTCATCTGTCCAAAAAAGCATAGTAAAGTTACCATCTCAGAAACGGCTGGAGCTATCATCACCAAATTTTATGCCAATGTTAGTCACATGAGTCATCTCTGAAATTGAGGCATTGGTGGCGCCACCTGTATCGGCCTTTTTTGTACGGGGGGTCATCAATGCCTGTATCATACTGATGGCTACAAAAAACTTCTTCTCTGAAACCATATGGCCAAATTGTTTAATATCACACAGAAATGATCCTAGGGAAGTGCTTTCTGAAGTTTGTTCAAATGGTCTCAGTTCAGTGACTTTTGGCTGAGTTATGGGAAGCTGAATTTAGTCATATGCCATAACATCCCATTTTATCTAAGTGGCTACAAAGGGCCAAATTCTTAAATCAAACACGTTAATCATCCTTAGATGTTGAAAATTCAAGTTTGTTCAAATGGTTTTGGTTCAGTGATTTTTGGCTGAGTTATGTGAAGCTTAACTTAGCCATTTTGCTGTATTTTCCCAAATGAGTTATAAACCTGTGAAACCCTTTTTTGACCGAGGCCACTGAGGCAAATTTGTTTAATATTTTACAAGAATAATCCCCTGAATAATTCTTATAATAATTATCTTTTATGGTTCCAAAAAATCAATTTTGGCTGAATTATAAAGTTTGAATTGAGTCATTTTACCATATATATAATCTGTGTGAATCAGATACATCTAGCCTGGCACCTGTTTATCAGCATCCATTACATCATGCCTCTAGACATTTAGATTACAGGTTATCTATGGTTAATATTGACAAGAATGTTTTTTAAAAGCTTTTAAAAAATGTAGATTTATGATTTTAGATATTCCTACTGCCAGGCAATGTTTACAATCACAGGTATACGTCTCTCTATGGGTATATAAAGACGGCTGTACATGGATTATAAATAATAGGTATCCATACTCAACTTAAGATGTATCCGTATTATAATCTTGCATACAGTATGCATGTGTAGTAATTTTTAGTGAACCTGTGAGCTAATGCGATGGTGTGGCAGCGTCCGCCTTCTGTACATTAACCCATAGTATTTCAAAAACGACTGGAGCTAGCATCATGAAATTTAATGTAAAAAAATTAGCCATCTGAAAAACTGTGCATTTTCTTAAGCCTGGTCAGCCCCATGTATTGGCCTGATATTTTTAACTGTCTATGTGTCTATGATGGCTTTCTTATTCGCAGGACAGATGTTGCCACCTACAATGACTTTTGCGCAGTGTTTGTGCCTGCTTATTCCTACAGAGGAATTTGATATATCAGCCTGAAATTGGGCATATATAAACATATCGAATAGCTTTGTCGTATACAAGACTGGTGGTGCCACTTACAATAATTTTTGCACAGTGTGTGTCCCTGCTTATTTTCAGGAGGGGTTTGATATATCAGTCTGAAATTGGGCATGTGTATATATCTCTGATAGCTTTGTTGTATACAAGACTGGTATGCCAGCTACAATCATTTTTGTGTTGTGTGCACCCATGCCAGAGTTTCAGCAGTGATGTTTGTGTAATTGTTTCTTATTCAAAATGTTTAATACTTGCATTGTCCTTATACATGAGAAGTAATGGTCCAGCATTGAAGCATTATACCTGGTGTATTTCCCAATGCACAGGTTTGCATTAGGCCTGTAGGCCTTGTTATAAATTTGTTACAATAGCTACTGGTCTGTTGCTCAGTAACTTGTGTAGTTGTAAATGAAAACATTTTACTGTATCCTACCTGTGGAAATGTTGTGAGGCCTCATTTAACTCTAGTTTTGTAAATTAAAATGCTCCCATGACAGACATATCCCTAAAAACTGTCATGCTACCAGTGCACTTAGCATTTCTGTTGTTACTTGTTTTCTTGTGTTTCTAGAGTCTCCAGAATCAGTCCACAAGAACACCATCATCTGAAAAGAAACCCACTCAAGGTAACAGAACACATTGTCTTTTTGTGTACACAGAGTTAACATCAGAGGTACACTGGAGTGTTTATAGCTTGCCTGAATATTATCAGTCTGTTAGCAGCTTCTCTTGCAATGTCTGGTCTGATTTATACCATGGCATTTTTTACACATGCAAATAAAGGGCCAAGTGTACTGCAAAAGATGTTCATGGTACCACCTTCATTTTTATGATTTTATGTACTTCATGTGATTTTAACATTTTGTCTCATGTCCTTGTTTGAGCATAATGGGCTATTCTGTGGTCATTGATTTAGCAGAATAATAATGTGTCTTGTTAAAAATGGTTTGGTTACCTAGGCTGTAAACTCTGATAAGAAGAGTAATTATAGGTGTGTCATATTATCTGTCAGCATTTTAAAAGGAACATATTAATTTTTCAAATAATAAGTACATTAATTTTAATCTTATATGAAACTGAACATACCTTACAGAATCATGATGTTAACCTGATTCTTAATTGGCATGCTGCCATAATTAATGATGCCCATTGACTTGAATACTTTTTTGTTACAGACAAGATACTCCGGATATCTAAATTAATTTTAATTATTGACTACATTTTTATTTGAAAATCATATTTCAGATGGAGAGAAGCAAAATTATGACAAAAGCATTCTTGAAAGATTACAGAAAAATGGGAAAAAATTAACTTGCAAGGTATGTAGTAATATTTTGGTTATTCATTCTAGGCTATGTGATAATTTTACAACATGAAACAATCAGAATTTTGCTAGCACAGGTATATGCATTTCATGTTGTGCTACCTGTCTTTTTTAGCTCAGCTGATTATAAGTCATCTGAGCTAAAGTTGTGGTCCATTGTCTGTTGTCTGTCTGTCCGTTAGACTGGCATGTTTGGAATAAAAAATTCGGCATACTGTTAGATGTCCCCCAAATCTCCTACCAAACCAAAAATTGGGTCACTGCAACTTTTTTCCTTCGAAAAATTAAGGAAAAACCTCAAATTTCCATTAAAAACATTATCACACTTCAGGACTGCCTAATAAATGCACTTATCTGGTTTTGTTTATATTTACCAGAAGTAATCTCCTATATATTTTCTATATACATGCCAGAAATTAAGTCCCATAAGTGTAATTTCTGTAAGTTATGGGTCTGAACATAATGAACTTTGTAAAAAGTTAGGACTTTTTTACCAAGTGTATAACTGTTTAATTAAGATTCAATTGTAAACCCAAACTTAGATATGAATTTTGTAATTTTTTTAAGTTTAATGTAATTTTCTACATAGATCTGCAAGACCACCCATGCATTTATCAATGGATTTGAGAGTCATGTTCGTGGGAACCAACACTCAAAGGTACGGAATACCCGATTTTCAGCTGTGTTGGACTCTATTGACTACATTCACTGTATGAATGAAATAAACTGTTGGAATTCTAAGCTACTGTTCAACAGAATTTAATTTTGTGCTTTTGAGTTTTTGAATTTTTTTTATTTTAAGACTGAAATTGATTCTGATGTATGTGTTTATATATATATATATATATATATTTATTAAATCTGTCTTTAAAAAAAATGTGTTGTAGTTTAAAAATAAATGCATTATACTAATGCAAATGATTTTACACTGTGTGTGATAAGGAAAGGAAATCTTAATAGACCATTATAAAGATTGCATTTTCTTCTGTCTCCCCCTGTGGAACAAAAAATTAAAGTGTTAAGAGTGTAATAAGTGAAATTAATATTTCAGATTTCACAACGGTTAAAGGGACTGTTGCTTGGTGGACAGGTGAGGAAAGAGTTTGGAGACATGGATGTTCCAAATGGATATGATAAAGAAATCAAACTTACCAGGTAATGTGGTATTTTATTGTCATTTAACCCAGCATGGTCTGTTTATAAGAGCTTATTTAAGAAAGGTATGTCAGTTGTACTTCTGTATCCCTCTTTCTCTACCCCTATGCAATTATCAAACTTTCTTTTCTTGTGAATTCTTGCTTTGTTAGATCTGAAACAAACGTTGGTTCTGTGAATAGTACTGAAGGCTGCTTTCCACATTAATGCTAGATTGTGATCAGTTATTCAGGATATATGGTGCCATCTACATAACATTTATTTGTACACTTTTTATGCCCCCGCCACAAAGTGGCCAGGGCATACAGTTTTACCCATGTCCGTCATTCCGTCATTCCGAAATCAAACAGTTGTACAGACTTTTTTTCGCAGTGCCTGCAGATATTGGCCTGATTTTTGGTGTGTGGGCAGATAATGACCAGTTACAGATCCAGTTCGCGTTTCGTCTAGGTTGACCTACTTTTGACCATTTTATGGCTCCTAAACTTAGAAAATTTCATGAAAACTAGAAATTTTCATGACAAATACACATGTACAGACTTTTTTTCGCAATGCCTGCAGATATTGGCCTAATTTTTGGTGTGTGGGCAGATAATGACCAGTTACAGATCGAGTTCGTGTTTCGTCCCAGTTGACCTACTTTTGACCATTTTACGGCTCCCCAAACTTTGAAAATTTCATGAAAAATAGAAATTTTCATGACAAACACACATGTACAGACTTTTTTTCGCAATGCCTGCAGATATTGGCCTGATTTTTGGTGTGTGGGCAGATAATGACCAGTTACAGATCAAGTTAGCGTTTCATCCCAGTTGACCTACTTTTGACCGTTTAACAGCTCCTAAACTTAGAAAATTTCATGAAAATTGGAAATTTTCATGACAAATACACATATACTGACTTCTTTTTCGCAATGCCTGCAGATATTGGCCTGATTTTTAGTGTGTGTGTGCAGATAATGACCAGTTACAGATCGAGTTCGTGTTTTGTCCCAGTTGACCTTCTTTTGACCATTTTACGGCTCCCCAAACTTAAAAAATTTCATGAAAAATAGAAATTTTCATGACAAACACACATGTACAGACTTTTTTTCGCAATGCCTGCAGATATTGGCCTGATTTTTGGTGTGTGGGCAGATAATGACCAGTTACAGATCAAGTTAGCGTTTCATCCCAGTTGACCTACTTTTGACCGTTTTACGGCTCCTTAACTTAGAAAATTTCATGAAAATTATAAATTTTCATGACAAATGTACATGTACAGCCGTTTTAGCCCTCAGCTCATAGGCTGATGGGCTATTGTCGTCACCCAAGCTGTCCATCTGGCCATCCGTCTGTCTGTCCGTCTGGAGTCTGTCCATCCTGTGTCTGTTAACTTTTACCTTGTCAGCAGGATATATATATATATATCTCTAAAAGGATTCACCTTGCAATTTTATTTCATCAGTGAATATGTATATCGATAAAATCTCGGTCAAGTTCAAAGATGGGTGACCTTGACCCATTTTTAGCTCAGCTGACTATAAGTCATCTGAGCTATAGTCGTGGTCCATTGTCCGTCGTCCGTCCGTCTGTCCATCCGTCCGTCTGTTCGTCCGTCCGTCCGTTCGTAGATATGGCACGTTTTGAAACCGTAAGACCTAGGAATCCAAAATTCGGCATAATGTTAGATGTCCCCAAGATCTCCTAGCCGAAAACTGGGTTATTGCGACTTGGTTCCTTTTAGAAATTAAGGAAAAACCTCAATTTTTTATTAAAAACCTATTTTTACACTTCAGGACTGCCTAATATCAAAACCACACATCTGTTTTTCCTCATATTTACCATAATTATTCCTCTATAAAGTTCCTATGTACATGCCAGAAATTATGTCTGTATTATGTAAATTTAAAAAGTTATGGGCCAAAACATAATGCATTGTGTAAAAAATCAGGAAAGATATTTGATCACTTAACACAAAATATGTTAAAGCTATAAACTTTTTTTCCAGTAATATAACTTTAATGAATCAAAATTAAATTGTATACCCAAAATTAGATCAAAATCTTTTAAATTTTTTAAAATATTAACAAAAATAAAAAATTGGTACCTTAAATTTTGCCCAACTTTGACCATGGCACGTTTTTTTCCTGTAAGTACTGTGGATTTAATTTTCACAGCATGTTTTTTTTTTTAGCATTTTGTCTGTAAACACCAAAAATTTGAAACCAGTTGATCAAAAACTGTAGATTTTATTCAAGTTTTCAAGCACCATGTAACATATTGTTTACATCAAGCTAGTGTCATGCAGTTTGCAAGTGCTCAGCTCCCCAGCTTCAGCTCTCAGTTCCTAAAATTTGGCATGCAATTAGATGTCTCAAAAATCCCCTACCATGCCAAGAATTTGGTCACAAGGACTTAATACCTTTGAGATATTAATGAAAAACTTCATTTTTCCATTAAAAACCCATTGTTACACTTCAAGACTGCCTAATATCAAAACCACTGATCTGACTTTAATCATATATAATATACATATTTTTTGATACATTCTCTATGCACATGCCAGAAATGATGTCAGTATTGCGTAATTGTTTTAAGTTATGGGCCCAAACATAATGCACTTTGTAAAAAAAATCAAGAAATATATTTACTCCCTTAACAAGAGGATTGCTGAAGCTAGAGATTTTTTGTCAGGGATGTAATATTATTTAATCAAGATTCAATTGAATACCCAAAATTATTTCTGAATTTTTCAAATTTTATAAGTTATTAGTATAAAGATAAAATTAGTACCTTAAATTTTGCCCAACTTTGACCATGGCATGTTTGTTTCCTGTGAGCACTGTTGATATAATTTTCATGTGATGCACACATAAAGATTTCAGCTTTTTAGTTTAGAAAGCTGAAAGAAATTGGCCAAAAATTGTACATTTTATTAATGTTTTTATGAGACCATGTCAGACCTTGGCTCTCTGTAGCACCTCTTGAGTCACCTGTATGTTGACCTTGTTGAACTTTCAGCAAATTATGCATGCTTGAGGCCAGGCATAAACTAGGGCTCCAGGCAGGTTATTATATAATGGCCAGCCACAGTTGATCCAGGTGTCCAACCCAACTCATCTAGTAGTTTTAATCAACAACATAACAATAAACAATAAATTAATAAATTTTTATTGGTTTTTAATAACAAATTAAAGAAAAATAGAAAAGGAATTTTTTAGTTGATAATAACAGGAAATTAACTTGCAGTTACCGATGATATAAGAATCTTGTATCGATGGATAGAATGTCACGTATTCCAAATAACACCATGCAGTCACCTATGGTATTTTTCAGTTCAATTTTAATGATAAAAAAATAAATCATATTATTCATTACTAATCATTAGGGATCATATGAAGGAAATTAATGATAGACAAAGATGCAGTTGATAATATTATTATCTAGATTCCTACTGTGTCTATAGTTAGTACATTGATGTGAAATTAGTCCAAAATGAATATATTACATTTTTTTTTAATATAAATAAAAGCCATAAAACCAGGTACTTATGATCATTATTTAAATGTGTGAATTTTGTATATTCTGGATTCTCAACATCATTGTTTGGTGAATAAATACCAGACATGGTGCGAATACTTTGCAATTGTATTTAAACACAAATATGAATATGTACTCCATTATAAAATTTCTGTCATAAGAATGGGAATTCAGGTAAAAATGAAAGTATATGAATACCAGTGCAAATACTTTCAAAATGTATTAATGAATGCATTCATGAATATATTCTTTAATATTATTTTAATAATCATTTCAGTTATATTTTATTTGAAAAAATCATACTATTCTCTTATTATTTTTAATAAAAATTATATTTGGAACAATATTTGTAATTTTTTTAATAAATAGTTAAACTCTTATATTATATGTTCTGCTTATAAGTTATATGGCCAAGTCAAAATCTGTGTGACAATCGCACTCCATTTGTTAATAAAATAAATGAAATAAATCCTCTTTCCTGTCTCTAAAGGTACTATCAAAATCATACATAAGCTAAACAACAACAACTCATTATACAGCTTATTTTTATTACCGCATAAAACCAGCATGTGCCTTATTTCTAAATCAAATTTTTTTATCATATATAACAGCTGAGCGCCGTGACCCATAGGTCCCTTGTTCCACATTTTAGAGCTGATTATACAAAAACACTTAAAAGCTTATATCTCAGGAACCATATGGTGGATTGTTATGAAACATGGTACGTACCACTTTAATTTAAATTTATAACTGATTATCAGCTTTTGCTAATATCCTAGTTTCGCAATGCAGTGCCTACAGATACTGGCCTAATGTTTGGTCTGTGGGCGCATAATGACCACTTACAGATCAAGTTCGGGTTTCGTCCCAGTTGACATATTTTTGACCATATGACAGATCCTGAACATAGAAAATTTCATGAAAGACAGAAATTTTTATGAAAAATGCACATGTATGGACTTTTTTTCACAATGCCTGCAGATACTGGCCTGATTTTAGCTGTGTTGCTTGATAATGACCCGTTACAGATCGTGTTTGCATTTTGCCCTTGTTGACCTACTTTTGACCATACGACACCTCCTGAACTTAAAAAATTTTACAAAATTTAACAAATGTTTCTAATTTGCCCCAGGCGGGGGCATTCGTGTTGTTCTGACACATCTAGTTTCTAGAAATATGTTCATTCATATTGCTGTTTATGTAGAAGTTTCAAATATATTGCAGTAAATGACAAATGTAATAAAAAATACCCCTAACTATGCAAAATTTTGTTTAAACAACTTTATAAACCCTCCAGAACAGTTCACTGTGTTCATCTGGAAACATTTGCAGATTTAAGGTTTCTGCATTGAATCAGTAGTACAAGAGAATAAATGTTGCTGTTCAGGAGTCAATGTTGCATAAATTGTTTCAACATTATGTGATCCTTTATGTTCGACAGGAATAGGTAGAAAATAAAAAATTATGTAACTGCTTGCAATTGTGATTATCATCTTTACACCTTGATCCATTGATTATTGATTAAATTTTCCTGATTTATTTATCACAGTGCTTTTGAGAAGGCATTGGCTCAGGCCACTGCAGCTTGGAAGAGTGGTGAAGGGAAATCAACATCCAAAGTCAAACAGGAAGACACAAATAAGGTAACTTCCCAGGTAAGGATTTCAGTAGACCAGGATCACAGAGTATCTGTAAATTCCAAGTTTCTTACCTATGAAACCTCCCAGCTTTAAGTCCATGACACACAATGGCACTCTGAGTCAGTGTGGCCATGTGAAGAAACACAATTCCTCATTTTAAAGATGGTTACAGTCTGTGACTATTGACCCTTCAAATGTTTAAGAGGCTTTGAAGAACTATTTTCCTGATTGGGCCTTTGGGCCCCAGGATTTGGCATCAAAATTTGGAGGCAGATATAGGGGGGAAATATATAACAGTTGACCATCTTTGTTAAAACGAGTTATACATTTGACTTCAGACAGCCATTTTTTACCCAAAAAAATATTTGTTTACAAAATTAAAATTTGAGATTGCCATGGAATTTTAACAATAATTTGAAAAATATCTTGAATTATTTGAAGACAGTCCTTGAAAATGGGAGAAAAATTGATGATTTTCAGAGGAAAGAGAAGCCTTTAGCATGGAAAATGGTTTGAAGAACAAGATTTGCAGTTGGAAACAAAACTTGGAACATGCTGTTGAGCCACTTCTTGAGGAATTTCCAAGTCAATTCAGATGAAATCATCACTGGATTTGAGGATATTCCTGTGAGATGTCTCTCAGATCAAGCTTTTTGTTATTGTTCTTTCTCCAATGAATATCTATCGTGGTTTTTTTTTCTTCGGGAATAGTTTTCTTTTGAGATTTTGACTATACATCTCAGCATAAATAATTTTCAGATACGGAACATGGATTAAGATTAAATCATGACAACTGAAATGAAGAAAGAAGATATATTGCACCTTAAAAGGAAGAAGAATTAGTTCTCAAAGGCATATATTCTGTTGTCAACTAAGTTGGCCTTCTAATTGTTTTGACCATTTGCACGCTTTATAGTGCTTTTCAGCTTGAAAGGGAATAAAGAGTAATACCCATGTATATTTCTCAGAATGGAATGGGGTGATTACATATCAGGTTACAGAACATATACCCAAAATAAATGAAAAAATTCTGTCTGCACAGGGAATGTTTTCAACTCAAAC